>CM033110.1:16918866-17548753 GCA_019321725.1 Paulownia fortunei
GAAGGCTCAAGAGAAGTTCACAATAGACACTAAGGTACTTGCAAACTCTTTGAATATATCTCATATCTTGCCAAACCTTTTGCTGCCAGCTAAGATTGGTTAAATGCTAATATGTAAAACGAGCTGGCTTGTTCACTGGATAGTGCACAATTTATTAGAGATAGATACACTGAAAGCTGAGTTTATCAGTTTTATTGGCGGAGTTTCCCACACATAAATTTTACACTCTCCTTGCCCCAAATCTTCTTTCTCACCAACTCCATCCATCTCTCTATTCCTCGTTCAAGTTTCCATCTTCTTCTAGTCATTTTCTCGTGTTAAAAGCTTCTGCTTTATTTATGGTTCAAAATCAGAGGAGATTTGTGATTTGATTTAGGTAAATTTACTTAATTCAGTGTTTGAATGATGCCTATGTTTTTATTTTATCATTTGTTGGTTTTTCCATCCCCCGCCCCCTCTCTCTCTTTTTTTTTTTGTTAAAGTTGATCAACTGATTCAGTCTCCATCTCTCTCTGTCAAATTTCCATCACTTTCTTCTTATATTTCGTGAATTGCATGGCACCCTCTATTTTGGATTGAAAATGAGATCATATGTTTGTCATCTTGATTTTGAAGATTAGTTTTTGGACTAGTTTTTAGATCCTATTTATCTTGTTCCTCTTTCTGGTGAGTTTTTTAAGTGGTATTGTTTTTCAAACTAATATTATTTTGGAAGACTTTTGTGTCATAAATAAGGTTGGTTTAATCACCCCATGTGTTCTTACTTCTTAATTGAAAAATAAAATAAAAATAATTTTTTTTACTGAAATCGTGCAATCCTTATGGAAAAACCAATAACTGCTATTATGTACTTAATAGTGTGTTTTCTACGTGATTATGAGCCATTTTTTGAAGGTATTATACTTGTAATTATATATGCTTCAATATCATCCATTTTGCTTCAAGGTAATCCATTTCTTCAAATCCAAAGTATATCCTTAATGGTTTAGTTATGGTTGTTATTCCCTGCTAATCTTTAGGTTACAACACATTTATGCCAGGAAGTAGCTGCATTCTCTCATAGGTTTTGTATCCTTTCTCTCGCACTTCTTTGTTGTAGACTTCAGAGAAGAGAAAAAAGCATTCGTCAGCGTAGGCCATGTTTTGAAATATATTAACAAGTAAGGTTAATGGTTTTAATGCGTATTTAACACATTCTGGAGAACTGAGACTTGGAGTTCTATATCAGTGTGTATATGGATTAAAGTAGTTATTTGCCATCATCTAAGTAAAAGTATTTACTAGACTGTCCACAAGGAATGCTAATTAGAATTTTACTTCCTGGTGTCCTCTACCTTATTGGTATGGTAAGTAAAAACCTTTTTGGTTGGTGAGAAGAAATTAAATTACACTGTTCTGTAAATCTGCATCAGATTGCAGTAATCAGCATAAGATTCCTTCTTTTTGGTTGGTGAGAAGAAAATAAATTGCACAGTTCTGTAAATCTGCATAAGATTGCATTAATCAGCATAAGATTGCAATAATCAGCATCAGATTGCAATAATAGCATAAGATTCCTTCTTTGCTGGCAAGACATCCTTATCCTGGAATGTGAATATGTATACACACCTGTTTGCCATTGCAGTGAAGAGAATGTTGTTGCTCTGATTGAAAAAACAGCGATTGGAAAACCAAGATTTATAAAGTCAAAGAAGAAATTTTGGAGGAGTTGAAATGAGGCCGCTGAAAATTCATGCAAATGAAGAAACATGTTCTTCTGGATATATGCAGACGAAGGGGCCCAATGTAAAGGTAAATTTATTAACATCAATTGTGGCAGGTTTCTTAAAATAAAGGAATGATAAACAGAAAATGAAGTATTTCCTTTGAAGCATTGTGTATATCCGTTGAGATTTTAAAGTTTTGTCAAGAAATCACCATATCCTTGATTGTTCATAACTGTAAACATCATTCCCTTTTTCCTTTGAACATTTCCATAGTATTACAAATAACTATATTTAGAATATTTTTTCTACTTCAGATCATAGTTCTAAAAGTGGAATAAGAATTGATAAAAGTAGACTTAGGTTGCAAAATTCTTACATCTGTGCAATTGTCTTGTATTAGTTTTCTCTTTCTACTACTTTTTAGAAGTATTTTTTCAAAGTTTGTTTATCTATTTATCTTTTCCAGTTGGACTCCTTGACATAAATACTAAGTCAAAAGAACTTTTCGTGTAGTTTCATTACTTTGATTAAGTACATTCAGATATCCATTGTGGGTATTGGTAAGTTGTGTTTATTCAGTTTCGTGATGTTGGTTTTGAAAAATTATTTAGTCTATCGAAACTCATGAAATGATTCATGCGTAAATAAACTTATCTTTATTAACTTAATCAACAGATCTAACATTAGATATCCATTGGCAATGAAAGGAAGCTAAGTTATCTATATTTCTTTTCGAGTGTAAATGGATACAAAGGTGGTATGAATCGGTCCTAATTTCATAATATGCGAAGGCATCTTAGATACCATTTCTGAGATATCTTAATGACACCGATAGCAGACAACAATTACCTATCACAACAATGACGGTTAAGATCCTAATGAGGATTAGATCCAGAACTGGAGATCTCATCTAATTCACTCCCTTACCAACTTTTTATGAAGTAAGATATTCAAAAGTGAGAACAATGGGTTCCTATGTTAATATGTTTGTCTTTGGGTGTGACAGAGGAAAAGAAGCGACTCAAATAATTGTCATCAGTGCCGCAGGAATGATAAAGAAATAGTTGTTCGATGCACCAAATGCAAGCAGAAGAATTATTGTATTCCCTGCATCACTAAATGGTGAGGAATTTTGTTGCTGGAGATATTTTATGTTCCAGTGTTTCAGTTGTATATTATGCTACTAAAATCTTTTGCTCATGGGAAATTCTTTGGTTGGAATCATCTTGTGCATAAGCGAATACACTCACCATTAACTGATAATGACCGGAGTATAGTAGAGCAATCATGTCGGAATGCTGTTTTCTATCTAGGCTTCCATCTTTTTAGGAACTCAAAGTTCTCAGATTTTAACTGGAAGCTTTCTTTTTTATACTGACAACAAACAGAGAACACACATGGACGATAAACAATTAGATGATCACTTTGCTCGTTTGTTCTTCTGCTATTTTATTGAGAAGAATGGAACTATATATATCTGACTTCCTATGTTATTTGTGGAAGAAAAATGATGTTATCCATATATTTTTTGACTGAGAACACAGCTAATGTGAATCAGCTCCTGATAGTCATGAAAAACTTAGTTGCTTCGTGCTTTCTGCACAAGTTTCACCTGCACTATAACAGTATTCTGTTTCACTGTCAGAACAATATTATATGTATAAGATTGTGCAGATCTTATCCTGTAATTTTTTTTCTACACCATGAGTGGTATATCTTATTCTCTTTTGTTTGCAATTTGCTTAATATCGTAGCGATCTTGTTGATTGAGTATGAAAGTGTTAATAAAATGTTCTTTAAACTTGCTTAGACATGTTACTATACCAAGTCCATGCTAATACACACATTTGTATCTCTCATTAAATAGTGGTTGTAATGAATGTTCATCACATCATTTATGTCTGTTCTTTTCGGCTTTTGTTGCTCATATGTTAGTATTAGCGTTCCCCCTTTTTTTTTTTGTTTTTTTTAAAATATATCCTTCTACTTTTCAATGTCAAATATGGTGGCAAACTGCTTTGTGTTTGTTCTTCAGCAAAGTTGGGGAATCTGGGAAAAGAAGATGGCTATACTTCAATAAAAATTGCGCGTTTTTGAAGCTTAATAGCTGATGGATGTAGGCAATTAATGTTTGTGTTTGTATCTTGGGCAATGCTATGGATTAATGCCATTTCAGTCATACTGATTAATTTTCAGTTTTACTGCCATGAAGAAAGATGGTACAGTTATTATCTTCTGTTTGGAAGATGCCAGTCTATGCCCTGCCTGTTGCGGGTATAGCTTGTACCCATTTATAAAAGAATTTTGCTCAAACATGCTTTGAAGCAAGGGAACCCCTTGGTTCTACTCTTAAATTGTTTCCTGTGTGCTCATATTTATAGTTATGCTCTGTCCTGGTTGTTCTTGCATTTATCGTTACTATGCCTGTTTTGTAATATACAGGTATACTAGAATGCAGGAGACAGATTTCGCTGAAGCCTGCCCTGTTTGTCGTAATATTTGCAATTGTACAGCCTGCTTACAGTCTGATGTGGCCGATAAAGTTTGTATTTAAGGTTCTTCTCTTGATTTTATCTTGGTGTGCTATTATATGTTTTGTAACTAGTTTTCTGGTGCTTGCATGTTAGGGCTTGCTGATCCCAGACTTAAAACTTAGCATCAATGACAAGGTTCAATACTCAAAGTATATTGTTAGAGCACTTCTTCCTTCTCTGAAGCAATTTGTTGTTGAGCAAAACATGGAAAGAGAGGAGGAGGCCAGAATTCAAGGTAACTTTGATTATTGTTAGAAGGTTTGAAAGTTCCCCTGGATTATACTTTTTGTTTGCAAGATTGGTTTGACATCCCTTATTTTCTTGATATTTATAAAGATATGGCATCTGATGCCTTTAGCAATGAATGATAATACTTGATGATGCTTATTATATGTTGTTGGTTTTAATAGATAAAATCTTTGTATGCATGAATGTTTAAGTAGCAAGATAATACCAATTCCAATAATTAATACCAATCCCGAAGCTCTGGATGTATCCTAACCGATGGACTAGCTAGAGTATGCTAGTTTGATAGTTGATAGAGGATCTACCATTGGATATTGGATATTTGCTGGAGGGGATCGAGTGACTTGGTATAGATGGCAACAAGGCTAGTTTGGGCCTGGTTTAATAAAACCCGAGACTTACCACACCAAATTGGACCCTTTAGGCACGTTTTATATATTTAAAATATTAACAAAAATATTTTTCCAAAATAATACCATTAAAACTTTATAAGATATATTTTTTAAAGAACTAATCACATAAAAATATTAAATTTAAAATAAATAAAAAAGTTAAATAGGACAGGTTTGAAAACAAAAAATCAAAATTCTATTCGGACTCGTTTATAATTTTAAAAACCCACCCCAAGCATTGCGAGTCTGGATTTGGACTCGACTCATTGCCATTTTTATGACTTAGTGGAGCAAGAAACAAAAATGTGGTAGCTTCATCAAATGCAGAATTAGAGTTTCGGGCAATGGCACAGGGAGTATGCGAGTTGCTATGACCTAAAATCATCCTATAACACTTGAAAGTAGAGTGGGAAGGACCTATGAAACTCTATTGTGACAACAAGTTTGCAATTAGCATTTTGTAACAAGTACAAGATGATCGGACTAAGCATATTGAATTGGATAAACATTTCATCAAAGAGAAGCTCAACAGTGGTCTCATAAGCTCATATTATGTTCCATCCAACTCTCAACTAGTGGATGTTCTTACAAAAGGGCTAAGCAATCCTCCATTCCAAACATTAGTTTCGAGGCCGGAATGGGTAATGTCCATTCACCAGCTTGAGAGACAGTGTCAGAAAATGGGAAATTTGTATTCGATATCTTCCATATAAGAAAATTAGATTCCTTAGTTTGGTTAGTTACTGTTTTGTGCTTTTACCAAGTTTTGGAGTTTTTTTTTTTATTTTTTGGTAGTTCCTGATTGAGGGAGTAGATTCGGGAAAGTCAATACCTTCCCTTGTTGGTTGAAATTATACTTTTCTACTGAATTTGGTGAATAAAATTGAGTTCTTTTCCTCAATTTCCGACACTTAACGTTGTACGGAATATACACCAACTCCAAAGGACTATTAGGATGTCGGGCAGTAGACAACCTCAAAAGGACTTTGATTTTGTTGTCTTTTTGGTGCCATTCAAGGCAAATTCAACTTATGGTTTTTACATCTGAGCTTGGAATCAAATTGGCCTAACTCCTATTGATCACTTCTGTTTGATCATTTTCTTGAGGATGATAAACAGAATTGGAATTTTAGACTTATCACCATCTTTTTTCATAAAGTTCTCCAAAAGTGGCTAACAAACTTATCAATCTCAATTAGCTGTTTTGGACTGTGATTCCTATGCAAATGAGCAATCTCTTTGAAAAAGAGAGTAGGAGTGCCATTTTTGGAAAATCTGTGCACAGCAAAATCTGAATCTATACCTCTTTGTGCTTGCAGGAGTCCATGAACAAAATCCATGCTAATATTAGTGAAAGCAAAAAGGAACAAAAATTCATATTTAACAGCTTACAAACTCATCCAGAAAATGGGGTGGGGGGTGGGGGGGTTAGAGTAATGGGTTGAGATTGGGGAACATAGAGAAAAGAAAGTCGAAGAATCTTGGAATGGTATTTATTGGCACTCTACATGCTTGGAAGTTTCAGGGCAACTTTTTCCAATAATATTAGTTATTGCAATGTAGAAGTACTAAGCATACCTAAAGTACGAGTTACAACTTGTTTTCTGAAAATTTATGCATTTAAATGGGAGATTGTTGGTTTAGGTGTGTCTTGGTTGTGTTACTAAAGACCCTGGATACAATAAGACATGTTTTATTTGTTGAAAAACATTCTGTACCAAGATTTTGTTGCATGTAAATTCTGATGGTAGGGAAAAGAATATTTCACTGGAATGAGTTTGCAAACCTGGGGAAATTTTTAGCTTATAGCACCAAAGTATTCTGAAAAATTTGCAATGATGCCCATATTTTTCCCTTTGAATGAAGAGCATAATGCATATCATCAAGAGCATGCAGCAACCTGTGTGGCTAATGCGATAATTATTTGAAAGGAAATATTGATTTAATTTTCTCATTTGCTTCTTTTTTCCATATTAAAAGGATGTACGATAAATTTTTTTGATATGTAATAACTCTGTTGTTTAGATCACCAGAAAGTATTTCGTGTATATAAATATTTTACATCAATTCAAGGTAAATGACTTGCGCCTTGATGCGATGCATGTCATTTCCAAGTACGTTACCACAACTTTCATGTACATTACAACCATCTATCACTTCTGCGACCTTCCGTCACCACCGCCCACAGTCATTTTCCTCCCAGAAATGTATATTCCATTGTATAAACAACAGACAATAGAAAGAAGAAGAAAAGGCTTTTTTGTGCTAACAGTTTCAGTGAAGAGTATGTGCTACTAGAGAGTACTTTATAATGATTTATGTTTCTGAGGGCTTACTGAGACATACCTGAAGCAATTTGAATTAGCAAATTTAATCTATGAAATTACTAGGTTAAGATACTCTGGAGTGCTGGAGATATACAAAATTTATAGGAATTTTGATTTTCCCACGCAGCTGTAGTTTCAATTTTCGATTAATTGTAATTTCGTTTTGTTTGGACAGGTTTATCAATTACAGGACTGCAGCTTCCCAAAGCGAACTTTAGCCACGATGATCAAGTGAAATGGTGGGTACTATTAACTGATTTCTTTTCCTGATAATTCTTTGCTCTAGTATGCAAAATGTTGATATTAGAACTTGTCTTGCCCAGCAACAACTGCAAGACTTCAATATTTGATATTCACAGAAGCTGTCTGAACTGTTTGTACAAGCTTTGTGTAACTTGCTGCCGAGAGATTAGGGATGGCTTTCCATGGGGAAATGGACAGTATCGTGTTCATGGTGTGGATTGTAATTTTACAACTAAAGATGGAAGCTTTGGGGCAGCCTCTTGCTCTATGGATTACGCCAAATGGAAACTGACCGACAAAGGTACCATAGTTTGTCCAGCTGAAGGGATGGGGGGCTGTGGTCATGGGAATCTGGAGTTGAAGTCCACATATCGAGATAACTGGGTATCAGAACTGCTAAGGAAAGCAGAATCAGTAGCTGAAGAGGGCAACCTCACTGATGCTCTTGAAGCTTTTGAAGGAGCATGCTCATGTAAAGAAGCTTCTCGAGATGAGAGTAAGGTCAGTTACTTCCATTGTCCCACAGTTGTAGGTGTTGAAGAACCGAACCAGAAACATTTTCACCGGCACCTATATAAAGGTGAGCCTGTCATTGTCCCTGATGTGCTCAGCGGAACGACTGGGTTGAGCTGGGAACCATTGGTCATGTGGCGTGCTTGCCGCAAATCTAAAAGGACTAGCCACTTGCGTATTCTGGATTTCAGTGTAATGAATTGCTTAAATTGGTGCGAGGTAAGTCAAATTCTCTACCATGTTTTTGCGTATTAAAGCCCCAAAAAATATAATCTGGATTGTATGATTGGATGACTCGTTTCCTCATAATTACATCCTTTTGTTTGTTAGATGATTTGCAAATTATTTTTCTGATAAAATCACGACGTTCTTCGTACAGTTTCTTTCCTCAATCATGGTCTTATTTCTTGTAAATGTTTCTGGATCATGATTTATGCTTTTCATTTCAATTAATTAACAACGCGTACACATAAATCTGTTTGTAGAAGTTTGTCTGTTGTTGTCTTCTGAATTCTCCTTTTTTCCCCCAATTGGGTTTCCCATTAGTTCAAAGCAGTCATAATGAATTATTACTTCTTTTTTGGTTCTGGATATTGCATATCATTCGTTGCAGTGTTATACCCATGTTTCTTGCTATCAAATTGCATTTTTTGGGTGGGCCAAAATTGTTCAGTAGAAAGGATAGTTAGTAGAGGTTATATGTAAATTTGGTTAAAGGATAATTCTTCCAAGATAGTGTATGTGAACAATGTTTTTAGTGTAGCTTCCTAATAACTTCCCTTCACACTTCACACTTCACACTTCACTTCTCACTTCAAACAGTAATGCATATTTCCAATTATGTTCTTGTGCATTCACTTGCTGCAAAGAACCCTGATACTCTCTTGGCCTACTGCTGAAATGTTGAAGGTTGGTCATATCTGAAGGAAATAAATAACCCATGTAATCTCGCAAGAGAAGAACAAAGTAATAGAAAGACTAATTTCTTAATGTCCATGTAAATTTCTAGTCATGTTGCGTAAAACCTTCGAGATCTCAAAGATTGGTTGGGTTAAGTGCTTTCATTCAAGAATGTGGATAGGGGAAAATAAAGATGTGAAGATTCGTTGTTCTCAGCATGTTTTCCACAATAGAAGATATTTTGATAGGTTTGCACAGTTGAACAGAAATGGGGACCAAGATATACGTGGCTTTACCCTTTTTATTGACTATGTTGAGTATTATTTTGTGTGTAGGTTTCAGTTTGTTAGTTGCTGTGCTACTCATTCTGCAAGTTTACTTTTTTTTTCCATCAATTTCAACACAGGGTATTGGTATGAAGGTTTGCTTTTGGCTCTATGACATGCAGGAAACAATTAACATGCACCAATTTTTTAAGGGATATGTTGAAGGCCTCTTTGACGGTGAAGGTTGGCTTAAAACTTTAAAGTTGGAGGACTGGCCTCCAGCTGAATCATTTCAAGAACAACTGCCGCGCCATTTACTGGAGTTTGTTAGATGCTTGCCTTTCAGGCATTACACACACCCTCATGCTGGTTATCTCAATATGTCTGCAAAAATACCTGAGATGTCATTGAAGCCAGACTTGGGGCCAAAGATGTGCTTTGGTTATGGAGTTGGCGAGGAGCTTGGATTCGGTTCTGTAACCAACCTTCAATATGCTCTGTCAGATAGGGTACATTTTTCCATTTATATCTATGTCTCTATTAACATGAACGCTTAGGAGAATGATGAACTTCTGGATCTTAATGATTTCCCATTAGACTGCCTACTGGGTCGATATAAGCAGTACATCTCCCAAAGAGATTTAGTGATTATTTATATCTATTCAACTCAGTCGTTAATACAGGTTCTTGGGAATTGATATTGGTGCTCCAAAAATTACTACCGGTTGCCAAATTCATTTTTTTGCATAAGCAATCAATAATGTATTTTGGAGTGCCAATATCAATTCCCCTTGTACATTAGAAAGATGACAAGTTTTTATTGACTACTACTTGCAACCCGGTTTTAATTCTCTTATTTATTTTTAAATGTTCAGAATTAATGCTTCATTTGCTAAATAGCTTTATAGTTTCTAAAACTACCCTTAGATAAAGTACATGATGTGACCACCACTGATTCTTATCCATTATCCATTAACTGAAGCTGTAAAGATGCATAGAAATGTTGTTTTTTCAGTATAAATCTTTCAATTCTTATAAAGGCATACAAATATGGAAGGAGGCAAGTTTGCTTTTTCAGTTTGTGCATACTTCAATATGTAGGAGTCTGCTCATCTCCACAATTTTAATGTACAAAAAATTGACTCCTAATCCATTTTTTTTTGTTGTAATTTTACTTTCATGTGTTTTTTGATACAAAAGGACAGGTCGTAGCTATCTTGCGTTATCCTTAAAATTCTTTGCTTTTACCATCAACTATAGAGAATCTAATGTTTTTTCAGCTAGCAACATGCTTGTTTTTCTTGAATAACTTCAGAATGCACTCGTAATGTTCTTGTTGAACAGAGAAAATTTAATTTTTTACAAAGAGGCTTATGCTATCGAAAATCATTTCACCTGTCACTATCATCAAGTCCTTTTTTCTAACATTGGTTGATAATTTATCAATTTTACAATTTTATTTTTTGATAATTGAAATGATAAATATGGAAAAGACAAATTAAAGCTATGGCAAAATAAAATATTAAAAGTCAAATGCTTTGATAGTTCATGCTGCCAGCTAAAACATGGTAACGAAAGAGAACTTAATTTGATTATCTATAACTAGCATATAGAATCAGAACATTTGGAGTATTAGGATATTTCTGTCCTCTGTAAATTTTCTTTCTTGTGTGCAATAATCTTTGTTTTCTTAATCTTTATTGTTGACTCATTATACACATGTTAGAATCATGCCGAATATGCTTAAGGCTTGAGTTTCAATTTGAAAATTAGTTATACAAGAATTGTGAATAAGGTGGAAGAATCGAAGTTTAATGATTTCTTACACTATAACTAGCCGTTATATTGCTTGACGAAGAGAGTTGAATTAGATGTGAGCCTCCATGGTTTCTGAAATCTGCCATAGTTGTTGTATAATGGAGCAAAATATGTGGTCTCATGCATGATAAAATTAGCATATGATTCCTATTTGACTGTGAATTTTATTTCAGGATATTATATTAATGCTGAGATTTGCTTCTTTTTTGGCATCACTTTATTGGGCAATCTTTCGGGCTATAGTAAGATTCTAGAACTTACAATCACTTGTCGATTGGGACACGAGGGTAGTCCTTGGTGCCAATATCACTAGATATTTGTAATCTACCTAATCTATCTGGTATATGAATCGCTCGACAAAACTTGTTTGAATGCTGGTGGGGACCTGGAGATACAACATTAAGGTTGGAACACATTATTTGTTGTTTATCAACAGGCTGTGTGATTTTGTATGCCAGCTGAATAAAAGAATTGAGAATGGTGGAAGTTGCTGCAAAGAAGGAATAGAATTAGATAGAAAAGAAATGGGCGCCAAACTCATGTAATCCCAAAGAAGCTTAAATCTCTTTAAAATCTGAAAAAATGCTTCAACTTTAAGGCATAATAAGGTCAGAAATCTATATATATTAACTCCAAAGTTCTCCTATTTCATCTAAGACTTAACTTATAACTCCTAATACTATTCTAATACATAAAAGGACTTTTTAAAAAAGTAGCTAATCATAAATTGCAAAAAGTTTGACTTCCAAAAATACCCTTAGACTGAACTTAATAGAAAATACAGATTAAGACTCTAAAGAATAAATTCACCCATAACTCTCTTCCATAGAACTTCATTTCCCCTGTATAATTCCCTTATTATTTATCTTTCATCTATTACTATGTTCATTACCATCCGTCTCGGCACTCTTAGAGGCCGGACCGTGTTATGGCATAGTATTTTGTTTTGGACAAAATTCTTTGCACCCTTTCTCCCATTTATCCTTTGATTTCAGAAAATTACTTTTGCCGGGAGCTTTCCATTTTTCTTTGGTTTTAGTTTTCAAAAAGGTGTATTAGTAAATGTCATTTAAGTTTAAGCTTCCTAATGACCTATCAATCCTCATGATTATGGAAAATGTCTATTTAATCTGTAGTTCTCCCCAAAATTGAATCCATTAATTACTATTGGTGGTGTTAGGTAAATGTTTTAGCTTTAGCCTAATTTTTGCTCTTAGATTGCGTTCATTCGACTTTCTGTAAAAAATTAACTGTCCAAGAAAAAGAGTGCTATTAGATAGTTACTTGGTAATAATATTTAGTTTGCTGTGAGATGTTACAAGTGTAAGATTGTGCTTTTACTTTGTTCATCCAGATTTTACTATATACCATTGAAGCAAGACAAGCATAAAAAGTTTATGCTTGTAGTTAAAGGAATCTAGGAGTCCATTTTAATGTTTGATATTTTTGTTACCTACGTAAAGCCTTCAACTTAACCTTGCTGAGTCCAATGAATTTTAGTAGATTCCTCTGAGACACCATACAGCCAAAGTGACTGATCTCAAATTTCTTGCTTCCATCACCCAATTTGATCGGATTAGTGTTAGATATGTGCATAACATATGTTATTACACTGAACTGGAAGAATTTATATATCACCTATTCCAAATGAATTTTTGTAATCCTTGGCCTTGGAACATATGAACAAGTGACAACATTGAGGCTGGATTTGTATTATGTTGTAATCAGGATCCTCATTCTGTTGGCTCTTACTTTCCTATTTAATAATGTTTTTTTTCAGGTCAATATCTTGATGCATACTGCCGCAGTTTGTCTTAATCCTGAACGGCTTTCAACGATAGAGAAGTTGAGAAGGGCGCATTTTGCCCAGGATCCAGTGGTGTTTTCCATAAGCAATGAGAAAGCAAACAAAGAGGTCGTCAAAAATCAACAATGTGAAAAGGAAAATGAAAATAAAGGAAAGGAAAGATTTGATCCTTCAATCTCAGGAAACAGGGTGCAAAGGTTTGAAGACCCAGAAGGTGGTGCAGTCTGGGACATTTTTAGGAGAGAAGATGTTCCTAAACTGGAGGAATATCTCAGGAAGCACTCTGGGGTGTTCAGGCATATCTTCCCTCTGCAGCAAGTAATTAGATCCTAACTTTGAGAATTATGGAACAGAAAAAGTTTGTATTTATAACATGTTTCTGTGGCTACCAATTGCTGACTTTCTTTCTTGGCCTTTTCTTTTTACTACTTTCTATTCAACTATTTATGTTTTGGGGCTTATCTCCTCATATGGTAGTTCTTTTTATTTGTTGAATGGAATGCTAAATCACAATTTTGTTATGCCTTTGGTGTGATCTTTTATGGTAGGAAAACAAGCAGATGGTTTTTACTCTTCCTGATCATTTTTCACTTTTGTTGAAATATCCAACTATTCCAATATTACTTCTTTATTTTTTTTTTCCTATCTTCATGTGCAGTTGGTTCACCCTGTTCATGAGAAAGCATTTTACTCAACGGTAGAGCATAAAAGGAACCTGAAAGAGGAATATGGTTAGTATGTTTCTTACTTTATAATGTGGTATATGCGTCAAATGCTGGAGATATGATTATACACTGCTATTTTTGCTTTGTAGGAATTGAACCGTGGACTTTTGTACAGAGATTAGGAGATGCAGTTTTCGTACCTGCTGGCTGCCCTCATCAAATTAGAAATTTGAAGGTTGCGTAGTCCAAACTTCAATATTTGGATTTTCTGCAAGTCGCAGTTGATCTGTTTATAGTTATATGAAATTTATGTACTCTTGAGTTGAGTTGCTTCGTCAGGAAAAAATGGATTCAAGTAATTGCTCATGTCATCAAATTTTTGTTATAGCAGGATTACTTGATACTAGGTAGCTTAATATGCCTTTGCTAGAGTAGTCTCTGTCTGTGGCTTTTGCTAGATTTGAATTGGGACCATGTCAACTAAGTGAATAAAGTTGGAAAAAAAAACTTTTTGATTTTAATAATCTGGTGGAATTATCTTTTGGGGATTTTCTAATCTTAAGCGAGGCATATTTAATGTTTTGCTATATATAGACCAGGATAATATGTATAACCCAGTTTTCACAGTACATTTTTTTTGGTATTATTATTTAAGCAATACGAAAATTCTGTGCCGTGACTGTAGTTATTTAAAGGTCTCTGTTATCTTTACCTTCCTAGTTATTTTGTCATCTATCAAATCTGATTGAGAAAATCGAGTGGCATATATCTGTACGATGAATTGATATCTAGTAGTAGGGGTGTGAGATCATTTACTGTTCTCATTCTGGTGGAGGAATGACTATTGACATTTTTGGATATAAAAACATTTGTGATATCTTTGGTTACCGCTCGACTTTCTTTCTATTAACTTGTTTGTGGAATTTCTAATAGCTACTCTCTGTTCCTCATGAGTTTTGGCATTTCAAACCTTGATATAATAATTAGACCATCTCTTAAAAATTTGTTAGTGGTTGTGTTTTACAGTGGTTTTGTTGTTAGATGAAAAGGCTTAATCTCAGATATTTTCTTTTCTTTTTTTTCTCTGTTGTTACTTTTGTTCTTTTTCTTTGTTTTAACTTTTGCATGGACTATTATGGCTTTGGAAAAAAAAATTCAAGAGATGAAATAGGTAATTATTGTTTCAAAGTGATATACTTTGCCATAACATAATATGTCTCGAAATCACAGACTACCATCTTTTTAATAATTATGCATTGCAACAAATTAATTTGGTTCCTCGGTCAATTCTCTCTTCTTCTTTTTTTTTTTTGGTTTAAATTTTAAAATTTTGCAGTATGTAGTAGTGATAAAAAGTTTACATCAGCAAAGCGGAACATAACATCCGACTCATTTACAACTTCATAAACAACTTTAAAAACTCTCAGTCGAAAATGCAACATTCACGTTGAGGCTGTGCACGATTGAGGACATCCCTCAATCCCAACCATGCAATTAATTTTCGTGTGTTTTCTTTTGCAGTCGTGCACAAGTGTTGCTGTCAACTTTGTTTCACCAGAAAGTGTTGGTGAGTGCATCCGTCTATCGACAGAATATCGACGTCTTCCTCACAATCATAGTTGTAAGGAAGACAAGTTACAGGTATGTAAGCTGATGTTTGTTAATGCTCTCAACTTGCTGCACGCTTCATGGTTTGGGACCAACCTGTTGAAACTAGCTACCTTGTCAGTCTCTGTAATTGCTGTTGATACGACCTTTCTTGATTATTATTGGCTTATCAGTAAATAAAACAAACTCCACCAATAAAAGCTAAATAGATACATTGAAAAGGTTAGTGCTAAGTATGAATGAGAACTATAGTTTCCTCTAGTTAGGGTTCTTTCCAGACTGTGGGTTCTGTTTGCTATTTGTACAGAATGGATACTAAAATCTCTTGCTTGTAACACTGTAAAGGTTATGGATGGCATCTAACTGCTCCTATTGAAACAGGTGAAGAAAATGACTCTTCATGCCATAAGCCAAGCTGTGCAATACTTGGACATGATTACTCTGTAAGTCGGATATACTTATTAAAAACATGTTTCTGTGCATTCTCTATTTAGGGTAGCATCACTATCCTAGAATAAATAAGATTGTGCTACCTGACAGGTAACTGTTGGTGTGCAAGCATAGGCTTCAACATGTCTATGGGTGAAGTTCTGTTCAAATTCAGCTTATATTCTTGACATGTCTATAATTTAAGTTTCTGTTTAATTATTCGTGGTCAGAGGTCCAGATCTGTTGAGTTTGGTGGCTGAATAACTTGCCAACGGAAAGAACTTGGATGTTTATTTCTAAAATGACCACCTCATGTAAAGCTCTGCTGTTGGAGAAAGGAGAATTATGTTAATATAATGTCATTTGGCCTGTCCTCTGCAGGCTTGATTCTTTTTATAATGCTGGAAGTTTTTATAAATATGCCTGGAGCCATAACTTGATCCTTGGACCTTTTCCTTGCTATGGTATCATGTTAAAAGAGGGAATTATCCTCCCAGGGTGATTGATCTACTTTTCTTTTTACCATTAATATCTCAAGAAGTGCAATTACACCGCCTTTTGTGCGTGTGGATGTACACCAGAATCCCCCTCAGCCAGGAGAGAGACCTGATTTTGCATTCATGAGGAAGGACTTGGAGGTGATGAAATTGAGACTGGAAAAAGGCCACATTCGTCAACCAACTGGAAACAGGCATTCGAGACCTTCTTAACCGAATTGACTCCGTGGCAGGGTCCTCTTTGTCTGAGTGACGGCGCGAAAATCAATTGAATTATATGTTCCCAATGGGTTAACTCCTGATGAGTGAACATGTTTCACCTGTTCATGAATTTTAGTTTTAGTGAATTTCTTTAGAGCTGTGAATTTTTTATTTTGGTGAATTACATTGAAATGGAACTGTATCACAGTGTATCTTTCATATTATAGCAATATGTTTTTGTTAATTGTAAACCATGCGAAGTTCCTAGCAGCTGTAACAGTTTCGTTACTCAATTACTGTTCAGTAATATTTTGTACTAGTGAAATTTCACCATTTTTTGAATCATTTGGTGAAATATGAGAATCTGGAATTTGTTTGCAACGTTTTTCTTGTTCCATTTTCAAGCCAAAAAACCAGGAAAATGAAGTTCCAAAGTTGTTATTTGCGCGTTTATCACTTGTTTTATGCAACAAATATAAAGTTGTTTTGCAGCTGTTGATCATTTCTCTTGAATCATTCAGTCGAGAACACTGACGTCTGTCTTTAAAGGAATGATTTGTCTAACCCATAAATGGTGGACTTCAATATTAGGAAACCTCATTCAGATGTGTTGTTCAAGTCATTGTTTTCTTATGTAAATATTCCTTTAAATTGCATGAATTTGCTTCCATTTCCTCTTAATTTTCTCATCTCACTTTTGGATGGAATTTGGAGAAACTTTCGTTTTAAAAAAATTGATTAAATTTGGAGATTGTTGAGAAGTGGGTAAGAAATAAAAATAATTAGTGTTTGGAAAAAGAAGTAAAAAATTCTAAAAAAAAAGTTGAAGTTAGAGTGTTTCGTAAAAAATTAGTTTCACATAAACTTTTCAATAAAATGATAAAAATATTAAAAGTACTTTTTGGATTATGCAAAAATTTAGAGGTTAAAAATATCAAAATATGCTTCTATGTATTTATAAAAATACCTAATGCATTTTTAGAAAAATAGAAGTACTACACCCCTGTTTTGAGATTCTAATTAAATTAAGTAAAAATAGAATCGTTGATATTGGAAAATACTAAAAACTGCATATTTTAAGCCAAAAGTTAAAAATCACTTTCTTTTAATGATTGCAAACACTCTTGACGTAGGGCTGTAAATTGGCTTTAGGCGCTGAGCTTCAAGTGACCCAAGCTCAAATAATCCCAAGCTTGATTAAAGTTCATAATATTTTGTATATTTGAACTACCTCACCTGAATATAATTTTTTTTGGTTGAAAAATAAAATTTATTAAATATGTAAGAATTAGACTGTCCTCATAAATGATGATGACTTTTTCAATTAGAAATTTGTACATTAGAAACTACTTTTCGTGTATTAATTGAAAATATTAAATATTTTAATAAGTCCGAACCACAAATTGATTAAACCTAAATGAGTGGCTTGTTGTATGTTCAAATTTGATTAAAATATGAATGTGATTACCAACATACTCCAGGCTTATGCAACAAAATATTGATTCTACTCAATTTTTCATTAGCAGTTTGTATAAATCTAAACAAATTCCAATTAGCAACAACAAAGCTTTTCAATGCTCACAAAAAAGGTTTGAACTCAAATAACAAATATATGCACGTCTTGGTCTCATGATTGGGGTTCAGTTCCAAAATCCTCTTTATATTAGTAGTCAGTAATAAGATTTTAACTTGGAAATTTTACATATTTTTAAACAATTATGCATTTTGAAATTTCTTTAACTATTTAGAAATTATATATTATTTTATCATAATTATCACTTTCGCTTCAACTCATTCGCTTTATCTTATTATGAATATCCTTAAGTACGACGGACTTAAAATTTAACCTGTGAGCCACAAAATACTCTTTAACGGAAAATTAAGAGAAAAAAACTTGAAAAATGTAGGGAAAAAAAAAGGATGATTGAGGATTGACTAAGATATTTGTTAGAAAGAAAATTGAAATTATAGATTGTAATGAAAATTGGATGCAGAATCAATAGACAATAATGAAAACTGGATGTCAAGGTCAAGATGGCACTTGTAA
The DNA here is from genome assembly GCA_019321725.1 of Paulownia fortunei. Classification (NCBI taxonomy): domain Eukaryota; kingdom Viridiplantae; phylum Streptophyta; class Magnoliopsida; order Lamiales; family Paulowniaceae; genus Paulownia; species Paulownia fortunei. The sequence goes on from CM033110.1 coordinate 16,937,066, forward strand.
CGTGTCAAAGTGTCGCCACTCCACTTGCCCCTATTGGCACACCATGCCGTCAGGCCACTCACTCTAACCTTCATCGATGAACGCTTACGGAGTCTATAGGTCTACCTCTTTTGTTTTGTTGTAAATAGTTGTATAATAGTAGATCATCTTTTTCAGGCTGACGGAATTCATGATTTTGAACTATTCTCAGATTTGTTGTAGTCAAAGAAATGTTCAACTATATTTGAGAGCGGAGAGTATTGTATTAAGGAATAGATGCGGTTGAACATGAGAATTTATCTAACTATTAAGGAATAGTTGCGGTTGAATATGAGAATTTATCTAACTCGAAACCATGATCCCGCTCTAAGACCAATTGTTAAGATAAAGTACTTACTAATAACCCAAAAGTTATAATTATTAGCATAAGTATAATTTTAAATTTTTAAACACTTGACAGCGCAAACCACCGTAATAAGTAATAGTTGGGCATGGAGGTGGAAGCCCCCAATAAGCGTCATGGATCGGGTTAATTACCCGATGATCATTTACGTTTTCTCGTGTAAAAGATGATGCTAATAATAAATATCGATATTTAAAATAAATGAAATATTTCTACCCAAAAATCGAAAATTGAGCAATGAACACGATTCACGTAAAGAACTATAAGACGATACATTGTAGTAGAAATTAAAGAGTTTGTAAAAAAATTTAAAACAGAAGGTTTTCTTGTGAAACAGAGTATAGAGGCCTGTTTCCAGTAGGTAGTTTTTATTCCAAATGTGAGGCCCAGACAATTAACATAGAATTAATTAATCAGTGACTCTTTCAAAGGAAGTATTACAGCTGTTAATAAATTCTTGTTTCAACACCATAATAGATTAACATCCGAGCAGAATGGTAGCACAATTTCATTAACAGTTTTGATCAGCTATGCATGTACAAAGAATCCAAGTAAAACATTCCATCTATGCTTTCCATGTACTAATGTCTGCCACTCCTTTGTAGGAAGGTATTCATCTACATTCATTACACCAAACAGCCTATCCTAAATGCATACAACATGGTCAAATCAAACCTGTTTTCCTGAACAACTTACACTTCTTGAGCAAAGGCAATGACCAATTCTGACAACATAGCAAACCAAAAGAAATCAAGATTCATTTGACAAACATCGTCCCAATCGGTTGCTACCACATTGGCTATGTCGCTATGTGGTTGTCGGCTGAATCCTAAAAATCTTTTGTTTAGCACTTCTGCTCATCCACTCTTCAAAGGCTTTTGCATCATATGGGATCCTGATAATGCCCTCACTGCAGAACCCATATTCCTCTGCTGATCTGCACAGAAATTGCACGAATTCTGCATTAGACAAGGCTGTGGTGTGAACCATGAAACGCTTGGTTTCTTTATCCACGCCAACTGCTACTGGAATGTAGCCTCTTGGTGTCATTAATGAAGGACCTCTCAAGCGCTTCAGGCTGCGAAAGCTCACAACCCTGCTCAACTTACTGGCTTTCACTCCCATTATACCTACACACGACACGACGAGACTGATACAACACGATACAGATTAGTGATTGATTCAGATACACGACATGGATATGCTATTCCTCCACATGCATCTTGCTTCTGAACGAACATAAAGACTGACTTAGGGACGCGCAGTATCATGTCTTCATTCACATTTAGCGTCTGTTGGACGTTGATTAATGATATTTTTTTAGTCTTATTTATGATAACAACACCTTAATAAAGAATTCTTGGCACTTGCATTAGTATTGGCATGGTTTTTGGATTTTGGTGGGGGGGAAGGGATATTGCATGCCGTGGGAATGAAGTGGTCAGACATGTTACATTATTGCAGATGCAAATTCTATTAGTTTTATGCTATAATCATTGTACTTATCAAGAGGTCACCACAGTTCGAAAGTTGGAATTGAGAAACTTTTATTTGATGGTCTCTTTCGTGTAGATTTCTCCAAGGTTTTTTTATGCGGCTAAATTTGTCTTCAGGGCAAATACTTTAGAGGGATCTTCTCAATCAGTCAACCTGTTCACATTTCACATCATTTATGCTGCACAATATTTGCTACTTCTTGTACAGAATTTTTGTACTGTGTGGGGATGCTTGGTGGATCTGGTTCTTGTGCTGGTGTCACCTCTCATACTGATCTGATCAGCTCAGGCCTTCAATTAATTTAATCAATTGTGGTTTGAATTCAATTAAGGAGGCTGGAAAGAAAGATTCCAACTTAAATGAAAAGGGATAATTACAGAGGTGAACTGCTCATGTTTGGATAGTTACATCCAACACCCCTAGTTTCTGTTTCCCTCTAATAAATAGATCCAATCGTATAAATTGTTTGACAGAAAATAATGACATCAGCAAAAATATTAATGAAAATCCACTTTTACCCTCACATTGATGAGCTATGCAGTGTTGTAACCACAATTATATGAACAATCAATCAATTATTTGTGTAAGAACCCCTTTGGAAGTTAACTTTAAATTCTTTTGGATTGACAATGATAATGAAGTTTGCGAGTGAAGAGGGGAAGATACAATGATCAAAATCTGTATCCATTGTCATGGACCTATTTGGATTTGGACATTTAGCTTAGGTTATGGCTAAGTGTCTTTAATTACTTGGGATGTTTTATCAATTTATTAGGACAAACCGCAAGAGTTTAATTGTAAAATGAAAAGAATTAAGGAATATAAATGTACTGACAAACCCTAGGGAGGTTCTTGTAATTTGGACAAATTACAAGAAAGATTTGTTTAATTTTTAAAAAAGCACAAAAGAGTCGTTTCGTGAAAAAAAAAATTGAGGAGAAAGTAATTTTGAAAACCTGAAGAGGTCTACTTGTATTTAGACCAAACCTCAAAGAAGATTTATGTAGTTATCCCAAAAACAAATTATCATTTTTGTTTTTTAAGATATAGTTTTCGTCGTTGATCCTCCTTGCACAACAAATGTAGGGACTAGCTTCCACTTAATGAAAAATACATGTAGCATTTTATATCTGCATCCTCCTGTATCACTTTTTATGTGTGCAGACACGCATATTGAAAAATAGATAAATACACATATAATATAACCACCAAGAAAAGCACAAATTAGAATCAATAAAAGGTTTTACAAAATTCATTGGAGAGAATAAAGACAACTTATGCAATAAATTATGCTAATTTAGGGTGTATATTAGTTAAACTTTGGCCGAATGATCAAACAAATGATCATTTCCTTGTACCAAAGAATAAAGGTGTCATTTTCCACTTTGCACACCAAAATAATTAAAATTATTTACTGCGTCTCTCTCAAATACAATTTAAGCGTCAACTATGTTGAAAAATTCAAAAAGATATGTCAAAGAAATTTCAGCTATTTTACAACATTCTCTAGTTTTACTAAGCTTGCCACATCCCTTCTTATATAATTTTTTAGAACAACATTTGATTCATTCAAAACTCTTGAATTAAGATGGAGAGATAGTAAAACACTCAGCGCCCTAGACTGATAACAATATATTTGTCTCTAAAGCTCCATTGCAGTTTCTCAGAGGGGCCAAACTTGAATTTTTCACGTCTTTGAATGGGTCAAATTACTTTCGTGATCAATCTAATGTCCTATTAATTCATACAATTTAGTCAAGATTTCAAGAAACCAACAGAAGTCCTTACAGTGTCACAAACAGTGAGTTAGAGCTGGATACTTGTCGGGTATTAGTCGATAATTAGACGATCATTTTCTTTGAAGTTGCTTTCTAAGTGATCAACATCACGAATAGATTACTTGGTCGTCCAAGCTATATCTTACATTACATATTCTCATGATAGTAAGTTGAAATTTTGTACCCAAAGTTTGATTATCATTGTATGGTGTTTGTCGTTGGAAAAAACTGTTGGTTTTAAGCCGCCCCGGAAACTTGTCTCCTCGTGCTCCATTTCTGATAGAATACAAATGAGAAACCCACAAAATGGTGGCTCAATCAATCAGATTACCACAGTATTCAGCATCATTTGCATCATTTCTATCTTTAGTGTTGGTGCTTAGAGCTGAACAGTGTCAGTTAGAGGCAACCTATATTCTTGATTCTCGGTGCCAGACACTAAGATGGGCTAGTTGGTGGCCTGACCAAATCACTTGGCACAAAACAATACTTCTACTCTGTGTAGGAGCCACTGAATCTGGAATTAAAAGCAGCAGCTATCACCAAGGTTTCATCCTGTTACTCATTTTCGAGATAAACCTAGACCGAGTCTAACAACATAAATGCCAACAGAATCAGAACAGAGCCCAAGTTTTAACTCAGCTCAGCTTACTTTGTTTCAAACTGTGAGTGCCAGTAGGCACAGAAGGCAACAAACAATTGGTGGCAATATCAATCCATCCAACTAATATGCCAAGGGAGCACTGTTGCCTCTGTCCAACTTGGTAGTTCTGCATGCACTAACAATCAATTCTTAATATGCAGGATTCATTCTATCTGGATAGGCAAATGTTGGGTTGGGAATGATCGGATTATAATGGCAGAAATCCCAATTCACAGGATATATGTTCCACAAGACTATCTGTGTAATCGACCAAATGTGCACACATGTGAGGTAGTCACCTCTCGGCCTTACCATAACTGAATGATAGCTTACAATCTTGAACTGAATATCAAGTCATTCCAAAGCATGGTAAATGCATGGTGGCGTACAGTTCGTGGCATAGAAATGTTGCACAATTTTGAATCTTACATACTTATTTCGCTGCTTGAGCAAACAGGTTTTTCCTGATTAACTTTGCTGGGATAGAATATGACTTCCCTTATTGTAAGATACGAAATATGAGCTTCCTTAAAGAATGATATCTATGCATATATAAAATATTCACAATTTTCCATTGAAAACAGCATACATCCTATTTTAATTTCAAATTTTACAAAGAGCATCTACATGATGCAACTATACTTCCTTTCCTACATGCACTAGACAACAGGGACACTAAGGGATCCAACCGAAAGCAATCTCGGTAACATCTGCACCACCAGGTTATCTAAAATCAGTAATTCCACTACACAAGTTACGTACAGCAGAAGAGATTCTTAAAAAGCATACCTCGCCCAGTCTAGCATTAATTTTCAAAGGAACAAAATCATCAGCTCTGGTCACACCGACATTTACAATTGCAGTAGCAGCACCAGCCTCATGAGCAGCCCTGTACAAATCCATGGAAGTATTTAGTGTCCTTAGACACTGCAATGTATCTGACGCAATAATTGAGGTAATAACTTTTTGTACTGCATAAGGGTTTTACAGTACAGATTGCTAAGGAATCACCACAAAATGTCAGTAAACTACACAATTGAACAAATAATAGTTAGAGGGAGAATTTGAGATAAAATCAATTCTTTTCAAGCTTCGAAGAGTGCAAACTGCTCAGTAAACATTGCAGATAGGGTTCACACTAACATATCAAATGGAAATGTACTACTAATAAAAATACTATTTGATTAAGTATTTTTTTTTTACTATAATTATTTATTCTCTTTTACATTATTTAATTTCTTAATAGTTATATTTAAATAACAAATGAAGAATTTACTCATTCCAGGCAGAGAAGCATATTGAATAAATATATAAGAACTGCAGTATATACCTCAATTAAAAATTTAAAATGATACTAAAAGATGAATGTTTTAAGCAGTAGCCACTAAGTCAGAACTGGTCAAAACTGCAAACGGATTTCACAGTCACCAATCGTATTAAAACACGGGTTCTAATCCACTATCGTCTTTGTTTTTTCATCAACTGTAAGTGGGATGAGGTCTACTTTCAGTAGATTCTTCATGTTGTAGTCAGCATTAAGAGGACATGATGTGCACTTATGAAATTTTGTAATTTTGTTTATCATTATATTTAATATAAGTATTTTATTTAATTAAATAGTGTATGAGAACAAAGTATTTCTTATTTATTTACTATGTATATTCTATGAGTAATGAAAATAAAATTTTTAATTTAAAAAATGTATATATTGTATATTTTATTTTGTGTTTTAATTTTTTGAAAATTTCAAGTAACAAAGTGTATTTTCGTGCATTATATTATTTTATTTCGAAAAATAGTATTTTAGTTACATTACATTATAACTAAAAAATAGTATATTGTATGAGTATTTTATTTATTTAGTATGAGTAATTTATTGATTTGAATGGTGTACGTAAAGAAGTGTGTATCATTTTATTTATTTAAATAGTGCATGTGAACACATATATTTATTATTTATTTACAATGTATATTCTATATAAATGTTTGATAAAATTATGATATTGGAAATAAACTTCTCTTAGTGTGTATTTTATTATTTTATTTATTTAATATGAGTAAATTTTTAATTTGAATGTTGTACGTATATTTAGGATTTTGTTCAATATGAAATTTTGTAATTTTGTTTATCATTATATTTAATATAAGTATTTTATTTAATTAAATAGTGTAGCAGAACAAAGTATTTCTTATTTATTTACTATGTATATTCTATGAGTAATGAAAATAAAATTTATAATTTAAAAAATGTATATATTGTATATTGTATTTTGTGTTTTAATTTTTTGAAAATTTCAAGTAACAAAGTGTATGAGAACAAAGTATTTCTTATTTATTTACTATGTATATTCTATGAGTAATGAAAATAAAATTTATAATTTATAAAATGTATATATTGTATATTTTATTTTGTGTTTTAATTTTTTGAAAATTTCAAGTTTCAAAGTGTATTTTCGTGCATTATTTTATTTTATTTGAAAAATTAGTATTTTAGTAAAATTACAATATAACTAAAAAATAGTATATTCTGTGAGTATTTTATTTATTTAGTATGGGTAATTTATTGATTTGAATGGTGTACGTGAAGTAGTGTGTATAATTTTATTTATTTAAATAGTGCATGTGAACACATATATTTATTGTTTATTTACAATGTATATTCTATATAAATAGTTGATAAAATTATGATATTGGAAATAAACTTCTCTTAGTGTGTATTTTATTATTTTATTTATTTAATATGAGTAATTTTTTTATTTGAATGTTGTACGTATGATTGGTTAACAGTATCCAGGAAGTTTAAAAGAGAGAAAAACAACAGCTGCCTTGATATAAATATAGAAGATAAAATCATTATGATTTTTTACCGGATGAGTCGGAAAGCAGACATGGTCATCAATGATGAACCAAGTACAAGGAAAGCATCACATTCTTTTGCAGCTTCCATCGCTCTATCGGCCCTACCCTTGGGGACATTATCACCAAAAAAGACAACCTGAAAAAGTATTACCTATATTAGAGAGTGAAAGGCAAACATATTCATCCAAATGATCCGAGTGACAAGACAGACAAGTTAAGAGTCAGGGATTTTTCTTTTGAGACCTCAAAATGACTTGAATCAGAGACAAAAGAGAATCAACAAACTCTTAAGAACAATGTATAGCATCTCTAATAACAGATGTTTTAGGAATAATGCACAAGAGCTAAGAACATGATATTAGAAATTAACAAAGAGATTTATGTGGTTCATGCAAAATTGGGCTACCTCCCCCGTTGAGGAGGAGAGAATTCACTATATCAAAAAAAGAGGTACAAAGAGAGTCAAAGAAAATGGCTGTCAAATCTCTCATACCAATCCTTGCAGACTCGGAAAAAGGGCCATTTTACAGATGATGTTTTACAGATTCCCCTCCAACAAATTCCAGCCTAGAAAAAGCTGACATCATCATAAAATGGGGGAAAATCCAAATTTACCAATGGACTTTTCAGGTTATTAGTTTGGCCAATTTTTGGACCAAAATACACTTCCATGTGAGAGGAGCATGCTTGATATTACAATATAATTCAGGGGGTCTAAATGTAATTTGTCATTAAAATTGAAATTTGTTTAATAATATATAATTCTTCTGCTGTTTAATCATTTTTGTTATATTTCAATTTAAGTAGAATTAATAAATTTTATTTATTTTTTCTCTTTTTAGTTTTTTTGTTAAACAATACAAATATATGAATTAAGAACTTAAAATTGTTCAAATCATATGAAAGAAAGAAATCATTAATTGCTAGTCTCGTTTTTTAACCAATTTTTATGTTTTCTCATATTTTTAAACAATTTATCTAATTTCTAATGTTTAAGATACTTTCAACTTATAATTTTCTCATATGTATAAAGAGAATAATTACTAAATTCATCTTCAAACAATTTATCAATTTTCTCATATTTTAACCAACTTATTACTTAAACTAATATTTTTAATTAACATAATTTAAAGTACATTAATTTTTAACTATTTATTTAATTAATTATTAACTACGGACTAAAATAACAACAATAATATATAATTACTCAATAAAAATATTTAAAAGACAGATTAAATAAAAAAACAAATTTCTTTTATTTTCCCTTTTTTTTTCCCTTCTTCTTCTTCACCCAACCCCACTCCCACCTACCCACTGACCCACAGGCTGCCCCAAATCACCCCGACCCCCAGCCGCCACCCACACCTACACCCTCCCCTGTCACCCACCCCCTTGCCCCCAAAACCCAAACCCAACAATCACCCCCACCCCAAACCCGCCCCATCCATCCACAACCTCACAAAACCCACTCGAAATATATGTATATATATGTATACGTCATGTGTATATATGTGTGTGTATATATGTCTATATATATATGTATATGTATACGTTATGTTAGATACGTAAAAGAAAAAAAAACAAAAAAAAAGAGTGACTTTAGAGAGAAAAACAAGACGGGAGTTATTGGCATTTGCAAATTCAACACAAGGGAAAAATGTGCAAAATATAATTTTATTTTTGATTGATTTTTTTTTTAATGTTTAACAGAGGGGTAATTCTGTCTTTCCTTCTTTCCGGCTACTTTTGGCCAACAAGCACCGAGAAAGGATGTTAGTGTAATTTTTCAAAAATAGACGGGTTTTTTGGTATGCCAAACACTCCTGCAGCATTGCATATCTCTTTACTAGACTAAACAAACATCATATTGCTTTATCAAGTAACAATTAATATATGAAATTTCTACAGAAAATGAATAAAGCAAATACAATTTAAAGAATGATATTCATGAGTAGAGCATCTATTTTTTGTGCAAGTCCACAAAATTAATGTTTAGCAAATACTAGCTCTGCCAGTAATTATTTTTTCATATTGCAGGAAAATACATAATACTAGGGAAACAGAAGCCAAATAACATGAAAAGAAAAATTGCTTACATCAGGTTTCAGTATTCCATTACATCTCTGGCAACTAGGAATGTGGAATTCCTCCTCCCAGAACTTCTCATCAATCTCAATATCACCATCAGGCCTTTGCTTCATTCCAAAGCTCTTATCTGAACGGCTGTCGTAATCTAGGTTTTCAATTGCTTCTGCCCACTGCAATGACATTAAAAACTCTAGCATGAATTTTCAATAGACCACAGCAATGAATGAAAAAGCCTGCATAAAACAACAATTAAAAAGAGATCCTGTAAAGAACTTAACAGTTCTGCACTTCAGTTCCCAGTTTGACATCACAAAAAAGTGCAAAGCTCATATAATGTAAAAAAAGGAAAATGCAACTTGTATTTTTCTATTTTCCACTGTGTATATTGATTAACTGCAGTGTAGGCAGCCTCAAAGTAGTGTATATATTGTGACAGAAGTTATCATAAATTGTTGGTATATCAGCCAAGAAATAAATAAGTAAAAGGACTAAAGTTGTTTAGATTAAGCACAACCATGCTCCAGATAATAGTCTTGCAAGATTCAAGAGAACCTATGTTTCTGGAGGCTCAATCTTATAAGATCAAAGATCTGCTTCCACATAAAAATGTGTGAGCATTTACATAAAAATACACAAATCACAACCAAAATATTAATCCCAACTTTTTCTTCCGAAGAGCTGAAGTATGTTAATAGCTTAAAGTCCCTAACCACAATATGGTTGCGTAAGTTCCCAAGAGAGATCAGAATAATAATTCACTAAGGACTTTCAAAGTTGACAATAAACAAAGAAACTTAAATATGAGTTTACTCTTAGGAGGGCCATTGTATGTTATTGGTTAATGATTAGAGGTAAAGTTCAAGCTAAAGAAAGATATTGTGCAAATGCAATCATTTAAGAACCTGATATGTAAACAACCCATATTTCCTACACCACGATACTGAGCCAATGTCTCCCCTACAGAGAACTATTTAACTCACTAAGGAAATGTTGTGAAAATGGTATTTCAGCCAAAGCCGAAAAAGGAAAAGCCAAGACAAATGCTTATACTGTTTAACCATGTTCCAGCAGATTCACAGGAGTCGATACATAAAAATAACCTTCTTGCTGGGACATTATTAAACAAATTCCACTAGAACTGCAGATTAGACAATCATAGAACTTCCCCATATGGTGACATATCACAAGACTTAGTGAGAAGGATACTGTATCTGAACCAAAGAGAGCATGTTCCTTCAAAATAGAGATCAGCATTCACCAAAACCTAAACTAGTTCAGTGAACATAATATATAAAGTAAAAAGTAATATCTTAATTTCTCTGAGAAACAAAACTTTAAAAAATCACATGAAAAAACATTGATATGTAAGAACCAACCTTTGGATTAAGAGCCTTCACTTGATCCTGAAATGAATTTCGTGAAAAAGAAAAACCACAATCCGTACAAGCAACTACATATACAGTCCCATGCAACTCAAGAGGATTGCTCCCAGCACGATGGTGCAGCCTGTGAAAAAGAAATGGATGTATCTCCATTGTCAGCAGAAGAACATTTAGGGGTGTACATGGTAAGATTCGGGCAGTTTTCAGATAAAAATTCAACGCAATCCAATATGTGCAGGTTACCAAAAGATTAAACAGCAGTTGCAAAATTAACTTTTCGAATCGAATGGTTCAAGTTGGTCAGACTTGATTTACTTAGCGGCAGGTTTTAATTATAACTTATTTGTAATTGCAACTCAAATATACGCTGATAAGCTAGAAAAAGAATTTCACTCTTGTTGTAACTCAAATAAATAATATAAAGAAAAATAGAATAAACAGGAGGAGAGAGAGCAAGTGGGTATTACTAACAAAACAAAATTCTCATGATTTGTGAGGATTGAAATGTTTTTGAGTATTTATAAGAAATAAATTGTGATAAAGGAAAACAAATACATAAATGCATTATGTATAAAGGAAAACAAATACATAATGCATTATGTAGATGTGCACCTATTATATGTATGTGTATGTGTATATAATTGCATATATGTGCATACATATGCAGTCAGGTTGCGGGTGAGGCGCATTCCTATTAATAAACCCGCCACCTAACCTGAATGTGGTACGTTTAAATATTACAAAACTGTCATTATAAATCAAAAAATTACAATCGGCAATTTTTGGGATCTGCTCGGTTTGAATGGGTTTACGTACACCTTTGGGAACATTTACAACCTTACGAACATTTCAAAACTACAATCCTTGAGTGAAGAGCCATTACCGGTCTACATTTTGAGTCATCATAAAATTTATACGGCCAGCTTTCTCAAGAGAAGCTAATGCAATATGTGCTGGCCCTGGTTGTGCTGCAGTAAATCTTCTCCATCCAGCATAGCTCCTTGCCCAATACCGTCTCCGGCCCGACTGGAACGAAGAAATTCCTGTTCGTTGAAATAGTGCATATCTAGAACTTAAATATTTGAATCATCCACAAAAAAATATGCACATGCACAATAAAACATTTCTTCAAGAGCTTATCAAGGAAAAAAGGAATAATTAACATAGTAGGACAAAAGGCGACAATTGTTCATCAGTAGTGATTGAGTTTTAAAAATCAAGGAGGTCATGTTACAACGACACCCAGAGGTACGTATTGACCTTTGCTAATTTCAAAATAGCTGATAAGCCAGCAAAAAGTCCTTTGCAGAATTGATTGAGAAATAAATATTGGTCAACTATCAACAGAACATGAAAATCATCATCTTTGGAACCAAATCAAGAGAAAATATCTCAAATGCTACTTTTCCAACGCAAAAGAATATTGCATAATCAAACAACTTTCAGTCTGAGCAGTTCTCTAACGATAAAGGCATGCCATTTTTACTGCACTGCCCCAAAGCAGATGCAAATTACTGTGCTTCATGGATTGTCCTAGTTAGATTTTCATGATCAATTTCTTATAGACTGCTCAACACAAATTACGGTCCGTTAGTTCAACAATTGCATCCAATAAGGATGCATGGAAATTTTTAAGCCCCTAACACTAATAAATAAAGTTAGCATGCTCAATTATCATATTGATCTAGTGGCAATCTATTCACATCACCAAGTACCATAGATCCAAAGGTGGGGAAGAGAGGTAGGCAAAATTCCCAAACGAGATATACTATAACAACGAAAAAAAGTAAATCGCAACACATGCCTTCAGATCACCTGATGAGTAATTGGGCGGAAACCAGTGCTGTAAGCTCCATTTGGGCTGCGAAGGAAGTAAAGAGGAGATCTTGCAATTAGATTCTGTCTAAATAACATTGATAGGTGACAGTTCTAAATGCTGAAATAGAGTCAGGGGTGAGTATGGTAAGATTAAGGTAAGGGAGTCAAAATCACAACTTCACTATCAAGCTGCATTTCATTGCTTCATAAGAATTCAATAGCTGACTTATCCAAGAACAGACTGCTAATTGTAGGTATGGGAGAAACGTCCAAGTGGGAACCTAAAAATTACCCTTATTACGGGCAATAAACCTCAGAGGTTCAAAATTCAACACCATAATACATACTACAGAGTGAAATGTACTTTTATGATATAGAAGTGGCAAGCTCACAAGACGAGGGTGGTTACAATTAATATAGAAGAAACAAATAGCAGATGACTTATCCCCTTATTATTTGATGATATTTGATCAGACAAAATAGTGTACAATGTTTATGGGGTGCATTTTACTTGGTCTGAAGAAGACAAATCCGAGAAAATCCATTACAATAAAGAAGGGCATGTGAACATGCAAGAAAAAATAGGGCCTTCAGCAACTATATGGCAAAATTCGATGGTAACAAATTTAAGCAATCAGCTCAATGAGGGACAGAGAAGACAAAGAAAGTATTCATGAAATATGGACCATGGATTATGTTACTACAAGATGAGCAAATAAATATGCAGCCTCTATTCCTACAAAGCCAGATGGCCGAATTTGATATTCTAAAATATTCAAGAGAATATTTGTTTACTTATATCATAAATTCAACAAAAACAAATTCGAAATAATAGATTGAAGCCATGGTACTGAATGTAGAACAAGAGAGCATTTCCAAGTGACAAGAATCGTCATACAGGGCTTAAGCTTCTAATAGATGAGGAAACAAATTAGTAGCCTCTATTCTTATAAAGTCATATGGCCACATATAAAGTTTCAAGTATTTCAGAAAATCATGGAGCTAGAGGAACATAGACGAATCTTAATCACAGAGCTTATTACTACTATATGGCACATCAACACATTGATTACTGATATACAAGGTTGAAAAGTAACCTTCTGTAATCAGGAATTCCACTCTCCGTGCTTATCCCAGCTCCAGTCAAGATAACAAGCTTTGAGCTGCAAAATAATCCCAAACGTCTTCACACATTGCACTAGAAACAACTTTTTAGCTCAATCAAGAGAACCCAACATTAAGAAAGAAAACCAATGCAATAACTAATTCTAAGAACGCCTAAGTTTGACCTTATTCAGGAATGCCAACCTACTCTGAGATAGCAAGCCACCATACTAGCCCACACCATTTGGTGAGCATTCAAACAAGCAGATTATCAAGATTCAAACAGGGAAATCCAGTTTCATTTGGCAAGATGACACTGGTAAACTGAAGGTATCTTCCAGGAAGCCTATGATTAATACCACATTTATATATTCTGGCAAAATATTTCTTAACAGGCTAAGGATAAAAATTTTGTGCCTGGTTTAATTCCACTCAATATCATTAGCAAAAGCAAGCAATCTCTAAAATTGAATGAAAATATGCAGTAGGAGAATAATTGACCCAACTTTGTAAATTGGCTTCTAATGTACACAATGTAAGGCCAAGTCCAATGCTAACACAATGTCCACAAGGAAACAAGAATTTTAGCTGATCAATTGAATGGAAAACCTAAACCCACTTTCTTTATTGTGCATCTTTGAATTGATCTTACAGCTGATTGAGTTTCCAAAATTGAATTTCAAGTAAAAGAATTAGCTTAAGGAGAAAAGCAAGAAAAGTAATTTTGCCATCAAGTTCCCTTCAAATTGTGTTAAGACTATAGTTTTAACATATTTCTGAATATTCAAGTAGTTTTAATAATGTTACTCTGAAGAACTTTTTTCTAACTTCTCTGGATGTTACTCGACACCATTTATACCTTCTGTCAAAGAATTGATATAAAAGATCGATATCTGCAACTCTGGGAGGATCTGAAATAGGAACCATCTTTTTGTCTCTCAAAAAATTTGAAGGTATTTCTTTATTTTCCATTGAGGCCCCAGAAGGTCTGATGGGGTAAGTTCTTTGCACAAGCTTGAAAGATCCCTGAGAAGATATGAATCTTGGCCTCCACAAAGTTTCTCTGATTCTAGTAATTGAATGAATAGTGTCTGCCACAAAGAAGACATATTAGTGAATGATCAGTAAGGTAGAGAACAAGAATAACAAGTCGCAGATCAAGAATGACGGAACTTACACAAATTTAGTAGAGAAGACTTGCCAGCCAATAATTTCCCCAGCAACTCTCTTGCACCTTTGAACTTCTACATGTTCAGGTAGCCATGAGTTATTTAAAATATCAAACAAAAGCCAGAAAACTTTTACTCTTCTCATACAATATATCCAAAACCTCATAGCAATTTTCAACCATGAAAGCTTATATTCAGATAGAAATATATTTTCGTGCAAGCATTCCTTCCAACAAAAAGTTATCCTTTGTTTTAACAGAATAAGTTAGAACCATAGTGATCATAGCAATCCATATAAGTGCTAGAAGTGCAAAGAGGTGCAAATTTTAAACAATGAACTTTTGGTGAGACCATACTCAATTCCAAATGGTATACTATCATATTCCAAATTGCGACTAACTTCATATTGATGCAGCTATAATTTGCCACAAAAGGCACCTGAAAAGTTTGGGCACAAGGCAGTAACATTTTTAACTTGCCTCCATACTAGTCCAAATTAGAAATCCAGATTCAAGGGGGGAAAGGGAGACGACAAAAAAAAATCCTTGTTTTCCTTTTCTATATCAATCTTATTCGTCTCCTTTTTTGGGTTTTTTTTTTTTGCGTGGGTGCATATATGACTGAAAACTTGGGAACTCTTCTGAACTACCACCTCTCTTCTCATAAGGGAGAGGAAAGAAGTCGACAGAAATGGGAGAATATAGTGTCTAAACAGTAAAAAAACCCTCTCATTCTTCAGATAGTAACATTTCCAACCTCCAGATTATATAAGAAATAGAACAACCACAAAGCTACTATCAATTCAGGTCTCAATCTCCATAAGTCTAATGGAGAAAAAATTGACTTTGTGAATTTAAAGATTCAAGCCTGGTTCATGCAAATGTATATCTAACTGACTTCCTTACATCTTCGGAAGATTTGCGCTTACATTGGCACATCCAGAAAAAATGCCGTCGCTCAAACAAATACTACTATCTAATATCCACGTTTCGCCTTCAATCGGGGTCCAAATTTTACCGACGGTGGCTCGCCAAGAAATGTAATTGAAGCAAAAACTCATAGAAAAAAGACAAGCTGTAGTGCCAGTTTATTCAGACAGAGAGAGAGAGAGAGACTTACAGAAATGAAGGGCAGGTGAGGGGAGCACAGAGCTGCCATGGCCATTTGATTTGTCGTTTATCCTGGTTTTTCAGTTTTGGTTCGAGGAAATAGCTGTTGTTTGTCTTCTGTCGGAACCATGTAAATTCATCAGACGCATCAATCGCTTGGAATTGGAGTTGTTGAAAAACACTTGCGCGTTGTTCCACGTTGCATCTCTCTCCACCGCTTACAGCCGCGCGTGTGCCTCTCCCACTCCTCACTTTTCTCTTTTCTCTATAATTTTAAAATTAACAGAGTACTTATTATTCAAAGATCTAATGTGTCATCTTAGACTTCTCAAAATACAACTCCAAAATAAAGTCCCTCAAAACAAAAAGAAAAAAAGAAAAAAAACATAAAGTCTTGCATCACTGAGCTAGGATCAAAGTTATGGTAAAAATAATTACATGGAAAATACTATATACTGCCAGCTTCACTTGTTATTTTATTTTTTTTTTTTGTTAATTTTACTTTACCCCTTTTATTCATGATTAGTATCACTTTACCCCTATATTCTTAATTATCTCATTTTACTCCCTTACACTCTTATTACATCTCATTTTATTCCTTTATACTTTTTTTTGTTTTATTTTACCCCCTATACTTTTAAAACAAATAACTAAACTACCCTTACCTATTATTTTTAGTGAAATTACTTTAAAATTGATTGATGTTAATATATTTATATTTATTTTCAAATAATTTTTCAACTTGATTAATTAATACTTAATATTACTCAAAGTAAGATTATTTTGAAATATTCTAAATTTAATACACTTGTATTTAAATACTAATAATTTTTTCAACTTAATTAACTAGTACTTAATATTAAATTTATTTCATATTTTATTATACTTATTTTAATGGTTATTCTTTTATTAATATAGTTCCTATTAAATTTTGATGAATATAATGTTAAATTTAAGATAACTTAATGAATATTTTTCTAAATTTAAAAATATAATCATTTTAGAAAATAATTTTATTACTATTACTTAATTATAATAGTTATGTTTGAATTTAACATAGTTTCTATGAACTTATGATAACTCCATTAATAATAAAAAATATTACTAATATTTTATGTGTTTAATAAAATATTTTTTTAAGATTTATAGTTAGTAGAAAATTTATAAGTAAAACCATATTAGATAATAAAAAATATTCTATTATATACTAATTTAATAGGAACTATGTTATATTATAAAATATTTATTAAAATTTAAGTATAATAAAATTTTAAATAAATTTAATATTAAGTACTAATTAATCAATTTAAAAAATTATTTGAAAATAAATATAAATATATTAATATCAACACATTTTAAAGTATTTCACTAAAAATAATAGATAAGCGTAGTTTGGTTATTTTTTTTAAAAGTATAAGGGGCAAAGTAAAACAAAAAGAGTATAAGGAGGTAAAGTGAGACATAATAAGAGTATAAAGGGGTAAAGTGAGACAATTAAGAGTATAGGAGGGTAAAGTGATACTCATCATGAATAGAGGGGGGTAAAGTGAAATTAATCCTTTTTTCTTTTTA
Organism: Paulownia fortunei; assembly: GCA_019321725.1. Taxonomy (NCBI): domain Eukaryota; kingdom Viridiplantae; phylum Streptophyta; class Magnoliopsida; order Lamiales; family Paulowniaceae; genus Paulownia; species Paulownia fortunei. The sequence goes on from CM033110.1 coordinate 16,954,467, forward strand.
AGATTTCAAAAATAAACATTATAAAAGCAAGTATTATTTTACAAAATAATAATGTAAGAGGTTTATATTATAAATATATTCAAAAAATTTACTTTTTCAATTCTCATATAAATTTCAACTCGGACAAAATAAACAGATAATATTGAGAACAATGAAATATTAAAGTTAGGATCATTTTTTATCAAAAGTGAAGAATGGAAGTGAATCCGACTTTTTAGGTTTCCAAACTATCATCATCCTATTGGGTTTTTAATTTAAAATTTTAAATCATATTTTTTTATTGTAAATTAATATCAATGGGGTTGTGTAATACGGTTCAAGTGATATTTTAAAATTTATAATCAATCCCAAGTAATTCATTTTCAAACTTCGGGGCTTGTAATTCAGCCTCAGCCCCATTGAGACATTCTAGTTTGTGTAATTGTATCTTGACTAGACTAATTGCAGAAAAGTTCTATACCTTAAAATTGTTGTATATTATATAATGGGTATGGATAAAATTTGAAAAAATCAAGTGATAGAACAAAATTTATGAAGACTGAAAATAATATAGGTTAGATACAAAAAAGATGTTATCTTTAAGGTGTAAATTTATCTCACTGTGATGTAGATGATTTTCAAAAAATCCACCTCCAAAAAGAAAGACTTTATATATATTTCTATTGAAGTGTTTCCAATGGATGCATATTTGTCCGAAAAATATTTTTAATGTAAAGATGATTTTTTACACGTCTTTATCCAAAGAGTATTTTTAGTGTAAGTATACTTTTTCGAATGAAAATTGCACTATTTAACGGACCCAACATTCTTTGATTTATTTTTGTTATTTATGTGTATATAACTTGAACTACAAGTTTTATGAAAAAACCCAATTAAATTTGATAAATCTCACCAAATATCTACATATTAAAAACTCAATATTCTAGTGACCAATCAACAAATGCAAATATATGTAAACTCCAAAATGAACAAGGAGACACTTTCACTTGAAATACAACATTACTATGTAAATACATACAACACCATTTTCCCCAAAATAATTTGAAAGATTTGAGTCCTTCGAAAAATTGACATATCATCTTTTCAAATTCAATTAAGTCCTATGTGGCTGGATCAAAAGGCCGTACAAGAACCATACAACAGCTCAGATACCATTTGAGGAATCATAAATTTTAGAACCCATGACAGAGAGATTGAGAAATAAAAAAGCGAGAAAATACTCGGAAAGAGAGAATGCAAAGAAGTCAGAAGAGACCACCTTTTCACCAACTTCCCAAAACTGATTATTTTCCTTCCTTTTTACACCCTTTTATTCTTTCCAATTAACTGCTAATTCTAATTGTTATAAAAAGCAACTGAGATGTAGAATGCAATCCTGATAGAGTTGGAGAGGAGAGGAGAAGAGAAGAAAATGAAGAGAAGGATAAGGCAATTTGGAGAAGACTAATGATCATAATGTTATATCCACTTGTGAGTAATGATCATGAGCCCAAAACAATCTCAATAGCCTAAGTCGGAAAAGTTAACAAAGGAAGTAAAAAAGATTAACAAAGAAGATGATTTATAATACTTAAACTAAGTCAATAGAGATTATAAGGTTCAAATTCACAAAAATCATCGTATCACCACTATAAAATACTTACATTCTTGACTATTTAGAGGTATATCATTTATATTTGGATATCTACTTTCTCTTGCTCCAATATAATACTAATTAGAGTATCGGATAAGTATTTTGGGGACCATAACAATTTGTTTGTGTGGTAGGGAGGAACTCATTCAAAAGTTAATCGCTCACAAGAAGAGTTGACATCATATGATGACGCCCTTAGGAGTTGATCACAATCACAGTTGATCGCTTGTGTGGAGTCGTTGTTCAAAAACCTAAAACAATTTTATATCATCGAGTGTTCATCGTAACACACACTACCTATTGTATGAGTTAAGTAGATAATAAAGTTTATTACTTATTACTAAATATTGTCAATTGTTCAATGAGCTATTGATCAACTCCAATCAAAGTTTAAACAATAACTATCAACACTTAATAGTCGTTGTATTACTTAATATTAATTATTATTTTTATCTCATTTTATTTTATACTACAATTTGCACTAAATATTGTAGCTTTTGTAATTTTAGAAACTTAGTCCTTATATTTATATTTTGTAGATATTTCATTATTATTATTCGGATATCTTTTTATGTACATTTAAGTTTTTGTTAATATCCTGAAAATATTTTTTTACAATTACATGATCTTTTTAATTTTGTTTATTAAAACAGCCAAATTATCTACAATCAACCCAAATCATATTTTGATTTTACTTAGCAAAATCATAATTTAAAATTAAACTCTAGTAAAATCCCATTGACAATTTGTTAGAAATTAATAAAAGAAATCGTAAAAATGAACTGTGATAACCCGGGGAAATATTGTTTAACTATTGCAAATGTATTCTGTATTCTGACTAAAGCATGTCTATAGGAGTCGATTGATGTAGAGGCATAAGTTCCACAAAGAATAGGGTATGTGTTGGAGTCCACCACATACAAAAAAAAATAAAAGAGAATAAAAAATAGGGGGTTGTGAAATAAAAGCCGCCTAACCTCATTCTCGATTGTTTGATATGGTACCAAATAATTATCCCCTTCTCTTGTATATAAAAAAACTTGAGGAGGAGTTGCAAAAAATATACAACAATCCAAGAGAAATAATTTGAATACGAGATAAAGAGCAATTTGTAAGAGTCAAATTGTGATATGTGTGGGAAAACATTTGAGATTTTTTTTCTTAGGGCAATGCAAAGGGATTAGGAGAGTGTTTTTTGGTAACTATTAGAGTAGTTATACAAAAGTCTTATGTTCTTGAGTTTAGTTATAAAACTCAATGATATATTTTTCTTGTATCAAAAAATTCTCTATTAATGAAAAATGGGAACTCTCATGGACATAGGCGGATTTGCCGAACCATGTAAAATTTTATATGCAATTTTGTTGGAAATTTGATAGGTATAATATCAATATAGCTTAAAATATTTTGACAGAATAACAGCTAGAATCGAGGCAAAAGTTAGGTTTTTTTTTTAAGATGAAATTGTCCCACACTTAGTGCTTACAGAATATGGCAATCATCTCCCAAGATACAATAATTTTATATTTTGTGATAGTTGCACTATAAATCACAAAATCGTCGAACTATAAAATTATTTAGAACTTTCTATTGAACCTGATAGGAAGATAAGAAGAGAATGAATGAATTAAAATGTTGAAATCTGGGATTTATTTATAATTTTCGAAAAGTTGTTGTGTCAATTCATGAGTGAATGCAATTTTCACTTCGAATTAATCTGAGTTGTATGATTGCATCCCTCTATGAAAATTCATACCCTTACAGTGAATCACTTGTCAATGATCAATCACAATCATTCGATCATGCAACTCTTTACGAAGGTTCATACCTCTTATGGTGAACCCCTTACCAATGATCAATTTTAACTGTCCGATCGCAACTCTTTACAAAAGTCCACACCCCTTACAGTAGAGCCCTTCCCAATAATCAATATCAACCGTCAACTCTCTACGAAAATCCATACTCCTTACAGTGAGCTCTTGTCAACCGAATGAACATGTCAGCGATTCAATCCATTCACAGTCTACTTTGGACGCACCTTGTCAGCAGCTGTGTGTCCGGTCACATCCATTCAACTTTCAACCGCATGTTTTCATACCACGCGTATGCTAATCGGACGCATCTGAGCTCTCACTAGCCACGTCACTGAGCCTTTGTTAGCAACTGTATGTATGGTCACATCCATTCATCTTCCAACCGCACGTTATCATTCCACACGTATACTAATTGTATGCATCTGCCATATCAGCTCACACTAGCCACATTAGTGAGCCACACCGAGCTACCTTTGTTTAATTTCTAAAAAATTTAAGATCCCTCAACTCTTCGCGACCAATTCAAAGTGCGCTTCTAAAAAGTCCAATGATACCTTTACGATGCGCACGCGTGCGGGTGTCGGCTCGGATGGTACGCACCATCCTTGTAGCTCCTTAAGTTAGATAAAGTTAGCTAAAAGACTACTATAGTGCACTATATGAGAGCCCCACTTAATTACTCTTTACTAAAGTGAAATTTTATATGTATAAAATAAAGTTGCTCAACTCTTCCAACGTGGAATTTGTTTTCAGATTTTCAACTTTTCATAATTAACAATTTATTAATTAACTTACTTTATTCATTAATTTCTCATTCACCCAAAATTAATTTTGATAAATAAAATATACTAAATTTATTTACTCATGGTATAAATTATATTTAAACAAATTATATCTAATTTTATAAAATAGAATTTATTTTATTTATTGATCAAAATTGAGTCAAAATTTAATTATTAATACTAATTTTTTATAAATTTTATATTGTATCAATATTATTTTTTATTATCTCCCTCTAGGTGTAATTTTTTAAATATTTTTAATAAAATTAAATCTCGAATTGAGTACTAGAATCCCGAAAAGGTCCCGAAAAGGTGAAGAAAGTGGAAAGGTGATGCCTTTATTTGCCAATTTATCATGTGTCTAAAAACCACTCTGTTCAACGTGTTCAATATGCATAAAATTGCTGCAGAAATCTAGGATACTATTAAGAGGAGAGGAGTTATCTCAATGAAGATGTCGATAATAAATCATTTGTAGTAAACAGTACGTGGGATATAAGATGGGGACATCAGTACTCAATTAATGAATTCAACGACATTACAATTGAATGTGAACCTATTTCTGAAACTTTATGAGTTTTTCTTATCTTTAATAAACTTTCTATTACCAAAAAAATATTGAAAAACAAGAAGAAGCCTATTACTTTAGATTTAACTTTTTCAAAACACGGAAAGTCGTAGAAATGATGGTTCAATTCTTTACAACAATGATTGTGTGAATCGTGCAGAAAAGAAGAAACTTACAAAAAACTTGCGAGGAAAAACCAAGAAAAATTTAAGAAGAGGATAACAATTAAAATTAACTAACTAAAAAAACCCATATCTATAAAAAAATATAAATATTCGTAGTTAATTAACAAAATTAATTTAGACCTAGATGGGAGTGATAACTTTAAAATTAAAATTTATGATGTGGATTTTAAATTTAATTTTTAAAAATTGAAATTAAAAATAAAAAGAATAGAGAGAATAATATAAATATTTTTTTTGTTTTCATTAATTTTTTTTTTCAATCTTTGTTTCAATTAGAAATAATTAATAATATGAAAAGTCCAAAAGTCCAGCCCTATCCCTTATTTTTCTTTATTTACCTATCGCCGTCATCATCTTCTGATTCGTTACCGTCTCCGTCATCAACGCTGCTCAGAATGTGAGTTGTGATGAATTTCTCATGCTGATTAAGGCCCAAAATTAAAATTCAAGCCCAATCAAGCTTGAAAGTAGATTATCACACATGATCTCCATCTTCCCAAATAATTCCTCCATTTTTTAAGTTAAGTTCATTATTTTTTCATCTAATTTATCTATTGATTTTTTTTAATCTTTATATTTACTCTTTATCTCTATCCCTATCTCTATTTTTTATTATAAAAGTACAAATAACTCAAAAATTTCTTTGATTTTTTGGCATATTTATTATGACTCTAATTAATAACTATTAAATAGCCAAAATAGAAGCATTATAGGACTTTATCAATTTCTAAATATTATAGTTTGAATACAAATTGATCATAGATGAAAAAATATTTTTTAAAATTAATTATAAAATATTTTTGATAAAAAGTTTGAAAAAGAAAATAATCTAAACTAATTAGGCCATCAATTAAATTTAACAATTTCAAACTCTATACTAAATTTTTTTTGAAGTTGCAACAGACATCATTCTTTATAAGATGATTTATGAGCAGTAAATATATGCAAGCAAAAATATATAAGAGGTTTATTCTATATAAGATGATTTACAAGTTGTAAACATAAAGTAAAAATATATAATAGGTTTATTTAGGTTAAAAACATGCCTCTTTAATATTTTTATTTCAAGTATGAAAAATAATTTCTATTAAGTGTATAGAATAAAAAATTCAAATATCTATTTTTTTAAAGTAAATATATTTGTAAGAGAACCTAATTCTTTCATAATTCCTGAATAAATATTTAGAAAGCAAAGCTCCTATTCCATATAGATATCAATCCCCTAAACTTTACACTTATATTTGGGAAATAAAGCATTTTTAGTCTTGTAATTTAACCTACTTCCACTTTTAATCACTTCTAATCCTTTCAAATGTTGGTCTGGCAATTTACATATATCATTTATCATACGTTGACAATTTTAGTCCAAATTTCAATATAAATATTTAATTTGACCGAATAATGCCACTTGAATTTGAGAAGTTTTCTGACATGGAGGGAAAATTATTGATGTGGATTTATCTATTTAGTTGACAAAAGAAAAAAGAAAAACTAAAATGTTCCTCCAAGTCATCTTTCACGCATTATTCCTCAAAGGCAAGGAAAATGGGGGAAAATTTGAGCTGAATATATATATATATATATGTAACATTTTTATCCCTATTAAATCATGTTAAAATACTTTGAGATATTTCATTAGATGATTTAAAATTCGTGTTAATTATTGAATATCGTCTCATCGTCCAATCGTAAAATAGAATCATATATATGTGTGTGTGTATATATATATATATATATATTTTCAATTATTTAAGCTTCAATATGGACTTAAAGTTATTTTATTACTAAAATTATTTATCATAAATAAATAAATTATCTTATTTATCAAAATCAATGTTATTGCTTATCATACAAAGAATACTTAAATAACAATATAAAATAATTTAACTTAAAAATATTACATTTACTAAATCTAGAACGTATATGAGAAAATATTTTTTTATTATTATTCTTACTAATTGTATTCTTTAAAGATAGAGGAAAAAAAAAAAAAACTTGATTGAAGTGGGTCGATCAAGTTAAATTTCAACTAAGAATTTTTTTTTTTTTAGGCATTTCAATGGATGGTTTTTTTTTTTTTTCCTCATTCCCAATTCTTCTCCATTTTCAATGTTTTTGAGAAAAAATGTTGAAAGTTGATTAGAGAGAAATTTTAGTATTTTTTCTTATAAAGAAAAACCAATAGAGAAGTCCATATTTTGTTCAACTCATTGAGCAAAACTTTATTTGTTATTTTAACTTTTATCTTCATTAATTTCTCAATTTTTTTTAACTAATATTAATTTAATATTAAATTTATAAAAGTAACTTATCATGTAAAGGACAAAAAGTGAAAGAAAATACTAATGCGTTGTTCTTGAATTCATTCCATTGTGAACATTTATTCAGTTAAAGAGAAGAAGAAAGGCGAGACCAATAACTAAAATTTGAGTGAGGAAAAAGAGATAGTAGAAAATTTATAAAAATAATAATAAAAAATTATGTGAAACCAAATAAAAAAAGAACATTTCCGATTGTAAAAGAACTATCGCACCAAGGAACTAAAATAACTTTAGTTTATAGAGTTAGAGTTTATATAGTTTGTGTCTTTTAATTTAATATAAATATATATTTTTTAATTTTTATTTTAATATAATAATAATATAAAAGAAAAAAATAAATTTAACGTCACACTACTAATTAAATAAAAATTTATTAAAAAATTAAACATATTTTGTTTATCCCTATATTTTTTAATATATTTTTTCAAAATACATTTTTTTCTGTCCTTCCTCCCAGCAGCTAATCTCTCTTGATGATTCACATATTCCAACAAACTCAATTATTCCTCAGAAGAAAGCCCCAAGAAATTTCTTTTCTTCAATCACTATGTAAGCATGGATTCCATTTTTTCTATGGCAGGTCCTTTTCTGATTGCAAAGGTATAATATATAGTTTCAGGTTTGGGGGAGGCAAGGAATAACACAAATTAAAGCATCACACGGATTGACAAGGAATCACAAAATTTGAGTCCACAATTATGCTTCAGATCCCAATCAAGAAAAGGCAAGAATGAGTGAAAGAATGAAACCAAACTGCTATTTTAAACCTCAATTCTCAAGTAACAGACCCATAAAGAGATTCCAATGACTTTGAAGCAAAACAGACGAAGTCCACATAATATAACAACGTGGGATTTTTCAAAGAGCTGGGCATTATTGTAGATAGAATTCCACAAACAGACAACAGGGAAGAGAAAAGTACAACAATAAAAATATGAAGGAACAGAAGTTGATATTTATGATAGGTTTTGTGGTCTTGGTTGTATCATGTGTAGGTTGTAATGATCAGCAGCTAAGGTGGAGGAAATGGGGGCCTTCAGGCAGCAGCCCATCAGCAATCAATAAATTTGGGTCATCAATCATATTCCCACTATATGGCAATGTCTATCCCAATGGGTATGCAAATTTCACTCTTTTATCCTTCGAAAATGGATATTTTGTTCTTAAATTTCTGTTTGCAGTTACAGCTGCAATATATTGTACAGGTTAAGTCAGGGAACCAAGATTTTCCTTTCCTAAAACTATAATTTAGAAGTGCTAGAAAAGGGTAAATTTTGTCCCAGAAAGTGGTGAATAACTGGATGAGTAGTAGGATTTTTGTAGAGTTATACAGCTAAATATCAAGGTTACAAGATTTTGGGAATGTTGTTGGTTTTGGATGTATGACTGTGCAGAGTATTTCTTGCAGGTTTTATTTTGTTCAGGTTTACCTGGGATATCCCCCAAAGCCCTACTTTCTTGATCCCGACACAGGCAGTGATCTCACTTGGCTTCAATGTGATGCCCCATGTGTTCGTTGCACCACGGTAAACTTGATCAGTATAACTCTGCATCATATTAACAGTTAGTATACATAATGCATAAATAGCATGTATAATGACTACTAGTATTTTAAGGGGAGGGCTAAGAAGTAATGATGAGATCATAAAATTTATGAACAAAGTGGAAAATTTGAGAGGAAGAGGAAAACAATGAGGTTGGAGAAGAAAATGGACAGAGGGGACTCGAAAAGATGAAGAAATGAGGGTTTGGAACTGGCACCTGAATCAGAAATTGTAAATTGATTTCTATGAACAAAATTTTACCCTTACTCCCATCTCATAGCACCACTTCATATCAATATGTTTCGGTACAATTTGTTGATTCAAGGGCATTTGACAATTGTCCCTAGTAGTTCTTGAATAGCTTGGCAACTGAAAATGATCCCATTTAACGATTAACCAGCTTTCTGAGGTTCAAAAGGAAGAACGTTTGGATATACGGCCATATTAGTGCAATAATTTGGTTATCATGATTCAAGAGAAACTGCTCATGCTTTAGACTTTCAGAAACTAAAGCCTCACTATCTCATAGTTTTGAAGAGATCTCCTAGATGTTTCTGTATCTTCCATAACCATACTAATAACATGATTGCTTGATAATTTTGCAAATTTTCAGTAACTGTTCTTATGTGTATGTCTGATGTATGATGTCGTTTGTTCATGAAGTTAGTTATGCTTTATAAGTGTATTACTGTGCTTTTAGTGTACTACAATGCAATGATTGAGGAGGAATTTCTCATTGTAAAACTTCCCATCATTCTAGGGGTTTCACCCGCTTTACCGACCCAGCAATGACCTTGTTGTCTGTAAAGATCCCCTTTGTGCTTCTCTACACTCGAGCGATTATAAATGCGACAATCCTGAACAATGTGATTATGAAGTTGAGTATGCAGATGGAGGTTCATCCCTTGGAGTTCTAGTCAATGATTTCTTTACTCTGAATCTCACCAGTGGAGTTCGTATGAGTCCTCGTTTGACTCTTGGGTTAGTAGTCTATCTCAATTTTTCATCTTATTACCCTGTAATTATGTTGCCCTGCTTCATGGAACATTGAGATATTAGTGCTCTGTAGCTCAAGAGCCTTTAAGGTTGCTATTTCACAGACTCTACTAAAGATTGGTGGATAAATCCACAATATTGCTGATGCTATTTATGAGAAAATAACCCCCTTTTTTCTTTTGATTGACTTCCTTTACATCAAATGCAACGCAAAAAACAATTGAATAAATATCATTTACATAATTAGGTCGTTACTTGCATATATATGTAAGAAAAATAAACAGAAGGAGATCATTATTTCTACAAGGAGGCAGGTAGCAGATTCCATGTTTCATTTCTTTCAATAACTTATGCAACAAATGAAGTCCATCACAAAATGATTAGCTCATCATAAATTGATTGTGTGAAGATAAAACATGCAGAAGAGACCTGATTTTTCTTGGTTTTTCGGCAAATGCCATTCTGCGATTATTTGTATGTCAGAGTGTTAACAAGCTTGGATAATGGAATTCCCTGACTTTTTAATCTGAAGTACAGTAGTTCCATGATGCTGGCAAACAGATGTGGTTTGGATCGGGCATTGCTTCCTAACAAAACATTTCAACACTTGTACGATTATGAAACCAATTTGAGAGACATTATTGAATAACACTTGCAATAACTTGTAGACCAGTTATTTAACTGAAAGATGTAAGTGAGAATATTGAATCAACTATTGATCCTTAAAAGTCTGTCCCTAAATGATTGCCCTCCACCTTGTTCTCAGTGATTGAGAAGTCATCCTTTCATTGCCCTTTTCTGATGGTAGTGATATCGGCATTTCCATGATATAAAGAATTGTGTCTGTGTGCGCTTTTGTCCAGGTGTGGCTATGACCAGTTACCTGGAGCATCTGATCATCCCTTAGATGGAGTATTTGGCCTTGGAAGAGGGAAATCTAGCATTTTGTCACAACTTCGTGACCAGGGAGTTGTGAAAAATGTTGTTGGTCACTGTTTGAATGGGAAAGGAGGGTTTCTTTTCTTTGGAGAAGATGTTTATGATTCTTCACGCATAACATGGACACCAATGTCACGTGACTACACGTAAGTAGTACTCCAACACCACCCTCCCCAACCCCCATAAGGGAAATTAGGGGGAAAATGGAGAGTACATGTACACTCACCTCATGCCGATATGCATTCTTTTCTCCTATCCTACACTAAAAAATGCTTCAACCCTTACATAACATCTTAATTGATGATTGAGTACAGAAAGCACTATGCAGCTGGATTGGCAGAACTTCGTTTTGGTGGGAAAAGTACAGGGTTTAAGAACCTTAATATAATTTTCGACAGTGGGAGCTCTTACACATATTTTAATTCTCAGATTTACCACTCTCTTCTTTCTTTGGTGAGTTTGGAATATCTCTATTGTCTTACTGATCATAAAGTACATTAGGTTATTAACCACTGCAGTTATACGAATTTAATGATCTAGTTTTTTGTGCACTAGCACCATATTTTCTGATTGGTGACATTGATATTTTGATGCCACACGGCTTTGTAGATAAAGAAAGAATTAAGCGGGAAGCCTATGAAAGAAGCAACTGATGACCACACCCTTCCATTCTGTTGGAAAGGCAAGAAACCTTTCAAGAGCACACGTGATGTCAGGAAATACTTCAAGCCTCTAGCATTTAGCTTTGCCAATGGTTGGAGAACTAAAGCTCAGTTTGAAATTCCTCCTGAAGCATATCTTATCATCTCAGTAAGTACTTGAACCTAATTTTTGAAGACTTTTGTTTCCTTTGTCACTTGTCCAAGAAACTGTTAAAACTTTGATTTGCATACTTGCAGTCGAAGGGCAATGCGTGCTTGGGAATTCTAAATGGCACTGATGTGGGATTGAACAGTTTCAACATGATTGGAGGTAAAGACATGACCCTTTGATCGTACCATTGAATTCTACAACAAAGTTCGTGGATAACATAATAATCCCCCTTTGCTATGCTGCTTTTCTGGTGCAGATATATCAATGCAGGATAAATTGTTGATCTATGATAATGAGAAGCAAGTAATAGGTTGGACCCCTGCCAATTGCGACCAGCCCCCCAAATCCAATACCATATAGCTAGCTTTTATTTTTCCATTTGATCACTGTGTACATAAATACGTTAATTCAGTGAAAGGAATAAGAACTGTGTTCCCTTTAAATTACATGATTGTTACCGTGACCACTCCAATAGTCTGGTGTAACTCGACTTATATACTCAATACTACAGATTAATGCTTCTTTCTTAATTCCCCTCTGTACTTCTGAATACAGTAGGATGAGGTTTTTGGCAATAGACACTAAAGGCTCAAAACAATGGCGATGTAAATTGATGCGACAAACTTACAGTTCTATTTTCATCAGATCAGGTCTTGCTGTCCCTGACAGATGGATGACAAAACAGTAGAAATGAATATAAGCAAGCCTGGTTTTCCCTCAAAGATGGGTTTTCTTGCCATTGCCAAATCAGAAAGCCCTCAAAAAGATCAGATTCTTGACTGATGGAGAAATTTAAATTGATGGTACAAAAGAAGTCTGAGGTTTGTCATGGTGATGTTGCCATTCTGGTCGAGACACTTTCGAGTCTTTCATAATTACAATATCTCGATAGAGTTGCAAACTAAGGATTTACATAAGTATATTTACAAAGGAATTAACTAAAACAAATCTTATTTTCTTTGTCCCGTGCTTGAATGCTATATTCTAATCGTACAATCGAAAGAAGGAAAAAATCTAACATATTCTAAGGTTCTAAGCATACAAGAATGCCCTACTTGTTGCGCATATCAACTCAGTTTCACTCTGATCCGGTCATTCTCCACTGTTCAATCAAAGTTATCATCAATCAGTGTCCTTATCACACCAACCAAGCCCCTCGAATTTGACTAGCTGATTTTTCTAGTTCGTAGTACTAACAATAATCCGCACGTGCATAGTATCAAAGAATTTGATGATCCTCTTGGCTTTTTCCCTTTTTTAATGGTTGTAGGGAAAAAGGGATAAATCAAGGTTGTGGAATTGCTATGCAACTAGTGGATGTACATGGCTACCTACACCTTATAGTATAGTATTTAGGACCAAGCAAATTTTGATCCCATGGTTAGAAGGGCTTTTGCATGTAAGCAAACATGTCTTGAAACAGAGAGAGCTGGTCATTATACTGCATTTGGGAGCTGAAAGGGTCATCTTGAAAAGCATCCATGTAATTGGGCTGAAAATCTAGAGAATTTTCAAACTCACTCCACTTGGGTTCACTCTGGACCTCCTTATCACACACAAACTCAGGCGACAACACGTGCTCGGAGCTACTCGAGTCTGTATGCAACTTAGGTACCGAATCAGATGTGTCGAAATGCATGTAGTCATTCATCCTTTGTGATGCCAAGGTCTGTGGTGCCTGCGCCATGGGTGCCGGTGTTACCATCCCACTATATGGGAATGCATCCACCTTCGGCTTTTGTTCTTCGCTGTCTGAGAACTGCACTTCCTTCTGATCCACATTGTAATGTTTTTCAAGAGTTCCTTTCTTGTTGTATATTCGACACAACACCCAATCATCAAGCTGCAATATCAAACGAATCAAACGATCAATCCAATGAAGATTTCGCATTAAATAATCAACTTATTCAATCACCATTCCCCCTAACAATAGATACTTCACTAAAGCAAAGCTCAGAAATAATCCCACATCTCATTTCTAGATAATTTTCAGAAGAATCTAGCAAGTGCAATCAACCAGACATTAAGGGACCAGAGTTAAGTACCCTCAGATTATTTCTCTTGCCAGCAGAACGATCGACATTAGCCAGGCGGTATTCGTGCATAATCCAATTGGTTTTGACTCCTTTTGGAGCTTTTCCGGCATAAAACACCAGAGCTTTTTTGATTCCCAGAGTCATAGGCTTCCCCACCGGCTTATCGGCTCCGGTGGCCTTCCAATATCCGGTTCCCGCCGCACGATTCGGCCGTGAACCGTTGGGATACTTTCGGTCTCTTGGAGAGAAGAAATACCACTCTCTTTCACCGCACAGTGCCATACCTGTCATCAACCACACAACATTAGGAACCACAAACTTTATCAAAAGCCAGACAAGAAAAGGAAAATTCCAATGGGATCTAAGAGAAAAAAACGTATATTATGTAAAATTGGATCTCCTTTTCCAAATTCCTAAGCTGGGTTCCTGTTATTTTAATTGTCCCTCTTTAAGCGATTCTTCAAACTATAGGAAAAAGAATACTCGAAAACAGAGGAAATATTGCGTTTGAAAATGGAGAATTTCAGGAGAAATTACTTTACAATTCAGAATCCCATTTATCTCAACAGACCAGAGAGAGAGAGAGAATGGCTAGCGATTTACTTTCCAGAAATTGAATTTCTTGGAAAAATTTCCATCACAGAAAAACCAAAAAAAAAAAAAACCCAGAAAATAAAAAAAGGAAAAAAATCGTACCAGGAAGCTGCCATGGATCAAATTTGTAGAGATCAATCTCAGCTATAATAGGGACTCCAATCTGCTGCCCAGCACACTTGCGGCAGAGGTAATGCACCACCAGCTCCTCGTCCGTCGGATGGAACCTGAACCCCGCCGGCAAATTCAGTTGCTGATCACCACCCTTCATTCACTTTCCAAAGTAAAAATATTCTCCTCCCTTTCTCCTGCGAATATTTTGAGCGAGTAGACTTTTCGTCTCAGATGATTCAATTCTCCTGCTCTAGCTACTTCGCTGAGACTGCTTTGAAACGAAGAAAATGGAAGCTTTGGCTTGTATATATATATACACAAGCTGGGGTTCAGAGTTCCCACGTACTAAGTTATACTACACGTGGGTCATTGCATCGGCACAATAATATTATCTCAAAACGTGCTTTTTCGTATGTATCTTTGTCCGTCTGTGTGTGGGTATATGTTGGCGGGCGTACGTGTGTAGGGCGTTGGGGGTGGAGATGGTGGGGTGCAACCGGTAATTCAGTATTATTAATATTAATTATTATTATTAATAATAATTAATAAGCAATAGTGATAGTTAATAATTTTTAGTATTAATATCACTTTGCCCTCTATTTTTGTGAGTATAAGTCTTTTATTTTTTATTTTTTTATACTTTCAATTGTCTTATTTTACTCATTTGTATTCTCATTATGTTTTATTTTACTTTCTTATACTTTTTTTATCTCACTTTACCACCATGTACTCTTAAAAGAATAACCAAATTATCCTTACTTATTACTTATAATAACATTACTTTAAAATATTCTAAATTTAATACACTTATATTTAAATACTAATAATTTTTTTAATTTAATTAATTAATACTTAATATTAAATTTATTTTATATTTTATTGTACTTATTTTAATGGTTATTTTTTTATTAACATAGTTCGTATTAAATTTTTATATTGTAGGTTTTTTTATTAACTAATATATTTTATTTATAAATTTACTGCTCATCATAAATATAAAAAAGGTATGATATGTTTCCAAATCATATTTTGTTAGTAATAATTTTTTTATTATTAATGAATTATCAAAATTTCATAGAAACAATATTATATACAAAAAAATCATTTTTAGGTTCACTTTAATACTATTAAATAAGTTATAAACAGTCAAATTATCGTAACTTGATAAATACTATGTTAAATTTAAAATAACTTAATGAATAATTTCCTAAATTTAAAAATATAGTCATTTTAGAAATTAATTTTATTATTATTACTTTATTATAATGGCTATGTTTGAATTTAACATAATTTCTATAAACTTATGATAATTTTATTAATAATAAAAAATATTACTAATATTTTATGTATTTAATAAAATATTTTTTTAAGATTTATAGTCAATAGAAAATTAATAAGTAAAAGTGTATTAGATAATAAAAAATATCATACTATATACTAATTTAATTGAAACTATGTTATATTATAAAATATCTATTAAAATTTAAGTATAATAAAATTTTATATAAATTTAATATTAAGTATTAATTAATCAAGTTGAAAAATTATTTAAACATAAATACAAATATATTAATATAAACTTATTTTAACATAATTTTACTAAAAATAATAGGTAATGACAGTTTAGTTATTTTTTTAAAAATAAAGGAATGTAAAGTGAGATAATGAGAGTACAAGGGATAAAATGAGATAATGAGAGTACAAGGGATAAAATGAGATAATAAAAGTATAAGAACTAAAGTGAGATAATAAGAATATAAATGGATAAAATGAGTTAAAATGAAAATATAAAAAGGTAAAATGAGAAAATTAAGAGTATAATGGGTAAAGTGATTATCGATAAAAGTAGATGGGTGAAGTGAGATTAACTTTAATTTTTAATTAATAATAAATAATTATAATTAATTCACTTTTAGTGGAATTATAGTTTTTATGTTGAATAAAATAAAATGCGGTGCATTATATATAACCTTAATCACATGTATTATACAGATATATGTACTCTGATTTTTTATGTTCGATTTAGTATATAATGTTTTTCGTATTATTTTTTATTATGGATTTTGATGAGTATTTTAAAAAAAAATGTGGCATGGTGTAAGCTTGATATGGTATTTAATTTATAATTAGTTTTATCAAAGCTCATTTGTTATTAAAACGTGAATTGGAATATGCAGTACAAATCTATTTAGTGAATTTAAGTATTTATATAAAGATTATAATTGTAATTGATCACTCTCTTTAAAGTGGATTTCAACCGCTTGTCAAAATGTAAATATTTTTTTGTATAATTTCTCTTAATTAGTTGTATTTTTTATATTATAAAATTTCAAATTGTATTAATATAATTTTTAAATCATTAAAACACCTTTAATTTACCAAAATAGATTGTTTATATCTATTTAGAAAATTAATTAAATTAATAACAAAACAACATTTAACTGGACAAAAACAATTCGGATGAAAATGTACAATTTTAAAGCAAATAAAATTGATTTAATGCCATGTGATAGTGTTACTAAAATTGGGTATATTATTAAATTTTATATGTAAATTAGACAAAATTTAATATTTGATCTTCCTTCAAAGTACTAAATTATATTGTTATAAGAAATTAAAATTTCTACTTTGCCCTCTAAAATATATATTTGTATTTGTTACTAAAAATTATTCGTTCTCTCATTTCTATAACTTTTCTTGTACACATGTTTCCAATTTTGTGTTAAAAATAGTTAAAAAAATTAATGTCACTTAATTTTAAAAAAAATAAAAAAATTAATCTCACTTATTTTTTTTTGCAATATTAAAAATATTATTGCAACTTGTGCAGGCCTTTGCTTGGGGCGAAAGGTGTTGGGTAGGCTGACCGCCGCCAAAGAAAGGGAGGAATCGACGGTCTAATCATGAGATGCCACGTGTGAAGACACTGCCCTACGTGCGGGTGATACGTCACTGCTTTCGTCACCCCGCCAAACAGAGTTGTGAAAAGTCGGCCATAATTGCCCTTCTTGGCTAGTCAAACGCTGACTCATCTACTCTTTCCAGAAAAGTAATAAATCCTCTACAACCACTCTCCAAGAGCCAAACACACAACATTAATTCACATTCCATAATTTCCTAAAATTGTAATTTATATTTTATTTGCCTAGTTAGTCAAATGAGGGTTATTTGATATTTAATTTGTATAAGTATATTATAAATTTTATTAAGAATTATGATAAGAAAAATATTAAAATAGATAATACATGAATTTGTAGACGTACAAGTAAAATATTAATATCAAAGAATTATTTAATAGCAAAAATATGAATTGTATTTGTATTTATATTTAAATTATGCAAAAATTATCTTACGTGTATTTCTAGATTGCTTAATTTATAATTATGATAGAACTTAATGATAATTAATTAATAATAATTATATGTTCATAAATTATTAAGATTTTTATTTTTTATTCATATGATATTCTATTAATACTTATAAATAATTTTAAAATAATTTTTAGAATAAATTGAAATATTATAAATATTTATTAAATATAGTATTATTCATCAAGTATTACATGGAGTAAGTATAATATGCGTGCAAAAAGTTTCACCTTAAAAATATGGAGTATTATTTGGCAGTTTAGAAAAATAATGTGTTTTTGAATTATTACTACATTTACTCTATGAGTATAATACAAGTTTGTGCAATTTAAATTAATTATGTAAATATGACTTTTATGATATAATTGATAATTAATAAGAGCAACTAATCATAAAATAAAATATAATTGACTTTGACTAAACTAGATTATGGTAAGAATTTTCCACATAAGATATTGTTTTGGGTATTTTAGGAAAAAAAATGAGAGAATGTATTTGAAAATATGTGTAAATGAAGAAAATATTTTAATGTGATGAAGAAATAGAGAATAATTCGGGGTGGAAAAACGATACCAAACATAGCTAAATATTTTTTATTCATATATGTGTTCTTTGAACCAATTAGCTTTATGACATTGATATATTAGTCTGAATGAAATTTCAATGGAACTGTATTCATGAATTCGCCTTCCCTCAAATTAGATATTTCACAATATTAGAGAATTCTTGTTGTCATACGTCGTCGCATTGCCATTTTGGTAAAAGAAGAAAAAATAAATATATATTTAATACAATAGAAAAATAATCAAATTTTTGGAGATGATTAAAATGCTTATTAAGCATGATGAAATGTGAAATTGATACAATAATAATATTCTAGTAAAATCGTGTGGCCGAAGTGGACATAGTAGCATGATACTGTGATAGTAAACAAGTTTGAATGACTTGAATTAATTTGATACAATATTGGTTCAAATTTGACTCCAACATTGGACATGCCACATTGTTAATCTTGCAAAATTTTGTGTTTGCCCTTCAACTAAATCAACACAAACATTTTGTGTTTGTATAAGAAAAATAAAAATTATATATTTTGCTTCAATCAGATTCAATTTTTCATAAATTGATTTTAGCTTCATGTGAGAGTAACCAATCTTAATTTTAAATTTTTAATGATGGAATTAAAAGGTTGAGGTAACCTCTTAAATTTTAAATTTTCTGTACGTGTCAGTTGTCCCACTTTTTTTTTTTTTTTCTTCTTACTAAATCAAAATAACAAATTCTAGATTTAAAAAAAAAATGATTCAATTTGTTCTACTAAATCAAATTAACAAACCTAATTTAATTTATTTTACTAAATCAAAATAATTAAAACAAAAGA
Source organism: Paulownia fortunei (assembly GCA_019321725.1). Classification (NCBI taxonomy): domain Eukaryota; kingdom Viridiplantae; phylum Streptophyta; class Magnoliopsida; order Lamiales; family Paulowniaceae; genus Paulownia; species Paulownia fortunei. The sequence continues at coordinate 16,973,555 of CM033110.1, forward strand.
CATGATTTAATTTATTTTACTAAATCAAAATTGAATCAGATTTTTCAAAATACAAAATATAATAATTTGTTTTACTATATTAAAATTGAATCAAAGTTTCTATTTTTATTTAGTAAAACAAATTAATTCAGATCTTTTTACAATAGTTATTTTAAAAAATAAAATAAAATTAAAAATAAAATAATATTATATATTGAGCGCAACATTCACATGAAATTTATTTATGACGTGTCTAGCTGATCTCATCTCCCATCTCATCCCAATCCCCTCCGAAGTTTTCATTTTTATTTTGGCATATTTATTAATGCTTGAATTTTCAACCCATACAATGAATATAGGAAGATGGCACATTACTTATTGAGTATTTATTCTGAGACTCGGACTTGAGTTCTTAGTATGTGTAGCACCCTATGTACAAATTCAACCAAATTAAATGACAATAATAAAACACAAAGATCATTTATCCTAATCTTACGTCAGGTCAATCTAAATACGTAGTTTCAAATCACACTTTTATTCTATCTTGGAACAATACATTTTATTTAATGCTCTCTACGCTAAATTAAAAAAAATATATAGTTAAATTTGCATATAAACACGCTTATTAAACCTTCTCTCGACCCCAATATTCCCCCTATTTAATTTTTTACAGAGATGATTGGAGAGCGTTTGGATCTTTTATTGTAATTAATATTATATCATATAATACATATTATCTACGTGTATAAAATATTTTTTTAACTATGCATTTGAAATTAATTATATATAATTGTGACATTGCGGGAATGATTAAAGTGGATGGACTTGGAATTCCATCCTTTTGTTTTAAGAGTAACTAGTAGATATTTAAATTTTATTTTTTTGAATTTAGACTTTCTATATGTTCGATTTTTTTATTTAAAATTTGTTGTAAATGGAGTAAGTACTCTTGTTTCTTTTCTCTATGAACTATTCCTTGTACTATTCCTTTTGATATTAATAAACAAGTAAGGCTAATCTCTTGACATAGATGGCTTTAAATATATATACATATATATATAATGTAATATAAGATACATCGTAAAATATAAGATGGAAATCGGAGAAGGCACAGATCAAACCTCCCCAGATACATTCTCTTAAACAAAGGGTTAAATTTATTTAGAATTAACTCATAGTAATCCAAACTGATAGTCAAACAAGAAAAACCACGTATTGACCATTGAACAAAATGCAGATGAGTCCATTCAACTATAACCTAAATTCCAAACCAGCGCCCCACCCCGCCCCACCCCTTAAAAGCCAAACCAAAAGAGTTAAAAGGGGTCCCATTTGTCTCCCAATCAAGTGGAGATTTCTTTGTCCTTATCCCATGAAATAACCCAAATGACCAAAAAAAGAAAAAAAGAAAAAAGAAGGGTAATAATTTTGTTTGCATGAGACCATATGACGTGCTCAATGACCTTAACCTAGATAAGGATGTTTTATTCTCCTCAAAAACCTGGAAGCTGCTACGTGACTTCATCCCAAATACCACTACTCTGTGTCTTTGAATATCTCTATTAACTACTGTCTGGATCATACCTTTTTTTTTTTTTTTTCTACTTGGTAATTATTTTGTAGCATGTCTAGATTGAAGTAACGTACCTTGTAGATGTGGATCCCATTAAATCAGAATCTTGTATGTATCTCTTTATATTTTCTTAATTAATGTCAAATGGAATCATATTCCTTTGTCCACAAGTTAATTTATAGTTGATAGTTTCTGAAAAGGTCCAAGTGAGATGAATTATACTTTAAACCGTTCTTCCAGGTTTGTTCGTATTGTGACTTCTTGCCTAATCACCAAGTGCTTTATGAGGATTTTGAAAAAAATATTTATTTAGATGTAATATTAGTGTTTAAATTCAAGAATTTGTTTTAGAAATGTCTTAATTAGAAAACGGCAGGACAAAAAAATACTGTCAAATTTTAAATATGTTGAGAAAAATAAAGAGATAAAAAAATATAAAGAAATTGTGTGGTTCGGCCACTTGACCTGTCTTGTATCACAGTACAAATGCCAGCTAAAATCTATTTATTATCTTTTAATTTGAGATTATAATTATCATCTGGTTATATAAGTAAATTACCCATGTTAAAAAAAAAACAAAACAAGAGACGGAGTAAATAACTCCAAAATTATAAAAATAACACAACAACTAATTAGATATGTATTATTGCGACCTTGTAATTACATCAAAGATTCAACTCTTAATTCTTAAAATTTAGAAATGTCTGAATTTTTGGAAATGCTAAATTTCTTTAGAATGATTTATTGAGCTCATTATAGGGAAAAATTATCTCAAAATTATTCCTAATTCAAAAGAACCAAAACAAAAAACAAAAAAGAAATCCTGGAACGCTTCTTTTACATATTCTTTTAATTATCTAATTATAGCAAGCCAGACAAATGTCGACAGTATTTTCTTTTTCTTTTTTCTTTTTTGCTAATACTTAAAAAAAAAAAAGAGAGAGGGTATTTGTGTGTTTGACTAATAAATTAAAAGAAAATGTTGAAAGAAAGAAGCGAACAAGTGAAAGTGAACCTAGATCAAAAATGTTGTTTTCATAGTAGAAAAAGGTGGTCCAAAGTGCCAAGACAAGTAGTCTCTGCGCATCTTTCTAGCAACCATGCTGCATTCCTGGAAACTTCTTCAATATGTTTTGCCTAACTTTTTAATTATAATAAATTGACAATAAAGGGAAATTAGAGTTTGGTTTCAATTTTTTTGAAATTAAATATTAGGAATTTCTTGGATCTGACTGAGATGGGGCCTATTGCTCTGAGACTATTATCTATTGTGGCACTTTATAGTCCGTTGTTTCCATTTTCACTAGCTCATTGTTATATCTTTTATATTTTTAAAATTTAAAATATTTTTAATAAGTTTTTCCGTAAAAATAAAAATGTAATTGGATTAGTTACTGACTAGACATGTATATGAGTAAAAAATATATTTTATTTATGATTTTCAACGCGTGAAAAGATATGATTTTTTGAAAATATATTCGGTCAAAAAGAATATTTTTTTTTATGATGATAATATATTTATTATAAAAAAAATGCTAATTTGCAGGTTCAGTGCCATCAATCAAATTATGTTATAAAAATATGTGAGTTTCATTGCTTTCTTTATGTGATATATAATTTAATTAGTTAATAAATTTTAATTATTTTTAAGTTGATAGAATGTAGGTCCTATTTTGACAAAACAAGGACTGAAAACAGCATCCATAAATCTAGAAACGGGCATTTACTGTTTCTTAGTTTGACTGAAATGCTTAGAAATGAAAATCAGAGAGATTTTCCATTGAAAAGTAAACAAAAAAAATATGTATTTCTAGGTTTTCAAATAATAAAGTAAGAAAATTTTCTTTTGAAAATGCAAACAAACGGCATCTTAATACTCCATGTATCTATCTGGTAATGCCAATTTGTGATGGAATTTAAACAACTACATACAATGTAAGACAAAAACAGTTACATAAATGGGTCATTTTTGTCTTGGTTGATTTACAAACATTCTTTTTTTTTTTTTTTTTAAGTTTGTGACTTTTGTCTACAATTGTCATAGTGAAATGAATTTTTATCAGTACTTCAAATACTCCACCATTGTTGGGCCAAATTCTTTATGAAATGGTAACTCAGCCACATCCCTTCAATTGCTCTACATTATCATGTTTTATATCATGATATAATGTTTGAATTTTTTTATATATTTTTATAGACTTTTCACTTTATTAAATTCATCAAACACATCCTAACAATTAAATCTATTTTTTAAATTCGCATCGCCCCATGGTATATATTTTAGTACAAAAACCTATTAGGCGGTGAAAACTATCAAGTTGGAGTACACTAGGGGCAGAGAAAATTTCCGGTGAAAGCTTCACGTTAAACATAAGAATTGGACCCCTTTCGAAAAACACTCAAACGGTTCCCCATAGCCATTCTAAATTATTGGGCTGGGAAAAGCCCAATAAGTCATCGGCCCACTTGAATACAATGGGTTGGCTTTCCCATTGAAGCTATATAGTGAGGGTTAATTCAAGAAGTTTGAAACCTCGTCGTATCTCCCCAATCAAGAAAATGCCCTTCCATTTTCCTACTGCATCATTTACCTTTTTATTTTTTCAAAATATTTTAGTGACTAAATAATTATAAATGTTATAACTAATATTCAAAACACGCCTTTAACTGTAAATGTAAATACAAAAAAATATAAATCAAGGAAAAAAAATACTCCTGTCACCAATCTACCAAATTTACTAGTATTTTATTTTATTTTTCGCTGAATAAAAATTCAATTTCCATTTGTCCATTTATGACATATACTAAATTTAAAATCTCATAAAATTGTATTTCATGAATTTTCACATAGTTAAATATTATCTAATAAAAAATCTTTATATAAATCCTTTTATCAGAGAATAGTAGAAATTAATAATTTTATGAGTAAAGTACATAATTTGGTTGATACGAGGTTGAGCGGGAAGGAAAGATGAGGATGAGAGTATTTTTTTTTCTTTTTTTTTCTTCCTTTTTTTTTTTGTCTTTACATTTATAGTTAAAAGCATATTTGGTAGATTAATTATAATTGCAATATTTATAAAAATGTGATGATCAAGTATTTTGAAAAATTACAGAGGGCAAATGATGCAATTGAAAGATAAATGGGCATTTTCTTAATTGAATACAGTACAAGGACGTCTATATTATTTGATTTGGAGCCACTAATTATACTTAATTAGTTTTTGGTATTCTGATATAATATCGAATGATGTAATGGACTGTTTTTTTGTTTAAAGAAAAATTGGACTCAGCTGCATTGTAATAAATTTATCCAAAAAAATTAAAATTAACCAAAACAAAAATATTATTTTAATAGGATGTTGCAATTTTATGTATTTTATAAATAGTAACATGATAAAATCTTTTGAATTTTATTATTAAATTAGTGATTCATTTCTAAATTTTATTTATATTTTAAATAGATTACACTATATTATGTTCTTTTACTATTTTTCAATTAGATGACATAATTTTTATTGACAATTTTTATATATGAATTTATTATTTTTATAAAATTATTAAAAATTTTATATCAATATATTTTTTAATTAATTATAAAATTTAATAATAAATCTTATTATGTAAATGAGATATTACTGATTTTCTCTTAATTTATCTTTGATAATATTCTAATCATGAATTTTAAAAGCTTTGAAAATGAAAAAAATTTGGAAGTTTACATACCCACGGCCGTTGGCGGTGGCGCTCAGTCTGCAACTGCTGGCCAGTCAAATTTCACTACCTCTCCTTTTCTTCTCATTGCAGTCGATACTCCAGCCAACAATGGCTTTCTGTGGAATTTCTATTCCCTCTTCAAGCCATCCTCACCCCCATTTCCTCATTATTCAAAATCTTGGCACAATTCCTTCATCTCCAGCACCGAAAAAACCAAGACCACCTCTTTCTTCCTCCCCATTCTCCACCCCCTCTTCTTCTTCTAATGTTAAATGGAGCGAAATATTTCCTGTTTCTCTGGGCAAAAGAATTCTTAACCTCTCAATTCTTGGAATTCTGTTCTCACTTGACCAACCCTTATCAAGATTCTTGGTTTTCTCTAAGGCCTTGGCCTCGCAAATGTTGGAGCTTGACAGATACACTGATTCCAAAGAAGGGTTCACTCTCCTCGTACCCTCTTCCTGGATTAAGGTTCCTTTTCGTTTTCAGCCACATCATAAATGAAACTTTTTTCGCACACACGTACAAAATTACAGTGGACACTGGCCCATGTTCACATTCTCAGCAAGACAATATCTTTTGATTGGTTATACCCGAAATGGGCATTTTCTTCCATTTATGCAGTTAGGGACACGATGAAAAATTATAATGTGCTTTGGTCATCCATAAACACACAGCAATTGCATATCCTTAAATTTAGGCACAATGCTGGTTTTGGGAACTAATGTGGATGGCATCTACTTAATCAGGTTGATAAGGCGGGGGCAACTGTTTTGTTCGAAGACGCTAACAAAAAAGCAAACAATATAGGTGTAGTGGTGAGTCCAACTCGGATTTCGAGTCTTGGTGAATTTGGGACTCCTCAATTTGTGGCAGATAAGCTTATCCAGGCTGAAAGGCGCAAGGTCTGTCAATTTGGTTGTTTTTGCTAATTGTGAATGCGGTGCTTTCTCTGTTGTATTTGGTTGTGGGTGTATATTATAGTTTGGTGCTAATTCTGCAGAGTCTCACGGAATGAAACGAAGACGATTTTCCATTGATATTATAAAGAAGTAAAGAAACCACGTTATTGGTTGAAATCCATTTTGGAAGAGGGAGTGGGTTTTGTGGGGTGGGTGGTGGGAGAGGTAAATTGGATTGACACAAAATTTATAAAGAGAAGCATGGACTGTATTCAAAAAGAGAAGTATTGGAGGGAAGTAAACTAGATCTATGTGTCTGATTGATAAGATGCTGTTCACACTAGTTAAATATTCTTGAACTCTTGATTTGCTATGTATCATTTACAGGAGTGAGAACATGAAATGTAAAGCATGTAGTGTAGGTTTCCTATAAATTTCAAATAGAATGGCTCTCGGATGAGTATGAATTTTCATATTTGCAAAGCTCAGTAAATTAAGTCTGAACAGGAAACTTATGTTTTCTTATACTCGTGAAGTAGTGCTCTGATGTAATTGTACATTGTTCAAATCAAACACTAAACATGGGACCAAAGGTTGGCAGCACCATGTGACTATTATGAGAGTTCAACTATGGATACGTATTACTAATACTAAATACCTAAAGTAAGAGGTTAAGGTCAAATCTGAATGTGTATATCGTAATCATAAACTGTTACCAGTACATGATCAAATGCAAAGCTGCTTACAATATTATCTTGTGTCAGTTATGTGAATTTCTTCATGTCTTTACTTCTCTCTGTCATTTGTTGGTATTACTCGACCAACAAAGCAACAGGATTCCAAAGTATAGGTCTTTGAAGTACATTACCTTTTCCCTTTTCTTATGTTCAAGCTTCAGTATAAACTCCTCAGGGTGTGCTTCTGTTGATTCAATTCTCTTATTCAAAGAGAATATTTTCCAGGGTGCTGCTGGTTGATCTCTAACCTTTGTCTAGGTAAGACTAGAAGCAGATTCCATCTTTTGCTCTTGGTGCACTGATTATAAGTGAAGCTGTTTTGTGTACAAAATTGAGAGAATTAGGCTACTTCCTTTCCTCTCCCGCCCTTTATTATCTTTTTTTTTTTTTTTTTTTTGTTAAGCTATGTAATTTATATTTCTTTCACTGGTACAAAGCTTGTTGAGATGAAACTTTAAATTGTTTAGGAAAGTACAAAGGAAGCTGAGGTAATCTCTGTCTCAGAGAGATTAGGTCATGCAGGCCATCAAGTGTATGAGTTTGAATACAAGGTTGATAGCACCAGGGGAGGGCTGAAGAGGGTTTTTTCTGCTGCATTTGTGACGTCTAAGAAGCTCTACCTTTTGAATATCACCCACTCTGATGGGTTAGAAAGCCCTCTGGACATGCAGAGGAGAATGTTACTGGAACAAGTTCTGCATTCATTTGATGCCGTTCCTTCAACCTAAATGAGGGGCATGTATTCTTTGTTGATCTCCTTCATCCTGTAGCACCTGCTTGAGCTCAGAAACTGATGTAAGCTGCTCCAGTTTTCAGGTTTTTGATACGCTTATTGCTGCTTGCAGATTTTTTTTTTAACATAATCATTTATCAATCTCATTGCTCAAGTCATGAATAGAATCCTAAATAATATTTGTTGTGATTCCAGTTAAAAGGCTCCTCATATGTCTCTCCTAGCTAGAAATTTGAAAGAAGCTGGACCCATATGAAACAGCATGGAATTCAAAAGAAGAGCACACACTAGGAAACAGACTGATCAAAATGTGAAGTGTAGTTAGAGAATTCAGTTATAGACTTCCCATTGCAATGATTTACACATAAATTGGGCCTGTAGGCATTATTTGAATTGGTTTGCTTCAGCTTTGCATCATTGTCAACTCTTAAGCATTTGTAAAGATCGAAAAAGGCCAAAGCCCAGTTCAAGTTGTGAGAGAGAGGTCCATTCCTTGTAGTGCTATAGGTTGTGCAAGTGAATGATCAATTCTGCATCTTTTGAATGTGCAACATGTATATGTGTGTTAAATGATTGCAGCTCACTGCCTTGGGGAGAGACTATCTTATCCTGTGCTCCGCTCTCGGGCTTCCTTCCATTAACCACGTCCACTGTATACAAACATTAAACTAAAAACCCATACAAAATGAGCACCTAGGAAAAAAGGCCATATGCAGACCGTATTTCCTCTTATCTTTTCTTCTATTTCTCTTGTGTATCAATTTTTATTAGCTTTTTACTTTATACTTTCTGATATTACTTTTGCGTGAAGGCCTCCCGTTGATTATGTACAAGGTTTTCACGGGTGAATATTTACTCTTGCAATCTCTATTATTTGTTCGTGACCATTCACCGTATTAAAAGCTACTGAGTATGCCAGCAAACCTATCATTCACTGCACCAAGTCGTATGCAATTTAATTTCTCCATCATGCCATTTCTTTTGGTTTTTTTTCTTGAACCCCACAATCTCATGCCTCTGTGATGAAATTTCTATGGATATATAGGCACGTAATCCTTTGGGTTACTATAAGTGCCGTCGAAAGCTGATTGCATGGTAAATATAAATGTGAATGTAGCTTGTGTGCCAGACCAAGCTAAACTTTATGGATGTATTTTGTATATTAACTGGGAATTGTCTCTGCACATTTTTCTGATAACATTCCTATGAAGCTTATGTAATGGACATCACTGTGAATACCAATTGTTGTTGGGGAAAGTATTTTCCAATGCTTAGCCCAAAGTACTCATGTCTGAATTGGGGATCACAAGACATTTGAATTTGGAAGGCTGCGGTTGGAGTAAAAGCAGTAGGGGAAAAGAAATACCATTTAAGTGTCTGTCGCACTTCAGCTGCAACTTTACCCTCTTACAAATATACAGCTTTATGTGAGAGGTTATGTTGATGGTGAACCAGACATTGTCATATTTTAGCGACACAAACACTAAATTATCATGCTACTATTTATATTCCACTTACGAAATCATCTTGTTTCAGGTGGCTGCTTTTGCAAGATAGAGATCTCGATCGTGGAATGCACAATGCAAAAAGCTACCTGTTACTACTCTGGTTTAACGCTTGGGCTAAATTACATTGTCTGAAGTTAATATTAAGTGTATTCATTCTTTCATTTGGTATTGATATCAGGCATATATGAATGTATTTTAACTTGGGATGACAAATTGTTCTAATATTTGAAGGCAGCTGGCGAGCTTCATCCAGTCTATAAGCTACAAGTCGCAACTTCGGCTTGATTGAATCCATCCATATTGTATTATGTTGTATCATATTATATTGTGATATACTATTATTATATTGTATTATATAATATAATATTATTACTAGTATTGTTAATGATACTATTACTACTATTATATTATTATTATCCTATAAGTATATAATAAATAATATTATATTAATTATATTATAGTACTATGAAGGTACTAATGATTCAAAGTTTCTCGAAATTTTGTGATACGTATTACAGCTCTAATTATTAAGTATTAAGTAGTCAAGAGGAGGCCATAATTGGATTTTTTTTTAATAGTATAATTTGAATATAACATCAAGTGTTATTTTATATCCAAACTCTTCCTTAAAATGTGAGTCTTCTTTCTATAGTATTTTTTTTAATATTTCAAATTTAAGAATAAAATCAGTTTCATATAAAATTGAATTTTGAAAATTGAATTTCGAGAGCTTTGCAAGGTTATGGGTATATAAAGGAATTATGATCAATTAAAGTTGAATATTTGCACAATTGTGTATGTATATACTTTTTTTCCTAATTTTTCAATAATTGTCCTATTCCTATTACAACTCTTAAGGGAAAAAAAAAAGAATTTACAACGTAAATGAAAAGAAAAAATGACAAGGTTAATTCTAGGGCTTTAATGCTTAGTAAAATGTTAAATAGTTCTATGACAAACGAAATATAAGATGCTGATGAAAATTAGAGTAATTTTTTTTGGTATCTAACATTTTTCGTTAATCTCAAATTGATAATGATTTAACATACGTTTTGATAATTTCAAATTTTAGTAAAATGGTATCTAACATACGTTTTGATAATGATTTAATTGATATTGAAGTTTTGTCATAAGTGCAATAGGGATGACAATGGGGAGGCTTTGACCAAATCAGGAACCTATCGAACTAAGATTTTTTAAGATCCTAACTTAGACCGGTTAGATCATTTAGACTTATTTAATAATTTTAAAAAACTTAAAAATATATTTTTTAACAATATTACCACTTAAACTTTATACAATTTTTAATAAAATAATAACACACACACACACACACATATATATATATATATAATAAACTTAAAAAAAATAAACACAGAAAGTTTGGGGCGGGACGGATCTGAAAATAAAAATTCAAAAGCTACTCCAAACCCATTTATAATATTAAAAATCTATCCCAATCGAAAAGAGTCCGGGAATAGGTTTGGGTGTGAACCCATCGTATTACTATGGCAAATTGATACATGTTGAATGAATTCTATCTAATTTTTTATATGAAATTTTATCTTTAACCTTTTAGATCCTAATTTAATTTTAATTATCCCTTTAATTTGTTTTCTCATGATATATTCTTTTGATCACTGACCCGTAAAAAGTGGGCCTAGCCCTTAGGTTGGCTTTTTGAAGAAAAAAATTTGGTTTGGAGTACCCTCCCAAAAAGAAAAAAGATGTTGAAAAAAATTTAGAATATATATAATTCTAAATTTTATGTTTCGAAAAAAAAATTCACTCTAAAATTGAAAACACAATAAATACTTTATTAAATTTTGAAATATTACAAAGAAAATTGTCAATTCTCACAAGTACTCAAAACTAATAAGACTACACTCTTATATATAAAACTACTAGTCTTATTTTCTTCTTCACTTTTTGATGATTTACAAGATTAAGGATTTGGGTATTTATAGAATAAAAAATAAAATACACACCACATATTTAATTAAGTTAATTAATTTTTTACCACATAAATTATAAAAATTTAATTAATTTAAATCCACACAAAATGCAATACACATAACCTAATAATTTAATTGATGATATTTATTTTCAACAAAAGATGTGTATGTTAGGTTCGATTTCTTGGAACTCGAACTCTTGAAAGCACCTCCGTTCGGTCAAGCTCATGAGGGAGCACTATGCAGTAATAATAATCAATAAACAATACGTCATCTTCCATATCGTGCCATTGAAGCAGTCACCGAGGATGGCTTTTCAAGTGCCTCATTCTTTCTTTGCTGAAGTAGAATTTTGCTCTTTGAACCTGCTTTTCAACCCTTTGTCAGTCCAGTGGATGTTGCAACATAAGATGCAACTTCTTCGCAATTGAAGAAGGGAATGAAACCATGGAAATTCCAAGTCAGACTGCTCCTCCACCAGAGAAAGGTTCCCAGGCCCATTCAGCACATCCACATGCCTACCCTTCTTGGTTTTCCAGATATAGGTCTGCTCAGGTTGACATTCTTAGGCCAAACCCAACCATGCACCAAAGGTGTTTTTTTCCTTATTTCGTTTCTTCCTGCTTTTTTATTTGGTCTGCAACATGTTTATTGAGTTCAATTGTTCTGCATATGCTTAATATGTGCTCGAATGTTTTTTCTATGATCATAAATTCAGGGTGAGATTATTTTGGATTGATGTTGATATATGTTTCAACATTGCTTTGTTCATTGTGTTTCAACACTATCACCTTTGTAAGTTGTTTGATCATTTCAGTGGGAGTACTGAACACAGGAGGAGTGTTGAATGGTTTTGATAAAAAATGCCAAAAGGAAAGATTGTTAAGTCTATGATTGGCATTTCAAACAAATTAAATAAAAAATTTATATTCGGGTTGATATGTTGTAATATGGAAAGTGCTACTTTGGAAATATTGCAACATACTTGATTCATAATTGAATTTGTTGAATGATATGATGCAGATTTGATGATTTTTGCAAAGAGATAATCAGGAAAGATTATAGTATGTGATTTGGGCAATAAGATATTCAAAGATATTGAAGAGATTAAAGTATCATGTGGATGGAATATACAAGATAAGGAAAGATTTTGTAGACATGCAACAAATTTGGAAATTTGGAGATCAAACTATTCCGGAATTTTGGGATTCTAAAGTTGCTGCATATAAGAAGTCTTTAAGGCAAATAAAGTGCAAGCTAAGCTTCACAGTGATTCACAATATTTTGCATTGGGAAGTTGATAAAAAACACTATTTTTCGAGAGAAGAGTGTGAGCTAAATTTTTTGGGAGAAGATAAATTTACTATTAGAAAAAATTTCAGCATTGAAAAATAGTTAATCAATGTAGATTTCTTGTTGATGCAGCATGGTTCGTAGTATGAAAACACATGCAAAAATCTTCCCAACTCAATCTTTAACTATAAAGATTTGAATCTCACATATTTATGAATGATTCAATTCGAAACGGTACCTTTTAGATTATTTTCATTCATTTTTCATTGTATTTTTCTGTGAAGACTATCCAACATATATCTGAATGCAGAAAACTTGCACATACTCCACATGAAAAAAACAGACTTACATTTTTCTTTTCACGAAAAGGTTTGGATATAATTTTCATAATGACACAATTCCGGAAATTTCTTTTGTGACATTTTATATGACAACATTTTGTATAAATATTTGTCAGCAATAATTAATTTAGAAATTTTATATGAACAAAAGAACAAGAATGGAAATCACCTTGTTATCTTGAATAAATAAAATTACTTAATTTGAAATGTTTAATGCAAGTATGTAGATTTATAAGATCATAAAATATGTTTTACTTTATATAAATTCCTGAACTAATTCTTTATGAGTTTTTCATTATTTTTCCCGTGTCAAATCTCATATAAAACTCAAAAAGTAAAATAAATTAGACCATTCAATTTTATGAAAACGTATACTCGGTGATGATTTTTTTTTTTTTTTTTTGGAAGAAAAAATGCTAATCAATGAAGTTGCCGATTATCCAGACTTCTTTAGGCATGGTTTGAAGAAAAGATTAGTCAGTGTGAAAACTCTTAAAAATAGGCACATAATATTGTAGCTTGAGTGAAATGCTGGACTGTAACCAGAAAAAAAATTTCTATTGAAATTTCGACCTGTAATTCCACCTTAAATTTTAAGGTAGACTGATAAGCATAAGCTACCAGCTTCTTGCATAATCAGTTCATGGTATGAGAAATTATACAAACAGTCATTTATATTATGTTCACAACTTTATTTTCAGTACAATGACTGATGAAGATATATGGAGCAGTAGAAGTTCTGGATAAAAGCAAATCAAGAGCCATCTGAGGAATTTTCTTCATCAGAGAATATTGGGGCAATATCATACCTGTCACATGGGGAAGAAACAACAAATATTTACCATCTTTTACTTTCTCAAACTGTCATTGAGAAAAAAAGAAAACAAAACAAAATAAAAACAATACATGCAAACTAGTAAAAAGTACGAGCGTTGTACGTAAAGATTACACTTATGATGGAGACATTTCATAAAATTACTTCAGTTTTTAAGAATATGCTTGTTACTATCATATTTTGATTTTTAATTTTAAATAGTTTTTTTAAACAAAGCTCTCATATTTTAAATAAATGTCCTTCTATCATTAATATTTTTTTTACAAAAAACACGATTTAATAAAATATATGACCTTGCTAAAATTATGCATCATTTATAATATAATTTAACAAACTTTTAAAAGATTTCAATGCAATGACTGAAAACCGAATCAATCAACACAAATGGTTGAATATAGTATTTACAGAAACAAAACTATTAAATCTTCAACAACTAAGTAATAATTTGTCCAAGTAAATTCTTACTCTCCAGAATTATATTATTAAAATTCCCGATTGCATTAATCATTCTTTTATTTATTTTTTTACTTTGATGACTTAAGATGTTCTCTTTTTTTTTTTTTTTCTTTGATTGTATAGAATAATTTATATTTTTCTTTTTGAATTTTCAAAAAATATAATAACTTCCATTTTTTGTTCGGTTGTTGACGAAATCTTTCTTCTTTCATTTAACAGATAAAATATTGACAATAGATATTAAGCCATGGACAAAGTAGCATCAATATTTTTTTAATTTTCTAACTATCATTTAGATTGTTACTTTTGTAAATTTGATATAAATTAATATCAATTAAAAGTAAAAAAAATAAAATTGGGAAAGTAAAAGTTAAAACAACAAAAGTTCACTTGTTCAGTAAAATGGGCATATTCTAAGATATTTTAAACAACTGTATGCATACGCAACAAATAGCTATAATATTTTTCAAATTAATTTTCATAGCTCAAAAAAAAAAATAATAGAATCTGCTAAACTTGGTATTATATGAATAAAAATACAAACTTTAAGATTTATGTCTCTAATGAATTGAAGAGATTTGTTAAAGAAAGAAACATATAAAATTTTAGTCGATAAGCTCAATAAAGGTTATTTTTTTCGACTCAAAAATAAAAATAAAACCATCATAAAAAGACTCGATCTTCACTTACATAAAATATATAATATAATTTTTGCCTACATATGTTTATTACTTGTAAATCATCATTAATAATTTTAATTATAATTAAATTAATCATTATTGAGTTTTAAATCATTAAATATAGTTGATTGCCTACTTGGTTTAGATTATTTCTTTGGAAAAGATTTTTTGTCAACAAATTGTAAACTAATCGTTTTAGATTAATCTGTATCGATGAAACAACAATTAACTATTAATTCAAGAATTTATTTTTCAGGTATTATCAATTCGAAAATGTAAAAGAAATAAAAACTTTCGGAAGTCCACCATATTTTTTATTTGTTTGTATTTAAGTGAAAATTCAAATTTGTATTTTCTCCTATCGTAGTTTAATACTTTTTTAAATGATCAAGTGTCAAAATTATTTTTTTAATCATTTTTTTTTCAGTTTCACCAAAATAATTCTTTATCTAAAAGACATAACTAAGTTAATTTATTTGATTTAAATAGAAATAAATTGAACTAAATGTACACTAAGTTACATTTATTTCATAAATATTGGTCATTGGAAAATAAAATTTACTTGTATTAGAAATAATTCTATGTAGAAATTACTAAGTCAAAGCTTAGGTTTATTTATTCAATTATGAAAAAAATTTACAAACAACTAATGAAAAATATAACTTTGAAATTTAAGCATTTTGCCCCCTAAAATTTAATAATTTTTGGCACTTTACCCTAATAAATTTTAAGCACTTTGTCCATTCAACTTATGTTTATTATTGCACGTTGCCCCCTTCATTTATATTTATTGTACTAATTTTTCATCTAGTGTAATTTTCAGATTAAATTTTCATAGGAATATTCTTCAGTAACCACCTTTGCTTGTTTTTTTCCTATCCTTCCACTTAAAAGTCGAGAAAAAAGGTATCACGATATTATTTTATTATTGCCATACTAAAAACATGATAAACGGTGGTATATTTACTCAAATAGTATCGATCACAATACTAAAAAAATTTAAATGCCACCGATTGTTATCATCATTGATAATTATAAGAAATATTATGATACATTTTTTTTTTAACTTTTGAGTGCAAAAAATGAGAAACAGTGGCTAATGAAGAACATTTTAGTGAAAATTTGATTTGAAAATAATATTGGAGGCAAAATATTATAAAAGTATAAGTTCAGGAAGTAAAATTTTTAAAATTTACTTTAAGGGATAAAGTGCAAATATGATTATATTTGAAGTAACAAAATATTTAAAATTTACTTTTTGAGGGTAAAGTGCTAAAATTGTTAAGTTGGAGTTGGGATAAAATATCATTTACCCTATTATTAATGATATAATCTAATACTTATGCTTACGTACACTACACTGTTCACAAAAATACAAAATTCGAAATTTTTTAAAAACGTTAGCAAGTAATATACACACATCAAGTTAATCACCAACAAAGACAAATGCACACATCAAGTTAATCATTAAAAAGTACAATGACTAAACGATCAAAACAAAACAAACTAAGATTTATTAAAAATTGTAATGTAAATGTTGTCTAAACACATTTTTCATATATTTACTATGTTCACAACACTTTTAATGCATATTATATATGAATAAATCGAGTAATTTCACGTGATAGAAATTGATAAATATATATTTTTAACTATTTGTAATGATATTAAATTTTCTCAATTAATATAATATTCATAAAGAAAATATTGAAAAAGAAACTATAGAATGTCACATTTAATAAATACTTCAAGTAAACAAAATTCTTTCTTCACCAAAATCAAGTACGATATTATGAAATTGTTCATAATTACTGCTTATTAATAAAAAGGAATGCATACAGGCAAAGCTCATTGATTTGCTTGCTTGCTCATCTGTTCACTTTTTTCTCTTCCTCACTCTTTCCAATAAAGAAATATAACCAAATAACCATAGAGAATCTATTAAAAAAAGCCCTTTTAGCTATATATCTTTTCATCACATTAACAACCACAAAAATAAATTTATCATAATATTTGAAATTAAGTAAATTGAATCCATCACTCCTAAGGTTTGAATTTTTGACAAGCATCCCCTATAATACTGTTAGATCAAAGACTTCAAAAAAAAAAAAAAAAAAAATTGTATTTGAAGACAAGAACACCTAACTAACATAAAAGGAAAAAATGCATCATGTTAATCAATTTGAAATAAAAATATTATAAAAGTGAGAAACCAATTTTTTTAAAACTCTCTTCAATTTTACACAGATATCTTAATTTAATAATTAATAGAACCATATACAGTTTTAAATATGAAACGAGAGACCAAAATATTATAATCTTGTGGCTACCTTCAAGAACATAAACAATATTGATTATTTTTATCTATCACACTTATTTTTCAAAAAATAAATATTTTCTAATAAAGAATCACTCCTCTGAAATTAAATTAAATTGTACATTCTTCACTAAGTAAGGACTAATTCAAATATGAAAAGAAAATGAATTTAGGTAAAAAAGAAAAAAACTTAATTTTTGAAATGAATAAACTTTTAGTTAGTAAAAGATAAAATATTAAAGTCCAAGTCATATTTACTAAAAGAAAAAGTATATGCTTGAATTAAGTATATAAGTTGGAAAACATTAAGTGAGGGCCATCCTTTAAAATGCGTAATTCTGCAAAAAAAAAAACGTAGACCAAAATTTAAGATTATTTAGAAGACATATTATTATTTATCATAGATAAATGATATATTTGAAAATAACTCTTTTGATAAAATTGAAATTTGTAATTAAACTTGAGTCTTTGATTTCATTATGAAAATTACGCAATTGCAAATTTGTGAACCATTTTTAGTGATGAAAATTGTGATTATTTTTAGTATATAAAAATTGCTCTATACTTTTTATGTCATTCAAGATACTATAAAATTTGAAATTTGATCTCACTCGTTTCTTTTTCTTTATATAATTATTTATTATAAAATTTAACTATCAATTAGTTTTTAAAAGTTATGCTCTTTTTTTCTTTTCAAAACTGTAGGGATACGAGTACTTTGGTTTCTAAATAAATTTCTCTTAGAATATTTGATCAAATAATAGTAGAGGAGATGTGGTTGCCAAAATTCAAATCTCCCGAGGTGGATGGAAAAAATCCCTTAAAAACAATGCATACTTAAACAATATAACTTTTAAAGATAAACTTGGTATTCGAGTTTTTTCATTAATGTCATATTGATATATGAATTAATAAAAATTTTAAACAATACCCGAGTAATGTTAAATTGATACATATTACATGAAATTCTTTTATCTTTCTTCTTGCAATGACATATGTACCATTTTAGACTCTATCCAATTTAATTCTTATTTCAATATTTCATATTGTATTTTATTATATTAAATTAAATTATTTTGGTACCTAAGTTTTGTCATATGTGTGTGTGATATATATATATATATATATATCATATTGATACCTGAATTTTTGCAATTTTTAAGGGTGTAATTTTTTAAGATACTCAATTTTCCCCATAAATTTTAAATAAATTTTTAAGTGAAATCCTTTTAATTTTCCTCTAAAATTCTTACAATGACATAATGCCCTTTTTAACTCTATTTACTTTTAATTCATTGCATTTTTTATAGTATGTTTCACTTGGTTAAATCAAATTCTATCTAATGATAATATAGATTTAAGATTCTCTAATAACATATCTCCATATAAGTAAGAATTAAAAAGAATATGATGAAAACAAGAGATTGAAATTATAATATACTATGAGAAAGAGCAATAATCTTGAAATTAAAATTTATTAGGAGGCAAATAAAATATGATTTCTAATAATCATAATAAATTTTTGAATAGAGTTCAAATTTGATGTTTTTGTTGCAACAAATCGGTTTGGTCATTCTTATTCTTCTTCCTTTTTTCTATTTTGCAATTTTTGGAAACTATTCATCTTATTGATTATATCTAATTAAAGTAAAGTATGTAAAAAAAAATAATAAAAATAAAGCAAATATTCTTTTATTCCGTCTACACTCGATTTAAATATAAAATCTCATCTCATTAATTTCAAAACTATCGCTCAACGTCAATTTAAGTGGTTTATTTAACTTTAAACTATTATATATACATTTTTAATGTGTTTCTTCATTATTATACAACTTTAAAGTTTATTTTGTCATAATTATAGGATCTATTTAATCCAAATAATATATCATGAAAAGTTAATTAATGAATAAGTAATATTAAATTAGGATTTTTCAAAAGATTAAAGACCATATTCGTCACTACAAAAAAACTTAGGATGAATTCATCTGTGCGTGCGAGCTCAGTCTTTATGACAAAATTCAGGTATCAATTAAAGTATTGTAAAAACTTATGTATCAATTTGAAATTAAAATAAAAATAAAATTAGGTACCAATCTTTTTTTTTCTCTAACTTTTAATAATATCTTATATTTTATTTATGTTGCAACTAATTACTTTTTACTTAGCATCAAAGCTTCTAGTATTAACTTTTTTATTTTTTCTTTTCATTAGTTGTGTTCATTTTTTTTTCTTTTTCCTCTATAAATATAATAGGAATAGGACAATTGCTCAGAAAATTGGAAAAAAACATTATAAATACATAGTTGTGAGGAATATTAAATTTTCAACAATGATAATTCTTTAATACAAAACTCTCTATGTTCATGACCTATAGTTGGAAAATTCTAAATTATTTCATATGAAATTAATTTTCTTTTTAAAAATTTAAAATATTCAAAATATTATGATAATAAAAAGACAACAGCAGTTTGAAATATAAAAGAGAGATTCAACTTAGATTATTAAAAACAAATGAAAATTCAATTATATTCTTCTTTTTTACTATTTAATGATTATTAATTGGGTTATAATTAAAAATATCACAAAAGTTTTATTTTTTTTTCAAATTATTCGTATTTTTAATAGTATAGATAGGTATAGATATAAAAAAATGGAAGATAGCTAGAAGGTGTGAGCTCTTACATGTGTTGTGCATCCCGAATATCCGTGATGATGACCCTGAGCTCTTCATTTCCCATGTCCCGTTGTTCTTGTTCAATTTGTATTGCAGACTCCACGAGTGAGTTGAGATACCAACCTGTAACTCAATCAACTGCAGCGTTACAATTTCACCGATTTCACAAGGAATCTCTTGCAGACAGTAGCAATCACGCAAGACCAATCGTTGAAGCTTGGGGAAATGTTCGCTCGATGCGACATTCCATTGAACGATTCCTAACCACTTCAGTTTCAAGAATCTGAGCTGCTGGAATTCGCCATTTCTTGTGCCCCACGTTTCTCCCTCAAGGGCCTTATATTTTAATTTGAGAACTTGAAGGTTTGGCAATCCCCCAATTACTGACATATTTTCCCAAGGCAAGCCCAAACCATCTAGAGTCAGCTTTTTGATATTCAAGGGGAAGTTAATCTCCGCCATTTTATCTCCGTAGAAGGTGGTCATTTTGAGTGACTCAAGCTGAGTGAGGAAGCGAAGATCAGCATATCGATATGCCCCCTTCTCTTCCACCCAAAATGGTTCACATCCGCATTTGAGTTTGCGAAGATGGGGTGAACATTTCAACATCTCTTCATCCTTTAGACTGTGAATACCAACATTGGAAAGATATTCCAGGTTATTGATCTGGGAGCTATTGCAATCTTGGTCGAAACCTGCTTTCGTTACATTAAGGTATCTCAACTTAACCATTTTCAAAATTACGAAAGGTATTTTAGTGATTATCTCTTCACTGTCCACAAGAAGATATTCTAGGTTCACAAGGCTGCCTATTGATGCCGGCAATTCATTAATAACCAAGTATCTCAATTGAACCAGATATTCAATTCCAATAAAAGGAGCAGGATTGATAATTTGTTTGAAATCCAAGACTCTAAGTAATGTCATGTTGCGGACATAGAATGGTGATTTCAGAAGATTGCCATGAAAAGAGCGAGCATGCTGGCCAAAAGGAGTTATCGAATCTTGAAGTGATACTAGGCGGTGGCCGTTCTCGTATATTGAGTAGTTACTGGAAAAAAATATGAGAGAACCATAATTATGAAAGCTTAACTGTAGAAAGAAGCAGCACATCATCTATGCTGTCATGAGTAAGCTAAAACAGAAACACAAATTTTAAAACGGTAAACAGATAAAGAGTACGTAATAGTGAGTAAACTTACTTGTCCACCCATTTTAGGAAGTTTTCTTCTTCAGCTATTTTCAAGCACAATTCACGCAATAGATCATGAATAACACAATCTTTGACTCCACCATCTGATCTTCTTTTGGCAACTATTACCAGGCTTTTATCAATTAGCTCCATTAAATATTCTTCCGCTACACTCTCTGAGCTCTTTCTCTCTTCTTTATGTATGAATCCTTCAGCAATCCAAAGCCTCATCAACTTCCGAGCTGGAATTTCTGTGTCTTCTCCAAATGCTCCAAAATAAAGAAAGCACGATTTCAAGTGTTCTGGTAGATGCTTGTAACTGAGTTCCAATATTTGTATCGTATAATTGTCTCTCCCATCACAAATATATGAGGTTAATTTTCCTCCCACTTTTTTCCAAGTACTTTCTTCCTTGTTCATAGTTGAAAGAATTCCAGCTATAACAACTACTGCAAGTGGTAGTCCATAGCAATTTGCTGCAATTTCCTTCCAATCCCTAACAATTCAGGAGGGCAAGGTTTATTGTAGAACACCTTCTTCTCTAACAGCTCCCAACATTCGTCATTTGACAAAGGGGGAAGTGCATAAATTACGCTATTAGGTGGAGCCACATCTTTATTCCTTCTAATGAACAATATTCGGCTTCCATTCCCATCATCTGGGAAACATCTCCGCAAATCATCCCACACGTTTGAACTCCAACTATCATCCATTACAATCAGGTATCTTCTTCCCTTTAAACATTTGTAAATGTGTTCAACTAAACTTTCTTCTTCCATATTCAAGATCCTACCTTTGTCAAACTCACTGTTGACCTCATCAGGATGTCAGTCAATAGACTTTGCCTCTGATATGTTTGGGAAACGACGCACCATGCGCGTTTGTCAAACCTGTCGTTAACTGAGCGATGATTGTACAATTTCTTTGCAAAAGTTGTCTTACCGAGTCCAGGCATCCCAAAGATGGAAATAATTTGAAGGTGGTCTGTTCCTCCTAGCAGTTGATCTAAAATATCTGTTGCCTTGTCCTCGAAACCAACTGTAGCGTCATCAACTTCAAAATTTCTCTTAGCTTGTAGTGATAGTTGTGCACTGAAATTCTTTGCAACTTTTAGGGCTCCAATGTCATAATTTTTCTTGATTTCTTGGAGCCCAGTCCCTGTAAGCTCAATCTTGTGGATGACATCAATAAGCCTAATGGTGAGATACCAGGGAGGGGCGTCTCCAACCAAAAAAGAGTTGAGCAGATATTCAGCTTCATATGCCACATCTCCAATTCGCATCAGAGGTTCTTTCAGTTCTGTAATCTTTAAAGATTGTGGCGCCACTACATCCTTGATGAAAGACTGTAAAAATATTAGCCCCTGATGGAGCATTTTCATTTGATTCTTCACATCAGCAATCAGATTATCCTCCCGATTCATTAGATCTTCGAGATCATGCAGTAGAGAATCAACAATAAGGAGCGAATCCACAGCAGAAGTCTTTTGAGTAATGTAAGCTCTGCTGATAAACGGCAGCAGATTTGAGAATGTGATGATATTAGCTTTCAAGAGGTCGATATTTTTTTTTAAAAGAACACCAGGGCCCTCATCCATTTTTTGGAATACTGGATCCATGGAGAAAAAGAAGGAATGCAGTAAACTTCCAGCTTCATTTGCCACTGCTTCAAATTCTGCCAATAGATTCTGGACCTCTTCATGCTCATCACATAGCAATATTGTATCCCAAGAACGGTGAGAAGAAATCTCAGCTCCTTCTCAAGATTGTCGATTCGATCCTCAAAAGCAGCAACAAAATCTGTTTTATGATACAGTAATTGAAGAAGGAAATTGATAAAAGCTGCCACGAGTTCATTTTTCTTGAGGGTGTTGTACCCGTCAGATAACTGGTGTAGCCTCGGCACTATGAAGAAGTCCTGAAGCTCTTGCGTGAAAGACGCCACTATTTTGGCGTATTTTATAGAACTTTCAGTTCTGATGTACCAGAGTGGATCTTTAAACAATTTTGGATAGCTGAGTACTTTTAAGTCGGAGATAAGGACTAATTTTAAGACATAGCCGTGAACAACTGAAAGTTGTAATTCACTCCACTGAAATTTGACTTGGTCGGGGACGGTGTAGCCCCTCCATACGATTATCTCTTCAAAAAGTCCAGACAGAGTGACTCTAGAGGATGAATCCATTTTTCCCCTTGTTTTGAAAATTAAGAAACGGTAGCTGCTGTTATAAGCCTGGAAATTTTTTTAGCAAAAGGGAAGGTATCAATCAAAGTGCAGATACAAATGGAGAAGATGTAAGTAAATTTAATAAATTACATGCAACCATACTTCGTATAAAGGATCCCCAAATCTTAAAACATGATGATTTTTCATAACTATAAAGAGTGTAAAATATATACCTTTATTCAAAACGCTCATTGTAAATATCTTATATATGAATCCAGATATATACTTATCTCCAGCATGTAAAACTTCTTGAACAAAAATGATTTCTCTCTTTTTAGTGAAGATGAATTTTCAATGTTTTGTGAAACTCAGCTTTGTGTGCAAATCCTTTCGACCATCTACTGAGGAGATGCTGAACTTATAAATGCCCTATAAAACGTAGCCAAAGAACAAAACGATTGTTAACTTGATGACTATAGATGAAAAAGACATGCAATAATGATGTATAAAGAAATGAAGAGTGGTTTCAAACTTCCAAGGCAGACAAAAATAATACCTTCTCTAATCATCTGATTTGGACGTTTTACCATTTTTCCATTAATAATACCTGGTTCTAAGCCCACTCCATTAACAACTACTTAGGATTCAACGAATCGGTCAAATAATTTAACTGCAGGTTTTCTATTGAAAAGAAGACAAATAATTCAAACAAATAATTCAAATAGTATTTGTATGTTGTTGAATCGGACTACTGACAACTTGTATTAATTGACCTACGTACGCATATTGGCACCATGAATAATTCCTGAAGGACTTGGGTGAAAGACAACCATTCTGGGCAAACGAAGTATTGATGAATATAAAACACAAGTCTGTTGATTAAATAACTTCAACCAAATTAACCTTATTAAAGATACATATACTAATGATAAGACACCTCTTTGTGGGCGAAACATGCAGATGTTGGCAAGAAGTTTCGCCTTTCAAAAGTGTAACCTGACAAGCTTTAAACTAACATTTGCCTCGACTGGTTTAAACTAACCTTTTGAGAGGAATTTGTCTCAACCTGGCAAAGCTTAAATTAACATTTGTCTCAATCTCTTTAAACTAACCATTTGGGAGGAATTTGTAGAGAAAAATTTGAGTACAAAACTCTAATTTTTCCACTCAAAGAAGAAGAATTTACATAATATTGAAGACAAATGCTTAAACTTCACTCAAGACTACACTCCAGAAAGAAACTCACTAAAAACACTAATTAGCAAAGCTTTTCTATTTTAACACTAACCTTTCTTTTTCTTGAATGACATTCAAAGCACTGAAAGCCACATAATATAATAATTTATTTATTCTACCCCACACACTTAATTAAACTAAATTAATTGAGCACTGCATAATTCATAATGATCCTTCTATAATGCATCACACGTACCACACTAACTTGTGAAGCTTCCAAGGGCCGGTGTTGCATTTTTAATACTTCCCCTCAACACAATGCATTTTTAATAATCTATTTATTCTTGCATGAAAGAATGAATTCTCCGCCAACCGAACTGTCGCCAATCCAATTGTCGATTGGTTGTAACAATACAACGGAACTGCATAATCTATTAGTTGATGTAGATTATTAATTAATTGTATCATGTATTTATTATCTTGAGTTGTCATTGCTACTACTCGATACTCTGCTTATCTAGTTGATAAAGACATCGTCGATTGTCTCTTACTATACCAAGAAATTGCTCTAGATCCAAGAATAAACATTTACCCAGTAGTTGATCTACGAGTGTCATAATCTTTTGTATAGTCAGCATCACAATCGCCAACTAACTTGCAATATCCTCTATAGTTGTCAAATAGGTTGGTATGGTTAGGACCGGGCCAGGCCCGCTTTAGCCCACTTCCTAGATGGGTTGTTCTAGCTCAGGTTCGGATCGGATTGAATAATTTTTTTTTGTCTAGGTCCAATGGTTCTAGTGGGCCGGTTTCGAGGCTGGAGGGCTACATGAACTGGGTCTATGGATTGGCTTTATGAGCTACTTTTTTTTATTTGATTTATTAATATTTGGAAATTGATTATAATCAATTAATATGTTTAATTCACATCCTAACATTAGATTTGTAAATTTTAATTTTAATTTTTTATTTAAAATTTTAATTTAGTATACTTAATACTATTTTACTTAAGTTTGGTATATTTACTACTATTTTTTATTTGATTATTGAGTTAAAATAAGTTTATATTATTTTTATTTGATAATTGACTATCATACTATACTTTTAGTTTAGTATACTAAGTACTATTATATTTTTTTGAAATATACTTACTTTCTAACTTTATTTTTATTTTGATGATTTTTTTAGTTTAGTATACTTAGGATTATTTTGTTTTAATTTGATATACCTATTACTATTTTTTATTTGACTATTGAATTAAACTAAGTTAGATTATTTTTATTTGACTATTAACTATCATAATAGACTTTTTTGAGTTTAGTATACTAAGTACTATTATATTTTTTAGTATTATACTTACTTTCCAATTTTATTTTATTTTGATGAATGCTTTTTAGTTTAGTATACTTAGGACTATTTTGTTTTAATTTGATATACGCATTACTATTTTTTATTTGACTATTGAGTTAAACTAAGTTTAGATATTATTTATTTGACTATTGACTATCATAATGTACTTACTTTCTAACTTTATATTTTATTTTGATGATTTTTTTATTCAAAAGTTTAATCTTTATTTAATAAATCTATATTTATTACTATAAATTTATGTCTTTATATTGTGAATTATCTAATATAATTAGTATACTTTATTTTTATTTGACTATTGAGTTATACTAAGTTTAGATTTTAATTTTTTATTTAATATTTTAATTACTAATATTCATCTTAAGTTTATATTTTAATTTTCATATTTTAGTTTAGTTTATTATACTTACTACTATTTTATTTTATTATTAATAGCCTAATTTCTAAGTTTATAGTATTATTTTATTTTATTATTAATAAACTTACTTTCTAAATTTATATTTAAATTTTTATGACTTATTTTAGTTAATTATGCTTAATACTATTTTATTTTATTATTAATAAATTTAGAAAAGTTTATTATACTTAATATTGTATTATTCTAAATTTATGTTCTTATCTTATGAATTATCCTAAGTATTAACTAGTATACAATTTTTTAGTTAATTATTCTAAGTGTATCATCCCAAGATTTGATATTAATTTTTAAATAATTATTATCCTTAATTTATTTTATGCAGGATGGTTTTTCTAATATATTTATGGTTCACAATATATCAACAAAATTGAAGGTGGGTCAGTGGTTGTTAATGCACGGATATAAGTTTTTAGCAAAAAGAAATTAATAACATATAATATAATTATAAATAATATATAAAATATTAAATGGCCCATGATGAGCCTGGGCTGGGCTGCTCCTGAAGTGGGTCTGGGCTTAAACGAGACAATTTATGGGCTAGGCTGAGTTTCATCCACTGGGCCCATTAGGGGCCCAACTCATATAATAAAAACCGACCTAGGTAACCTGTACTGTTCACAGGCCGGTTACGAGATGGGCTGGTTAGACCCAACCCATTTGACAACTATAATCTCCACATTTCTTGTAACAAAAATTATAGTTAATTGTACCATTTACATATTTCAGTATTCTCCGAGCTGCTTCCAAATGAGACTTCTTTGGATTTTGCATGTATCGACTCATCACACCAACTGCATAAAAAATATTAGGCCAAGTCAAGGTCAAGTAGATTAAATTATCTACCATTTACCGATACATTGTTGCATCTTCTAGGTCTTTGCCTTTATGTGCACATATCTTGCCATTTGGTTCCATCGGTGTTGAGATTGGCTTACATTCAAGCATCGTGAACTTCTTCAACAAATCTTTAACATACTTCTGTTGACAAAGAAATACCCTTCTTGTGTTCGGTTGACCTCTAGCCCAAGATAGTTCTTAAGTTGCCCAAGTCCTTTCATTTGGAAATGAACTGACAAATTCTATTTTATTTGAATAATTTTGTATCTTATTATCACCAATTATGATTAAATCATCCATGTATACAAGCACGATAGCTAACTTTTCTCCACCAGTTTTAGCAAACTGGATTTAATTTGCAGGTGTTACTGAATAACTGATGTAAGTTAGAAATTCAGCAATCTTACAATACCACGTCCTGGGTGTCTGTTTCAATCTGTAGAGTGATTTCCGTAGCTTACATACATACTCAGGATGATCTTGGTTCTGAAAACCCATTGGTTGAATAATGTAGATCTCTCGATCTAGCTCTCCATGAAGAAAGACATTCTTCACATCTATCTATCATAAGTTTCAATCTTTGTTGGCTACAAGTGCAAGTAGAACTCGTACATTTATAAGTTTTACCACCAGACTAAACATTTCATTATAGCCTAGTCCATACTGTTGAGAGAAGCCACTAGCTACTAATCAAGCTTTATACCTCTCGATCGACCTATCTGGATGACGCTTTACCTTGTAAACATATTTGCAAGATATGGGTTTCATATCTCTAGGATTTGGCATAAGATCCCAAGTCAGATTTTACTCTAGTGTAGTGATTTCTTTTCTCATAGCTCTAATTCACTCTAAACTCTACAATGCTTCTACAAACGTCTCAGGTTCTATTGCAATTACTTCTTCAACTATGGCTGCATTGGCGTATTTGGGATTTGGCTTTCATGCTCTTGTTGACATTCAGATTTGTGATCATGAAATTGATTCTTCCACTTCACTCAGTCTATCATCTTGTCGATACATACCAGTTTGCCAAGGATTTTAAACTAACCCTTGTTCTACATTGTCATCATCATTTGGAACTTGGTTGGAATTAGAGAGTATGCTCCCCTATTTTCTATTATAGCTTATCTTCAAATTCTCTCGAGTCTGGAATACCTCTTTTTCTGAGGACCACCAAGAAGATGCTTTATCAAACTCCACATTTTGTGAAGTGTAACATCTTCTACTTGTAGGATCACAACATTTCGACCATTTTCTTTAGTTGTCGTATCCTATAAAGATACATCTAACTACTTTCTTATCAAAGTTGCTTCGTAAATGATCAGGAATAAGTACATAACATGCACAACCCCATACTCAAAAGTAGCAAACTGAAGGTTTTATGTTCCACAGTTTCTCAAAGGGTGAGACAAAATCTAACTTTAGTTGAGGAAGTTTGTTGATCAAATAGGTTGTTTCTCGTAGCTTCAACCCAAAATCTTCCAGGTGCATTCTTCACATATGGCATACTCTGACATATTTGTACAAGATGCTAGTTCTTTCTTTATGCTACACCATTTTGTTGTGGTGTATTGCCATAAGTATACTGATGGTGTATTTAGCATTCTCTTAGGTATAGAGAGAACTCACTCGAGCTATATTCTCCATCGTTGTCTGCGCACAAGCAACAAATCTTCTTTCCCACTTCTCCTTCAAATTTTTCTTTGAACTCTTTCAATTTTGAAAATGTGTCAAATTTTTCTTTTATAAAGAAAACCCACACAAACCTCGAGAAGTCATCGATGAACTTCACCATGTACCGCATCCCGCTAACTCATGGTTTCTTGATTGGCCTAAACACATCAAAGTGAATTAATTATAATAGTTTCTTTACTTTAAACTTCAATTCCCTATAATAATTGATGTGCTTTACCATTTTGGCATCCCGCACAAACTATGTATGTTCTCACATCAAGCTGAGGAAGTCCCTTAAGCATCGTCTTCTTTACCATCACACTTAGCTTAGAATAGCTAATGTAACCCAACCGCATGTGCCATAAGTTTGTTGTTCATTTATTCTTATCTTGTCTACATATACAGACTCTACTGACATCACATAGACTAACTCCAATTGTTGTCCCTCCATCGTTGCTTTTTCTAAAATTTTGAGGTCACGATATACCTTCACATCTCAGGGATCGAATAAGACATAATGGCCTGATGATGTCAATTGAGCCATAGATAGCAAATTTTTCTTCATTCCTGGAAAATGGTAGACATCTTGAAGTGGCACCTGAGGTGTGACTATTGTCTTAAACAATGTGAGCTATTAGTAACCTTTTCTTTGTACTCAGACATGTTTTGCAACTTTTGTTTATCACTTGTCATGTGATTCAAGTACCTCAAGTCTATGATCCAGTCATTCTTGTAATCAATTAATTCTGGAGTTGTTACCAGGAGAGCTAATTCTTCTTCTATCATAGAAAATGATATTTCGATATCCCAACCATCTTTGCTATTTTCCATAAAATTGGAAGTAACAGCAGTGCTCTCAACATGTTTTTTTCATAGACCAACAATCTTTTGCCATGTGACCTATCTTTCTGTAGTTGTAACATCTCTATCGAACTTTTTACTATTACTGTGATTCTTTGACGCTCTCCCTAGATGAGAGCGTCCATCTCCTTGATGACCTTTTGTCTTCTTATCTTTCCTTTTAGGTCCGCCTTTATTGTGGTGTTTGGAGTTGTCTTGGTGTGGAGTGCTTCATCTTCTCCCTTCAGCGAGACTCCTCCCATTTGTTTTGCCATTGCTTCTTGTCTGGCAAACAAATTTTCAAATTTAATAAGTGATGGTTGTGTCGGCCATCCTTGTACTGCAGCAAGAAATCTTTGGTATTTGAATTTCAAATCATGAATAATTATTCTTTTTATCTTAGCTTCGCCAATAGCAACCAGCAGATCTAAGTATGAAATTTTACTGTATATTGACTTCATTTTGTGAAAGTACTGGGCAATTATCATATCACGTTGCGCCATTAATAGCAACTCATCTCGAGAAGTTTTAATTTCATATCCTTTTTTTTAAAAAGTGTAGAAAAAATGTCCCATGCTTCTTTTGGTATTTTGGAATTTCGGATGCGCTCTATCATCTCTTCTTCAATTATGTCTTTAAGGCAAACATCGCTTTGCTTACTTTAATCCTCCATTTTTGCAAGATTCCATTGACATCTTCTACTACAGGTTGTACAACTTTGCTACCACCGACAACCTCCCAATGGTCTTGTCCTTATAGGTAGGACTCTATACACGTTGCCCATGTCCTATAGTTTTGGTTGTTGAGCTTCTTAATTTCTCCAATTATAGGAATATCTCCCATCGTGTCGGCCAGGCTTCGACTATATCAAACAAGCTTGCCTAACAAACTTGTAGAGTACCAACTTCTCACGACTCAAGACAGCTCTACCAAAAAAATGGTCCTTGACCGTCTGGCTCTGATGCCAGTTGTAGAGAAATATTTGAGTATAAGACTCTAATTTTTCCACTCAAAGAAAAAGAATTTACCTAATATTGAAGCAAAAGCATAAACTTCACTCAAGACTACACTCTTTAAAGAAACTCACTAAAAAGACTAATTAGCAAAAGTTTTTCTTATTTAACGCTAAGCTTTGTTATATTTTTTTGATACTAATAATATCATTTGAGAAATGTGTTCAAATGTGTGCGCTTTCATTGAACACTCTATATGCAAGTAATTTTTTTTTGGATAACCAAGAATTATCAATTCAATGACAAGTAATACCCATATATGAATAAATTTGCTAATGGTCACTCCAACTATCAGAACATAAAGAAATTTTATTTAGGGTTTGGACCCTTAATTAACCCTTGAGTTCAAGTGCTGGTTAAGGGTTGGGGGATTCCTAAACCTTTGAACCGCTAGGTCCAACTCGGTGGTTCAAGGTTTTGATGATTAACAACCACAATTTACGGTCATTTGACTGTTCTGACATGGCTCCAAACCAAATGGCCAAAAAGTCTCCCCTTCCTCTCACTATTTTTTTTAAATATGGTTCTAAACCTACAAATACCCCCCAAACCCCATTATTTTTTCTCACAAAAATCTTTTAAATTCTCTAGCCTCTCGCAAATCTCAACTCTCTCAATTCCCTCAACTCTAAAGCATCAATTTTATTTTCTCAAGTATTTAAGTATTTGTTGTTAATTCTTTCATTTATTTTGTCAATAGTAAGCTTACAATGAGGGGTATTATACAATAGGAAGGCTAATGAAAACCACATTATATAATGATCTATTTATTCTGCCCATACACTTAATTAAACTAAATTAATTAGGCACCACATAATTCATAATGATCCTTTAATAATATATCACACATGTATCATACTAACTGGTGAAGCTTCCAAGGTGTTGCATTTTTAACAGTACTTGCCTCAATCTAGCAAGGTATTAAACTAACATTTTGGGAAGATTTGCCTCTACATGGAAAGTGATAAGTGTATGTTTTGACATATTTTTGTATCAAATTTTTTGTATTTTTCTTGGTTTGTTCTTGTTAATATTGAATTTTTATTACTATTTTATGTTTTATAGGAATTTGGAAATCAATGGAGAAAAAGAGATAGAAAATAGTCAAAATAAAATCAAAGAATATAACACAATTAATCTCGATTGACTAAGTGTTGAGTTAGGAAAACTTTGTTTCTACTCAATTTGAAGTATTGGATCGAGAGAGTTTTGCCTCGAAGCATCGTTCATGTATTTTCTCGATGGAGGTTGCTGGCAAGGCTGTCGATCAAGGCATGGGCGATGACTATGGCATCGCTTAAGGTATAGAGTCAGCTGAGGATCCAGTTGAGGTGCGAAGCTATCCAAGGTCGTCGATCGAGGCATATGGTCTGTCTAATCCCTTCTTCTTTCTTCTCTTTATATTGTATCGATCGACACTTATCTTTACTACTATTGTCATCTTTACTTTGGCATACTCTCGAGATCGGGTGTTCTCTGCCCCCTCAATGATAAATCGGCTAGGAGAAGCTTCACTTCTAACTTTCTTTTTCTTGCTTTGCTTTAATGTATTGGACATCACTATCAATACCAATTATTTTTGGGGAAAACATTCTCCAATGCTTGGCCCAAATTAGATATATCTGAATTGGAGATCACAGGACATTTGAATTTGGAAGCCTACAGTTGATGTAGTAAAAACACTAGGAGAAAAAAACTACTAATTAAGTTTGTGGGGTACTCTAACTGCAACTTTACCTTTTTATGAATATATATCTTTATATGAGAGGTTATGTTGATCTTGTCCTAGACAAACATCATATTTTTTGCAACACGGACACGCATGTCAGACGCAACACTCTTCCTCAACTCTTAGCATTGTTGAAATGTTTTAATGTAATAATAAAATGCAAACTCTCATGCTACTATTTATTTTTAATTCTTCACTCCGCTTACGAAATCATCTTATTTCAGGTGGCATTACTTTTGCAACATAGAGATCTCAATTGTAGAATGCACAATATAGTAAACTACTTATTAATACTCTTGTTTAACACTAGGACTAGATTACATTGTTGAGTTAAAATCAAGTGTATTATTTTTTTCATTCAGTATTTATATCAGGCATATAAATGTATTTTAATTTGGTAACAAACATTTGTTAATTCTAATATTTGAAAGTAGCTGGGGGTTAGCTTATACTTGTTAGAAACCAAATAAACCTTTTACTTGTTGGAAATGGATTGTTATGGTATCATTTTTTATCTGGATTCATTCAAACTATTTCTTTTCACACTTTGAACCAAAGTTGTAAAGGATAAGCTTGATGGGATATTGGGATAAAAAACCCAATAAGTAGTATCAGAGCCGAAGGTTTAACCTAAGATCATTTATTTTTGGTTGTAGTATTGAATACTATTGTGTGGGTTCAAAATTGTGGATGAATCTCTACCACCAAATATTTGATTTGAGGTGGAGATATTTGAAGGTTCAAGTCATGGACCAAATAATGTTGATGAAAAGATCAGAAGACTACTATTTGAATGTGGTGATTCTCCATGGACCAAGCCACCCTTGGGGTTGTGAGGAGTGGATGTGAAAACCCCTATTTGAGGTGGAGAATGGCCATTTACATAACCACTCATGGTGTTGCGAAGAGTGGATATAGAGACCCCATTTAAGGGTGGAGAACTGGCATTTGAGCAGCCACCTATAGGGTTGTGATGAGTGGATGTGGAGACCCCTATTTAAGGACGAAGAATTGCCATTAGAACAACCACGTGTGGAGTTATAAAAAGTGGATATAAAGTCCCCTATTTGAAAGTGAAGAGTCGTCATTTGGAATGGCCACCTATGGGGTTACGAAGAGTGGATATGGAGACCCTTATTTGAGGCGGAGAGCCGCCATTAGATCAGCTACCCATTTTGAGATGTCTCATACTCCAGTTCGAAATGTTGATGTAGAGCAGAAGAGATGGTTGCTGAAGACTAGAACAGGGCTCACCGAGGATAAATTTTCAAGTGTCTTAATCTTTTGTTATTGAAGTAGAATTTTTTCTCTTTGAATCAGCTTCTCAACCCCCACTAGTCCACTGGATGTTGCAACCTAAGATGTAACTTCTTCACAACTTGAACAAGGGAATAAAACCATAAAAATTCCAAGTGACACTTCTCTTCCACTAGAGAATGGTTCCCTCTAGACATCACAACTACATGACTATCATTCTTGGCTTTCTGGATGTAGGTCCACTCAGATTAACATTCCAAAAGCACAAAAGGTAAAGTGAAAAAAAGTTTACCTTAAACCAGCTCCCACTAGGACTGCGACTAGAAGATCCACCTAATTACCAAAAACTGCCCAATCAGGTAACTCATCAGAATCTAACTCGTAACTTAGAGTATGAGATAAGTAGTACTCTATCCTCTACTTTTTATTCTACTGAGAATAAGGAACTATGGGGTGGTTGCATCGTTTGGGCATGCGATTGTTCATGAATTTTATTCATATTTATCTGAAAAATTCATGATGCTAGTTATTCAAGATTTGGATAAGTTTTGTGAGAAATTGTGCTTTTAATTTCTCCCATGCTGTCATTAATGACTTTTATGGAAAATAATGTATTATTGATGATTTCGATAGATTATTTCTAAGCTGACTGAAAATAAACTTTCTAAGTAGCCAACAATACCTATTTTCCTACATCTATACTTACCTTTAAAATTCCATCCTACATAAGATTGCAATCACTAATTGGACCTCTACTACTAATTCCACTGCTATAGTGACTAAGCCATGATCTTATACTTTATTGGAACTGGGCATCCCTTTGAAATTGGTAGACATATTTTTTAGGCTGCGGTTTGGCAAGCTGACATGCAGAATTCTCATGGTACTTTTTTTTCCTTCTTTATTTATAGTATTTTAATGATGAAAGGTCCTATCAAAAACCCCACAGAAGCTTTGGAGTATATTAGGAAGCCTATCACAATTTCTCCTAAGCTACTTGGTGTGCACAAATGAGTAGTAGTTTTTCATTTCCGTGGCATCACAAATATGTGATCAAGGTTTTTAAAGTTCAAGTCAGCTTGGAGGTTTAAAATACATTCCAAACTAATAGGAAAAATCACAATTTTACTATTTTACCCCTTGAAAATAGCCAAAATGACTAAATAGGACAAGACCCGCGTCTTTTTACAGACTCGACCCGACCTAAAGGTCAGGTCCAACCTAGTTCACAGAAGGTTGATCTGTATATTAGGTATATCAAATTACAATACTTGTCTCAATAAGGAGGCGCTATGCCTATACCTCAACATATATAAATTGTCCCCATTCGTCTCATTATAAGGTAACTGATATTGTTGGCTTAACTCTTTAACTTGATATCATTGATCTAAAGACCTTGACCTCACTTAAATATCAAAGGGTCTTAACTGGGGACAATCCCGACTAGTCTAATGTGTGTTCGTCTTGCAAATCTTCCCAAACTCAAATAATTACCTCTATTTTGGATCACATCGACCCAAATCAAAGAGATCCAATCCTACCTGATCTCGAGGTAATACTGATTCCCAAATAAGTTGGAATCGTATGTGGGAAAGACCCGATCAGTTAGTATGCTAGAAACACCTAACAAAATGACAAAAATACTTAAGAAAACTATTGAAACTCCACTATATATTTCATCACCTTCACCTTCACTTCAGATTCCCCCTAACTTGCCAAATGAATACCTAACCAAATGATCTCAATGAGGAAACAAGACTTTAATCGTCTGGTCCAGAAAATTAGCAGACATGTTCTCAGTGAACTTGAAGGCAGAATAAGGGCCTCACACTTGCCTACACTATCTCCAATTGCACCTCCCACAACCCTATGATGCTCGGAGTTCATGGGTGATAAAGAAGCAACCCTATGACTCTCGAAGCTCATGGATGACAAAGAGGTAACCCTGCGATACCCAGAGGTCATGGGCGATAAGAGATGACCCTACAAAGCCCGAAGGTTAGGGCTGACAAAGAGACAAAGATAGATGGAATTCATATCAAATGACCTCATTGCGAACATAAACAAGTAGTGAGCATAAGTAAAAGGACTAAAGCAAGATGATTAAGCAAGTTCCATCTAAAAGAACCAGAACAATGGGACAATTTGTTCCTATTCATGAAGTGAATAAAATAAGTGTTCAAATGGAGCAAATGAGTCGGAAGCACAACAAACTAAAGAGAAGGCATGACAGTGACATCTTCTCTGCAAAAAAAGGTTCTCCATTTGCTCTATAGATCTTGGTAGAAATGGTGACCCCAAACTTCAAGCTTCCCAACCTCCCCAAGTATGATGGTAGCAAAGGCCTGCATGGGCATTTAACTACATTTGAGCATGTCATGCAACTCTATGGTTAGATAAATGCCATAAATGCTCGATTTTTTATTACCATGCTTACTAGATGACCTCAAAGAGAAGTGAAAAAGTAAGGCACTAGTACACATTGGTGGTTCTGGTTCTATTTATGTTGCACTATTCATGACAAGGCACTTCCTCAATTTCTACAATAGGAAGTCTAGGAGCTTAGGCAAAAAATACAATAACTGGGCGCCAAGAAGAAGAAGATAAATGCCTTAATTGTGAGCTTAAAGCCAAGTCAAGAGAAAGACAAAAGGGTCACTCTACACTAAAGAAGCCACTGATGATGTAGACTCAAATTTTGGTCCTTTGCTTAAAAAAAAGCAGTAAAATAATGTATTGATGAATTGACGAATGTTGCTACTGATGATATTGGATATTTTTGGTTATTTTTTTATAGATATTTTTGTTTTGGTTTGATGATGATGTATAATTGATATGTTTGATTCTTTTCATGCTCTTAATTAATGTTTGTTTATTATTGATGATGGTGGTTATCTGATGTTATTATGATATGAGTTTAATGGTTCTGCATATACTTATTATGTGCTTCAATTTTTCTACTGTGATAATAAATGTAGTCTGAGATTATTTTGGATTGATGTTTATATGTTTTGACATCGCTTTATTGATTATTTTTCATTACATTGGTAAATGGTTTGATCAATTCAGTTGAAGAATGAACATAGGAGGAGTGTTAATGGTTTTCATAAAAAATGCCAAATGGGAGATTGTTAAGCTTATGTTGGCATTTATGGCAACTTAGACAAAAAACTCATGCACAGGTTTATATGTTGTAATATGGAAATTGCTGCTTTGGAAACATTGCAACATAGGAAATACACTGATTTTACATGGTTGGTAATTAACTTTGTTGAATTGATTCTATGTAGATTTGATGATTTTTGGAAAGAGATAATCACAAAAGATTACAATATATAATTTTGGTAATAAGATATCCAATGATACTGAAGAAATAAGGTCAATATCTTGTGGATAGAATTTACCATAAGTAAAGATATTATAGACATATGCATCAAACTTAGGAGAAATAGAGGTCAAACAATTCCAGAATTTTGGGATTTTAAAGTTGCTGCATAAAAGAAGTCTCAAGGCAAATAACATGTAAGTTGAGCTTTACAGTGATTCCCGATATTTTGCATTGAGAAATTGATTGAAAACAACACTCTTTGGGAGAAGAGTGTGAGCTCTTTAGGAGAAAAGCTTGAATTCTTAGGAGAAGATTAGCCTGTCGTCTAAAGAAATTTCAGTGTGGAAGAGAATTCACCACTACAAATTTTTAGTTGATAAGATTTCGGTAAACAAGTTCTATTGATTTGCTAAAGACAAAACGACAACAATTATAAGAGAGAGTCTTTAATTATTTAAGTTCTAATATTATTCTTGTAATTGTTGGAATTAGTAAATTGTTCAATATTTAGGCGTGGGCAAGTGCATGTTGGGTATTTGAAATCCGAAGCACGTAGAAAAATTACTCGTGCCTTGTGTTTCAACATAATATTACAACATGATAAACTCAAAATTCAACACACATTTTTTTAATATCACAAATTAGGATACTTTCTCATATTATTGATAGATTTGTTCACTTGTTTTTTAATATTTGTGTGTAGGGGCAATACGGAGAAAATGAGCCAAAAGAAGAAGAAAATAAAGTTAAAGGGAAGCAAAACTGCAACACTGGGGATGGATCCAAAGCTAATGGCGCTCCATCCCCAGTTCAAGAGAATAAAAACTACAGCAGTGGGGATGGGTCCCCAATCTGGCATCCTATTCTTAGTGAACTTTAGTAGAAATGATTCCCAATCCACTTTGTGCGACAAGTGGCGGCCAAAATCTAATTTTGACATCTTTCAGCATATATACACAATAGATACAACTCACACATCATAACCCATATGATATTCTTGTTTATATTCTATATACAGACTTTACATCACACAATTCACAATTCACACCTCGCACATACTACACATCTAAATTTTTACACATTTTTCCTGTCCATAAAACACACACTTCTGTACCTTTTCACACACACACTCCCTTAAAACCCCATAACTATTTACCAAGGAGCTTAGATTTGAAGCCAAGATGAGGAGGAACTTCATTGGCTATTGAAAATCTTGAAGAAATGAAGAATCACTTAGTGGTTGTCATTTTCTACTATAATTTCTTCTTTCATTTTGTTTAGTTTTGAGGAATTTGTAAGAATTATGGTGTTTGGAAACACTTGGAGCTTGCTTAATTTCAATATGAACTAAACCATCTATTGTCAAGGCTTGGAAGCCATTTATACAAAGTTATGAATTGATCTCATGTTTGTGGTATGGATGATGTTTTTATTTGTAATGAGCATACACTGTGATTTTATTGCTTTTTGAAATTTGACTAATTTTGACATGATCTTTGTTATTGTGATTAAGACCGGGAAGTATTGTTTCAACAAGTGTTTGTGTAATATATGTTGTGGCTAGGTCACTATAGAGATATATGATTTAGTACACGCAGTAGTTGTAAATGTGATTGTCGAAAGTTAGTGGAATTCACAAAGTTCAATGCATCATTAGTAAGTTAAACCCATAAACAGGGACGTTGTCGGTTAGTAGATTTGGTATTACTTGGGAGAGAGTATCAATTACATACGGAAGTCCCACCATCACACACTCAATTACTTATTCTAACCACAAACTAGTGTAATTCATAATGAAGTAGAAATGATAATACAAAGCGTTGACTCTTCTCATTATTGATTTCATTTCATGTGCATCAGTGGGCTTGTTTTTGTTTTGTTAAATGTTTAATTTTAATTTTTAGTTAATTTACATACTCTTTAATTCCTTAGATCAAATATAATAGGGTGAATCTATATTTGGTACTTACACACATACTCTCTTGTGATACGATAATTCTTTTCCTAAAATCTATACTAAAACTTGACATAATGCACTCTCTTGGAATACGATAATCCTTTTTCTAAAATCTATACTAAAACTTGATATGATACACTTACGGTCTAATTGTGTTTAAATCAACATCACACGAAGCACGACACATCAGAACATAACAACTAGATTAATACAATTAAAGTGGGTAAAAGTACTAAAAATATATATTAATCTGTAAGAGTCAAATTGTAATATGTGTGAGAAAACACTTTGGGTTTTTTTCTCTTGGGACAATACAAAGGGATTGGAAGAGTGTTTTTTGATAACTATTAGAGTGGTTGTACAAGAGTATCTATTCTTGAGTTTGGACATAAAACTCAAGAATATATTTTTCTTGTACTGAAAATTTCTCTATTAGTGAAAATGGGAACTCTCGTGGACGTAAGTGGATTTGTCGAACCATGTAAAAATCTTTGTTTAATTTTATATTATGTCCGTATCATTTTTTATTGTCATTCTGTTGGTGTAATTTTCTAGATATTCCTAATAAATCAAATCTCGAATTCTCAATTGCTTCTATTGTGCCCAACAATATGCTGAAAATGTGAAGAAAGTGGAAAGGTGATGACTTTATTTGCCAATTTACTATCCTGTAATCTCTAAAAAAACACTCTGTTCAACGTATTCAATTCGCATAAAATTGTTGCAGAAATCTAGGATGCTATTAAGAGGAGAGGAGTTATGTCAATGAAAATGTTGAAAATAAATCATTTGTAGTAAACCAGTATGTGGGATATAAGATAGGGGACCCCAGTACTCTCATTGATCAAGTTAACGAACTCAATGATATTGCAATTGAATGTGAACATATTTCTCAAACTTTTTGAGTTTTTATTATCTTTAATAAACTTTCTCCTCCATGGAAAGATTATCAAAAAAATATTGAAAAATAAAAAGAAGTCTATTACTTTAGATGAACTTTTTCATAACACCCAAATTGAAACTGAAAGTCTTAGAAATGATGGTTCAATTTTTGAGAACAATGATGGTGTGAATCATGCAGAAAAGAAAAATATAGGAGAGAATAGTATTACACTTGCATAGTGCCAAAAACTTATTAAATTTTTTAGAGTATTTGATCAAATAATAATAGAAGAGATGTTTTTGTCGAAAACCAATCAAGGGATGTGGATGCAGCATAGTCCGTGGAATGAAAACACATGCAAAAATCTTTCCATCTCACAATCTTTAACGATAAAAATTTGAATCTCACATAAGAAAGGGTAAAATATATATTTGTATTCGAATATTTAGATATTTTTTAATTGGAGCCCAAGTTTTATCATATCTGTCGAAATGGTACCTTTTAGATTTCATTCATTTTTGCATTGTATCTTTATGTGAAGACTATCCAATATATATATATGAATTCAAAACTTGCACATATTGAAAAAACAGATTTATATTTTTTATTTCACGAATAGGATTAGATATTTTCATAATGAAAAAATCCCGGATATTTCTTTTGTGACATGTTATATGACAACACTTTGTATAAATATTTGGCAGAAACGATTAATTTAAAATTTTTATTTGAACGAAAGAAAAAGAACGGAAGAACGAAGACAAACACTTTACATCACCCTGTTGTCATGTATAAATAAAATAATTTAATTTGAAATGTTTATATACAAATATGTAGATTTATATGATTATAAAATATGCTTTATTTTTTATATATTCCTGAAGTAATTCTTGATGACTTTTTCATATTTTTTTTTCTGGTGTCAAATCTCATATAAACTCGAAGGTAAATTAAATAATTTTTAGAAAAAGTATAATTGGTGATGATAATTTTTTTTTTTTTTAAATATAATCAATGAAGTTGCCGATTATCCAGACTTCTTTAGTCATGCTTTGAAGAAAAGATTTAGAGTAAATGTGAAAACTCTTTAAAATAGGCACATAAATTGTGACACCCAGATTTTTTTTAAAGATATATATTGTGGGAATAATCAAATAATAAAACTTTATTTGAGCGTTGTATGTTATGCCAATAAGGTGAAGTTGAGGGCTTATAATTACATTATGTTATTAATTTAAGGTAAATTAGTAATTACGATATTTAACCTAAAACCCTAGAGATCCCCTTATATATTAGGTAGAAAATTGGGAAGAGGCCTGTCTGGGAGAAAAAAAAAAAAAATGACAAAGAAACAAAAGGAGATGGACGCAGCAGACGAGCAAAGTGAAAAAGGTTTTTGCTTCATCAATTACTTAGGCGTCTGGGTAAGCAGTAAAAATTCATGAATCTTTGTTTTAAGATTTAACATACTATTAGAATAAAATAATCCTCTAACCTTAACCTGAATGCATTGTTACATGAACTGAATGTATATTAGAATATAATATTATTTTGGGATTTCTTGGGAAAAACAAAAGGATAGCGAGCATAATGTCTTTGTCTGATTTCATGCTTCTATAGCCCAAAGAATATATTGATTTGGGTGGTTTGGCCTTAATAAATTTTAAAAAAAAGGGACAGAAAAAGCCTTGGGGTGAGATCAGGTATGCTGAATTGTTA
Organism: Paulownia fortunei; assembly: GCA_019321725.1. Taxonomy (NCBI): domain Eukaryota; kingdom Viridiplantae; phylum Streptophyta; class Magnoliopsida; order Lamiales; family Paulowniaceae; genus Paulownia; species Paulownia fortunei. Next base: position 17,014,812 of record CM033110.1, read on the forward strand.
ATGAATCTACATGCACTGTGTAAAAATCTTAAATAAATGTAACTATAAGGTAAATTTCATAAAGGCTACAAGAACTGGTGATATATGATTCTGCATGCATCAAAACATACTAAATGATATGCTCTTTGTTGTTAATATCTAACATATTTCAAAATTAGATGTATAACAATGTATATATATTGAATATAGAAGTAATAATTCTGTTATTTGTATCAAATTTATAACTTATTTTCTTTTCTTGGATGTACTAAAGTAAGATTTAATTTCCTAATATGAGATTATTATTTCTTTTTACAAAATATTTTTTGTTTAATAATGTGACATTACTAATAATTAACTATTAGTAAATAGTGCACGGATTTTTATGTTTTTTTTTTTTTCTATTTCTTATGGGTATTTTGAGAGCTAGAAGGATTGGCCATTCTTTTCCTTTGAGCATGATAGGATTTGCTTTTCGTTTATCGTGATCTTAACTGGTGCAGCTATATCATGTATGCAAAAATTATTGCAACTGATCTTGAACCTGCAATTGCAGTTTTTGATTGGTTGATGGTTGTGAAATATGTGATGCTAATGTCTAGACCTCGTATTTTTCAGTAAGGAAAATAATAAAGACAATATCTTAGTTCTAAAAGCAAACATTTGATGAAATCATGTTGGTTCTCATGTTATTTTTTGATATGTATTAGTTTATCTATTTATTTTTCTCAAAATATTCAGCTGCATTCAGTTTTTTTTTTTTTAATAAAAATAGTTATTTAATTCGTCTAAAAAAATGATGAAATTTAATTTTCATTGGTTTTATTTTTTAACTTCACTTTACTTGGTTAAATTCTGAATTCAAACGGGAACATAAACATTTACATGATAAATATAAATTAATAAACCACTTATCAACCAACTAAATTATAATGCAGAATCCAAATAATTGGTTGATTCTCAACTTCCTACTAGAAAGACTGGGATATGGTGGAGGAAGAAAACAAAAATTATGAAACAAAAAACTTCCCTCTTAATAATCGGGTCTCATTTTTAATTATTTTTCTTCTAATTTTAATCGTGATATCAAATACCTATCTCCACACATCCTTACCTTGGATCCAATCATCCAAATGAGATAGATCTCTCAAGGATTGAGTTCACAAACAGCCACTTATATTATTTTCACAATTTTATTTTCAGTACAATGACAAGAGTGGAAGATGGAGTAGTAGAAGAACCAGATAAAAGCAGACTAAGAGCCATCAAACGATATTTCTTCATCAGAGGATCTTGGGGACATAACATTCCTGTCACACGGGGAAGAAAACAAAAAGTGTTTACCATATTTTATGTTCTAAAACTGTCATTGAGAAAAAAAATAAATAAAGAAAACAAATCATAAACAATGCAAATGCTCTATTTTTTTTTTTTTAAAACTGGTAAAAAGTAGGTGTGTTGCATGTTAAGAATATAACTATAATAGAGAAATTTGTTCATATTACTTCACTTTTTAAATTGATGCTTGTAATTGTCGAACTTTGATTTTTAAATTCAAGCAATTTTTTTAAACAAAGCTCTATCTCATTCTCCAAATAATATAAATTTGCTAAAATTATGCATGATTTATAATTGAATTTAAATAACTTTTAAAAGAATACAGTGCAATAACTGAAAATCAAATCAATCAACATAAACGGTTGAATACAGTTTTTAAATGTTAAATACATTTTAAGTGAAATCCTTTTAATTTTTCCACTTAAATTCTTGCAATGACATATACACCCTTTTTAACTCTATTTACTTTTTAATTCTCCTTTAAATTTTTTATATTATGTTTCATTTGGTTAAATCAAATTCTATTGATAACATAAATTTAGGATTCTCTAATAACATACCTCTATATAAGTAAGAACTAAAAAAAATATGATAGAACACAGGAGATTGAAATTATAATATATTTTGAGAAAGAGCAATAATCTTGAAAGTAAAATTTATGAAGTGGCATATAAAATACCATTTGTAAATGTCATAATAAATTCTTATTTAGAGTTTAAATGTGATTTTTTTTTTGTTGTAACAAATTTGTTTGGTCTTACTTTTTCTTCTTCTTCTTTTTAATTTTTTTAGACTTTCCATCTCATTGATTAGACCTAAACACAATAAAAAAATAGAGCAATTATTCTTTATATTCTCTTTTTTTTTTCTTCTTAAATCTCAAAAATTCAAAATTTAATAAAAAATCTCATCTCATTAATTTCAAGACTATCCCTTCCATCTCGATCTACTTTAATTTGTTCATGACCAATGTCGTAGAACTCTTGAAATCTAATTCTATATGAAATTAAATTCATTTAAAAATTTAAAGTATTCAAAGATGGCACGATTATAGTTTTCAAAGAAGAGTGTGGAACATAAATTACACTTAATTAGTGCTATATTTAACTTATGTTAATATAAATAAATAAAAAATTCAATTTTACCCTTCTTTTTAATTATTCAATATTTATGAATTAGGTTATAATAGATATTTATGAATTATTTTTATATAGTATAGATAGAAAGCATCAATAGAAAGGAGGTGTGAGTTCTTACACGTCTTGTGTGTCCTGAATATCCGTGATGATGACCCTAAGCTCTTCATTTCCCATGTCCCGTTGTTCTTGTTCAATTTGTATAGCAGACTCCACGAGTGACTTGATGCACCACCCTTGTACCTCAATCAACTGCAGCGTTACAATTTCTCCTATTTCACAAGGAATCTCTTGCAGATTGTAGCAATCACGCAAGACCAATCGTTGAAGCTTGGGGAAATGTTCGCTGGAGGCGACATTCCATTGAGCCAGATTTAAATGTGCCAGTTTCAAGAATCTGAGCTGCTGGAATTCCCCATCCCTTGTGTCCCACGTTTCTCCGACAAGGGCCTTATATCCTAATTTGAGAACCACAAGGTTTGACAATCCCCCAATTATAGACATCTTTTCCCAAGGCAAGCGCAAGCCAGATAGAGCCAGCTTTTTGATATTCGAGGGGAAGTTAATCTCGACCATCACAGGTTTTTGGAAAGCGGTCATTTTGAGTGACGCAAGCTGAGTGAGGAAGCGGAGATCAGGATATCGATATGTTCCCTTCTCTTCGACCCACAATGGTTCACATCTGCATTTGAGTTTGCGAAGATGGGGCGAACATTTCAACATCTCTTCATCCTTTAGACTGTGAATACGAACATGGGAAAGATGTTCTAGGTTATTGATCTGGGAGCTATTACAATCTTCGTCGAAACTTGTTTCGGTGGTTACGTGAAGGTATCTCAGCTTTACCATTCTCAAAATTGCGAAAGGGATTTTAATGACCGTCTCTTCACTGTCCACAAGAAGATATTCTAGGTTCACAAGGCTGCCTATCGATGCCGGGAATTGATTAATAACCAAATATCTCAATTGAACCAGATATTCAATTCCAATGAAATGAGCAGAATAGTTAATTTCTTTGAAATCCAAGACTCTAAGTAATTTCATGTTGCGGACATAGAATGGTGATTCCAGACTATTGCCATGAAAAGAGCGAACATGCTGGCCAAAAGGAGTTATCGAATCTTGAAGTGATAGGCGGTGCCCTCTCTCGTATATTGAGTAGTTACTGTGAAAAATAAAAGCATGAGATAGTCATAAATATGAAAGCTTAACCGTAGAAAGAAGCAGCACATCATCCATCATCCATGCTGCCATGAGTGTGCTAAAACGGAAACACAATTTTAAACCGAAAAATAGATAAAGAATTAATGAGTAAACTTACTTCTCCACCCATTTCAGGAAGTTTTCTTCTTCAGCTCTTTTCAAGCAGAATTCATGCAATAGATCATGAATAACACAAGCTTTGACTTCACCATCTGATCTTCTTTTGGCAACTATTACCAGGCTTTTATCAATTAGCTCCTTTAAATATTCTTCCGCTACACTCTCTGAGCTCTCTCTCTGTTTTTCACGTACAAATCCTTCAGCGATCCACAGCCTCATCAACTTCCGGGCTGGAATTTCTGTGTCTTCTGTAAATGCTCCAAAATAAAGAAAGCATGGTTTCAAATGTTCTGGTAGATGCTTGTAGCTGAGTTCCAATATTTGCATCATGTAATTGTCTCCACCATCAAAAAAATATGAGGCTAGTTTTCCTCCCACTTTTTTCCATAAACCTTCTTCCTTGTCCACAGTTGAAAGAATTCCAGCTATAACAACTACTGCAAGTGGTAGTCCGTGGCAATTTGCTGCAATTTCCTTTCCAACCCATAGCAATTGTGGAGGGCAAGGTTCATTACGGAACACCTTCTTTTCTAATAGCTCCCAACATTGGTCATTTGACAAATAGGGAAGTGCATAAATTATGGTATTAGGTGGAGCCACATCTTTATTCCTACTTGTGAACAATATTCGGCTTCCATTTCCATCATCTGGGAAACATCTCCGTAAATCATCCCAGGCATTTGAACTCCAGATATCATCTATTACAATTAAGTATCTTCTTCCCTTTAAACATTTGTAAATGTGTTGGACTAAACTTTCTTCTTCCATATTCAAGATCCTATCTTTGTCACGCTCACTTGTTGAGCTCATCAGGATGTCAGTCAATACACTTTGCCTCTGATATGTTTGGAAACGACGCACCATGCGCGTTTGTCAAACCTATCGTTAACTGAGCGATGATAATACAATTTCTTTGCAAAAGTTGTCTTACCAAGTCCAGGCATCCCAAAGATGGAAATAATTTGAAGGTGGTCTGTTCCTCCTAGCAGTTGATCTAAAATGTCTGTTGCCTTGTCCTCGAAACCAACTGTAGTGTCATCGACTTCAGAATTTCTCTTAGCTTGTAGTGATAGTTGTGCACTGAAATTCTTTGCAACTTTTAAGGCTCCAATGTCGTACTTTTTCTTGATTTCTTGGAGCCCAGTCCCGAGAAGCTCAATCTTGTGGTTGACGCCAGTGAACATAGTGATAAGATACCAGAGAGGAGCATCTCCGACCAAGAAAGAGGTGATCAGATATTCAGCTTCATACGCCACGTCTCCAATTCGCACTAGAAGGTCTTTCAATTCTCCAATCTCTGTAGGCTGTGGCGCCCCTATATCCTTGATGAAGGACTGCAAAAAAATTAGCCCCTTATGGAGCATTTTGATTTGATCCTTCACATCAGCAATCAGACTATCCTCCCGATTCATTATATCCTCGAGATCATGCAGTAGAGAATCAACAATAAGGTGCGAATCCACAGCAGAAGTCTTTGGAGTTGTATAAGCTCTGTTGATAAATGGCAGGAGATTTGAGAATTTGATGATATTAACTTTCAAGAGGTTGATATGTTTTAAAAGAACACCAAGGCCCTCATCCAGTGTTTCCAATACTGGATCCATGGAGAAAAAGAATGAATGCACTAAACTTCCAGTTTCGTTGGCCACTGCTTCAAATTCTGCCAAGAGATTCTGGACCTCTTCATGCTCATCACATAGCAATATTGTGTCCCCAAGAACGGTGAGAAGAAATCTCAGCTCCTTCTCAAGATTGTCAATTCGATCCTCAAAAGCAGCAACAAAATCTGTTTTATGATACAGTAATTGGAGAAGGAAATTGATAAAAGCTGCCACGAGTTCATTTTTCTTGAGGGTGTTGTCCCCATCAGATAACTGGTGTAGCCTCGGCACTATGAAGAAGTCCTGAAGCTCTTGCGTGAAAGACACCACTATTTTGGAGTATTTTATAGAACTTTCAGGCATCATGTGCCAGAATGGATCTTTGAACAAATTTTGATAGTTGAGTACTCTTAAGTCGGAGTGAATGCCTAGTTTTAGGACATAGTGGCAAACAACTGAAAGGTGTATTTCACTCCAGTGAAATTCGACTTGGTGGGGGATCATATACTTCCTGCTCCTCCATTCAATTATCTCATGAAAAAGTGTTAACAGATTGTCTCTAGAGGAAGAATCCATTTTTCCCCTTGTTTTGAAAATTAAGAAACGGTAGCTGCTGTTATAAGCCTTGAAAATTTAGTGAAAGGGGAGGTATCAAAGTGCAGATGGAAAGGGAGAAGATGCAAGTAAATCTAATAAACTACATTAAACCATTAGGCCGTATAAATGATCCCTAAATCTTAAAACATGATGATTTTTGCATAATTATAAAGAATATAAAACATACCTTTATTCAAAACGCTCCTTGTAAATCTCTTTTATATAAATCCTGATAAATACTTATCTCCAACATATAAAACTTCTTGAAGAAAAATGATTCTCTTTCAAGTTCACAATCATTTTCCAATGTTATGTTAGAGATTGAGAAAGTACGACACTCTTTTTAATCAAACGTTAAAAGGTGCCTCTTATCAAACAACTTCGTTAGTCAACATGATTTAAACACTTAAATATTATAGAATAAATTATCTTATCAACTAACTATAATATTAGATGAATAATACTACTATGTAAATAATATATATGTGTGTGTGTGTGTGTGTGTGTAAGAATCATATAGTTAATAGTTTGCTTTGTAGCCACAATCAATGTGAAGCCAAAAATCATAGCGTTATAGGCCAGTCAAAAATCTAGCTGGAATACTCAATATTTTTATTGAATGAGTTTGATTGTCGTAATTGACTTAGTTTTTTAACTGCTAGATTTTAGAAATAACATCAAAGTGAGGAAATTAATCAATTCTCTCAAAAAAAAAAAAATTAGCCTTCCAGAAAAATGGTTTGTTAGAAATTTGAAATACGGATTTTCGGAATATAATTTGCATGTTTATTTATTTTTGTTTAAATGAGATTTAATCTCAACCAATTAATTTTTTTTGGCAAAATCTACTCTTTAGGAAAGAATTTTTGAAAGTCAACTTTGTGTGCAAATCCTTTCGACCATCTATTGAGGAGATGCTGAATTTTTAAATACCCTATAAAACGTAACCAAGGAACAAAACGATTGTTAACATGATGACTATAATTGAAAAAGACGTGCAATAATGATGTATAAAGAAATGAAACGTGGTTTCAAACTTCTAAGACAGACAAGAATAATACCTTCTCTGATCATCTGATTTGGTTTTTTATTTTTTATTTTATTTTTTATTTTTATTTTTATGATGGAAAATCCACAATCGCTATCCTTCGTGTGCGTATTGGGTAAACCCTACAAACTATATCAATCAGGTAAACCGCACTAGATAAAACCAATGCAACAGACTAGACAAAAAAGTGTTGGGAGGGCCCTTTTACCATTTTTCCATTAACAAAACCTGATTCTCAGCCCACTCCAATAACAAGTAATTAGGATTCAAAGAATCAATCAATTAATTCAACTGCAAGCTTTCTACTGAAAACGAGACAAACAATTCAAAATGGTTTTTGAAAAATGTGGATACTCGTGGTTCCAAATCCCTCCAAATAAGTACCTTGTCTCATCAGTTTTTGTATGTTGTTGAGTCGGCCTACTCACAACTTGTATTACTTTTGGCCATATTGGCACCATGAATAATTCTTGAAGTTCTTGCGTGAAAGACAACCATTTTGGGCCAATATTTTGTAAATTGTTCAGCCTCCAACCTGTGATGCCAGCCTTCATCAACGCACATTAATTTTAACACATAATTGAGAATAACTTAAAAGATGTGTGGTGTGGAATGTCGAGAATCAACTCTTCTTGCGAGATCAACTCCTTTTATGATATTGATTGCTTGGCGTACTCTCCACGACACGAATAAAATATTAGAAGTGTTAGATAACCCATGGTGTCGAGTAAAACTTGATCAAGAATATATATAGAATTGAGATAACTGAAATTAATAGATTTATAAGGGTAGGGCCTCTTAAATTCTTGAAATTGGGCCCTTTGGAGTAGGCTTCTAGACTATTGGGTTTTCAAAATTATTAAGGCTTCTTAAATCCTTGGAATTGGGACCTTTGGACTAAGCTTTCATACTATTAAACTCTCAAAAATATTATTGGGTCCATCGTATAGTTTTCGCTCTCAAATAAATTTTGAAATAAAAACCAAAAAAACAAAAAAAAAAAAAAGCTTGCTGAGAGTAAGCTATTCGATGGAAAAGGTAACGACCATTTCACTTCTATTGTTGATTTCTCTCTCTTATATATATATATATATATATATATTGTTGGCTCTTGTCTAAACTATTAGTCAATGCCATTCAGATCTTCCAATCTTTAATTCTCAACCAAAATCATTATGGCCTATAAGGCCTCATCTTGTCTACGCAGCAGCAAACCATTCCTTTAGTGCATTCGATCAGGAAATCTCAACAGGAGGTGCTATACATATTATGTACTCTTTCCTAAAAGCTAATTATGATTATGCATGTGAGGATTATACTTAGTTATCCTATCGCAAGTGAAGTATCAATAAAAGTAAAACAGAAGCCTGTTGATCAAATAACTTCAACCAAATTAAAGACATATGGTAATGATGGACACCTCTTTGGGGGCGAAACATGCAGAAGTTGACAAGAAGTTTCGCCTTTCAAAACTGTAACATTTGCCTCGACCACTTTAAACTAACCTTTTGGAGAAATTTGTCTCAACCTCTCAAATCTTAAATTAACATTTGTCTTAAATTAACATTTGTCTTAACCGCTTTAAAATAACCTTTTGGGAGGAATTTGCTTTGACTTGACAAGGCTCTAACCTTTTGGGAGCGTAGGCAGTTTTCTCCTCTGAGAATGAATTTTTATTTTCGGAAAGCTCCCAAATGTGGGGGAGGGTGGTCTGATTTGGGAGTGTAAAAAGTGACAAGTGGGTCATCGCCGTGACCGCGTGGAGTCAACCATCTTTCTTACTTGAAAGTAGAATTACTGTATATAATTTTTTTAATATGACTCTTATTTATTACATTAGTAAGATAGAGGTTATGTTATAATTATTTAATGAAATGATACAATTTGATTGATATTTACTTATTTAATTATAAGATATGATTTGAATTGCTAAATATGACATTCATGTTCATAATTTATAATATATAATTTAAATTGTCAAATTATCAAAATTTCATCCTTAATAATATTTAACTTGCTTGTCAATTAAATATTTATATAATCTTGAAATTCAATGATTCCAAACTAAATAAAAATATAAAATTGATAAACGAAAATATATTCCATATATCAATGTATAATTAGTAATAAATTTTGCATGTCTATAATTTCCCATTGAGACTTGTATGCTTACATCTTTTTCACAAATATAAAAAGTAAATGAGTCTCGTGATGAAAATCAAAGGGCAATAGTTTACTTGAATCTAGGGGAAAAAGTAAAATTTGTCCTTTAAATTTGCCTAGATAGATCTGTGGTTTTTTAAATTGGCACGATTGATTTTAGTAAACTAACTTTTTCCAAAATTGACACATTTAGTCTGATTTTTGATAAAAAAAATCTAATTTTGGCTAGGAATTACTAACATAACAGAAAAGACCATCGAATTTTCTCACATGGAATTTGGGAATTTTTTATTTTGGAGGAGAAATTTACATGATGTGGTAATTATGTGGACAAATGAAGAGAAAATAAACAAAATTGATTGAATTTCCCTTGCCAAGTAAAATGTAAAATAATTTTCAAAAATATAAAATAATTTAGAAAATATACATAAACGAAAAAATGTATGTTAATAAAATTTTATATTTAAAAAGCAGAAAAAAACATATAAATTCAATAATAAGCAAAATAGAAAATAGTTTACATATTATTCTTAAAAAATATAAATAAATTAGAAGATTATAGAAAATAAAGAAATAAAGATATTAGTAAAATTTTATATTTTAAAAAATAGAAAAAAATTGAATTTGAATAATAAACAAAATAAAATATAGTTTATGTAATATATTTAAATAATTTCTTAATTACCTAAAATATAAAATAAAGAAATTCTTTGCAAAAAATAGTTTTTGTAATATATCTTTTCCTATTCTTCTCCTTTTTTTTAATTTACAAAAAATAATTTTATATTTTGATTTTCACTAGTATATGAAGAGGAGGAGGCGAAGAAGAAGAAGACGAGGACGAGGAGAGTTGGGTGGTAAAGGTAGGTGGATGGTGGATTGAGGTCGTGAAGGTGAGAGGATGATGGGGTTGGATGATGGTTTAGGGTGTGAATTTGGATCTAAAGGTTTGATGTGTAAGTTTAGAAGTGGATTTGGAGGAAGAGGAGGTGGGTGGTGACCTGGGATGTAGATTTCGGTGGAGGAGGAGGAAATAGAGAAAAGAGGGTTGGTGGGTGACAGCGGGTGGGTAGTGGTAGTTAGGTAAGGAAGAAGATGGAAGAAAAGAAAAGTTTTTGTTTTGAAATTTTATAAATAGAAACAAAATAAATATAAAAGAAATTATTACTTAATTTTTTTTATATTCACTAGGAAATTCTACCAATTTTATTTATTTTTAGGAATAGCAATAGTTCATGTTCAAACTCGAATCTACCCGGACCCACCCTATTTAGGGTGAGTTTTTAAAGTTATAAACTATTTTGCAATGAGTTTTAATTTTTTACTTTTAAATTCGACCTGCCCCCGAACTCGCCTCATTTAGTTTTTGTATTTATTTTTTATAAATATATATATATATATATATGTGTGTGTGTGTGTATTTATGTAATATTATATTTTAAAAAATATATTTTTTAAAAATTAATGGTGTTATTTTAAAAATATATATTTGTAATATTTTTAAAATTATAAAATAGGTTTAACGGAACTAACCCAAACCCGAAGGGTCTCAGGTCCTTAAAAATAATGATGGGGTAGGTCTCGGAATTTGATAAACTCGCTCCAATGCCATCCTCATTTATTTCCTTCCCTTAGTTCACATAATTGACACATCATGTAATTTTTCCTCTAAATCTAAAAATTCTCAAATTATAGTCCATATGAATAGATTTCAGTGGTTTTTTGTATTACGTTAGTAATTATCAGGTTAAAATTAATTTTTTTTTTGGCAAAAATCGAACTAAATATGTCAATTTTTAAAAGTTAGTGTACTAAAATCAAATCGGATTAACTTAAAGGAGCATGAATGTTGTCTTTTCCCCCTTGAATTTAAATGAAACATAGAAACATTTTAAATTCATATCAAATAGTCATACAGTAGAATTAATTTGAACTTGTAGACGATTTATCCTCATATCAAATAGCTATTGACTTGAATTTAATTGAAATTTGAGATACTTTAAACTTATATCGAAGAGTTCTTCATCTTTAATTTGTATATAGTTTATACTCATATCCAAAAATATCCATTTAAATTTGAAATATAGTTTATATTTGTATCAAATAGTTTTCTTTTTAATATTGATTTGCATATAGTTATATTTGTATCAATGAGTATTTAATTTAAAATTTGAATTTATTAGATAGTTAATACTTATATCAATGAGGCACAATTTAAATTTAAAATTTGCATATAGTTATACTAGTATCAAGAAATTTTCATATCAACTTGAATTTATTAAATAATTTATATTCGTATCAAGAAGTCTCCATTTGAATTTAAAATTTGTAGACATTTTATATTCGTATGAAGAAATTTTCATTTGATTAATTTGTTTTGTAGGCCTTTTATACTCATATCAAGAGGAATTACTGATAATCATGCACTTACTATGGAGTACTTGAAAAGACTTTAACTTGAAAGTTTAAAATAGTTCATACTCATATCTAAGCGCATTTGAGCAGACTTCAAATTAAAAAATTTAGATTATTTATTTTCATATTTAGGAGCATTAGATATTTGAAGCTGTGATGATTCCTTCTTCATTTGGCAAGAATTAGCTTTCAACAATTTTAGTTTAATACTTTACCACCGCTCGATAGAATTTGACTAAAGATATAGAACACGGTCTTCATTTGCCTCCACTTGCATATCCGATGATTCTATATCTTCTTCATTAGTTGGGAGCCATTTTTCAACAACTTTAGTTTTTCACTTTGCCCCAATTGAATAGAATTTGAGTGAGGATATGGAACATCTCCTTCACTTGCCCCTACTTGGATATTTCTTTGAAAAACTAATTGATGGATTGAGGCATGAAATTCAAAAAATTTGAAGTGGAGTGCATGTCCTTCGTCTTCATGTGAATTTTAACTTCATTTGTGAAAGAAAGAGATGAGAGACACAGATTGTCTCATTAGGTGTACCAAAAATTTGTAACATAAATTTCATATCTGTAAAAGTAACAAGATAACAAGATGATACAAATGATTTATTTTTTTTAAATTTGATGAAATTTGTGCATACAATCTCTCTCTTTCATCCTCTAATTCTTTTTTTTAAGAATGCAATCTTTGAATTCTGGATCGCTTGAAGGAAAAATTCACAATTTGATATTCTTCAAGTTGGGTTTGATCACAATTCTAATTCGAGAGTTTAGCACCGCAATCTTGAATTAAAAGCTATTATTTTAATAAGCTTCGGAACGAACGGTTTGATATTTACCTTGAGCGCTGTGAATTTCTTGAATTTAATGGATTTGGGTTAAGAGAATTTTGAAATTTCCTCCAATGTCTCTCTTGATTGAAAATGGAATTGTTATATTTAACTTATTGGAGATGATTCAATTTATACTTATAAGGGTTCTTGCCAATTTGATAAAGTAAAATTATTTGATTATTCTTCCCCGATTTGATTGATATTGATTTCCTTAATCACTAAATATGATTTGAACTATCAAAACATAGCATTCACTTTTATAATTTGCAAGATATTATTTGAATTGTCAAACTATTGCAATTTCATCCATAATATATTTTATTTGCCTATTAATTAAATATTTTATCTAATCTTCAATACAATGTTGATTCCAAAACTGAAAAATAATATAAAGTTGATAAATAAAAATATATTACCTAGATTAATGCATAATTAGTAATAAATTTTGTATGTTTACACTTAGGCTTTGAATATTTAATAATTTCATTTCCTTAAATACTTTATTCAACATGTGTGTTGATTGATTTGATTTTTTTATTCATTGCATTGGAATTCTTTAAAAGTTTATTAAATCAAATTATAAATCATGCAAAATTTTACTGATGTCCTATATTTTATAAAACATATTTTTTGCAAATAAGTCATCAATGGAAAGCAAATTTACTTGTAGTATGAGAGCTTTGTTAAAAAAAATATATTTGAAATTATAAATAAAAGTATGATAGTAACAATTATCAAGTTAAAAAGTAAAGTAATATTTTTTATTCTAATTTTATTATAAAATCTCTCTATTATAATTGTATTATTTACGTGCAACACACATATTTTTACTAATAGTTGCAAGAATGCATGAAACACCCCGTTAAACATTGCATGCTATCTATACTGTTTAAGTAGAATTTTGAGTTGTTACATGTATTTATGGAAGTATCGTAAAATAAAATATTGTGAATTGAGATTTCTATATGTTAATCAATCAATTTGATTATTTTTTAATGTAATACTAAATATTAATAACATTTCAGAAAAAAACAAAAGAAAAATTCCTTGTCGTAAATGAGGTTAGACTATCGATGAATTATATTATTTAATTTTGTACCATAACAAATTAAACACTTAAATTTGAATATTATTTTTTGCAATATATCAAATGTTCATTTACTAATTTGTGAAAGGATAAACATGGCATTAACGGTGATCATGCTGACATTCAGTCATACCAAATGTGAAACTGCGGTTTCTTTGAAACTAACTAGTTTTACTCTGAGGTCATACAATGCCTTAAAAACAGAAAAGTCGACTCTCCATATCTGGAATCCCAGTTTGACTAGAAAACAATCCTGGAATCTTCATTGCATCCTTATCAAATGCAAAAAGAAAAAAGGAATAGTAAGAAAATTGCAGAATCTTCATTCACGTGTCTGATACTATAATATATTGGATTCTTGCACTTGAACCAGTCACCACCTTTTACAAAGTCAACAAAATGCCGTAACAGACTTATGTTGCCAAGAAAATTGCTCTACTGTAATTACAAGTATTTGCTTCTTTCCGTAAAGCCTTTTCAACACCAAAAATATTTGATATTTATGTAATATAAGAGTAACATGCAAAGCAGAGGCGCCAGTTGCTTCTTGTCAAAGCATAGTTTATGTGATCTTCTAAGCAACTTGAGTAAGGCCAAATATGAAATGGATTGGCGTTCAACTCCTGCTGTTGTTTATTTAATCTTTGGGAGATGAATGAATTCAAACCTGTCTATAAAGACCATTTTGTAGAGTTTTTGACCATTTTGCTTCCACACTAGATATGACAGCACAACCAAATTAAGCAGCTGTTTACGAATGAGTCAACTGCCTCTCCCTCTATATATAATACAATTCCTGGCTGTCTTTCCTCGATACCTCCTTCTCCCACCCTGCCAAAGAACTTTTTTGCCTTCTGGTATCCATGTTTTGAGCAGTGACAGATTTTTGCTTTCTTGAGTTCTATGTTTGCAGAATCTTGATTTTCAGAAGTTCAAAGATATCAGACAGAGCTGACAAAAATGGAACAGATGGATTCGGCGGAGAAGCGGCTCAATGAGCTTGGATACAAGCAAGAGCTGAGAAGACAAATGGTAATCCAAATGGTCAATTTTTGTTTTTGTTTTTTTTGTTTTTTTCCTTTTTTTTCAATTTTTTTTTTCCATCTTTCTGTTCAGTACTTCGAAAAGGCAAAAATGAAGCTTACCTATTGAAAACTATGAAAGCAGCTTATTAGAAACTAAACCAAATATTGTGTTTGTTTAATTGTGGTGCAGACCTTATTTAAAACACTAGCCATATCATTTTCAACAATGACACTTTTCACTGGGATCACTCCTCTGTATGGTTCGAGTCTACTATATGCGGGGCCTGCACCTCTTGTTTGGGGGTGGATTGTGGTGTCATTCTTCACCTGGTTTGTTGGACTCGCCATGGCAGAGATATGCTCATCATTCCCGGTTTGTCTCATTTACATTTTTTTTGCAGAGGAACATATGAATTGACTTAACCCTGTAGTTCAAGTGTTGTTTGTATGGTGATCATAGGCGATCCAAGGCCAATGTTTCTTAGTATGCACAATAAGAAGTGTACTGTTTGTGGGTTCCAAGAAATTATAGGCCAATGGTCCTTAGCTAGACAAGAATGTACATTTGGTACTGTATTAACTATAATGTTTTATTAACTTTTGAGATCTCATGATTTGTAATTGCAAAAGTTAACGATGATTATCTTACTGACAATGCATTGAACACTGCGTTATGTGATTCATTTGTTTGAAAACTAAGTTGCTTATACTGATTCTACAAACCTTTTATTGCTACCTGTGGTTGTACATGAATGGTTGCGTAATTGATCAGTAATAGTGGCAATAATAGGTTACAAATCCTCGTTTACATACCTTAACAAAATAAGCTAATCAAGAAACTAGAAACATGCTGAAGAAGAGCAATTCCATGATTAAAACTTGTCTTTGGACCAAAGTCTGTTGTGACTTTATAATGTTTATACAGATGTGAAGGCCTATTTTCTTATGACTTACAACCATTGCTACATTAATGTTTCTATTGCTTCAGTCTGAAATACTATAGTGTCACCTTTCTGAATTTCCAGACTACCGGATCCCTGTACTTTTGGGCTGCACATTTAGCTGGCCCGAAATGGGGCCCTTTTGCATCGTGGTGTTGTGCTTGGCTTGAGACCATAGGACTGATTGCTGGCATAGGGACACAGGTCTGCATATTGATACAATTTCAAAGTAACTAATTTGTAGTTCCGGTGGAGTGTGGTAAAATGTTCTAACTAAATCATAATCCCTTCCTATTCTCTTGCACGTTGTTTAGGCCTATGCAGGATCTCAGACTTTGCAGAGTATCATTCTGCTGTGTACTGGTACAAACAAAGATGGGGGATATTTTGCTCCTCGATGGCTATTCTTGTGTATGTATATGGGGCTTACAGTTATATGGGCAGTACTCAACACATTTGCACTGGAAGTTATTGCTTTTATTGATATCATCTCAATATGGTGGCAGGTACCTTTATGAGTTCTTCTTTTCCCATTTCAAATTTTCAATCCATGTGAAAGTTAAATGCCTGACAAATGATATATACGAAAATTTTGATATTTGATTGCTGAAAGCAAAGGGAAAATAAGGTTTTACAAAAACGTGTATCAAAACAAAAAATCTGGTTTATCCTTCTTTCTTCCGGTCATCCATTAAAGCTAGCAATGTGGGTAGCCTCTAGCGTTATACACAACTCATGATTATGGTAGAAACAGAAATTCGGCTTTAATTTACTATTGTTTGTCTCAAATTCTGGGAACTGTCAAATATATAGCTGTAATTTCACATACTTCATTTTATGAAGAATTAGAACTACAGCTCATAGATTCTCAGTTTCAAATGTGACTACACAGATACAGGAATGCGAATCTAAGATTTAGATACAGCAATCATTTCCAGTTAGTAGCACTCAATTCGAATTGAAACTCTACTCATTTCAAAAGTATGACTTGAATCGTCAAATTTCGTACACTAATATGCATTCCCATCTGGCAGGTGATTGGGGGACTAGTAATTGTTATTATGCTTCCTCTTGTGTCCCTGACTAGACAGCCGGCTTCATACGTATTCACTGCATTTGAGACGGCACCAGAGTCGACAGGGATATCGAGCAAAGCATATGCAGCCATTCTTTCTCTTCTTGTGAGTCAGTATTCTCTTTATGGATATGATGCTGCGGCACATCTGACTGAAGAAACAAAAGGTGCTGACAAGAATGGTCCTATAGCAATTCTCTCTAGCATAGGGATCATTTCAGTATTTGGATGGGCATATATATTGGCTCTTACTTTCAGTATTCAGGTATTGCCTTATTTGCCACGTCTGTTTTGTGAGGTTGGGTTCCAGGAATTCAGGCAATCTTTCTATTTACACAGTTGAAGAGAAAATGAAACACTTGCTAGTATAACCCTTTCCCAGTTCCAGGATATATCTAGATTTAGAAGATTCTTGAAACTTCCCTGATGATTGCAACTCTTCTCTCAGGATCCTGCTTATCTGTATGACACATCTAATGAAACTGCGGGGGCATTTGTACCAGCTCAAATACTCTATGATGCATTTCATGGGCGATATCATAGTGCTACAGGAGCAATAATTTTACTCTTTATCATATGGGGCTCGTTCTTCTTTGGTGGACTCTCGATAACCACCAGTGCAGCCAGAGTGGTAAGCCTTCTATACTTAATTTGGATGCTTTGACAATTACCTACTTTGTAGATTATTGGTAGGCCTCATATCACTAGTCTTAGAGGAGAGCATTTTGCATGAAAATTGTAGGATTGCCTTCTTTTTTCTTGAAGAAATTTTAACTAACATGCTGTTTTTACCTTCTTTGGCATTCTCCGGAAGAATTGTAGAAATTTTTGAACAATAATTGGCAGTCTTTTGGATTCCCCTCCTATATCATCTCTACCTGGTCTTTAAATTATCGACTCACCGTGTGTAAATATAATGATCCAGGTGTATGCTCTATCAAGAGACAAAGGAATTCCATTCTCATCAATATGGAGACAACTGCACCCAAAGCACAAAGTACCTTCAAATGCTGTATGGCTTTGCGCCGCGATCTGCATTCTTCTAGGACTACCAATCTTGAAGGTTAATGTAGTCTTCACTGCCATAACTTCCATATGCACAATTGGATGGGTTGGTGGCTATGCTGTTCCCATCTTTGCCAGATTGGTAATGGCAGAGGAGGACTTTAATGCTGGACCATTCTATTTGGGCAGAGCAAGAAGGCCAATTTGCTTAGTAGCCTTTCTGTGGATTTGTTACACCTGCTCAGTCTTCCTTTTGCCAACATACTACCCAATCACTTGGGATACTTTCAATTATGCACCAGTTGCCTTGGGTGTTGGTTTGGGTTTGATATTGCTTTGGTGGCTGGTGGATGCAAGAAAATGGTTCAAGGGCCCTGTTAGAAATATTGACATGCCGAACGGAAAGGTCTGATACCAGGTTGCTGGGCTCATACAGATTATGCAGATTCCCTGTTAATAGAAACATAGTTTTGCTCCCTCCAGCATTATATACATAAACATATTACATTTCCTTTCCTCATTTAGATATCTGTGTTGCTCAAAGACAATTTCAATTTGCCTAAGTGCACAGTTTATAACTTTTATATCTATAGCCTGGAATATTAACTTTAGAAGGAAAGGCATGCATTAGGCACGGACAGACAGATAGTCTGCAAGGAGAATGTTTCAGGTTTCATGTTCACGACACCAGTTTCCCATCATGAAAAGCCAACAGGAAAGCACTCTCGGCTTCTAAATAATTTTCTTGAACCATTCCATCATGAGAAACTGGAAAACGAGGTGGCAATAGCTGCAGCTGAGATTTAAGCTCTTGCCATTTTTCTCTAAACAAATTGTAGCTTGAATTTTTCGCCAGGACATCTACAGACACCTCCTTCCTTTCAATCATTCCGCGTGCATATTGTTCAAACTTTTCGACATTGTCCAACAAAAGCGAATGCCTTCCTGAATCCATTTCACCAGTAATGTGGTACATGCTATCTCTGGCTTCCTCTACCCTAGCCCAGAAGCATGAATCTTGTGTCAAACTTGCAAACTTGCTTCTTGGGTTGCTTTCTTCATCTCCAACTTTTCTGTCTCTCCACCACTTGTCAAAAATCTTGAACCTCTTTTCCCTGCCATGCTCAATGTAGTGGCCTTTCTTCGTATGCATACCTGTTCTATAATATTCAGCAATTTCCAGAGGCTCGACAAGGAGTTTGTAGAATTGAGAAGCATTCACGTACTTTGCCAGCTTATGAAAATCGTGAGTCAGTTGATTTGTTTCCAGCATATTGATCACTTCATCCCAAAACTGTCCAAGTCTGACACGGTTCATATTAACCTTGGAGCCTCTCTTCGAAGTACTTCTTAGCTTGAACGAGTCGTAGTATCCCAACTGATCATCAGAGTTGTCGCAAAATGCTTTATACCACTCTATCTGAGCCCTAAGAGGAGTGATTTTAGCTAAGGAAACAGCCATCTTAGCATTGTTAAGGTTGCGCCTACATCCTAATTGTCTTGCCATTACAAGGCACTTTCTTGCAGTCCCATAGACTTGTTCCTGTCAGAAGCAAGCAAAGCAACTAGTTAGTAAAATCCTCTGTCACGGCCTATATAGCATAGAGCTTACAAAATCCTTAGATTTTTTGAGTTGTAAATTTTTAGTTACCTGACAAGCTATTCCTGATGATTGCAACGCCAATGCAATCCCCACTTCACTGCTCGACTCAGAAAAGCACACCTCTGTCAAGCTTTTCCTCTGTAAGTATTGCCAACAAACTTGCCCAACATAATTTTTGTATTTAAGATGATCCTCTATACAGGAGTTGGCTGAACCCTTTGCTAGCATCAAGTAAAGCAACTTGACAATAGCCATTCTGTTATCCAAGCAAATTGCTCCATTTTCTGTGCAAAACATATAGCTCCCAAATGGCCAAAATGAACTTCTTTGTTGATCTTCACCTCCTCTTGACCTCTCTTCGACACAAGCCAACACTTTGTCAAATATTTCAGCTTTATTCTCATAGGACACCTGGGAAGAAAGTTGCATAGAATATGGGGAAGCCATAGATAACTGCCAGAACTGGAAGAGTGCACGAAACTGTTCAATGAATGGAGATGCCGGAGCAAATAGCAGTCTTGGCACTATATCATGCTGTGCCACAACATGGCAAAAATTCCCAACCCATCTTTCTTGGAGGATCGCTTGGGAAAAGGATTCATTTCCTAGCATAGGTGAACCATAAGTGATGCACAACACCTCAATGGAGGGTGAAGTGGTCTGAATCATGGAAAGGAGCCAAAGGGCTGAGAGGGAAGCAACTGCTCCTCCTAGGGAGTGACCAGTGAATACAACTGATTTGCTTTCATTCAGTATTTCAAGCATCTGCATCATCAGATTGTATGGTTACCAAAAACAGCTTTTATGATCAATGTTCATTCTATTTCAAGAGAATGGCACTAGAAATTCAGTTTATGTTTACGAAAGTTGAAGACTTTGTAGCTGTTTTTTCAGAGCTATTAATAACTTCATCAACACCTAAAACCTATTCCAAAAAACATTGTTCAGATGGTTTCATTCTAGTTATTGCACAGAATAGAGACAAAGTGCAAGCACCTCATGCAGATCCGGATTTCAAAAGGTTTGTAAACCACAATCCACAAGGGTGTCGTGTCTCAACTATATAACAGCTAGAGATCAAACTGAGAAGAAGACAGCTTTTCTTCTTACAAATTTGTAATTTTCTTTATCATTTTCGGGAAATATGTAATACCTTTAGCTGTAAAATAGATATAACAAGGGTGGCAAGTGAAGAGACAAAGATGTATTCATGCTAAGGCAGGAAAGATCAAATTATCATGAGTTTATAAAATTCATATATACATCCTAAGTAGTTGCATTTAAAGCAAGATCCGGTGCAAGAAATAATTGAGGGAAAAAAAGCTTTCCCTTATTATTTCGTCTGTTTTGTAATATTCTGAATTTTTCTGGAAAAATACTTACATATTTTTTGAACCATATATGGGTGTTCTTAAATTAAAATTCACAGGCCTTTGGCCTGGGCCTCCCACCATTGTATGGGAGGTTAGGGGTTCGACCCAGTGTGTGCGTGAGTTATAAATATATATATATATATATATATATATATATTGTATTCTAGTAGAACTACTCAACTCACAAGAACAAAAAAGAAAGTCCAATTTAAATTGCAATTATTTTTATTACGTAAATAATTTTATA
Source organism: Paulownia fortunei (assembly GCA_019321725.1). Lineage (NCBI taxonomy): Eukaryota > Viridiplantae > Streptophyta > Magnoliopsida > Lamiales > Paulowniaceae > Paulownia > Paulownia fortunei. The sequence goes on from CM033110.1 coordinate 17,035,612, forward strand.
CTGAAAATATAATACTGTAATGAATTTTTTTGGTTCCCCGTTTTAAGAGAAAATGCCAAAAAATATTTTGTTTTTGTAAAATAAATCAAGGTCTTTTAAATTTATTTACATTTTTCAAAAATTTCAGTGCAACCAAAAAAATTATAATAATAATAATTTCACTGTTTTCTTTCAATTTTCCTCTATTTTTATTCATTCTTGATAGATATTTCTTTTTTGAGTGAGCCATGGAAATGGACAAGTCTTCATCAAGTCACTGACTCAAATGTGTGAAAAAGACTTTGAATAGTTTAGCAGACATGTAAGATTGGACATCAGTATGGCTTTTTTGACCAGCCTCCTGCCAAACTATGAGAACACACAAATTCTTCTTTTCTCTTTCAAGGGTTTGATAAAACTCTTGAATCTTGATTACCCCTATGGACATATAGCTATGGATTTTACTTCAGAATTCAACCAAATATATTTCTTGGTAACCTATCTGCTTCCCAAAATACGCAAAACCAGACAAATATCATATCAGTGCCTGCCTAATCACTGGGGAAAAAAGGAAAAAAAGGCAACTTACTTTAAGCAGCAGACACATAGTCATTAAGTGAACAGTGAACTACTCCATTGTCAATTACTTCTTTGGATTTTAACAAATGAAGCATCTAATTCTCTTCATAAATGAACACTTTGCACTGTTTTTTCAATTCATATGGAAGTGACACACACACACACACACACACACACACATATATATATATATAATATATATATATATATATTCATCATAAGGTTGTCTTGCTTGCTTAATTATACTTGATCCAATCATGTGTGCTATGGATCAGTGTAAAACTATCGAATATGTGACCTTTTAAAAAATTCATAGACGCCTCAAAATAAAATTTTATTTTAAAATTAATTTTTTCCCTTAAAAAATACTGTCTTACTCAAAGTAAAAATATGACAACGTAATCTCAATCATTTCTTTATTAAACTATTAATATAAAGATGAATGCATGATTTGGTGGAGGGATTATGTTCAAACATGCGAGCTGGAAACGTAGATGGATTCATTGAATATATGCTGCAGTGGTGTGAAAGGCTTGATAAAGTATTTGGAGGAAATTTATGGATGGGCCTATCTGTATTCTTTTTCAAAAGTAATTTTTTATTTTATACTAATTAAGATCCTTAAAATATATTTATTTTGCCCATTTTCTAACAGAAACACTACTTATAAATTTGAGTTCAATATACTTGCTCTTGTTTCAATCTATTTCGATTCATCACAAACTAAGTAAAATAGAGAAAATTGAAAAATATGCAAGCACCCGTTTGGTTTTATTTTCAAACTCAATTTTTTGTTTTCAATATTTCAAGATTGAAAATATTTTTCATAGATTTTCATGTGAAAATGAAAAAATGTAAAGACTCCCACCAGTTAGAAAACATATATGATGTCAAACTATGTATTATTCATGTATATTAACAGTAAAAATTGACATACTAAAAGGTGAGTGGGAAAACAGGAAATGGACCTTTTTGATTTCTTTGATAATCTCGATTAATGTCAACTTTTTAATATTTTTTTTTCTGATCAAGAAGACGAATTTAGCCAAACACATAAATCATCTTACAATCCCTAGGCTAATGCCGGAACATGCTCTAACTAGATTTCCATAGAATAAAACCAAACTAACAACATAATCAACATATGTAACATCCAATGTAAATCTAGTTCACATATTTTGAAGCTCATTTATAATCATATTAAAATAATTAAAAACAACAACAACAACCACAATAGTAATAATAATAATAACAACAACAACAACAACAACAATAATAATAATAATAATAATAATAATAATAAATTTTGAATAATTATATAACTCTTTGTATATGCCACTCAAGAAATGAATGAAATTTCAAATCATCACACACACTATCAATCACAAAATGAGTACATCTTTGACAAAATGAGTACATACTTTTCAAAGATGTACTCATCTAATCTAAGTAATTAAAGATCATGTTATTTAATAAAGATATTGATCAAAAGATTTAAAATAGAAATATAGCAAGTGAAAAATTGGTAATAAGTGATCTATAAATTATAAGATAAAGAAGCAATTTGCTATATGACATGAGGCCATAGTAGCTAGACTAGTAGAATAAATCATGATCTTCCAAGTTTCCAATACTAAACCCAATTTTAAAACCAATAAACCATTAATTTTAACGACAGAAAAAGAATAATCATTGCAGTTCTCATAAAAATAAAAATAAAAAAATCTCAATTTCATCACCTCCAATTGCAAAATCACTCAATGGTAATGAAAATTTAATTTACCTCAGGAAAAAAAAAAAAAGAAACAAAAATACTAACCTTGTGTTGGAAATTCTGGCTGTGATAAAAGAACAAAAAGAGTTGCAGCAGCCCACCATGTACCATGATCGGTTCTTGATCCCCTTCCACACGAGGAGAAAATAATGCACTGAAAATCCCCTTAGAGCCACGGTCCAGCTCCACCAAACTTCTGCAGCTCTCCTCCGAGCAATCAACCACCTGCACGCCAGAAAACGCCACATAGGCCACCTCCCCCACCCGATTCACGGCGAAACTCTGCTGCGCCTCGGCGTTGGCAAAGCTGCACAGCCGCCATGATTCCTCCAGGAGGGGCGTTGAGGCCAGATATGTTGCCAACATTTCACTGGACTCGAACCTGCCATGTGATTAGAATATGAGAAAATTGAATTTATTAATTGTTTAGACAATTCTAAGTCAAATTCAAGACTGGAAAATTATTTGTTTTCTTGGTTTCTTTTTTTTTTTTTTTTCTCAGCTCAACTTACTGAGAAGTTTCGGGTTCCATTGAAGCTTCTTTTTGCCTAGTTTCTTAGTCCTCCTTGGAGGTGGTATATGGGAGGAGACTTAAGATTAGTTTTCTTGAAATATTTTGTGGAGTCCAAAGTGGGTTTCCTTTAGGCTTTTGCCCACTTCTTAAGTGGGGGTGCCGTCTAATTATAGCTTCCACAATTTTTTGTTTTTGTTTTTGTTTTTGGTGTAATACGTAATAATTAACAACTTAATGACCCATTAAGTTTAATTTAGGTCAAAAACCATTGACATTATTATGTACATTAGATGTTTAGGTTGTGCTTGCTTGTTAAAAAAATTAGGAGATTTTTATCTATACTTTTTTTAAAAAATATTACTTGGTCATATTTTTTTAAAACAAATTAAAATATATTTTTCTACTTTTTAAAAATAATTTCACATTCAAACATTTTTTTATAAAAAATATATAACATATAATCATTACACTTTTATTTCTTATTTATATATTATTTTCAAAAAATATTATATATCTTAACACATTTAAAAAAAAAAAAAATATCATGTCAATTTCTCAAACACAATTTCAAAATTTATTTTTCTTCTTTCTCAAAAATTATTTTTCTTTCATTATTCTCTGTAAAGTAAAATCCTCTTAAACGAAAGGTCAAGCAATCACATATTTATTTTTTTAAAACATATTTTTTTGCAAGCCATAAATGAGAAAATACAATTTCTTACATCACATGATGTTCGTTGCAATGTAATCAATCAAAAACTGTTTCACCGCACAATAAGAATGAAAAATGAAGGAGCTGAGCCAAAATTTTAGTATAATGTATCACGATTATTAAATTATTATTTTTTATTAAATATTTTTTTAAATAATTATTCAAAACTAAAATATAAATATAAATATAATATATTATACTTACATATAAATATTTTATATCTATTATATTTACATAAATATTTAAATAAAAATTAATTTTTGAATGAAAATATTATTCAATTCTAATTCAATCCAACATAAAATAAAAACTATTTTATAAGAATTTGAGTATTATTTTATAATCATTAATCAAATCAAATAATTTTTATATTATAAAAAATCTACACTTATGATTTTTTGTGAAATAAAAAATAATATAATTTCAAAAAATAAGCAACAAAAGTGAAATCAAATAAATTAAAAAAAAACACAATAAGAAGTAATTTTTAATTAAAATATTCATATTTATAGAAACGAAATCATAATAAATTTTGAAAGTTAGTATAAATACCTTTTAAAACTTTGAATTAATAATAAATTTCATTATCTATCTTTTTTGAAAAAATAAAATTTAAAAATATCTCTAAATTTATTAAATTTATATATTCGAAATAAAATTATAAAATTTTGAGGGAGTGATTGGAATAATTCAATTATTCTAGATAAAATTTTAAATTTATTAAAAAAATTATATTAAAATTATAAATATAAAAAATTGAGGAGGGTGGCTGCACCTACTAGCCGCCCTTGGCTCCGCTATTGGAAAAATGATTAGCACTAAACCACTTACGATTTGAAACCCAACAAACACTACACGTCAAGTCACACAAACATAACATACGTACTGATATGATATAAAAATAAAATATTTCAATAACATACGTACTTAATAATGAATTTATCTCTCCTCAGCCAAACAAATCCCGAGGATGATTCTCGAAAATGCAGTCTTATCACAAAAGTATTTATTGATATCTTGAACAATTAGAACAAATCTTTTATCAATACAAGAATAATTCATCTTTTAGTGTGGATGGAAGCAATGTACTGGGGTTGAATGAATGAAGGTGGTCCTAAATCTAACCCCATCATCACTAGTAGAATTCACAAACAAGTCGTGCCTGACTTTTACATGACCCTTTCCGTGTGGGGTAGTTCTTACAACCCCACACGGCTTTTCCTCATTTGTTTCTTTTGCTTCAACCACTGACCTATCTCTCATATGTGTGTCTATGGAACTACGTACTCATTGAGAAATTAATAATGCCTTCCACGACAAGGATAAAATATTTGGTGGAGTTGTGTTTTCAAAGGTTGAGAATAAAATGTTAATGTTTTAAGTATCGACATTTATGAAAAATGCAATTTTGAAGGAATTTAGAGTTTGAGGAATACAACAATACTATTAAAGTCGAGGTGATCTTGTATAAATAATTAATTAATAGAATGAAAAATTTGATTGTCAATTTGAGAGAGTTTTTAAATTAATTTAATTGTTTACAGTATATCGTTCTTGTAAAGTAACATTAATTAATGGATTTTTATTTTTTTGCGTATGACCCTATATATAAAATACATTATATTTGAAACAAGTTAAAAAATCTTTATGTCTGATTCACACTTTTTCAATTTGATGTTTCAACATTCATACAAAACTAAGGATTTAAGTTGAAATTTAAGTAAAACTTAGCAATAGATTCTATCAAAATGTACTCAGATTTTATGTAAAAATAAAAAAAATATTTAATTTAATGAGCTAGAAATTTGATCTGAATTGTTAAAATTAAAAATATATATATAAATAGTTTACTTAGTTTCAAACTACAATAAAAAATATTTTCAAAAATGTAGAGTTTGATTTTTCAAAAATAGAGCGTAAGCCTTCGAAAATAAATTTTAAAAATGAATGTTATATTATAAAATTATGATAATGAAAAAAAAAAAGGGAACTTTGAAAACCAAACACATTTTGGCAGTATTAGGAGGTTGGAAACAAGAATCTGGTCTATGATTTTCATTTTGCTGGATTAATTCGCAAGGAGTGCATTAATGGCGTCATGGATTAGAAATTTGGAACAAGGACTGAAAAAATGTTAGCAATCATTCTGGTAAATTACCGCACTGCGTAACCAACATATAATTTAAGATTAAACAGAATCAGAAACATAAAACTGCTCATAACAAATGTTTGTCTCCTAGAAAATCTTAAATTTAATTCCAACTTGACATTTTTTTTATTTTTTTGAGGATAGCATTTAGCAGCAAACATAGTTGAGCTTATATACCACTGGTCATCAACCAGCATCATCCTTCAGCAACACATTGGCCTGGCCTGGATTCACAATCAGCTAGAATAGGCACAAGTTTTCATTCAAGTTTTTGATATCTCAAATCCTTATTCTTTTTACATCGTTTTCAGGGACGTTAACGTCGTTTCCATTGCCGCCAACCAACGTCACCGACTGTCCATGGATCTGCATGAGAGTAGCATCAAATGCTTTCATCCACAACACGCGCACACACACACACACACACTTAGCTTTGTTGATGCACAACTTTTGCACTTTGAACACAATGTGTAGCACAAGGCAGTGTTTCTAACAGTTTCTTGAATGCACAACCAGTGTTGATCATGATCCATCCTCAACATTAATAGCAAGGGAGCTCTTGTGGGAGGTTGGTGGGTTGGGATGGGTGGGGGAGTAAGGAAGACAGAGGCAAAAAAGAACAGAATAACAGAAAAGGGAAGAAAAGGAATCTAGATGTTTTTTTCCTTTTAATTTCTTTATTTCATTGATATGTATTTAAGATAGTTGAGTTATTTTGCAGTCCTTAATTTACTATTAACTAGTTGATTTGTTAAATTTAATCTATCAGTGAAGCTACACGAGTTAAAATATTCATTAATGTCAAAAAATTAAAATAAATTTATTAAATAGGTGAAAAAAGTTCAGTAATTATTTTATTTTCATGAGATGAGAATATTATAACTTGGAAATTTGTCAAATGTTAAAAATTAAAATTAGTTAGAAATATGAGAAAATTATGAATTGGACAAAAAATAAGACAAGTAATTAATTTCTTTTTTTTTCATATGATTTGAACAATTATAACTTCTTGATTTAAATATTTGAATTATTCAACCAAAAAAAAAATCAAGAGTAAAACAAAATAAAATTTAAAAACTCTACTTAAACTGAAAAATAATAAAATTGACTAAAAAGCATAAAAAAACCTATATTATTAAACAAACTTGTTTGGAATTTCAAATTTTGGTAAAAATATTACATTCAGACCCCTTGCATTATCTTGTAATGTTAAACACACTCATATTTTGATCCAAAAAGTTAGTCAAACTATGAACAGAAAGTTCAAGGGTAAAACTGAATTTTCAATATATATTTTTTAAGGATAATATCAGCTTTTTTCCGGTTGTGGACAGGGGAATTTGGAATATAAACATCGCTGAAAGGGGGTGTCAGTGTTCTCAAAAGACATGAGTTTTTTTTTTATTTGATCAAACAGTGAGGGGGTGTCTACATAATCATAGCTGATAGAAATGAACTTACATTCTCATTAGGAACAACTGCATATCTCTGAGTCGGGGACACCCAAGTTTTTTCTGGTGATAGAAAACCTTAGTTATGACGGGAACACAACTGAAACTATTTTGACCAACGAAAAAACACGAGGGGAAAACCTGATGATACGTCGACTTTTGAGGCCTCTATGTGCTGTCCGCTTGATCCATCCATACTTAATGCCTCCACAATCTTCGGAACATTCCTACAACCGAACAAGTGAAAATTGATCATACAGCATATGCATACATTGCCTGTTGTCTGCACAGCTTAGATACCATTTGTAATAAAAATACAAACAAGTTTCAGAGTATGAGAAATAGCAGTCTAAAAAGTAACACCACTACTCATCCCACTAGCACACCTTTAAGACTATGTATACATCTTGTATCAAACTCATCATGCAGTAAGGTTCATTTGCTATTATTTCTATGAAAAGCTCACCATCAATCGACATGGAAGGTGGCAAACTTTAGGAGAAGCTCTCTACTTGATCAGGGAGTTAATAACAGAAATCTACCGTTCTGACAGCAAGATACAAGAACTTGATAGCAACATTTGTTGCAAGATACATGAAATTGATAGCATAGTGTGTTGCATAGTTTGTTTGTTTGGATGCTGAAAAGCCAAAGTATAGGTTACCGATTTTTTTTTTCATGGTCCCTATTACCAAAAAGTTCTCATATGTTTATTAGTCTTCTCGGTTCAAGCACTGAGGAAAGTAGAGCAAAGTTTGAAAGACCATAACTTTTAAACCACTAGAGAAATAGTTATCATGGATGAGACAGTATTTTGTAAGTTGAATAAATATCAGCAACATAAGACCAAGACAACTTTGGATCATCAGCAATATATTCAGTATGAGAAAGAAGGAATGGGCAGCCAGCACTATATTACCGGTCAACAGAGTCACCATGGCCGAGCTGACCATTTGTACCCCTTCCCCATGAAAAGACATTTTGCCTTTCGGTGACAGCAAGTGTATGCCTCCAACCACATGAGATATTCACTACTTTCTGCGTGGAAAACCAAATTAAAAGAGGATTCAGTCAAACCTGACCCATCTCTTTTCCATCCAAACTCCAAAAAGGCGAAAAAAACTTCTAGAAAAATGGACAGTATAGTCAATAAAAAGAGTCTACCACTACGGAAGTAATTGAGAACAAGAATGTACCTGATCGAGTGGAAATTTGACTTGCACAGGTGAGCAATGATCTACGTTGTCACCTACACCAACTTGTCCGAACTATACACACAGAAAGTCGACATTTAAAATCAGTTCTATTGACCATGAAAGGCATAACCTAAAATTATAAAAAAAAATATCCATAAAAAAGAATTTTCAGATAAGATGAGAAGTAAACCACAACATTATGATAGAAACCCATGTTATATTTTCCCTTAAAAACCACGAAGCAAGAAGCAGGCTGCTAAAAATGATAGACTAGTGACAGTCGAGGATATTTCTAGTATGAAAACCAAAGAGAAAAGTTTCTAGTATTATTTTCAGTTGAGAGAGTGCAAAGGTTACATTGTTGACGAACTTAAAATGTCGCAAAAGTGGAAACATGTTTATCAAGAGTGAATTGAAGTTCCTGAGTAAACTATATTCTCACCACCAGTCATATATGGATGGGCAAAAGAAAATTGGCATCACTGAAGATTAAACAAAACTTTATTGATTGACAACAGAACTTCTGTCAGTTGCCCCTTTTGCATACCACCCAACCAACTAAAACAATTTATTCATTCTTCCAAGGTGATCCCTCGAGATTCTCCAACTGCCTAAAGTGTTTCAGAAGGGGCAGCTTGATATATCCAATTGATAACCAGAGAAAGAGAGAGAGAGAGAGATAAAGTTTTATGCATTGGAATGGTGATGCCATGTAAAGGGTAGGGTACAGAAAAAAATAAAATGTCATTCCACAATTTTAAAAAACTCCTTGAGGATCATGATACTATTATATTTTGGCTACATAAAAATGAGACTATGTTATGGACCTTATTCCAGCCCCAGCCATAAAGTTTTCCATCAGCCGTCAGTGCCATCGTATGTCTCCAACCACCTGAAATCTGGGCAAAGAACGAGTATTAAAGAATTCCACATTCAAGAATTGAACAAAACACTATATATCCTGTTGTAGTCACACATTCTGAATACCATATTCTGAATACCTAGAGATTCATAGAATATAAGGCAGCAGGAAAATTCAGTTTGAAAAGACTTCTGGAAAAGTTTTATCTCAATTATTAGGCCATAAAATGAAAGGATTCTAGGTGGACCCATGTTTCTTCCTTCTTTTTTTTGCATAAAAGGAACATACACTCTTAAATTGGTTTCAGAAATAACAATTACTTCTGATATACGATTTTCATGCAAAGCTTCCAGCTTATGAGGGATTAGGTGGTCTTCAAAATCCCCATGTCCTAGTTGGCCATATTTGCTCCACCCATAAGTATACAAACTGCCCGAAGAGGAGACAGATATTGTATGTCGCCATCCACATGCTACCAGGACCATTTTTTCTCCCTGCAATGAGGATTATCATAAGTTTAAGGGTAAAAAGGAAAAGGGGGTTAAAGAAAACTAAATGTTTTCATCCCAGAACTAACTATTACATAGTAACTATTATTTCCTAGATTTTATTTTATGTGAATGATGAACTAGGGGTTTATGCTGTGTAGAACATGTGAAGACCTCTCTCTTTTTCAGAATATGAACAATGCTTCTGCAGTTTCAAGGCAGCCATGTTGATTTGCTGATATTTACTTACTTCTAAAAGTTTCAGCCAAGCTAGGCAGTACCTTTACAAACATATAGCTCATTCACGTTGACAAAAAGAGCAGCCTTTAAATGACTTTGATGTTGCTTCAAGCTTTTTAGCAGTAAAAAGAAATAAGTTAACTGGTTTGTTACTTCAATAGCTTTCAGCAAGAATAAAACTTAAAGTGTACCATAATTTTCAAAGCATAAAAATCAGTATAATATATTAAGTTTTGCTCCAAATACCAAGCTTATAATTAACACAAAGTATGAAGACTACAACCAGAATCTTGTGACACAGTAACCCAGACTGGAATTTAATTATTACTAGAAGTGAATCTTAAATAATAAGACATCAGTCTTGTTTCATCTAACCATACACTTTCTTTAAGTTAGAACCTTCTACTGAGATAGCTTATTTTCACATCAGTCTTCTACTGTTGGTCCGAAAAGCTTTAAGTTATTCTGACACTGGTCCACAGAGAGCATACCTGACCTTCGTTAGAATTATGCACCTGTGGGACCGGGAGATAATTATAACATTCAATTTAGAGTTGAGATTATTTAGATACCCTTTCACTCTAAGATTTGAAATTTTAGTGCCTCTTAAGCATAAAGAACAATTTATTGCATCTAGATCATTTCTTACAGACAGTAATACCTATATATCATATTATAGATCGAAACAATATTTGAATAAGAGTGCTTACATACCTCAACAGTTGAAACTTTCCCTGGCACTAAGCGGTCATCTCTGTCACCTAATCCCAAATTACCATATCTGCCCCAGCCCCAACCATAAAGCTCACCATCTTCTGTTACAGCGGCTGTATGTTCAGCACCAGCTGCGACCATTTTGACTGATATTCCCTACAAAAGGTACAAAAAGGTTTATATGCATCTCTAAATAAATCATAAAAATGTTTGTAACACTAAATTCATCACTTTTTTTGTTAATCCGGAAATATTTCTATCAAATTTAAGAGAAAAATTGTATATATGCTGTCTCATAAGCTAATGCAATCATTTTTATGGGTTTAGAATGGCAAATGTGGAACACTAAATAGTTTCATTTTGCCATTTGTTAGCATACACAAATAGTGTAAAGAGTATTGCTCAAATGCTTGAACATATCCTTCTTTTTCGATATTATTATTCTTAATCTTATTTTTCTGGAAAAGGAAAAGAGAGGAATTGGTGAGGAGAAAGGTTGTCAACAATTGCACAAACATTGACCAAGGTAAATTTCGGACTAGTTCTCTATGCTTTTCCAAGTTAAAATTGAAAACATGACTCCTCGTGCTGCCCAAAAAGAATGAACAAACACTAAAAATGCCCTAATGCAACTAAAAGTAATTACAGACTAGTTGATAGTCTATGCACAGACTGCTATTATGTGAATGTTGGTAGTACAACACCTTCATGTACTAATTGAGAAACAAAGAATGGAAGGAGTGATGCAAAATTCTTGATAACAAATTAACTGTTAATACCTGGAAAGCTTCAATCTTTCTGGGTACAAGAGAATCCTCTGTGTTCCCAAGTCCCAGTTGACCATTTTGATTCCGTCCCCAACTTCAGTTGAAGTTGAACAAAAGTAAGATCAGAAAACAAAAATGTCATACAAACGACTTTCAGGAATGGGAAATTTACACAGTATATGACCAAAAAGATTGTGAAGTAAATTATATATAATCCATAACTGAACAAAATTGTTTTTTGGATGGGGGAAATCCAAATATTTCTTGCTTGTAATAAATTTACCTAGGAATAAGCATGCACTTGAAAAATTAAGAGCAAACAAATGATGAAGCTGAGAATAAAAGCTATCTTGTGGTTGCTTTTTGTTGTTGGCAAACTTCAAAGAATGCTTGCCTTTGTTACCTTTTATGAACTACTTGAGAAAACCCTTTCGCCGGTCGGTAACTAATAAATTGGTTGAGTGCAAAAAAGTTGGGGCAAGCATATGTCATTGTGATCATCAGAGTTAAGAATAAATCTTATATTACAAGTTTTAGGGGACAAAACTAAGAGAAAAGCTTCTTATTGAACATTTGAACAGAAGACCTCAGAAAAATCTTTCAACTTTGTGTTCTTCTGAAGGACTGACTAAAAGTCAGCACAGGACTCAAGTTTTTATGTTCAGAAATGTTATAGAAACAATCCATTCTAAAGTTCAATTTCGAAATATTTGAGCTATCCAGCACTCAAAAGGTGCAGGGACGATATAAACCGAATCAACTATGGACTCAATTTAGTTCAGAAATTGATTGAGTTGGTTGCAGATTCATTGAGCACTTATGGCAGTCATTTTTCCAATAAAAACAACAAATAAATAACCCTAGTGACCTTCCAGAGAATCTTTAACAGTGTTATATCTAATTTCAAAATTGAATTGAGAGTAATTTCACGCTTGTCAATCATGCAGAGAGAAGCCTAATCCCTTAGGATGGGGTGGGGGTTGGCTTCGGCGTGGGGTGGAGAGCAAAAAATGTTGTGGCTCTCTGCAGCTGAATTATAGACAGGTGAGCATTATGATCTCCACAGCAGTATAACATTATATAGGTTGTAATATCATTCGTTCCTGAGTTTGTTTGTTTTAATCCTTAGTGATTTATGTGCATTTGTTCACATGGCAACGAAAAAGATTTCAAAATTCTTATTTTATTTGTCACCTTTGCAAAGAAAAGGCGCCTTGATGCATGGTGTATTTGAACGTTGAAAGGGTCCAAAGCGATACAATAGAAGCTAAAATTTTGATGCATTTTTCAAGTCTTATACCAGGTCATAACCCTATTATTTACTTGCTATCTAAGTTAGGCTTTCCTAGAGAGAATTATTAGCTCAATCATCTGTGTAAATGAATCATAAAACTAAATGAGACAAGTATCCGGAGAGATGTAGCTGCATCATTCACCAAATTTCGTGGCCACTATTGACTCGCTTCGTTGTTGAGATTTAGCATGAACATATGAATACGTCTACATCTGTATGCAATACATTTGACTGTATATAAGCATTGCAGAAGCTAGAGCTCAGGGAATGTTATTTTTTTAACACTCTCCTGCCTCTATAGTTGCATCAAGGTTCAGATAAAACTCGCTGAATTTGGCAGGTTGTCAGTTCAGATTTTATGGGGAGGAAAGCTATTTCTGGCCTTCCTTTTTTTCCATTACATGAGCCCAGAAAGTTTAGCCTAAATGTTCAACCTTTACGAATAAAATTTTCTGTTACTTCAGATTCTTGATGTAAGGTTGCATCATAGAGTCACTAGACTTGTTATCACCTACACTTCATTAAGTTTTGGCCAACAACAATTGAAGATTTATATACTCAGCATACACAAAGATCTATACAAATCTTGATCTAGTTGCAGTTCAGAAAAAACTAAAAGAACACAGGTTTAAAAAAGTTCCCAAGCTGATGATCATTTTGATATAAAACCAGTCAAGGGCTCAGGTGACCAACCTTTGAACCTCGCCATCCATAGTCACTGCCAAACAATGGCTGTCACCGCAAGCAATTTGCTTTATCTTCAGGCCTTGTAAGACTTTGATTGGTTGAGGAGAAAACAAATCACTAGAATTTCCATGGCCTAACCTCCCAAAGTCACCCCTACAAAACGTTTGTGTTACAAGCAAATAGTAATACAGTACTTTGAGATAATTTCAATATTCTCCCGTCAAAAGAAAAGGATTACTAAACAAAACCATGCCTATTGAAATAATCTGCAGGATTCAAGGTCTTGAGACGCTGAAAGAGGATAATACATCAACAATAAACGGATTTAGAAAGCAACGCTAGATGCCAGTAAAAGCTTAAGGCATACAAGAACCACCTGGCTCATGATGAATGGAGAGAGGTAACCTAAGGCTTCGAAACATTACACAGTCACAAAAATAAAGAAAAACACTAAAGAGACCAAAAATAATGCTTCTGTAAAGGTAGTAAAAATATTTCTTGGCAAGGCATGTAGACATAAAAGTCTATATCTCAGCTCAATAATAGAACAAAATCTACATTTTGACATACAGGAACCTACCATCCCCAGCTGTATACTTGCATTTGTGATTCGGAATATGCAGTTGTATGATCAGCTCCACAAGTAACAGACACTATTTCTTGATCATCCAATGCACTCAATTGAGTAGGAGAAAACCGATCTTCAGCATCTCCGTGGCCTAACTGTCCGTCTTCTCCCCTTCCCCATGAGCAAACAACATTACCAGCTGCATTATATGATCCATGTATAACATTATCCTTAGAGCGTGTAAATCTTTTTGCTAGTTGAAATGACCATCCAAGAAATTACAACTTAAAGAAATATAATGAACAATGTTCAGCACCTAATCACCAACACATTGTGTCTGATTAAGCATTAGAATTGTAATAAAATCTCTTTCATTCAAATTTGAATTTTTTTTTCTTCAACTCCAAATTCCACTAGCTCAATTCTATTCTATGAAGGGTAAAAGCTCATATGTAACTATAGCTTAACGGTAACTATAAGCAGAAACAAAAAGAAAAAAGAAAAAACAAGAAGGCATTTTAAACTCTCAACTTATAAATATTTTGGAGATTAGAGGGTGTTTGGCATAGTTTATTTCAGACATTTTATTTTGAAGATAAGTTCTTGATTTTTGAAGAGTGTGGACAAAATAAGTTGGGGAGCTTACTAACGTCAATGTTGTAAACAGTCAACTAAAGGGTCAACCTAAAGAAATTTGTTAAAAGTATTTAAATAAATTGGGTGTCCTTAACTTTTTTATAAGAAATTGAAAATAGTTAAGATTATAAAATTAAATTGGGGCTTTGTCAACTTTTTATAAGTTTTCTTAACATCCTAGAAACCGAATTATCTCCCGTTCTGAATTTTTTGTCAACTACTTCACGCTACTTTTTAGGCTTTCTTTTGGAAAGCTCGGCCAAAACCAATATAAAAATACTAACAAATAAGGTACTATATAACTTGGGGAGAACAAGAAATTATAAGATATTTTGGGTAAAATAAATAACATTATTGTTTTTATTTTTTTGGTCAAACTAAAAATATATATGACATTTGAAAAATAAGTAAACTACTATTCTTAAAGAAAAAAGAAATCATCAGTATTATAATTCTCAATTTATATTATTTCAAAACTTCAATTGATTAATTAATATAGGTTTAAACTCGCAAATTCAGAAACATGCAGCATTGACTATGTTGTAAACTAGTCTATTGAAAAATTTGCCAAAACAGAGGCATCATCGTATCCTAAGAACAACAATAGGGTGTAAGGATATCAATGTGAAGTTACTTTATTGCCCTCTATTAAATTCAAAAGTACCAAAATGAGTGCCGTGGAGCATTGTAGTCCATGCAAACAAACGATTTTCAAGTTCCAACCAACTTCACCACCAATTTTCACATAAACACCACAGTTAAAAATATATTTTAACATTTACTACCCAAATGGAAAGAATTGAAAACTAATCAAGATTCAAACGCATTGACAACAATCGTATTCAATACGTATGAATATATACATACACAATAGATACAGGCAGTGGTACACATACGCAGTTATGATTTTTCAAAACTTACAGAGGAGAGCAACAGAGTGACTAGCTCCGGCAGATATGAGGAGCACTCTGCGAATTGGCGCCGAGACTGCTTCACTCCCACTGCTGCTGCTACTCTGTATTTGCCCTTCCTCTGCCATTTTCTTCTTCCTCTTCTTTCTCTCTCTATATTTTGTGGGCAGAGTTTCCAAATTAAAGTCAGAGAAGGGAGTAAATGAGAGAGATATTTAGAAGTATCTAGTCTATGAGATGAAAGAAAGAAGAGCAGAGGGGTACACTGTATTTATAGTGATAGGGATGGGGGGCATGTGCCTATTCTGCTGCTGCCTACCCACTGGGTATCTCCCATCGTCATATTAATTATTATTACTGTGTTACTTAGCAATATGTTTCTTTGTACTATGTATTTAATGGCTCACAAAATTTGGCATCAAATTATTATTTTTTTTTAACTAAAAATTAATATTTTTTACCCATTTCAACTTTGGATCTACAACATAAAAAATAAAGTTTTAAGGGGGATCTTGGGACCAATGAAGAGAAGATTTACTTATTTATCTTCTTTAAGATCTCATAAAATATTGGACAATTGTGTTTCTAGAAGACTATTCCGATTAATATATAGAGTCCATATGTATATTTAGACCCCACATAATTTAATTTGGTTCGGGGCCCACTTCATTTAGGCCCAATTACTCCCGAAAGGACTACGGTGATATCGTATCATTAGTAGTGTGATACTTCATTTCCCAAAATCATAACTCTCCTTGAATAAGTAAAAATTTATTATTTTCATTTGTTATTTTTACAAATAATACTATAACAGTGTCAAAAAATTATTTTGTATTAGGTGATAGTTTTTATAATACATAGAACTGGGTAATTTTCATTCATTTTATTGAGGGTGAATCTAAATTCGAATTCGTGCTCAACACATTTAGTTTGGGCAGATTTTTAAAGTAATAAAGCGATTTGGGGTAGGTCTTGATTTTTCATTTTCAAACTCATCCCGTCTCGAAACTTGTTTAATATTTTATTTTTAATTTATATATATTTATATAATATTATTTTTAAAAATATATATTTTAAAATATTTTAGTGGTATTATTTAAAATATATATATTATTTAAATTTTTAAAATTATAAAATGAATGTAGAATTTGAATTTTTAAAAAACTTCGTGTGACGAGTATCAAGTTTTAACATCCCCAACCTATCATGTGTTTCATCTCTATATTTGATAAGTTTTTTATAAATTTTATTCCAAATAAATTATTATAATTTAGTTAATCTGAGAGAGGTAGAAAAAGTGAAGGCTAAAAGATAATAATATCAAGCATACTGACTTTGTTAATGATTATTATAGCTAGCACTAATGAATTTTTATTAATATTTTGGGGTGAGGTAAAGTGATGAGTGATGCCTAGTTAATAGTAGCATGACATCAGGATACAGTTACCAACTTGCCAAAATCTTCTTGGAAAATTTTTCAACTCTATTTAATTTATTATTATTATTATTTTAAAGGATGTAACAAATTAAGAAATTATTTATAATTACTAATCATTAATCAATACATTTCAGTATAGTAGTTAAAAAAATATGTAAAACTTTTTACTTTTTTAACTTTACATATAATTTTATGTTGAATCAAAATAAATCCATTTTTAATGGATGGAAAAAAAAAATAGTACTTAGATCATTACTTATCAGAAAATACAGGTAAGATTATGGTTTTGGTCAACATTGTTGGGCAGGTAATTTAGTGATTGACGGCTAAAGAAATTGGTGGTGACCACTAAAATCTGGTGGGCCATTTCAAGCAATTTTTGTCAAATGTCAAATTGAAAAATGTATTTGCTAATCAATATTTGTTTTTTTATAAAAAAAAAAGGGCAGCTTGAAAAGTTTGTTCACTCTCATAGATACAAAAAAGTTTAGAACGTCATTCTACTCTTCAATTTCTTGATTCGACACTCTTTCTCTCATATTTGAAGTTAACAAACGTGTTTTGGTCTGTCTTGTCAAATTTTGAAGTATACATAATGGAGTTAAGTTCTTTATTCAGAAATTATCGATACTCGTAGAATGAGTTTTGCTCTTTGAAAAATTATTGATTTTTTATCGACAATTACATGCAAAGAAATTAAATTTAAATCTTATTACATGTATATAAAAATCTTGTTCCAGTTCAATTTAATTATATTTATATGCTTTCGGATAAAGCAAATCCATCAATTGATAGTATGAGCAAAACAGGTAATATGTTATGCGGTTGTATTGTACATTAATTACTTGAATAATGGACAAGTGTTTTGTTTTATAAAAAGAACGAGCAAAATGAATTAGCCAAAATTCTGCTAAAATAACAAAGTTCAAAGAATTTGTGCTTTTTTGGGGATTCATTTCAATTATCATTTTAGGAAATATTTTCCAAGAATGTTTCAAGATAGTTTTCTTGGAAAATGTGTGACAATGAAAATGTATTTGAACAAGTAAGTAGAAAATTTTAACTAATTGAGTGATAGGTTGATTTAATTTTTTTTTTTTGAAAAATAAATATTTTATTTATTTCTTTTCAAATGTAAAACAACCGAGTGTTTTCTGAATATGAGGTGTAGATTTTGAAAATAGATTGAAAAATTAGAATTTAGGATTAAAAAATAGAATTATTTTAAAAAATATTCTAATGAAAATATCCCCAAACCAAAGACATTTTCTTTATTGAAAAATGAATCCAAATATAGCCTTGAATTCTATGAACTAATTTTGACGTTTTTTCAAAGAACCAAAAAGGGGGGAATCCTTATGTAGTCAATCTTTGAATTAAAGAGTATATAAAAGATTCAAAAACTCATATATTACATAGTGAGACCTCGAAATAAAAATGAAACTTCAAATCAAATAATACAAATGAAATATTTGCACCAAAGTCCATATTTTAGCATCCAATTAAACGCAATATAAAAAATTTTATTCACTAATTTTTATTTTTTTATTTTTTGGTTAGAATTCCTTCAAGAATGGCAAAGATTCAATGCCAAAAGAAGAAGATCAGAAAAGGATTGGGGCATAAAAAGCCAAACATGGAAGGAAAGAGCAGACGAAGGAGTGAGGTCAAGGGCACATGGGGGTGCATGTAATGTATGCAGGCACTGACAAACGGGCGGACTCAGCTCACACAAACTCCACTTTTGCTTGCATTAATACTAAGATATCATCAAGTCTCCCAACCACCCCCTCAAACTAAAATCAAATCAATTAAAAAAATTGTACCACTTCAAACCACCCAAGAGCACATATGCCAATTCGATTTAATTTGAAATTGATGCAGTAGTTAGTCATATGTGATAGAATTGACAGTTCAAGATCTATTCTCTTAACCTTATATTATTAATACATGGATTACAAAGATATTAATAGATTGAAAATGTGTTTAGTATGACATGATCTGATTTTAAACATTTGGTGTCAAAGTTATTCCCCATCTCAAGTTAATTGCTGTTGGTGGATCCAAACAAACCATGTAAGATCAATACGTTATTCTCCTGTCCTAAGATTTTATTTAATATTTTAGAATATTTTATAAATTTTTAAATATTTTATAAAAAATTTAGGCTCCATTTAGATTTTTTATAATAATAAATTCATTAAACTTATTTGAATACAATGAATTTTAAATTTTTAAACCCTTATTTTGAGTTATTTTTAGAGTTATTATAATGAATTTTAAATACATTTTAAAATGAGTCATTTGAATCATTCCTTCAAATTCTTCACTCAATGGGCTAGGGAGGGCTGCATAAGCTTAGGGGCAACGCGAGGAGAGAATATGCGGGGCTGGGGGCAAAAGAAATAGCAACATTAGTTAGTTTGGTTAGATTTGGCACATACACGATGCATATGGTTAATAATTTTCAAATATGGTCGAGATGATAAAAGCTTAAACTGCAACCTATTTGTATTTTATATATTAAATAATGAGATTTCAAAATTATTTCATATGTTAGATAGCGAAAATTTCGAATTAAAGTTCAAGTATGAGATAATTTCACATGAATAGGCAATATCAAAATTTCATCATCTTTACCCATGCCCCACCCCAATTGGTTACTGATGTGGTATAGGTTGGGATTGATCTACGTAACTCAAATCATAAGTAAGAAGCTGGTGCGACCTAGGTCGGGACGGACTTGCGCAGCTCGGATTATGGGGCGTGAGCTAGTTGGACATAGGTGAGGTTGGGATGACAGAAAATTCTCATCTATGGTATGAGATTTGAGTAAATAGGTTAGCTCAGTATATGGGTCAAGAGAGTAGCACGACCTCTTAGGCGATTTCTATGTAGTATTAAGAAGCTTACCGACCTACAGGTTGGGTAGGATGAGAATCTTACCGACCTCTAGGTCGGGCAGGATGAGGAGCTTACCGACCTCCAAGTCAGACAAGATGAAGAGCTTACCAATCTCCAGGTTGAGCAGGTTCAAGGAACTTACCGACCTTCAGGTCGGGCAAGTTCACGAGAAAAATAAAGAGAAAACGGTTATGGTTAGAAAATGCAGAGAATCTTTTAGGGATAAATCAAGAAATGTAGATACGTGCGCAGTAATCTGCTATAACAAATTGTGGTTTGAAATTTCTTTTTTACTCTTATTTAGCATTTATAAATAAGGGAATACAAAGCATATCACATGTTACACTTTTCATATATAAAAAATACATATATCTATCTGCTTTTCATCCTCTCCAAGAGAATTGCCACTGAATTGAGCATCGAAGTTCTTACGTCGGGTCACACCGGCATTTTGTGCAGATGATCGAGCCGGAGAAGAAGAGCAAAAGCAGTGAACTAGGACTTAGGGTGCACCTTCTCCAAGAAGTGCGTTACAAGTTGGCGCCGTCTATGGGAACACTTGAGTTAAGACGTGAGATGGCAGGAAAATGATTGTTGGGTGGAGGAATATCCAGTGAAGCTCCACCACCAATCGTCTGGCGCAGCCATGATCCGGAGGTTCAGAAGTGGAAAGAGAATGATAGCCCACTCCCAATAACACCTGGAGTTCCACCACTTCGAACCATGCAGGTACCATGTGTAAATTTAGTGCCGGAATTCAGAGCAGAAAATGCCGGCCAGCTTACTATGGAGCAGTTGGTAAGTCTGATCACAACTGCAGTGAATGTAGCTTTGAGAAGAAAGGAAGTTAATCCACCACCACCACCACCACCACTAGAGCTACCGAAAAAACCACTCCGCCCTGAGAGGTTGGAAAAAAATCATACAGGGGAGTGTCGGAGTAAAATGAAAGAGCCAGATGTGTCAGAGAAGTTGGAAGATTTACATAATGAGCTGAAAGAGTTAAAGATAAAAATGGCGGAAGGAATACAGTAACCAAAAGAGGAATTCCATTTACTGAGGAAGTAATGATGGACGACCTATCAGCCAACTTCAGGTCATTAAATTATGATTATGATGGTACCACTGACCCATGGGAACATCCATGCAGGTTTGAAAATTCAGCTCTCTTGCACAGGTATTCCGATGGGGTTAAGTGCAGGGTATTCCTGACTACCCTATCAAAATCAGCTCAACAATGGTTCATCCAGTTGCCCCCATCTCAATTAGCTCTTTTGACGAGTTTAGTTCTGCCTTTTTGCATCAATTTGCAAGTTCTCAAAAACACCAAAAAACGTCGCTGACTTTATTCAGTATAAAGCAAAAAGACAACGAGGCCCTGCGAAGTTATATAAAAAGATTCACAGCTGCTGCTTTAGAAGTACCCTCAACTACTCAGGAGGTACTTTCTAATGCCCTGGCCCAAGGTTTGCAGGATGGGGAATTCTTCAAGTCGTTGGCTAAGAAATTAGCCAGAAGTTTTGATGACTTGTTAGCCCGAACTGAAAAATAAATAACATGGAAAAAGCTCAGCGAATGAAAAGAGATGAGGGAGAGAGAAAAGGAGACAGAAGAGAGCCTGGCAAAGAGAGATGAGGTTTTATCAGGAAATTGAAGCCGGAAGAACGACCTCTTTTGTCTGCTCCTGGGGAACCCAGACAATACACTCCCCTGGTTGCCCCAAGGGCACATATCTTGATGGCTATTGCGAAGCATAAGGGCTTAAAATGGCCGTATAATCACTCGGCAGCTCCAACCAAGCCCAAGTCAAATCTATTATGTGCATTTCATAATGAGTATGGGCATAACAAAGAGGAATGTCGGAATTTGAGAGATGAGATAGAAAGGATGATAAGAAAGGGATGACTGGATGACTAGGTAAAGGAAGATGAGGATAAGGAAATAGTTGAATGTAAAAAAGCCCAACCAACCTAGATAGAAAGAGATACTAAAGAGGGAAAAGCTGGAGCTGCCCCTAGAGAAAACCACCCCCATGCTCCAAGGGGTTTCATCCAAATGATTCTAGAAGGTCCTATAGATGGAGACTCCAACCAAGCTAGGAAGGCATATGCCCGACCTACTCCCAGAAGTTCAAAAGGAGAGGTCCATAAAATTAATGAAGGACCAACGATTCAATTCAGGCCCCATAATATGAAAGGATTACAGGTACCGTATAATGATGCACTATTCATCACTGCAACTGTGGCTAACTTTGATGTGGCTAGAGTAATGGTAGACATGGGTAGGTCGGTTGACATTTTATTATGAATCTGGATATAATATTGCAACCAATAGGTACAGCCCTATTCGGTTTTGGTGGGGGAGTGGTAGATCCAATGGGTCAGGTCATTCTACCGATATCCTTGGGTACTGAGCCCATGCGAAAGACTAGGATGGTTAAGTTTTTGGTAGTTGACTCATTTTCTGCTTATAACATCATCCTGGAAAGACCTTCGCTCAATACCTTCCAAGCGGTGGTGTCCACCTTTCACATAAAATTGAAGTTTCCTGTGGATAAAAGAATAAGAGAAGTAGAAGGAGATCAGTGCTCGGCTAGGAGATGCTATGTGGAAGCTGTTAGAAAAGCTGAGCAAAAAAAAACTAAAAGAACAAAGTACAGAAGGGGAACCCCCAATGAAAATTATGAAAAAAAATGAGGCAGAAAGGCCTTCAGTTGAGTAAGAACATGTAATGCCAAATGAGAAATTGATCAATATAGAATTGATATCGGGGGATATGACCAGAACTATTAGGATGGGCATACAGTTAAGTCCGGAATTGGTAGATAGGATGACTCAGTTCTTAAGAAATAACATCGATATCTTCGCATGGAATGTACGTGACCTGGAATGAATTGATCCAGGTGTGGCAGTACATCACCTCAATGTTAACCCAACATGCAAACCTGTTAAACAGAAGAAGAGGCATTTTGGGCCTGAGAATGATAAGATTATCCAGAATAAGGTAGAGAAATTGTTGGAGGCGGGACATATCAGAGAAATCCAATTCCCATAATAGTTATCGAACATTGTCTTGGTCCCAAAAATAGAAGGAAAGTGGAGAATGTGCATTGATTTTCGAGATTTAAATAGAGCATGTCCTAAAGATCATTACCCATTGCCACGAATAGACCAATTGGTTGACTCTACCTCAGGGTGTAAGTTGTTAAGTATGATGGATGCTTCGTAGGGGTACCACCAGATCATGTTAGCACCTGAAAATCATAAGAAAGTAAGCTTTATAACTTCTATAGGGACTTATTGTTATGTGGTTATGCCTTTTGGACTAAAAAATGCAGGAGCTACATATCAAAGGCTGGTTGATAGAATGTTCAAAGAACAGCTCGGGCAAAATATGGAGGTATACGTGGATGATATGCTAATAAAAAGTACAAAGGCTGAAGCTCATGTCGCTGACTTGGCAGAAACTTTTGGAGTCCTTAGAAGATGTGGTATGAAACTCAACCCTTCTAAATGTGCTTTCGGGGTTAGATCTGATAAATTCTTAGGTTATATGGTGACCGAGAGGGGTACAGAGGTGAATCCTGAGAAATTAAAAGCAGTGCAGAATATGGCTCCTCCAAATAGTATTAACAAGGTTCAACAGCTCACAGGTAGGATAACAACTCTAAGCCGATTCATATCTAGATCGGCAGAAAGAAGCTTGCCTTTCTTCAAAATCTTGAGGAAGGCTAACAAGTTTGAATGGACTGAGGAGTGTCAGAGGACTTTTGATGAATTAAAAAACTTCTTAGCCGTGATACCCTTGTTGACCAAACCCGTGCAAGGTGAAACACTATATGTATATCTGTCAGTAGGGGGATTGGCCATTAGCTCAGTGCTGTTGAGAGATGAAGGAGCTCAGCAGAAACCCATTTACTATGTAAGCAAATTACTAAGGGGGGCGGATATTAAATACCCTGAGATAGAAAAAGAAGGATTAGCCTTAGTAACGACTGCCAAGCGACTTCGGCCATACTTCTTATCACATAAGATAGTGGTTTGAACTAACCTACCATTGAGATAAGTATTGAGTAAACCGAAAACTTTAGGTCGGATGGTGAAATGGGTAGTAAAGATGAGCGAATATGACATAAATTATCAGCCAAGAGTAGCTATCAAGACGCAAGCCTTGGCAGATTTTCAGTAGGAAATGACACCTACTGATGAGAGCCCAAGAACATGGTTGCTGCATGTGAATGGCTCGGCTACCATATCAGGTTGTGTGGCAGGTATTGTGCTAACCAATCCAAAAGGGGAAGAACTGGAATTTACCGTAAGATTTGAGTTCAAAATATCTAATAATGAAGCTGAATATGAGGCATTGGTGAGGGGATTGAAGATGGTTCTAGAGCTGGGGGTCAAGCAGCTAAATCTATTTTGATTCAAGGTTGGTCATGCAGCAGGTTGAGGGAGAATTTGTAACCAAAGAAGAAAGAATGAGAAATTATGTGGAGCATGTATCTCAACTAAAAAAATAACTTATAAAAATTAAGCTAAGTCATATACCGCGGGCTGAGAATACTAAGGCTGATTATCTTTCCAAAATTGCAAGTTCTACCACTGATTGTAAGATCAGAAAAATCACATTGTTAACGGCCTATCAGCACAGTATGGGGATAGAAGTAGTCTCTATGGAAGAGAAAGATGACTAGAGGACCGATATACTGGAATATCTGCGAGAGGAAAAATTGCCACAAAATAAAAGAGAAGCAGTTCGATTCCAGGTACGAGCTACTAGATTTTGTCTAATTGATGGTCTGTTATATAAATGAGCTTACTCTACACCATACTTGAGATGTTTATTACAAGAAGAATGAGCCTATGTATTGCGAGAAATTCATGAGGGATGATGTAGAAGTCATGATGGAGGTCGTGCGCTGGCTTGTAAGACAGCAAAAGATGGGTATTTCTGGCCTTTGTTAAAAGAGGATGCGCAGTATTTGGCCAGAATATGTGAAAAATTACAGAAGCATGCCCCGTTGATACATAAACCAATAGAGGAGCCGAAGGTTATGAGCTCACCTTGTCCTTTTTCCAATTGGGGAATTGATATTGTAGGACCCTTTCCCCTAGCGACAGGATAAAGAAAATTCTTAATAGTGGCAGTAGATTATTTCAATAAATGGATAGAAGCTGAGCCTGTAGCTAAGATTACAGAGTCACATGTCATGAAATTTCTGTAGGGAAACATAGTATGTAGATATAGGGTTCCGCGCGACCTGATATCAGATAATGAAACTCAATTCCAAGGGAAAAAGGTCCAGAGCTGGTGCACTAAGATGAAGATCAAGTAGCACTTCACTTCGGTGGCCCATACCTAAACCAATAGGCAAGTTGAGGTAACCAACCGGATAATTTTGCAAGGAATCAAAACCAGGCTAGACAGATCTGGAGGTGGTTGGGTGGATGAGCTAGATTCGGTATTATGGGCAT
The DNA here is from genome assembly GCA_019321725.1 of Paulownia fortunei. Classification (NCBI taxonomy): domain Eukaryota; kingdom Viridiplantae; phylum Streptophyta; class Magnoliopsida; order Lamiales; family Paulowniaceae; genus Paulownia; species Paulownia fortunei. The sequence goes on from CM033110.1 coordinate 17,060,949, forward strand.
ATCATATAACATTAAGGACTACAATCGGAGAAACTCCGTTCAGCTTGGTATATGGAGCAGAGGCTGTTATACCCACTGAGATCGGGATGGAAACTCACCAGATCTAGAGCTATGATGAAAAAGAAAACAACGAACTTATGAGAGAAGCATTAGATTGGATTGATGAAAAAAGAAAGAAGGCATACCTTCGCATGGAAGCGTACAAAAGCAGAATTCAAGCTAGGTACTCCCGGAAGGTGAAAACAAGAAATTTTCAAGTCGGGGATTTGGTGCTATGGTGAGCAGATGCTTTAAAATAAACTGACAAATTAGAAGTAAATTGGTAAGGGCCTTACAAGGTAACTCGAGCGATAGCTGGAGGTGCCTATGACCTAAAAGATAAGAAAGGAAAAAAAGTACCCAAACCATAGAATATTTGCCATTTGAAGAAGTTATATATGTAATCTTGAGTTTTTTCTTACAAAAGAAATTAAATGAATTTATCTGACATATTGTGAATTGATTTGTAAAGAAAAAATTTTTAAGGCAAGGTCAATTGAACTGAACCTACCTGAATTCCTTGGAGGGTTCGCAGAGACCGACCTCTTTTGGGAATGATTCAAGAAAAAATCCTAAGGCAAGGCCAATTGAACTGGACATACCTGGGTTCCTTGGAGGGTTCGCAGAGACCAACCTCCTTGGGGAATGATTTAAGAAAAAATCCTAAGGCAAGGCCAGTTGAACTGGACCTACCTAGGTTCCTTTGAGGGTTCGTAGAGACCGACCTCCTTGCGGAATGATTCAAGAAAAAATTCTAAGGCAAGGCCAGTTAAACTGAACCTACATGGATTCCTTGGAGCGTTTGCAGAGACCGACCTCCTTGAGGAATGTTTCAAGAAAAAATCCTAAGCCAAGGCCAATTGAACTGGACCTACCTGGATTCCTTGGAGGGTTCACAGAGACTGACTTTTTTGGGGAATGATTCAAGAAAAAATCCTAAGGTAAGGCCAGTTGAACTGAACCTACCTGGGTTCCTTAGAAGGTTCGCACAGACTGACCTCCTTGGGGAATGATTCAAGAAAAAATCCTAAGGCAAGACCAGTTGAACTGGTACCTGGGTTTCTTAGAGGATTCGTAGAGACCGACCTCCTTAGAAAATGATTTAAGAAAAAAATTTAAGACAAGACCAGTTGAACTGGACCTACCCGAGTTTCGTGAAGAGTTCGTAGAGGGTTCGCAGAGATTGACCTCTTTGGGAAATGATTCAAGAAAAAATTCTAAGGCAATGCCAGTTGAACTAGACCTACCTGAGTTCCTTGGAGGGTTTGCAGAGATCGACCTCCTTGGAAAATAATTCAAGAAAAAATTCTAAGACAAGGCCAATTGAACTGGACCTACCTGGGTTCCTTGGAGGGTCCGCAGAGACCGACCTCCTTAGGGAATGATTCAAGAAAAATTTTTAAGGCAAGGCCAGTTGAACTGGACTTCCCTGTGTTCCTTGGAGGGTTCGCAGAGACTGACCTCCTTGCAGAATGATTCAAGAAAAAATCATAAGACAAGGCCAGTTGAACTGGACCTACCTGGGTTCCTTGGAGGGTTCACACAGATCGATCTCCTTAGGGAATGATTCAAGAAAAAATTCTAAGGCAAAGCCAGTTGAACTGGACCTACCTGGGTTCCTTGGAGGGTTCGTAGAGACCGACTTCCTTGAAAAATGATTCAAGAAAAAATCCTAAGGAAAGGCCAGTTGAACTGGACCTACCTAAGTTCCTTGGAGGGTTCGTAGAGACCGACCTCATTGGGGAATGATTCAAGAAAAATTCCTAAGGCAAGGCCAGTTGAACTGGACCTACCTATGTTCCTTGGAGGTTCGCAGAAATCGACCTCCTTGGGGAATGATTTAAGAAAAATTCTAAGGTAAGGCCAGTTGAACTGGACCTACCTGGGTTCTTTGGAGGGTTCTCAAACACCAACCTCTTGGGGAATGATTTAAGAAAAAATCCTAAGGTAAGGCCAGTTGAACTGGACCTACCTGGATTCCTTGGAGGGTTTGCAGAGACCGACCTCCTTGGAGAATGATTCAAGAAAAAATCCTAAGGCAAGGCCAGTTGAACTGGATCTACCTGGGTTCCTTGGAGGGTTCGCACAGACCGACCTCCTTGGGGAATGATTCAAGAAAAAATCTTAAGGCAAGGCTAGTTGAACTGGACCTACCTAGGTTCCTTAGAGGATTCGTAAAGACCGACCTTCTTGGGGAATGATTCAAAAAAAAAAATTAAGGCAAGACCAATTGAACTGGACCTACTTGAGTTCCGTGGAGGGTTTGTAGAGACCAACCTACTTGGGGAATGATTTAAGAAATGATTTTAAAAGACATACCGGCTGAGCTAGATTATCTTTTTATATTTTAGAAAGCAAAATTACATTCAGTAAGACATATAGCTTGGTTACGAAACTTGAGATATGCATATTTCATAAATGCTATGAAAAATATTACTGTGGAAATTATAGGTACTGGAAGAATAAAGTCAAACATGAGCAATAAAGATGAAATGATATTATTATAGATTGTTACAAAAATGTACGTAGCCTATTCTACTCCATAATCAGAAACATTAAGGGGTTCTATAATAGCACCCTCATCATCTAAATTCTCGAAAGGGGAAGAACTGTCATCCTCAACATTGATGACAGCTCGAGAGTCGGATTTGGAGGGACAATAGCTGGTGGAGAAGCAAGGGATGAATGGGCAGAATGATCCCCAAAAATTGTGGGCGCAACTGATGGTTGTGAAGGACCAGCTACGTCAACAAGAGGGGCAAACCTATTATCAAGGGAAGGAACACTTTCAACAGCACGGTCCAAGTTTAGGTCTAAACCAGTATACCCTAGCTCCTTGACCTGGCTAAGGCAGTATGTGAAACCATGGATCAAATAATTCAAGGCCCCAGAAGTCAAGTGATCAAAAATTTTGAGGATTGCAGGAATTTGGCTTTCTTCTAGGCCTACTCAGCTCGACCTGCAAGAACTCCCACGGCATGACCTTCATCTCGGGAGATAGAAGCCTCATCAATGGCCTTTAACATTTGATTATATGTGGTGGTCCTATCTCGTTCCACCTCAGTTACCTTCTCATCCAGGGAATCATGTTTACCCCGAGCTACCTCGAGATCTACTTCTAATTTGTAGGTGCGAGCTTGAGAGCGCTGCAATCACTGCTGCATGTCCTCTAACTGTTGTCTAAGCTCATCTTCCTCCGAAGAGGGTAATCCGAACCACAGATTGGCCATCAAAGAGCTCAAGTACAATATAGCCTAGAGAAAAAGAGGGTTAGAAAAATTGTCGATTGTTAGAATAAATGAGGGGAATTAAGAAGGGAACATTACCTTAGAAGTATGATATGCAAGGTTGCCCACCGGGCATCATAATCCATAGACCTTAAAAGGCAGTGGCCTACGGAGCTGGATATACCTTAAATCCACTCAGCATAGAGTTTTCCATCCCGAGTCTCCAATACCGAGCTACTGGTGAAAAAAGAAGCATTCAGGAAAGTAGGGCATTGAGACATGGACGCTGAGATGGACCCAAGCTGCCACCACTTGCAGAAGCTGGGTATTTCTCCTACTCCGAAAAGAAGTGGGTGTCGCAACTGCAGTAGGTAGGGAGATAGATGGGGGTGGTGGATGAACTGCGGATGGAGCTCGGGTTACGGGCACGCATTGGTGATCTAGAGGTGCACTAGTCAGGGGGACTCGGGACTGATCTTCAGGCTAACCTGACCCTCATGCGGCTTTCTGAGCTCGATAAACTGCTATTATGCGGGACTCTATCAGTTGCTCTAAACAAAAGATATACAGTTAGTATTCTGGCAAATGTGAAATCACAAGCAAATAGTTAAATAGGATGGTACCTATAGGTTGAGGGAGTGGAATAGCTTTGGGGCTCAGTTGAAAATAGTGAAGTAAAGGCCAGGAATCAGCTAATAACCCTACGTGGTAGGGACTGTGGTTTAATTGATGAGTTAATGCTTGGGTGGCTAAGTCTAGTACCGGCGTGCGACCTTAGTGAGATAAGTCAGTGATCCAATTGGTAGAAAAATTCCAAGGATCATAGATGAAATGTAAAAATATCTTTTCTTCCAGCCCTTAAGGGAACTGGATTTCCCTTGCAGAAATTTAGCTGCTCCCCGGGAAGTGAAATAAAATAAGTCTAGTGTGGCGATTTTGGCATAAAAGAAAGCTCTTCATAGCTTATGATTTGGCTCGTATCCAAAGTAGCTAACTACCATCCAGAAACCAGCCATGAGTCAAAAAGAATTAGGAATGAGTTGTATCAGGGAATACCGAAGCTCTTAGAAATATGGCAGAATAGGTCAGGAATGGAAAACCTAAGGCTGGCCTCTAGTTGATCTACAAAAAAGGTCACATAGCCTGGAGGTGGGGCATGAGGTCTGTCACGAGGACCTGGCAGGACCACATTGAATTCCTCAGGTATTCTTGTATTCTACCTGATGTTTGCTAGACTTATCTCAGATAGGGTGGTGGCATGAGTCATATAAGCGCGGTGATTACCTGGATCAGCCATCCTAAATTCAATTGGGTGACGGGTAGATAGTTCAAGTGCTAGTTCACGAACAAAAACTCCGGGATGAAGAAAGAGGGGAATAAACAATAGAGGTTCTAGAGATGCAGTAAAGGTGGACATAAAAAAATGAACCAAATATGTAGAAGGAGAAATAGAGAAATAAATTAATAGCAAAAGTCAGAAGGCTTACTTGGCTTGTTGAAGGGAGAGAAGAAGGGAGTTGTCGGAAAAATAACAGAGGAGGATCGCCAAAGAGCAAAATTATGGAAAGAAAAAGAGGGATAAGAAAATGAAGGAAGAAGGCCTTTTTATAGGGAGGCGGCACTCGAACAGGCAGAAGAAGCCCTAGCCATGGATGATAAGATAGGAACACGTGTAGGGCTGAATGAGGATAGTTACTTGAAAAGACAGGCATTTAAGTTTCGGTAATAGGCGCGAAATCCCAAGAGGTAGAATTTGAAAAGAGGCTCACGTCTGCCCTAGTAATCAAGATATTTTCGTACTCTATCTATCCTGCAGAGGTTGCAGGGCAGGCAAAGTAGGGGGACTAGCTGATGTGGTATAGGTCGGGACTGACCTACGTAGCTCAAATCATAAATAAAAAGTTGGTGCGGCCTAGGTTGGGATGGACCTGCGCAGCTCGGATTATGTGGCGTGAGCTAGCTAGACATAGGTCGGGTTGAGATGACAGAAAATTCTCATCTATGGTATGGGAGTTGAGTAAACAGGTTAGCTTAGTACATGGGCCAGAGAGTAGCACGACCTGTTAGGCGATTTCTATATAGTATTAAGAAGCTTACCGACCTACAGGTCAGGTAAGATGAGAAGCTCACCGACCTTCAGGTCGGGCAGGATGAGGAGCTTATCGACCTCCAGGTCGGGCAGGATGAGGAGTTTACCGACCTCTAGGTCTGGCAAGTTTAAGGAGCTTACCGACCTTCAGGTCGGGCAAACTCACGAGAAAAATGAAGAGAAAACGGTTACGGTTAGAAAATCTTTTAAGGGTAAATCAGAAAATATGGATACGCGCGCAATAATCTGTTATAACAAATTAAGGTTTGAAATCTCTTTTTTACCCTTGTTTAGCATCTATAAATAAGGGAATACAAAGCATATCACATGTTACATTTTTCATATATCAAAAATACACATATCTATATGTTTTTCATCATTTTCCAAGAGAATTGTCACTGATTTGAGTATCGAAATTTTTACGCAGGGTCACGCTGGCATTTTGTACAGGTAATCCAACCGAAGAAAAAAAGCGAAAATAGTAGATTAGAACTTGAGATGCACCTTTTCTAAGAGATGCGGTGCAGTTACCAATTTTGACTCCTTCAAGAATGGCAAAAATTCAATACCACAAGAAGATATTTCAAGAGGGTTGGGACAAAAACAATAAATAAAAAGGCCAAACATGGAAAGAAAGAGTAGATGAAGTGGTGAAGTCATGGTGTACGCCTGATGGTTGGGGGTTGGGGGGACAGCTCACAAAACTCCATTTTTGCTTGCGTGTGTCTCCTGTCTTCTTTGTTATTTGCTGAGATATTATTAAGTCACCAAACCTGTCTTAAACTTGAAAATCGAAACAATAACTTTGTACCACTTCATACCATCTAGGTGCAAATATGGCAATTTAATTTAATTTGAAATTAATGTTGTACTATTGAATTGACAGTATTGCATTCTCTCTAAAAGAACCTCTATTATTGCACTCCGAATACAAATATATTAATAGATTGGAATGTGTTCAACCTAAACAACTTGATTTTGGTCAAAATTATTCCCTTCTCAAGTGAATTTGCATTGTAGATCCAAATCAAAATAGGTTGTGAATATCTAGAGATCAATATGTAATTCTTCGTTCCCCTAAGATTTTCACCAAAATTTTTAGGATATTTTATAAAATATATTAAAAAATTTATAAATTCAATTAAACAGCTAAGTTTTCCACCTTGGACGTAGGACAAATGGTTAGTGGGAAAAGGGGCAGGGGACTGAGGCTTGGGGTGGAGACTATGGACAAAGGTAGGGCCTCAAGTAGAAGGGCCAGGGGAGGCCAGCGGATTCTTGAGACAACGCAAGGAGAGAATATGTGGGGATGGGCTGGGGTCGGGCTTAGGGGCTGGGGTCGGGCTTAGGCAATAAAGGAAAGGAGTAAGCTTGGTTAGCTTGGTTGGACTTTGCACTCAAAGACACAGATGTATAAGGTTGAGTTTGGTTGTCTTGACAGTACAATTTCAACCTAACCTCACACGATCAGTTTTGACAAAAGGCTAAACTGCAAGCTATTTATATTTCATATGTTAGATAATGAGACTTTGAAATTATTTCATACGTTACATAGTGAGACATCCAAATTGAAGTTCAAAAACATGACACACTTTTACACAAAAATCCATACTTTAGCATCCAAATACAAATCAAAATTTTGTAATCTTAAACCACCCCCACCCCACTCCCACCTGGTTGCTGATTTTCATTTTTTGGTAAAGACTCCTTCAAGAATGGAAATAATTTTTATTTTTATTTTTATTTTTATTTTCAAGACTCCTTCAAGAATGACAATATTTTTTATTTTTATTTTTATTTTTATTTTATTTTTTTAAGAGAAGATACTGGTTGAATCATATTTTGACTTGTCATATAATAACAACAATAATTTAATAATACAAGAAGACATTAGAAAAGGGTTGGGACAAAAAAAGGCCAAACATGGAAAGGAAGAGCACACGAAGTGGTAAGGCCAAATCTAACATTGCGCCAAATATAGGATTGGGCACTAAAACACAAAAAAGAAATAAGTTATAAAGACTAGAAATAAGACATTATATTGCTAAAATTTATTCATAATAATAAATTATAAAGATTAGAAATAAGACAATTTAAATATATTGTGAGAAATGCAAGAATTAGATAAATATTTATTAACTAAACATAAAATACAAATTGAATATGTAATTGTATTAATATGTTAATAGATATTTGATGAAATAAAATAGTTATTATAAATGGAATAATAAGGAATATCCAATGAATATTTTTTTTAGAGTAAAATTTAAAGTGGATGGATAGGGGATCAATTTTAAGTTTGATACACAAATTGCACTATTTTAATATAAAAATTATGCTAAAATAGAATTATTAGTTAAAAATGATTTTCAACATTGCCACATGAGGGAGTCGGGAGGCTCACTCATGTGGCGTTGGTGGAGGCAATGTATTTAAATTGTCTTATTTTTAATCTTTATAATTTATTATTAGAAATAAATTTTAGCAATATAATGTCTTATTTCTAGTCTTTATAACTTTTTTTTTTTTTTGTGTTTTAGTGCCCAATCCTATATTTGGCGCAAGTTAGATTTGGCCTTGCCACTTCGTGTGCTCTTCCTTTCCATGTTTGGCCTTTTTTTGTCCCAACCCTTTTCTAATGTTCTACTGGAGGCATTGGTGGGGCGGGAGGCTCAGCCCAAAAATTCCATTTTTGCTAGCGTCTGGTGAACTCATAGTCACATGGGTGCATCTATTGGAAGCATTGATGGGGTGGGAGGCTCATCAAACAAACTCCATAATTGCTACTGTATGTCTTCTCTCTTAATGCTTGGATATCAAGTCATCCAACCATTGCCTTAAAAATTTAAGGAAAACTTTGTACCATGTAGTCTGTAATTCTCAGTTATCTTCTATATAGGCAATAATAAATATCTTACGTGAATATATATCTAGCCATAATGCATTATTAGATTATATTATATAAATAATATGATTGCACGAACATAAATAATTATTATTTATACTTTTATTATACTTTAACTTGCATTAGTACATGAAATATGAGATTAAATTTTTATTTCTTGATTTAATATATTTCTTTAATGTCTTTATGCAATGAAAAACTTGATATCTCGATTAAGAAAAATTGATATGTTGAATGTCCATAAAATGAATTATTTATATTACTCTATACTAGTTATATTCTAAAGTGATTGCTTATTTAAATATTTACTTGAAATACGTCATATTTGACTAAGAACTAAAAGTATGCAAAATGGTGTAATTTGATTTGTGGATTGACTAAATTGTATGAAATCATTTTAAACTACATTGCATTATTATAACATCAAAATATTAATTTTTGTCATTTCCCTAATCCATAAATGTGGCTTTTGGCTTGAGAAAACACCAAACATAAGTAAATCAATCATCACCCTTCATTTACTTTTTTTTTTAAAAAGTTAAAAAAGTCATTTTTATTCATATTTTTTTGTGAAAGCTCCTCAAAAATGACTAGCCCCTCGTTTCCTAAGTTTCTCCCAAATTTCTACACTCTCATACTCACAAAAGTTGAATTCAATCCATAGGAATTCATATAACACAAACTAGAATAAGTTTTCACAATTTTAAGTTTAAAAATCATTGATTTTGAAGTTTAATTCAATCTAACCAATGTATATTATTTTCAATATTTTTTATGATGAATTTATATTATCTTGGATGATTACATATTTTATTATTTCTTTGTATGATTGAAAACTCAAGTGGGATAAATTTGAAACCAAACCAAGCTAATTAAATTAGTTTCTAGCAAAAATTGATAGTTTTGTAAAATATGATTAATATACTTGTTTCTATTAATCTTATAATACTTATATTGTGTTTGGAAATGCCTATAAATTATTGTAAATAATAACAAATAATTTACTTAATTGATGATTATAATCAATTTAAATTAGAATCGAGTTTACACTATGTTAATTGGGATTGTGTCAAAGTTTGAGGACTACCCTAATATTTATGTTAAATTATTAGTGATTTAATGATTGCTCTAATGTTTAATATCGTGAATTAGTAGTAAATATGAAGTGTGCATTATTTTTGAGGTCATGTAATTGATATATAATTGTTTATAAAAAATTGAAAAATGTATATTATTTTAATTAGAATAAATTATATGATTATTAAAAGGATATTGAAAGGTATATAATTTGACTATGTTAGTCATTTAGCATATCATACCTTCCAAAGAGACTAACATTTTCACTTAACATAAAGTGGACTTGAGGTAAGTTGAAAGTTTTATTTATTATATCACAAGAATCATATAATGTTGTTCATGTTTTAATATGATTGTTATTATTTGTCAAATGATATAATATTTGATACATTTATGATTCATGAAGCATGATATATATATATATATATATATCAAGAATATGATGAGGTTTTTGATAAATGAAGTATGATACTTGATTGATGGTCAGGTAGACAAAGGATGCGAGAAGGACTGACAGATCCAATAAATATTGGCAAATGCTTGAGGTTGAAAAACCACTATAGAAAAACCACAGTAAATGAGATAGAATACGACTAATACCTGAGGTTGAAAGACTAAGTATGGAAATCCTGTATTATTTCTCTTATTGGCCAATCATTATGAACATGTTTCGAAAATCATGATTTATTATTATCAGTTAAGTACCATACTTCAAGGGTTCCGAAAGAATGATTTATGAAAAAAAGTTATCGAATTGAATAATGCATTTAATGATTTATGAGATCTACATATACTATATTTGTTATTTCATCAGTTTCACCTCACTAAATCTTTAGTTCATTAGATTCTTGTGATACAGATGAAAATATACAGGTTTAGAAGTTGACTAGGTCTCTAGAGCGGCTGGAGATTTGTTCATATGTCATATTTCGATCTGTTTTTATAGCCTATTTTAAAAACTCTATTTTTATTTTTAAATAAACCGCTCTATTATGGTTTTGTAAGTAAACATGTTAAACTATAGATGAGATAATAATATCATGTACTCAATTTTGATTTATGTAAATGGTGCGTTTAAAATGAAATGAAATAACAAATGAATTCAAATTCTTTTCTCTTATAACTAAAATGAAAGCTTTTATTAAAACCATAACTCTAGTATTGATGAAAAGTTAACATTTTTTAACTTAACAGTATCAGTCTGCTTAAATTCTACAATTAGGTTAAAGGGTGTTAGATACTTCATATCATGTAGAAGCATATATGGTAATTCAATTTAATTTAGATTCAATGTTATAACTAGTTGATGACTATTTGAAGTTGTCCACTTCAAACATTTCCAAATCCACACCATCTCCAATCCACGTCTTACAACTCCTACAAAATAAAGGTCAGGGATATTGGGGTTGCTCAGCGTGGACATTCCATTGCTTAAGTTAGCAAGGACTTTAGAGAAGATAGATAGAAAAATATAATGCTGAATATAATGATTTAGAAAGTAAAAACAAAATCATACCTCAAGTCCCGTAATTATAATGAATAGATTGGTGAGATAATAAGGGCAATGAGGAATTTTACTCTCCTTTGAGGTAAATGTTATGTTTTTGTAATAACTCTTCACATTTTTTAGGAATTTATCTTAGATATTATTCGCCCTTCTTATCCATTAATAATTAATTTGTTTCAAAATTTCAATAGAAATCCAGATTTCACAAGATCTGAGCTGCTTAGGGTCCTCCATCACCGCTACGATATAGCTAAACCTCACAACACCTCGAACTTTACAACTTCCCCCTTACACCATCCAGCTCAAGTTAGTTTCTAAGGTCCGACTTACCACGAAGCAGATCAGACCTCATTCAGCCTTAACCCACTTAATCAACAACCCCAACCCAATATTTCTTTTGATCTCCACCTCAGAGGCCCAACTTCTCAAGACCGAAATAGCTCGATCAATTCTAGACCACATCAACATAGCTAAATAATCAACAATTCAAAACCATTTTCTTCCTAACTTAAAAAGGTTGAATAGAACCCGTCCTATAATATGTAGGGAAATACTAAGGATATTGATACATTAATACGTGTTAGTTCAAAATGATATGATTTTATATATATTTATGTATGTTAAATACTAGGAATATCGATACATTGATACATGTTAGTTTGAAATGATATGATTTTATATATAGTTATGTATGTTATTCTTATTTTGAGTTAATTTGTATAGAGGATCCGAATAAAATAATCTTATATGTGTGGAGATCAATAGATAAGATAAATTTTCATATTACACAAATATATTAATATATATAAATAAATATGTATTAAATTCCTTATGTCCCAAATCAAATGTTAATGAGAAATATCGAGATAACATGTATCAAATTCTTTGTGTCTCAAATTGAATGTGTCATTTATAATTTTAATATATACATAAAATAATATTTTTTGGAATAAAATTTCTATTTCAAAAGTACTTAAGTCTACTAATTCAATTTTTTTTTTGTATAAATAAGTCTATTAATTTTTAATATCTACTTTTTGAGTACAAGTATGAAAATACCAAAATTTCTATTCTTATTTTAAGATTTTGGTTCAAATTGAGACTTATTTTAACCATGTACATGGAGTAATCTCAAACTAAAACAAGTGATAATGAATAAAAGATAAGATGACACTATACATATATATATAATACATATATATATATATAAATATATATATATATATGATGTGTTGCAACATTTTTTTATTTTTAATGCGATAATATACCTGATCCTGCACCATATTCCTTTCTTCCCAAAAAGAACGAATTTATTTTGATGGGATACGAATCTTACAAAAGAATTGAAATATAAAACTTCTATATATTTTATATATGATAAACATTCAATAAGAGTATCTAAAAATTCTCAGTGTCACTTTCCTTACAAGAATAAGTTTTAAAAACAAACTTCACTTAAGAAATGTGAGCAATAAATTTAAGATTCACTTGTTTCTGGTATATCACGATACTCTTTTCATCCACGTTTAAATACTCTGTGGGCAACATTTTGGCAGACCATTTGGAAAACTTACTGTAAAAAAGAATAATTTGCTTGAATATCTACTTAAAAAATTATCCACACTTGCATGAATCCAGCTTACATAGGACCTGAAATGGAAAAAATATGGAACCTAAAACAATTTACCTTGCAGGACAGATAATGGGGAAAGCACACAGATTTGTGGTTTCAAAGAGATCCTGTGGTTGGATACACAAAATTAATTACAGCCTAAAAGGTTTATATACAAGTTTCCAAATTCACCTTTCTGGTTCAAAGGAGTTGCCAGTCATCTTCCTGTGCAGAACTCTCAGACTCACCAGCGGGCAGCTCATCTACGGGATCAAGATCTCGAGTCCCAGTAGCATTATCTCTCAATGTGCTATGATAACTGGCTGGGTTTGGGGAACTGCAGGTCTCAGCGATTGTAAATAGTGGAGCACCATTTGATTGATCGATTAACTCTGATGCGCGCAGACAAAAGTCATTAAAGTCACCTGCCACAAGTCGAAGAATGAGATCCCATGGTTGACAACTTGGATTAAAACAAAAAGAAGAAGAAGAAGAAGAAGAAGAAGAAGAAGAATGAAAAAATGCAATAGAAAAGCATGCATACTCTTGTCCCTGCAATAAAACCCAATTGCCAAGGACGAATCAATTGACTCCAGAGGAATTTGCCTAACAACACTGCAAGTCAATCAACAAGAAGTTGAGTTATCAAGGCATTCTAGAACTAAAGTTGTTGATAATAGATAATTGGATGAGTGGAACATCAATCATAATTCAAGGAAGCAAATTTAGTTTGCAGGATAACTTACTTGCAGTGGTAAGATGAAGTATCGACATCTACATTATCCCTTTTTATGTGAACTACCTGCTGATCAACAAACAGTGAGTCGATACTGCAGCAGGACATCATCCTATAAGAGCTTCAACAAGCATCACAAAAATAACAAGTAGAGAAACAAGCAACAGTTAATTAAAACTCATAATCACGAACGGGATGAAAATATATAAACCTAAATACAGCAGTACATGAAAAGAAAAGGTTATGAGCATGATAACATATTGTGAATTGACATCATGATCAAGGTATAACTTTGTATTGAATTGGGACTTTCCTGAATTCCCAATTCAATACAAAGTTTATAGTGCAAGGATTACTACATATCATCGGACTTTCATAAGTTCAAATAGAATAAGAGGATAGCTTGATGAACAACCTAACTTGGGGACCCACTGACTAGTATTAACTAGGTAATTCGAGAACAGAAAGTTTCTAGCAATGTTTTCATAACCGGACCGGTGACCAAACCGGTTTTGTTAAAATTAGCGGTTCAACCGGTTCAACGGCGGTCGGACCGGTTTAATGAAAATTAATTATATTTTCTTATTTTATTATGTAAAATAATAATATAATAGATTAATTATTATGTAATACATTTTAAATGTAAAAATAAATAAATAGCTACATAAAAACACATATAACAAAACACAAAATTCAAATAATCACATAAATATAACAAAATATACAATTTAAACCTTTATAAAAATTAAAAACAAAAAATTAAAAAAAAAAACATTAAAACTGGTCAAACCGGTTTTAGCCGGTTCTGGGTGGTTTTGACCGGTCAAACCGGTTTTTGGGCCTAACCGGACCGGACCAACCTCCTATTTCCGGTTGGACCGGTTGAACCGGCCGGTCCGGTCCGGTTTTGACAACATTGGTTTCTAGTATCTTGCTTGTCTAGTGTATTTTAGCCCAAAGCACAACCTGTCTCCATAATATTGTCACTCAAGTAATTGATACCAGGGAAGAGACAACAGTAATGCTAATCATAGACGGGTGTAAACATCACCCCTCTTCCTGTAATAGGTCTCCCTTTTCAAAATTCATTTTACAAGAAATTTCAGTGTTGGTCGAGCCAATTAGATCCATTAATTCACATCATTTCAGAACCTATGAATTCATTCCTTGATCCACTTTGATCCCATCAGCAAAACTACAAAGATCAACTGTCTCATCACTTTGTCAGGTAGCGGGAACATAATGTTGAGCAGCCATCATATTAAGGACCACAGAGTTCAGGTATTTTGGCTTTTGTAATCAAACTCCTAGAAATCAAGTAATAGTGATCAAGAAGAATAATGAGGCAATAATTTTGATAGACAATCAGTGAGACGAACTCACAAAGTATTCAATAATTTAATTGAAGTTGAAAGCATAAAGCAACAGATAAGTATTTGAAATTCTAGACCACTCAAAAACAATCAAACATGGGATATACCAAAAATGTGGTATTTTCATAGACTCTATTCAAGGAAGCAAAGCAAGAATATTAATGATACCCAAGAACCCCCCATCTGCAGTATAGCAGCTCAGTATTATCCCTTCAGATACCTAATCAGGTTATGAGAAAAGTACGATTCTAACATGAGAGAGACAGCAAACAACTAGACTGCTTGGGCATGGCACCTAGAACTTGACAACCAAGGAATAAATAAATGAAAGCTATGCCCGTATTCCCACTTCCCTAAACTTATTGAGCCAAATCACTACTGAACTGTCAGGATCTCCGTAGCATCTTATAATTACAGAAAGATGTCGCAAACTGCAATAGCATGTTCTTCAATAGTAAGATAATATAAAATTTCAAACAATTATATGCTAGTGAAATGTGGAAATCAGCAGAAGACCAACTTGAGCACTGCCAGAATAATTTGAATATCAGCCATGATATACTTGCTCATAGGAGATTAGCTACGGCAAATAGGAATTTTGTATCGTAAGAGATATCACCAACTATTCTGCATAAGATCATATTGAGAGACTTCTAGAAGAGGAATTATACGAACCTGCTGAACTTCATGTGGATCCAGATAGAATGCCATTTCATCTTGCACTCCAACTATGTATGTTGAAGCACCAGGTTTACCACCCAAAACACCAAGGCTTTGCGGAAATGTAAATATAGCACTAAGAAGTGGAAGATACCTGTTGCAAACAGAAAATATACATAAACATTAAGGACAACTGTGATGTTTTTGTGTCTGTATTCCAATAATGAATGTGGATGCGGATATAGATACAAATAAAGCCAGATTCCAGGGTCCCAAGGGAATCTAATATAAATGAATATGATAAAAATCAGTGAGGCATACGCTTCTTTGCTAGAAACTATACAGCAGTTGCAAGAATCCAAAAAACCTTGAGGATATCTCCACTCATATCTTAAATTACACATAGAGAATTACTATTCATATCATGTATCTACTTTTAGTTGCCTTTCCAGGATTAGAGTAAATAGGGATGCTAATCTCACTTCAACACTTCATTGATTAACTCAGCATGATATTTACCAGGAAAATTTACTAGCCTGCACAATTTGTATTAACAATTTCGTCCAAAGATATATCTCTCTATTTCATTTACAAGGTTTTCTTTTTTGGCCAAGTTACGATAGCACTTCCCTTAATATTTTCAGGTGTGAAATCCATCAAATATTTATATAATATCTGTGTAACATGCAGAAACGATTAATCATCTTTTCTATGCTGCCCCCCCCCTCCCCCCCCAACCCCCCCCCCCCTGCACTCAAATTTAAAGAACAATATGGAATGTGTAACAGTATTGCCATCACATTATTCTCAGCAACTTCGCTGAAAACAGCCATGCATTTATCAGTAATTTTATCACCATTTGTCATGCAAAATATGTTTTGTGTGCTATGTCATTCGAAGCATCTTTCAGTTATCTGAGAGTCAACAAATGGCTTTAATGCAGCAGTTTGTCGCTCACTTCTACTTTTTCTATTCAAGACGGGGAGGATACAACTTCTATCACTGAATCATCTACTTTTTCCCTTCTAGACAAGATATTAATCGTATACGCTATTCTGATATTAAAATTCGACAGTTTGTGATATGCCTATTCTTTCTTTCATCAAAAATATATTAGTTGAACCAATTTCTAAGCGTAAATCTAGCGCCATTGAAATATTAGATCAGTTTGAGGTTGTAGTACTCGCAGCAAATGAGGATAAAACAATATAAGATGCATTTACCAGAATAAATGTGTTGACTGAATTTCTGGAACATGCTACTAGACATTTTATGTTAAAATGTTAATGTTTAAAATAATGCCACAGTACGCTTATTGGATAGTAAAAAGAAGGCTGCAACAAACTGATAGAACACTTGCTTGAATTTATTGGTGAACTTGCTAAAGTCACACTCTTCATTTATCTAGTTACAATGATACTTCATTTAAAGAGACATCAATAAGTATTGTTCTTCAAAACCAACTTCTGCCTTGACATATGTTCAGTTAATATGTTCTTTTTAGTGTTGGATGGACACACTAATAGTGATCTTTGATCTATCATTTGTCAGAGAGGCAAATATAAAAGGTGAATATAGATTTTGTTAGATGGCAATGATTTGATAACTTCATTAATTTGTTTACTATTAATTAACCGAAGACACATGAAGGATTGCAATTCTAATTCCCAATCAGCCTTGCTATTTTTGGATATCTGCAGTTCATTCTAAAGTGCAATGGAGTAGAGCCAGCTGAATAGGCTCATCACAAAATATTGCCCTCAGACAAAAGTATTAACTTGATTGCAGAAGTGAGAGTCATTGACAACATAGAACAATGCGCTATCAAAGCAAAAAGGATAATAATACATAAAAAAGCAATCTTATTGTTCTACATTTTTTTCATCTTTCATAACAACAAGCTAAAGTGCCTTATGGAATAATTTATCCTGCTTAGTAAATAGCACATAATATCAATTTTCCCACTTTCACTCCCAAAGGATGGTTTAATTTTCTATAAATCACCTCAATATTTCCTCTTAGCTAGGGTCTCTACTCGTGCAGAGTAATTACAAGGCAGATAGAGCACAAAAGCTTAATATTCAAGAAGTCACACTCATTCTATGACATTGCCTCCAGCTAAGAGTAGTATGCCTTATGGATACAAAACTACCACCTGCTGGCATCATACAAAGAATTAACATGTTGAAATAAATAAACCACAGTAATAAGGTTATCTATTCGAATTTTGTATATGATTTGTCCCAAAATGTCTCGATTCAGAACCATCCTCCCGAGCTCCAGATGAACCCCAGGTTTTCTCTCTATGTTGCATAGGTACTACAGCTGCATAACTATGCATAAGTTTGTAATGCATGGAAAGGAAATGATCTTGCAAACAGTGCAATGATAGTACACATCCATTTGTTGGAGAAGGCCAAATCCCAAGTATGAGATTAAAAAAGGAAACTATTTTAGGCCAAATTATTTTTACCTATTTCACGATTGATGATCTTTCTACCTTTCACAAATCTGGAACATAATCCATCAAGTTCATTAGTCTCATTATTTTATATAGCCTCTAATACAATTTGAATATGCACATATCAACTAGGCAACATGTCGTAGCTCATATCTTAACCAACCATAAGAGAAGCATGAGGATTGGCAACATAGCTGAATCCATTACAAATTGAAAGATTAAAAAAAAAAAAAAAAAAAGTTACTGTACCTTGGATTGACTTTTTCCAGTCCTAGAACCAAAGGAACCATCAATAGAACTGGAGCCCAATCCACTTGGCCTCCGCTGATACAGTGTCTGGATACATCCTCAATACAGAGGACAGGAGCTCCACCTCTTTCCCCATCTTCATCACCAGAAACCACATATATGGCCATCATTGAGGACAATATTCCATTATCAGTCTCCTCTCTATTATTACACACCAAACTTTCCCAGGTGCGGCACATGGCATACGGGCCAACCCATGAACCTGGAGCAAGGCCATAAGCCTTTCCAGCTTGGAGAAGATTGTGTATAGAGCAAGGCGAGTCTTCAGAATCCCCAAAAAGATGCAAGATTTCTATGTAACTTTGGTCAAGTTGCTGCTTAATTAGAAAGAAACTAATATGAACACAGGGTTACAGCCAAAATAACTCAGATTTTTGTTGTCAAAATCACAATGCACGAAGATCAAATTCTGCATAAGATTAACAATACCTTGTGCGGAGATTTCCTCCAAGATCTTCCCAATTTATGAAACAGAAATGCCTGTGCATGGAGGAAAGAAATCAGTACACACATTCAACAACATCTGCCTACAAAACAACAAAGATATAAAACAGAAGCACGTGTAATGCCTGAGCAACAAGCATCTGGCTGCTTCGAAGCATGCAACCCCAATAAACATCGCTGCTGTACTTCGTATCCCCAATAGGCGCAAACCCTGCAAAATCAACAAAAACTCATTATCCACATTATCCTCATCTTATGATGCACATTTGCACTCCCACATATCTACATGCACCACCTTTTCGGTATGTGATCAATATCCGCGACGAGAAATCCTCAACAAATGCGGCAAACCCCTCGCTGTGCGTGGGATCCGAAGAATTTGCAAAGTCTCCTTCCTCAGCAACCCGATAGCAAACACCCAAAAGCCAAATATCACTCTTGGAAGAGGAAACGCCAGTCTTATTAAACCCTAATATCCTCCTTATTGATCCACCGTTCATCATCACTCTCTTCACTGCTGCTCTCCACCCTTCATAATAGTTCTTCCCACTCGCCGACTTGTTCCTAGTACCACTATTATTGCTGCAATTCTTGGACTCACTTTTGTTATAATTCTTATGCAAATTCCTGAAAATCGACAAACCCTGTGGCCAGACTTCCCACCAGATTACAGACTTTTGACTCTTGCTACTGCTAACACTTGGTTCTGTCTCAGAAGAGACAGAACCCAGACTCTTTTTCGGTTTATAATTAAAGCTTGAGTCTTTTTTGCTGGAACTATAAATTGGATCACTGTTTCTCTCCCGAAAATCCTTCATCCACAATCATAATAATTGGTTCCACACATGAACAGCAGCCTAAAAAACCATTAACTTTCAATATCTGGGGCAAGAAAAAATGAAATCTTTAACTATAAAACAGAATATAAATGTAGATATAATCAAGAAGCAAAATCAATTTGATCATTAGTTTTTGCTTTTCGTTCGGTTGCATGAAAATAGATACTATTTGAAGAACTACAGATGGAACGAATATAAATAGGGGGAGGGTGGGGGTGGGGATTTAGTGGACGCCGACGCTCACCGGAGATCCCGACGCTGTTGAAACTTAAGTGTATGACGGAGACTCGTCGCCGGGGGATCGGTCGTGGGGATGTAGCTTGGAGGAGGAGCGCTGTGCGTGTGCAATAATAAATTAATACTCCGGGTTGTGTACAATTGGCACGTTTTACACTTTTTTTTGTCTGAACTTTGGGACACTAATATATATATATATATATATATATATATATATATAATTTATCAAAATTTCGGACTATATATATAATAAAACTTTGGAAGTATATTGAAATTTAACTTTCATACCAAGCCTCTAATTGAATTATTTATACTCTTTTTTTTTCTTTTTTTCTTTTTTTCTTTTCTCTTAAGATATGTGTTATAATTCTCCACCAGAAAAGAAATAGGCTAAAAGTTTTAAGTAAACAATTTGTTTCAAAAGTTGTAACTCAAGCATTAAATATTTCTCAAAATACTAAATATAGAGAATGAAAATTAATTATTTGAATTTTAAGCTATTCTAAGAATTGATTAAAAGATATACTTGGAATTTAAACATTAAAATATATATATATATAAGTTTTATATTTCTAATGCCTTAACTTTATGTCATGGCTGGCTGACTTATAAATTTTTATAATTTAAATCATTAGAAGTTCGTACTTAATAAAATAAAAGTTAAAAATAATTATTGAAAAACTCAATCTCATTAAACCTTATAATTTCCTTTAGAAACCCCAAATCCATTGTGAGACTCCTTTGGTAATTTTCTAAATTATTGTTTGCAATCACTAAAATTACTAAAATGTCATTGAATCAAATAAGTTGGATTCACTCTCACCTAACATGAGTTTTGATTATTCCAAACACCTTAAGGCCTATTTGATTAATGAGAAGAAAAAATTGCTAGGCCAAGAATATTCCAATTTCCAAGATCAATTTTTAAACATGTTGATCAGCTAAATGTGGATCAACAATTGCTAAGACTCAACCCAAAGGAGACGGAAGCAAGGACTTCTTGAAGATCAAAGAATCCTAAGATTTAAGATAAAGTTGGACATGAAAATCAACTAGTGAATGAAGTCTCTTAAATCTCAATTTACACTATAACTCAACTTCAGGCCATGATAATACTGAATCGTGTAATGTCTTAACATACAGTAGATAAATACCCATATTTTTTATGGAACTCGAGTCCAAGAAACGATGCTACTAGTTAGTTTTTACCTAGCTTTTATCTTTCCTGGTTTGCAATTCTTGTTATTTTGTGAGCTGCCTCATTTATTTAGATTGGCTTGCAGAGAAAAGAAAAAAGACCAAGAAAAATCCATGCCTTCTTTCCATTAACAAGGCTTCTAACTGGTACATAGAAATAAACAAAGCAAACACAAAGATTACTTATCAATACAACCACCAATCTGATGTACATATTACTCATTGTGACTTGGAGAACACGAACACATTCATAGCCTGAGGCTAGCTACTTAATAGCTAGTTTTGAATGGTCTGTAAACCTTGAGGTCAAGCACCACACCAGCAACCGAACCAACAGCAGCAGCGATTGAGATCATGAGACAAGCAAAACTCAGCATCTGGAGGCAAATCCATCTGATACTCCACCTTGGTATCTTCTTCTGCGCGATATACATCTCAACTGGGAAGTATACGGTCAATGGCCAAAACCCAAAAGCTCCAAGAATCCCCACCACATCATTAAAGAAGGGCAGCAGCATTGATATAACAGTGGTCAATAGCACGAATGAGCTCCTCCAGACTAACTGGAACAGGTTCAGGTTATAAGGCTGCTGCAAACAAGGAATTGGGATTCTGATCTCTTTGGTAATGAATCCACTGTCTGGCCATTTTGCAGCTGCCCATTTCTCAACAAACGCGAAAAGTGGCTGGCAGTAAACTTGGTAAGCCCCCACTAAATGGATAACGATGGCTGCATTCGCAATGTCAAGAAGCCAAAAGGGGTTGTAGAATCCGAATCCAGTTAGGAGGTTGCCTGGTGCAAGGTCTCCAAATGCTGCATACCCCATACACCCACAGAGCATATAGAAAGCAGTAGTCACAGCAGTGCTTATCAGAGTGGCTTTCTTCATTGTCTTTGCCTCTGATGGTGGGGATTTGACAGTGTCCTGTTTGTTCAGAAGAGAGAAGTGAATTAACTTGAACTATTGTACTAATGTTTTCATTTTTTTCAAGAAGTATATGGAAGAAAGTATCTACATATACCTGAATCTCAATAAGAATGATTGAAAATGAGTATGCGAAAGCTATGTCCCCCAGAGCTTGGAAGCTCCTCCATATTTTCTGAGTTTGGGTCACAGTTCCGATGCTTATTCCAGTGAGACTACCCTTGATGGTTCCATTAGCTGGTAATCACAACACAATAAGCATGTTTAGTAATTTATCAGGGAAACCATCAAGATTATTCAACTTGAATCTAAATATATCGCAATATAAACGGACCTGCTACTTGAGCAATGCCAAGGCCTAAGCCAATAGATGAGTAAGTGAAGGACATGACAGCAGCAACAATTGAGAGCCACCATATCTGATCGAAGTCTGGAATCTGAGAAAACAGGATTTGTGTAACACCAAAAGCTATCATGTATGGATTACTGGACATATGACATGGATCTTTCCCACCACTCTCATGGAAACAATTCGATCTTTTGATGGCCCTGTTCAATATGAAATCAACACACCAAATTATCATCCATGCCAAAATCTCCAGTCAAAAACATCGAAAACAAGAAAATTACAGTGGCATACATGCACTCACATCATGCTTATAGATGCTGCAATTGTGTATCCAATGGCCACTCCAAATATATTCAGATACTGAATTAGCCCACATAACTTCACTTTAAATCCACCTGTTACAAATCAAAATACACTACATTAGGAAAACTATATTTGTTCCAAATCTCCCAAGTGGCTTTAATTATTTTGAGCCTAAAATTAACTGAAAATACTGTACCAAGATTGGATCGGACAGCATCCATGTATGTATAGTTTCTCTTGCCAAATAATGGATCCCCTGAGCGGTAACAGTCAGCTAGGAGGGTTGAAGTGTGGTAAATCACAAAAGAGAACAAGAACATGACAGTTGGGCCAGCAATCCATCCCAGCTGAGCTATAGCCCATGCTAAGGAAAGAACTCCTGATCCAATCACCGCCGTTATTATATGTGCACTGGCAGTCCAAACAGTCCCTAAACAACAAAAGATACAAGAGTTATATAACATTGATCATTTATTCACCTTTCAAACCAAAACAAAACAGTACAACCATTAAACCAGGTGTTGCAATGTTTGAGAAGGGTCGCATAGGAGTATACCAGTTCTTTGGGGTCGGCCATCATCATCGACAACTTTGGAGCAAAACTGCGGTGGCATATTGACAGAGACATTGAATACTTGGCCATTGTGGTGGTGGTGGTGGTGGTTATTGGTGGCAGTGCTCTCACCCATCCTGAAGTTGAGCAAAAAGTATAACACACTTGTATATATATCAGTTATTGTGAAGCTTTGCAATGCCTTGCTTCACAACTAATAGCACCAAAACACTCACTACAGAGGAGCAATCTTATCACTCAAATGTTTCCTCCAAAACAACTAATGTACATAAAAAAACCAAATGGCAAATATTAGAGAATCAAGAAGAGAAGCTACAAGTATGTATGGTGGCAAAGTAAGGATGGACTGAAGGGAATTTATAACCAACTCCTAATAGCTATAATTGGAAAGCCATGTGAATTAAGGTCACAATTCAAAATGAAGGGTCAATTTTTCTTAAGTTCACTTTCAAGAATTCAATCAAAACAGTCAAGAAGATTCCCTATGTCAACGCGTGCACTAACATGCACGAACAAAACTACTGATATAAAGCATTACTCTAATATGTTAAACGCACGTCCACATGGTGTTATGGGCGTGTGAAGTTTACATAATGTGCTTCTTTCAAAAAGAGAGAAAAACTAAAATTATATCGCTGAGTGGCTAAATTAATTTTGTACCTGGATTATTATTTAGCAGCCCTCTAGCTCCCTCAAACAGAGGAACAATAACTATGTACAAAAGAGGGTATTATTTGACACAGTGTGAGATGGGATGAGAAAGCACCTGCTGCACACTCTTTCAGCTGTGCCTCTGAAGCTTATATAGAGAAAAAAATGGTTAAGAAAATTGAATAAGCTAGCAACCACTAAGTATAAAATCTTATAATATAATTAATATCTAATTATATCTTTCCAAAAAGATTACTTTTGTACAGCATTCTAATGTGTAAGCTTCCCTTCCATCGATGTAGAAATAGCATAGATGCTCCCTGTTTCACATCTTGATTATTAATGATTAAAAATGCAATCTTTGGCATTTTTTGTAAGAAAAAAGTGTCCAGTCAAATGCAAGAATATATTATTAACAATATTGGTGGAGCACTCTTGGGACTTCTAATTTAATTGCATTATGCTGTCCGTTCTTTTACTTAGATACTAACCAGTATCAAGAAATTTGATGGTTAATGGTTAAGAATTAGGACTATGTGACAAAGATAACTTTTGAGCACTATATGTGGCACAGAAATATCAGAAAAGATGCATGGCATAATTATGATGTACATTACATAAGTTGGAAGATTAAACTATGTTGAATATTTTGTATAGAAATAAATATTCCTGGAAATGCTGATTAGTCGATTTGACTATTTTTCGAGGGGCAATAATAATCATTTTATTTAATTTATTCGAAATGTTCTAGACTAATACTGAACAACTCAACGAATAATGAGTGAGTTAAAGAGATAAGAATTGTACTTTATACTGCAGCAAACGAAGCAGTTATATATGAATAATACTTTTTGTATTTTTATATATTATATTCTATCATTTATTGTATTACATATTGATTATTCATCACTGTAAAATTTTATTCGTAAAATATACACGTATTAATAATCAATGCAATGTAAAAAAAAATTATATTCGGAGATGAAAATTGTTGTATTATTATTATTATTCATTTCATTGTCTTTAAGTTGGAAAAAGGATCAGTTTGATTCTGATGGGACCTAGGGTTACATATTGCATGATTTAACCAATTGTGGGTCAGTTGCTAGATTGGAGGTTCACATGCATTCTGTTTGAATGTGCTCAACTATTTCAAAAGGAATTTTAATTAGGTCTAAGGTATTTTAGGTGTTGCATGAAGGAGAAATGACCTACATTCCTATCACCACCACTCAATTAGGGTACATAGTCAAACCCTCAAAGAAACCCACTTTCAATGGTGCCCCTTTTAAGTTGGTTGTCCCCAGTTATAGCTGCACTCGAGTACCCTAATTTCAACTCACACTTATATCATGCATGAGTTAAAAAATAATAAATATGTAGAAAATGTGTATATACATACCAACAAAATTTTCATCCTCCTCACCTTTTCTTTTTCCCCCTTTTTTTAATCTTATTTAATGGGAAAAAAATCATGAACGTCACTTTTGACTCTCATATGATGAATTTTTGTTAATCTTATAATTAATTTATTAGATCTAGTGCTACGAAATAATTAAAAATTATGGTTAAGTCAAAATGTATTTTTTTCTTTTTATTCAATAAGTATTGCATGACCCAATAATTCAAGGAAGAGTGCACCATGATTAAGATCCTTTGCTGTAAATTACTCGTCGGGTCTTTGGAGCAGGACTTCTTTAGACAAAAGAATGAGAATAATTTTGGTATTTTGAAGAAGTTACCATTTTTTTATGAGGAAGGCTATGCCATTTAAAACCCATACAAATTTCGAATGCTTGAAGGCCTCACTGACCCAAAGTGAGTGATTTAGAAAGATTTTTGTTTATCGATTGTCCGTCATGATACCCATAACCTTGCTAATTTTGGTATTACAAAATTTAGATATCATATTACTTGTTATGATATACTGTATTAAAAAATATATATTCTATTTAAATTGACTAATCATCATCAAGTGTACATTCAATGTTCATATAGCTAACTAATACATAATAATCAAATATACTACTCATAGTCCTCTCATAATACACAAAAATTGTGGATTATATGTACAATGGTGTGTAACCCATAAATGACTTTTCATAAAAGGTTTCATGCTTGGAGCTAAAGATCGAGCTATTCCTATATTAATTCTTAAGTGAATAAAAAATAACAATCATGAAAAGATAAATAAATATATAAAGTGAAGAAAAGAACACCAGTCATTGACTCTTTATACTTTAGGCGCACAAAGAGTACAGTGAATGGTTAACATTATCCTGGCATTTCTTTTTGAATGAATGAATGAATGGAGATTCTTGTGCATCCACCATTCAATTTGGCATACACTCAAGCAGAAATAATGTGTTATTTAAATAATGATGATAAGAGCCATTGATAGTTGGCTCATAAGCTATCATTCCCCAGAACCAGATACTCACTTTGAATGATTTTTTTTTTCATTTTTTTTTTTTTTTTTTTGTAAGAGACTGCTACATATATGAAGCACCCTTTTTAGTCTTCAACCCAACAACTAGAAGCTAATAAATTCACAAAAAAAGTGCAACCTTTTGGTTATAAAAGCTGAGTGCCAAGACTGTACACAAGTTGCCTGTTCCACAAAACAATGCCCATCACTCCATGGCTTTGTCCTTTGGAGCATATGGCAAACCAGCAATGGAGAAGCTATTTTGGCATCAAGATGAGCCAGCACAGTTACCTCCATCCGCAAAATTTACTTGATACATTTATATTAAAATTTGTGGTGTGAAGTTGTGAACAATAGTTTTCAGCACCAAGAATTGTAATCCAACAGAAAAATTTAGAGATTGCCGACACAAATATAGAACTTCAGGATTATCTTGCCCAATCAAATATTGCCATGTAGGATTCCGTATAAAAATTGTTGTACAGCTAGATTATTCTACTGTCAAATCAACTGCATTATCCTAAGAGGAAGGGCCTCCAATCTAATGCAAATGGTGAACACCCTTTAAGCAGTTGTTACAAAATTTTAATTGTCCAATCGTCTGCAATTTGCACGTTAGGCTTGCGGATGGTCAGGACAGATGGGCCAGTCCCTCCTCGAAGCAGGAGTGGCCCCAATTCGATATCTACCTTCTGATTTCCTGGTTCAACAAGGGCAGCTGTTGGTTTCGGAGACAGTCCTAAAAGTATGATTCTCTCCACAGTGCACTCTGAGGCAAATTTGTGGTAGCCAGCCGTGGCAGGGGCCATATTCGAAGAAGTAAGCCTTCCGTTTGAAAATGTAAAACGGCGATGTATGTAGGCACCTTGCTGGAATTCAAAGCTCTTTCCATCATCAACATAAAGCTCACCTTCTGCAGCCTTGGAACTATTAAGAGCTATAACCTGCCAGACATTTGAAACTGGAATAAATAAAATGTGCTCAATGTTAATTGCACTTTTGCTGTCAATTGTGAATCAGTCCTCTTGACGAAATTATTTGGACACAAAAAGAATGCAGAATCAAAGTCCTCCAACTAACTAAAACTAGAAGGAGTGAGTCCAAAACTTTCTTTATCTCACTGCCTCATCATGCTTTTGAAAAGCTTCAAATGAAGTAATAGATGCTAATTTCCACATTGCCTCTAAAGTAAATAATGCCTAAGCTCAAGGAAAATATGTCAGCTTATTTGAAGCATGTCAAGCATATTCATCCTATCCAGAGCATTCAATAGAATTATAGCTAGTTTTCCCAGTTTATGACATGATTTACCTAACTGAAACTTACCCCAAAACCAAAAACCATTTTACTTGACTGGTTATGTTTCTTGATTGACTCTGCACATCTAATCAGTATTATAAAATAAATTTAGTGTTCAAATTTACTTTCTTGAGGAAAAGAAAGGGAAAAAACTTAGTTTTCTGAACATTGTCACTTCATAGAGCATGATTGCCCAGAGATAAAGACCCATAGCCATCAAGATAAAATTCACCGGTGTGAAAATATCCAAAATCTTGCAATAAAACCAGGTCAATATCTTCAATGGAAGAAATTAATGGGACTGTTTGAGTGCGGCCAGGCACATGTGTGTGTGTTGAGAGAGAGAGAGAGAGAGAGAGAGAGATTGTAGCCTACATTTTCAAACAACTTCACAAGAGGGGTCGACTAGAATTTTAAGACATACCAGAGTGTAAGGATCATTTTCCATTTGTGTGGAGCTTCTTCGAAATCTATCTTTTCTTGGTATGATGGTACCAGCCCGTTGGAAAGAAGGTATGCTGTCCTCTGAAACTTCCAACTTATGAGTTGCTCCTCCCTTGTAAGCAGTTCCAGTTTTCATGTCATACCAAGACTGATCCCCAGGAAGATACACTGACACGTGTTTGGCTCCCTGTGAAAATTCTCACATGTACTTAGTGGAGACACAAAAAAGAGTGAAGATGCCTGAAGGAAGAGAAACAGCAATATAAGGGTAAAAAGTTGCAAAATCTTCTTAGGATGGCACCTGAGTGTATATTCCTTGTACCAAAAGACTGTTTCCAACCATAAATGCCACGTCATTGCTGAATGTTTTCTCATCAGCAGGAAATTCCATCCAAAGAGGACGAGCGACAGGAATACCACTGGCATTTGCCTCTCTGAATAATGTGTAAAAATAAGGGAGCAACATATAGCGTACATGTATGGCTTCCCTCATGAGTTCCGTATTTCGTTCCCTGTAACCAAGACAATCACCAAAGCACCAATATCAGACACAAGACAAAAGTTATTTTAAACAAAAGAAAAGGAAAATTTGTAGCCATAGCTTCATAGCATTTGTATCTGAGCAGTCTAAATTAACTATACTCAAAAAGCATTAAATCTAGATGACCAGTATTTATTTACAAGATCTTAATCACTAATACCGAACATTAATTAGAACACTCTATGCACATACACACAGACTATTACAGCTTTGCTTAAACCAGCATCTAGTCCTACAGGTAAAAGAGATATTGTACCCAAATAACCAAGGTTCACGTCTTTTGGTGTCTTGATGAGCATGTCCTCTAAAGAAGGGATAATAGGCAGCCAGCTGATACCAGCGAACCAACAACTCAGTATCAGGATTACCAAAAAATCCACCAACATCCGCACCTGTGAAGTACATATAAAATTAATGGAAATATAAAGTTCATATACCCATTATGATGCTAATAGACAATTTACTAACCAGAGAATGATATTCCGGTAAGACCAAGTGTCAAGATCATGGGAACTGAAACCCTTAAGTGATCCCATTCAGCTGAGTTATCTCCTGTCCAAACTGCTCCATGTCTTTGACTTCCAGGGAAAAAGGCTCTTGACAAAACAAAAGGTCTGTCTTTTCCGTCACCTCGCTTAACAAGCCCATCTGCTGTAGCCATGTGGAAGTAGTAGCCATAGGCATTATGCAACTCTCTATGCTCAACATCTCCGTGGTGTAAAGCATCTCTAGGCATTGAAACCTGAGATGTAAAAGGAGCATTTGTTTCATTGGAGAACTAGGATTGTCACAACCACAAATTTCAGGAAAGAAAACTCATTTCTTTAAAGCTCTCATTGAAATTTCAATTGTTGCAGTGCAGAATTTTTAGAAAGTTGGAAGCCAGGAGCCCGTGCCCTAAGCCACTCACCCAAACAATGTGTTCGGAACTTGGTCTTGTGATATCAATATTGATCCTTGAAATGCAGATCAGTCAATATTACCACATTCATAATAATAATCATCAAACATGAATTACTTATGTTGGAACTAATAGTTGTATCATTGATTCTGAAAACCACACCTGTTTATTTGTGCATTTATATGAAGGTAAACTACAAGAAATTCATCTGTCATTGACACAAGTTACCCAACACAATGCACACTTCTACTAAAGCTGAAACACCCTGGAAGAAAATGAGGATACTTCCAAAATGTTATGTTCTTTCATGACCACAAGAATTTGTTCAGATCTAATATTCTTTGGGAAAAAATGATGCATATTTTAGGGCCAAGAACAGAAGAATTCCAGGTTGAGAATCCGTCAGAAGGAAATATATGATGAATTTGACAGTGCAAAACAAGCTTGATCCAGAAGCACAAGTAATATTATCAGTTGGACATTCAATTGCCTACGATTTTAATGAGAATAGACAAACCAAACTAAAGCAACTCAACCTTTCAAGAAATACTCACTCCACGAAATAATGGGCCTAATTTGACCCCACAGGTTATAGAGTTTTAGAAGAAAGTTGAAAAAATATAGGTTTTATATATTTTCACACTATTACCCTTAAAGTAGTGGTTGACAGTAAGTAATGTCATCATTACTTCAAAGAAGATAGTTTTGGAATATATATTTCCATTGAAATGGAGTCTTATTTTGGGACATCCCAAAAAGAAAATGGGAGCAATAAATTTGGAATAGATGGAGTATAACAAGTAGATTGAAAATTTCACAGATTCAACAAGTTTCATGCAGGCAACGAAGAGCTATTGGATGATATAACTACAAAACCACATATTTTGTGAATCAAGAAAACAACATTGAAGTGATAATCCCTCAAATATTTTGTCCATTTTGGTGCTAGAGTGACTGCCAAACTTCTTCTTGCTACAAACAGATCTTGTATTATCATACAAACCTCAGTCCAAAGTATTGGATCATTCATTCTTAAAATGTTCATGTTTTTCAGTTCCAGAGCTCCCTTTTAGTGTTTTTTTTCTCTTTCTTCTTTTTTTTTTCTTTGGGGGGTTGGGAGTGGACTGGGTGAAATAGCTTGGCATATCCTAAGTCACAGAGGACTATCTCTCCAAAGCATAAGACCAGTCTGTTTCACATGTAGTAACAAAACACCAGCAAGAACTCTAC
The DNA here is from genome assembly GCA_019321725.1 of Paulownia fortunei. Taxonomy (NCBI): domain Eukaryota; kingdom Viridiplantae; phylum Streptophyta; class Magnoliopsida; order Lamiales; family Paulowniaceae; genus Paulownia; species Paulownia fortunei. The sequence goes on from CM033110.1 coordinate 17,091,307, forward strand.
TCAAGACACTTTTCTTTAATGATATCTCGTGAAGTTGTTAACAGTAGATACCATAATCAATTGAATTATATTTATCCTAAAGGAGGAATTTGTAATTATCTAAACTTAACTCCCTAGACTTTTTGTGCATCAACTGCAAAGGTGGTGTAGCGCTCAACAGTCAAGCCATCAACTTGAAAGACTAAGATCAAATTCCCTTTCATCTCTCCCTAATCCCTCCTTCCGATTGAGTAAAAGAAAGACAAATAAAAAAAATTGTGTTGCATATTATACATGCTGCATACCCAATTAATATGTCATAATGAAAGAATATGTACAAGATTACCTACGGGCCATAACACGTGCAAAGTCAGAATTTGAAAGTGCATGATAATAAATTTTTAAGCAAGCAAGTTTTTCCATGTGAACTTGATACCCCTGGGCTACCTGGGCTACTTTCTTGTGTAAATTTATAACAAGATTTACTTAGATATCTCAAAATTCTTCCCACTACATATAACTTTGTTTTTGTTGTTCACAACAATTAGATCAATCTGCAAGTTCTTGTCTTATGTACACTTTAATGAAAGTCACTACTAATTGCCTAATAGTACAAGCATGAATATACACGTAAAAGTATGACGAATGAAGCACCCCTCATTAGATAATGAGACATGGAAAGTTAGCTATTGTTTCTCAACACCATAATAGAGAAAAAGACGTCAGTTTTTCTCTCCTACTCCAGGATAGAACTCCTTTAGTGTACTTTGAAGCACAAGTTCACAAGTTGTAAGCAAATAGATTATCACCACAGAGAAGGCTTTAGCACTAACAAGCATTATGTTCAGTACTTCAAATAGTAGCAGGTCACTTGACAGCCTGAATAAATTATTGCACCCAAGGCATTTGAAAATTTCCAGTTACCTTGAAAAGCTCTGTAATGAGAGCATAATTTACCAAAAAGATATGCATAACTTACTACCTAAACCAGTCTTTACACGAGAATATTTGTGTCCTTCCCTAGGGCAACACGTAATTCAGACTTCTGAAGATCTGTTTCGAGCTTCCAATACATCAAAAGAGTATGTGCATGGAAAACCAACTTAAGCTTCTCTAAACCAAATATGATACTATAGAATATGATTAAGAGTGAAATTAACACAAAATTTGATTTAGCAAGATAAGAATGCATCTAAGCTATTGATATCTCTATAAATTAACTCTAATTTGACTAATTAGCTGACAAACCAAGCAAACACAGTTATTTTGCTACAAAGAGATGAAACCAAAATGACTAGCTGTAATAAAAACAATTAGCAGAATACTCTAAAAGAATATAGAATCAAAATCAAAGGTTTACCTCTGGACCATTGAAGACAGAAGGTTCATTCATGTCATTCCAGATGTACAATGATGGAGTCGAACCAACATAATTCTCGTACAAGAATTTCTCTGCCCACCAGGACCTAATCTCTGGATTCACCATATCCAAGTACGATGAGGAGCCAGGCCAGCACCATCCATCAAAATCCTTCCCAGTTGCGTCCTTTACATAGTATCCCTTCTGGGAAGCCTCCTTATGTATGAAATATGATTCATCCCGCTTGATGTGAGGATCCACAATAGTGACCATGTGCCTACCTTTTGCAGCTAATTTCTTCTGCATCTCTTCTGGGTCAGGGAACAGCACCCTGTCCCATGTAAAATACTTCTTCCCGTCCGTATGCTCAACATCAAGCCATAAAACATCATAGGGAATGTCATGCTCGTCGAATTTGGTGTCAACATTATAAACATCCTCCTCATCCCTATAATTCCACCTACACTGATGGTAGGCAGTGGCAAATAACTGAGGCAAGGCCGGTGCTCCTGTTACAGTAGTATACTGCCTAACTACATCTTTTGGCCCTGGACCAACAAAAAAGAATGCATCCACCACGCCAGCCTCACTCATCCACAAGGTATCAACCCTCTTCTGATCAGAAGGCAACATTAAGTCCGACGAGAACAAATTCCATCCAGGCCCCAGAATGTCAATCTGCATTTCAGCAGCATTCAGCCAGAAAAACCCGGAACTCCCTCGTGATTTACCATGTGATATCATGAAAGGAATGCTCCCGTAAAGCCCAAAAGGTGAATCATGGATGTACTCAAAAACATCAAGATTAAAAAGCCTATAGGGCTCAGAATCCTCAACTCCAGGCCCTCTAGTTGGCTTTAAGGCTAAACTAGTGGCATGTTCTGGAATGCCATAAACAAAATCAGCCTCGTAAAACGACACATCAAAGCTAATACTCTGTGGTCCATAGGGCCTTGTATCAGTATGGCTCCTAAACCTCTCCTCCCAATCCTCATTTTCCTCTTTTTTCTCCCTCAGCTGTTCAAAATCAAACATGCCATTTGAGTTCAAAGACAACACCTTTTTTCCGTTTTTACCACTCTCCCTCACAAAAACCTCAAAAGGGTCATGCCTAATAACACCTTCATACCCGTCAGAAAGATATAGAACAGACAAGATACCCGAACCATCCTCATTTTTCTCCTCTTTCAACCTCTGTAGCCACAGCTTTTTGTTAAAAAACTCAGGTACAATCACATCAGGAACCTCAAATCTCTTCTTGCGTGGGCCTAAACTTTGGTCCTCATCAATCTTGAGCCTCATCACACCATCCTGATAGGCCGATATTGTGAGAACCAAAGGCTTTATGGGCTTCTCTTGATTTTCAGAATTTTCTTGATTATTCTCCTTGGGGATGAGTTTAGCCACAAGATCACCGTCAGAGATGGAGACGTCGGTGGCGATTAATGAGCAGGACCCCGGTTTCCGGTAACGGGCACGTTTGCAGAATGGGGTCTGACTGCAGCTCCTGAACTCATCTTTTTTCCAAGAATAACCCCCGTTTATAAAGAGGAGAAGAAACAAAAAAGTGCACAGAGGTTTTCCCATGGCTGCTTATTCTAATTTCTTGTGAAAAATAAATCACTGCTCACTGTGTACAGAAATCATGGAATTGGGAGAAATGGCTAACTGGCCAAGAATTTTAATGGAGTGTTTGGAAGTATAGTGTGTAACAAATGAGACTGGTGACAGAGACCAGGGATGGATGTGTTTGTTATTTTCACTTTAACCCCTCAATCTCACTCCAATCTCATTTAGAGCACTAAAGTTCCATAAATTCCTTGATTAGCCACCATTCATTACTTAAAATTCAAATGAGACAAAGGCATCCAACATAAGTATAGTATGATTGCAATTTGCAGTCCTGGTTCATACTACTAAGTAGTAATAAAAGAACATGTTCATTGTAGTGAAAGTTTGCAGTTTCCGACTTATCACTATTTGAAATAGATCAGAGGTGTGTATATGGATTTTTTTTTCATATGTCATTCTTTTAAGTAGTGATTGTCATACATCTTATTAGATAACATCTATTATCAAAAATTTTACAGTAATTTTAACTAAAAAGAAAATACGATCATGTTCATTCTAAAAAAAAGGTAAAACAAAAAGAGCTATAAGGCTAAATAGATCCCATAAAGTTATTTTCTTCTTTTTTTCTCTTTAAGCTTATAATAATGCATAATTAATGCGTCATTATTTACTAAATCATAAATAGTACAAACTATATTAAAAAATTAGTAAATATCAAACTATATAGAAACTAGAACCACTCATTCCTGTTAGGTATCACAGAACAACAAAAGCAAATTAGAATTCATCCAATCATATTATTGATGTTTTCAAATAGACTCTCAGTGATTGAATTGCCCTGTGTGTGCATTGACACAGCATAGACTAAAGCATAAATTTCAAATCATTCTGCTCCGAAAGTTTCAATTATTATTATTATTTTTACTCACTGAGTGATCATTCAGTGGATCATATTTATGGAGTTGGTTAGGTCAGTTTATAATTCAATAAATCCAGAATTTCAATCAAAAAATTGATACGTATCAAAATTGAATCAAATTTTTTTGTTTATTTTTTAATTTTGGTTTTTTTATTAAAATCAATATTTGTTCGATTTCAATTTACCAAATCGTACCAAATACGATATTATTATTTTTATATCTTTTTATATTCAATTTTTATGTATATTTTTATATCTATAGTTTATTTTTATACTATTTTAATTTTTTTACTTACAAAAAAAAAACTGAAATATATAATTATGATTTTAATATTTATTTTTTAAATAATTTTGTAGAAATATGAGAAATTGAAATTCTCTACTTTATTTTTGAATGGTACAAAGGTTACATAATAAATAAGAATTAATCTCACTTTACTCTCTTTACTTTTGTTGATTTTCACTTTACCCTTATATTATCAATTATCTCACTTTACCACCTTTTACTCTTATTTTGTCCCATTTTACCCTCTTATACTCTAAAAAAAATTAATCGAATTAGCTTTATCAATTATTTATACTAAAATTACTTTAAAAATTTCTAAAATTAATAGATTTATATTTATATTTTAATATTTTTTCAACTTAATTAATAACACTTAACATTAAATTCATTTGAAATTTTATTATTCTTAAATTTTATAACTATTTTTTATAAATATAGTTCCTATTAAATTTCTATATCATATGATATTTTTTATTAGCTAATACATTTTACTTATAAATTTTTTACTTATCATAAATATAAAAAATATACAACATATTTCTAAAAAATATTTTGTTAAATGCATAAAATATTAGTAATAAATTTCTCATTGTTAATAAAATTATTAAAATTTCATAAAAACAATGTTAAATTCAAAAAAAATTATTCTTAGGTATAATTTAATACTATTAGATAAATTAGAAATAATCAAATTATCATAATTTAATAGATATTATGTTCTATTTAACAAAATTATAGTTATTTTAGTATTTAATTTTATTACTATTACTTGATTATAATGATTATTTTTTAATTTAACATAGTTTCTATGAACTTATGATAATTCTATTAATAATAAAAAAACTATTACTAACATTTTATGTATCTAGTGAGATATTACTTAAAAATATTTTTTATATTTTTTGAATTTATATTAAGTAAAAAATTCATAAGTAAAGTGTATTAGTTAATAAAAATATTCTACTATATACTAATTTAATAGAAATTATGTTAAATTAAAAAATAACTATTAATTAAATTACAATAAAATTTTAAATAAATTTAATGTAAAGTATTAATTAATCAAATTAAAGTATTAATAGAATATAGCTATAAATTAATTAATTTAGAATATTTTAAAGTAATTTTGCTATAAATAATAGGTAAGGATAATTTGATTACTTTTTTTAGAGTACAGAGGGAGCAGAATGAAATAATAAGAATATAAAGAGGTAAAGTGAGATAGAGTGAAAGTAAAATGAGTTAAAATGAGATAATTAAAAATATAAGAGAATAAAGTAATATTCAACAAGGTAAAAAGGGTAAAGTAAAATTAACCCAATAAATAATTAGAGTATTAGCAATCTCGGCATTTATTCATGTAATTACACTGATTCTATTTTCTAAGAAAAAAACTCATAGAAAAGGAAAACTATTAGTGACCAGTGAGGAATCAGGTAAAGATTACCCAAATCTCTTATTATGGGAAGCAACTAGGAGGAATCAATCATGAATTTTTAATAAATTTTTATTTAAAAAAATTTGATTACCAAAATATAAAAAAAAAATCGGTAATAATTGAAACAAATCGATTAATTTAGTTTGGTATTTGGTATATTAAATTTTAATTTCGATTTGATAATAACTAACGAACACTCCTAAAGTTGTTGGAGTAGTTTGATGAGCAATGCTATGTTAAATTTCATGGGATTTGAATAAGTTGATCACATATTTGGTTAGTAGAAGTTTTATAGAATATCAATTAGCAAAACATTTTCTTATACTCCAATTATTTATGGGGTGCTTCACATTTTTTATAACCAATACTACTTATAGGCAGAGTACTATTTCCTAAACTCAATTTAGTTAGAGAAACCGTAGCACTGTACATTACCAAATAGCTTATAGTGCAAATAAGTGTTAAGTCTCTCATAGTCTTTTGTATCATTTACAGGGCACACCCCTTGTATTTAATTTTATAGTCCTAATTGTTTGCTTTGTTCATCTTATATTCATCGATTTTCGAATATCCATACTATATTACAACCAGTCATTTAGTTTATCGGTACCGCCTCCTATCTTTGTGTGGGGAGATTAGAATTCAACCAATGTATCCAGTGTGTGAGTGCGCGAGTTAAAACAAAATAAAAAAAAATTATATTGATCTCATATTTTTTTTATTAGACCTCATTGTTTTTTTCCAAATATGTTTCAAATGCAATCTATAGAACAATTTCACATAAATGATTGACATGTTTTCTATGTATTTTTTCCTTCACTTACCTTTTATAGATCCCTTTATGCATATTAAATATGTCATGACTAGAGCATGTTTGGAATCACTTTCAAATGGACTTTTAAATAAAAAAAGTTCATTTAAATTTTTTTTTGGTGTTTGGTAATTTATATTGGATGGACTTTTTGGATAAGTCATATCTCTAAAAGTCCATTCTAGAAAAGTGAGAATAGACGGCTTCTTAAAACTTATTTCCCGCACTTTTATCTGGAAGTTATTAAAAAGTTTATATTTTCCAATTCTATCCCTTCTCTTTCTATTTAAATTACCAATATTAACCTCACTATACTACTTTTCAAAACGCGTTCGTTCTTCCAAAACTTTTCACAAAAGTTTTGAGGGATTTCAAGGTATCTATCATTTTTTCTTTTTGTAATTTATTTTTTAATTGAGATGTAGATGATGTATTTTTTATTTGGATTCTTCATACATATATTTTATAATTTTTATCTGATAAAAAAATTTGAACAAATTATACAAAATTCATACTCCTATAACTTTCTACACATACTGATCATTGATAGTATTTTCTATATTTTTCAGGTAAATTCTGTGGATTTAGATTATTTCTCATTCGTTTAAATTGTTTGTGAGTTTTCTCTTATATATACATATAAATATATATATATATATATATTATAAGGTTACAGTTTAATACTGAAACTTTGAATTCAATTGGATTCTTGTTTTCTTTGCTACTTTTACTAAAATTTTGTAAATTATTTTCTTTTATTCCATGAATTTTAGAGTTTGTATACATCTATACTTGGTGGGTCTCTCATTCTGGAAAAAACATAAATGGAAGCTTCTTTTTTCTCTTGATGGAATTTTTTTGCGAATATTTTTATCGGGTGTATTTCTTCAATATTAAAATTGTTGTTGATTATAATTACTTAAAAATAAAAGTGAAAATCATGAAAGAGAAATTGAAACTATGAGTTGCAGTTTTTTCATTAATCTAATTTGTGAATTTTCTTTGAAAAGTTTCACAAAAAAATTAAATTAATAACTGGTAAAAAAATAAAATTATATCTTACTTAAGTATTGATAAAAAAAAATATACCAATTAATTCATTTACCGTAAATAATACTTTTAATATAAGTAGGGACAATATTGTTAAATCCATGTTAAAGATGCACTTTTCAATTAGTTTACCAAATATAATTTCATGTGAAGAATGGACTTTTAGTTATAAAGCACTTGTTTGAAATGGATTTCACCAAACATATGTTAATAATATAAAAGGACTTTTCAAAAAAGTACTTAATAAAAAGTCCATTTAGAAAATAGACTTATATTGTAGAAGTGCTCCCAAACATGCACTAATCTCTCATTTAGGCAGTATTTTGTTGTATGACAGGATATGGATTGTTTGGGCGGGAGAGAGGGGTGGTTGGATGGAATGTTGTTTGTAGAAAAAGGGTGAGGGAGAGAATATTATTTAAAGATTTGATAAATAAGATCTGGTGATCTCTATTTTTTTTTTACTCTTATATTCATTTAAAGAAATATTTTGGATATTCTATGTATTTTCTATGGGTATTTTATCAATTTTGTTAATTACTCATACAAACTAATATTTCAAAAATCTATTTCCAAATTACAATTGAATCCATTTTGGATCCACAAAATTAAAGAATTTTATTTAGTATATAACTATAACCAAAATACTATTAAAGTGATTTCAAATATAATTTCCTCATCAATCGAACCCACCCCAACAAATTCCCTTCCATGTAAGCTAAATTTATATGTTCATCGATATTTTCTCTGTTTAAAATTATACATCTATGGTCTTCATAAATAGTTTAACAAATATAGAAGCTAATTTTTTTTATTTTCTTCGTAGACTAAATTGAGATTTATGCCAAAGTTGGAGCACCAAACTAAAGTGACACAATAATGTTTTTCAATAGTTTATGCTCCATTGTGGCCAAAAACATTATTTTCGAAGTACTAAGGACTTGAAAGTGAAAAAGAGAAAATATACATATTGCATCCTCAAATTGCACTTTCCATCCAAAAAATTGCAAAAATAGCAGATTGCACCATCCAATTACCAACTTCTTTGTACATTGCAACCCCTGACAACTTCCAGCATAAAATTTTGACAAAATTTTGATTTAGCCGGACTTTTAGTTGCATTCATTTTTTATTTTGCAAACCCAGTAACTACTATACTAATCCCAAAAGCATGAATAACATCCACCAAGAGGTATAGTTGTCCAATGGGCCAGTTATAACTAGCCCAGCCCAAGCTCAACATGTCTAGAACCGGCCCATGAACAATACAGCTATCTGAACCGATTTTAGACATATGATATTGGCCCCTATTAGGCCATGAATTAAAATTCAACCCAGTCCGCAAATTGGCCCGTTTGGGCCTGAGATCGCTTCTAGAATTAGTCCAAACCCGTTTCTTAGTAGCTGGGCTTTATAAAAGCCCAAGAAAAAAGTACAACGGCAGTGAGCATTATGCCGTTGGGTTAACTTTTTTTATCAAAATCTTAAATTAATGGCTAGAATCGCCTAAGCAATTCTGGCCATTGATCATGCTCCAGCCAGCTGAAAGCTAGCTGGAGCATCTCACGACAGCTGGCAGTGTAGCAACTGCCAGTTGCCAATTAATGTTTAGTATATTTTGGATACAATGGTAATATTACTGTTGCATTCGGTATTTAATATTTTTTAAAAAAGTCCTTTTTTGGAGGGCTAGATTTATCTAGCCATTGATATATGACGGTTCCTATTGGATTAACAGTAATTGTTAATCCAACAAATAATAATAATTATTATTTTTTTAAAAAAATGGCTGAATTATTTTTCTATAAATAATCAATCTTTTGAATACATTTTTTCCCACCAAAATTCACATTGTCTCTAATTCTCTCTCAAATAACAATCAAAAGCTCTATATACACAATCAAAGTTTAATTGAAATTTGTACCATTAATGATACATAAATAAAAAATCACTACAAAATAAGTAGTTTTGATTAAAATTTAAAAAAATAATAGAAATAACCACAAAAGAGATTCAGATACCTAAAAATAATGATAATGAAGAGATCTCAATAAGTTATATCAATTTGAAAAAAAGATGGAACCAAAATGAAATTATTGTCGACAATCCACCACCTCAAATGCAAGCTGGTTAGACCCATTATTTCCATTTTTTGTCAATGAGATTAAATTTCGAAATTATGTTTATGACCTTTAACACAATGGTAAAGTAATATGAGATGACCAATCTAGGTAGATTGAGCAGGTTAGCCTACCTTGGATATGACAGAGATGAGCAGGTAAATTGAAGTTGCAAGAGGCTTTCAATGTTTGGCAATTAACTTTGAAGATTTCGGTATTTATTTGGTACTATCTTTCTTTATTTTTTATAATTATTTACAATTTTTTATTATATTATTTGTGACACTTTGAGCATTTAATTATAATTATATTATTTGTGAATTTTGTTACGCACTTTGTGAATTGAAAATGAAACGATTTTTCCCACAAAAACCTTCTTCCCCTATCCCTTCCCATTTCCCTCACCATACACCTACTACATCTTCTAATTCTTATAATCCTCATATGTTTTCTAATATGGATTCAAGAATAAAATCTTTTATAAATAATTTAAGTCATGAAACAGAAGATAGATTAAGACAACCATTTCTCGAATTTCCTGCAAGATCACCACAATTTTCAAAAATAATAGATGAAGCAACTGCAACATCGGATAGTCACCCACTTGATTTAGATGATGATAATGTAGCGACACCATCTAGTGGTAAACCTCCATGTAGAAATAAAACTAGTAAAGTTTGAATTTTTTTTAATTTACATAATGAACAAGAACGAGTTGTTTGTATTATTTATAAAAAAGATTTTAAATTTTTAAAAGATAGTGGTACTGGTACATTAACAATACATTTAACTAAAATTTACCTAGGTTGGAATAGTGTAAAACCATTTAGTGGAAGTAGACAATATATTTTATATCAATATTCAAGTGGTTCAATTAATATTTATACCTATAAATAAGAGCAAAAGAGATTAGAATGCAAAATTAATTGTTGGAGCTGAACTTCTTTTTAGATTTGCACCTTTGTGTTTAAGATGGTTTACTTGTTGTAAGGCCTTATAAAGACAAAATTAGAACCGCTTTGTCACACATTATGAGTGCACGAATTAGAACTCAATGATATAAGCTATTAGTAATATATATATATATATATATAGAATTTAAACCTCCATATCTTAATTTAGACATTAAATGGAGTGTATTATTTGCAAAAAAGATTTTAAATTTTTAAAAAATAGTGGTACTGACACATTGACAAGACATTTAACTAATATTTACCCAAGTTGGAAAGGTGCAGAACCATTTAGTGGAAGTAAACAACATATTTCACATCAAACTTCAAGTGGTTCAATTAATATTTATACTTATAAACAAGAGCAAATGAGAGTAGAACTTGCAAAATTAATTGTTGGAGCCGAACTTTCTTTTAGATTTGCATCTTTGTGTTCAAGATGATTTACTTGCTGTAAGGCCTTATAAAGACAAAATTAGAAACGCTTTGTCACATATTATGAGTGCATCAACTAGAACTCAAAGATATAGGCGATTAGTAAAAAGCAATATAGAATTTAAACTTTCATATCTTGACTTAGACATTAGATGGAGTTCTACTTATAGAATGTTGACTGAAGCACATCCATAAATAGTTATACGTTTATGTAAAGAAGAATTGCATGGGGAGGACGGGAGAGAATTTATTACTGAAAATGATTGAGATATTATTAATGTGCTTGTTCCTCTTTTACAAATATTTGGTGAAATAACTAAAGTTATGTCCGCTTGTTATTATCCTACTGAAAATATTATATTGCCTAATATGATTAAAATTGTTAAATTATTTCAAGATCATAGACATGATGATAATGTAATGAAAATTATTGGGAATATGGAAATAAAATGGGCCAAATATTATAAAAGACTTCCTTATCTATGTGTTTTAACTTGTATTTTTTATCATATATGTAAATTAGAAGGTTGTTTGTATTTAGTTGAAAAACCTTATAAATTTCTTTTTGATTCAATAAATATAAATAATAAAAAAAATGAAATAACTAGTTTGCTAAATAAGTTAGTAGATATGTATTCTTCTACTTCTCATCAATATGATTATTCTCCTGCACTTGCATCATCAAGTAGATTTAGTGGATCTATATTTTCTTGTTTAGATGGTATAAAAAAAAATAGAAGTACATCAAATACTAGGTCAATATATGAACTAACACATTATTCACAACTTCCACTAGAAAATGATTGTAACGATTTTGATATTTTAGGATGGTGGAAATTCAAACAAAAAAAATTCTCCAACTCTTTCTTGTATCGCACATGATCTACTAACATTTCAAATATCTTTTGTAGTTTTAGAAAGTATTTTTTGTGCAAGTGTAATGAATATTACAGACGAAAGAACTCGTTTAAACCCAAAATACATCAAATTTTGCATTTTATGAAAGAATTTGTTAGATCGACAATATAGAAAATTTGAGTTGGAGCGTGTAGAAAATATAAAACATTCATAGAGAATGACTCCGACGACGAGACAACATTTGAAATAACAACAACTGCCACCACCGAAACAACTATTCAAGAAGAACAAGACTTTAATTTTGAAGCCCAATATTATTCACGTTATGGAGAATATCAATATAGCTCAAACCAAAGTTTTATGTATGATTGGAAAATGATTCCGGATTGAATAACAACACTTTCTAATTTTATTTTCTTTTTGATGTAATTATAAAGTAGGATATAAATATTTATCACCAAATTCTATATTTGAATTTTGTATTCACTCATGTACATATTCAAATAGTTTCAAGTTAATAAAGTTGAACTATTTTTTTAATTTTTATTGCCTTGTAAAATAGCATTAAATATACTAGATTAAAAATAGTCTAGTATACTAAACTAAAGTAAAATAGTACTAAGTACACTAAATTAAAAAAAATTCATCAAAATAAAATATAAAGTTAAAAAGTAAGTATATTACTAAAAATGTAATATAGTACTAGGTAAACTAAACAAAAAAAAAAAATCATCAAAATAAAATATGAAGATAGTACTAGGTAAACTAAACAAAAAAAAAATCATCAAAATAAAATATGAAGTTAGAAAGTAAGTATATTATTAAAAAAATAATATAGTACTAAGTATACTAAACTAGAAAAAAATTATTAAAATAAAATATAAATTTAGAAAGTAAAAGATATAATAGTACTTAGTATATTAAATTAAAAAAAGTCTATGATAATAGTCAATAGTTAAATAAAAATAATCTAAATTTAGTTTAACTCAATAGTCAAATAAAAATAGTAATAGGTATATCAAATTAAAACAAAATAGTCCTAAGTATACTAAACTAAAAAAAAATCATCAAAATAAAATATAAAGTTAAAAAGTAAGTATATTACTAAAAATATAATAGTACTTAGTATAGTAAACTAAAAAAAGTCTAGTATGATAATCAATAATCTAATAAAAATAATCTAAACTTAGTTTAACTTAATAATTAAATAAAAATAGTAGTAAATATACCAAACTAAAGTAAAATAGTATTAAGTATACTAAACTAAAATTTTAAATAAATAATCAAAATCAAAATTTACAAATTCAATGTTAGGATTAGGGATGACAACGGAGCGGGTTTGAGACGAGTTTGCCAAAACTCATGACCTGCCCCACCCCAGAATTGGTGGGTGTAGGTTAAACCCATTAGACTTGCTTTACATTTTTGAAAATAATAAAAAATATATTTTTTAAAAATAACACCACTAAATTTTTTAAAAAGTATAATTTTTAATGTATAATATTACATAAATATATATATATATTGAAATAAAAAAATAATTTAAACGGGGCGGGTTGAAAATAAAAAATTAAGACCCGCCCTCGGGGCAGGTCCGGGTTTTGACCCACTCTAAGAATTGTCATCCCAAGTTAGGATATGAATTAAACATATTAGTTCATTATAATCAAATTTTTAAAAAATAATAAATCAAAATAAATAAAAAAAGAGTAAGCCATTAGGTCAGCTTGTAGGTTCAGCTTATATAGCCCGTCCAAATTTAGGACCGGCCCACTAGAACCAAGCTAGTGGGCCGAGCTCCACCTTCCCAAAAAAGAATTATTCAGCTCGATCTGGACTACTTCAAGTCCGGACTTGGACTTGAACAACCTGCCTAAGAAGTGAGCCAAAGTGGTCCTGGATCGATTTTAACCGGATTGGTCCATTTGACAACTATATTCAGAGGTAAAAAACCTTGAGCTTTTCTCAACTTTTCTTCTAATATCTAGCCTCCAAAAGAGAACTAAACCAATCCCAAAAAGCTATTATAAGAGACTGACACTAGCTGACATGAAAATGTTGCGAAAAGATGCAGCTATATTTGAGGATTTTAGTGATGTCTTGGAATATATAATGAAGAACATGATTAAGACTTAAAGTTTGGCCAAAAGATGCGCTACAATTTTGAGGATTTTAGTGATATCTTGGAATATATAGTGAAGAGCATAAATAAGAGCACGACATCAAAATTAATGAAGAATGGGGGTTGGAAAGAGGACATCAAAACAAATTATTAGCACATACACAAAGAAGGTTGAGTCGTGATGAGCAGCCATATTTCAATATTTGCCCCAATATTAAAATTTTGAGGCCCAAATAAGAGTGATTCGAGCCCATAAATCAATAACACTTTAATGGGTTATGCACCTCATCACATCATAATATATTCATCAACCATATGCTTATAAATATCAAAATATTATATCATTTAAAGGTACGTCATATTTTTCATTTAAGCACTCGACAACTTTTTGTCTTATCTTTTTTCTGGATCTGATTCTCACTTGAGCGTCGGAGTGACAACCCGAACGTGTTGTAGACAAAGGCCCCACTTAACATTAAGGAGTTGCAAAGAATTGACTTTCATGGAGTGATTATTATACATCATTAGGTTGAAAGGATCAAACTAGCACCACACGAGGTCTCATGGCTATGTTAACAAGTGTTTTTATGATTAAATCGGTCTTGCTATCGGTCATTTGTTCAACCGGTTGGAATGGTTCAATTGTTGGTCGGACCGATTTAATAAAAATTAATTATATAATGTAAAATAGTAATGTAATATAATAATTATTATGTAATATATTTTAAAGGTCAAAATAGATAAATAACTAACTAAAAAAATTTATAAGAATACACAAAATTCAAATAACTATATATGTATAACAAAATACTAGAATTAAACTTTTTAAAAAATAAAAAATAAAAAATAAAAAATAAAAAATAAAAAATTACAATCCGATTTGATTGATTGAAACGAAAATCCCATTATTAAGGCTAATTGGATCAGATCGGTCGCTAATTTTTTGTTGAACCAGTCCATCCACTCCGATTTTAAAAATAATGGTTTGAACACCTGAATTTCCCACAAAACACATTCCATGGATTCCCCATCTGTCCTTCCAATTTTCTTTGCGTTTCCAAGTCAGAATTTCATATAAAAGAACCAAGAATGTCAATAAAGTAAATAGTGAGACATGTATATATGTGCATACATGCATACGTACATATATATTATTAGCATTTCCAGATTAAGCTACAATGTTGTGTGACAAATACAAAAAAAAAAGGAAAGAGAATAAGAGAAGAATAGAGTTATGAAGAGAAAAATGGGTGGAAAGATCAATGTTGTTATAATCGAATTGGTGATCAAATCGATCTTGTTAAAATTAACGATTCAATCGGTCGGACCGGTTTAATGAAAATTAATTATATATTTTTATTTTATTATGTAAAATAATAATATAATAGATTAATTGTTATGCAATATATTTTAAATATAAAAATAAATAAATAGTTACATAAAAACACATATAACAAACACAAAATTCAAATAATCACATAAATATAACAAAATATCAAATTTAAATTTTTATAAAAAATATAAAAAAAGTTATAAAAATCGGTTTTGACAGGTTTTGGGCGGTTGTTGACTGATTTGACTGATTGTTGATCGATTTTGACTGATCAAATTGATTTTTAGATTGAATCGGATTGGACCGACCTCCAATTTCCAGTTGAACCAGCCAGTACAGTACGGTTTTGAAAACAATAAAAAAGACTAAGCCCACAAGCCACAGTCAAAGATATTTATTCCTTTCAAAATGGAAAAGAATATATAAAGAAAAGAATAAAAAATAAATAGATGATCTTTTACACGAAAAAAACAAAACAAGAACCCAAGTATCTGTGCTTGTTAAATGATCAAGATACAGTAGCAAGTAATTTCTGAGCAAAGATAGAGATGCGGTTGGAGAATTGAAGCCACGCACTGAAATTATGATTATGATCACGGACCGACTGATATAATAAATGTCATTATGCGTTGTGTGTGTATATATACTTGTAGAGATATGATTATGTATTTATGTGATTTTAATAAGTTTCAAATAGTGTGATGGCTCTCTATGGAGCCAATGGCTGTTGCTAGAGGAAGAATTTATTCTTACATTGTGAGAAAAGGGCAAAAATGAGATGCAAAGAAGCAGGGACAGTTTTTGTAAGCATAACCGTGGTGGGCGGGGAGTGTTTGCTAAGTAACGGATTTGCCTCTAAATATCCGACCAAATCTAATTTCCTGCTGAAATTTATTTATTCAAGTTGCTAGATGTGCAATGTGCCAAGAAGTTGGTAACTGGAGGGTGCAATTTACCATTTATGTAATTTTAGGGTGCAGAATGCAAATCAACTACAATTCAAGGGTGCAACATGCCAATTACCTGCGAGGGACGAGAGAAAATCTGAAACTCATCGATAAGAATATCTCCCAGTGTCCACAGCCCCAGACACCGTAGCTCTCAGAATACAGGAAATGGCATTCTCTATACCCAGATTTCCCACTTTTGCAACAATTTCTTCACATGCTTCGAAGAATTCCTCCAATCTTCTGCAGCCCTTTATCAGTTTTCCCCGATTCAGTAAAAGAAACACAAGCTTTGGTTGTAGATACGGTTTATTATGTTGCTATGCAGCGGCGAAGCAGCAGAAAAGTGGCGCGCCGCCGGCGACGAAGAAGAAAAAGAATCCCAGTAGCAAGAATAATAGTAAGAGATTGACTGAAGATGATTTTGAGATTGAAAAGAGTGGTAGTGGGGTGGAGGTGCTAGAGTCACCGTCACAGTCGGCTCAGTCACCATACACGGCGCTGCCTCTGCCGAAGCCACCGGCGGGTTTTGTGTTGGATGAGCAAGGAAGAGTTCTTATGGCTTCCAACAAACGCATTGCCACTATCGTGAGTTTTTGTTTATTTATTTTTAATTATTGTTATTCTATTTAGAGTTTAAATTGTATAATATGCTCATTTAGTTGTTCATATGCGTGTATGGGATCCTGTTGTATGATTATGGTTATTGATTGTGAGTTTTTGGCATGGGAAAAGGAGTGAATTTGGTCTAGGTAGGAATTAGGTGTGAGAGGCATGAAATGATGATGTGATTTGCTGGTGTCAACTTTGTCGCAGTGAAATTTGGGGCTTTTGATTGCATGAGTACTTTTGAATCCAAAAGATTTCCAATAGGTCGAGTGCAGACACTGGTAAGTGCCGCCAGTGTTGTAGCCGGAACATGTTCCAGTTAGGTACTGTGACTTGCGAGGAAAACTCCTCAAATTTTGTCCTTGCTGAAATAAATATGATCCCTTCTACTGAATTTTGCTGTTTTCACTGTGGTGTCAAGAAAGACAAGTCTAACTTTTAGAACAAAGTGATGATAATCGGATTCCAACTCAGTTTGTATGCCGGTCAAGTTGTATATGGGTGCGCATCTCTATTTGCAGCCTAGAACGTATCCTCTTTCATTATACTACCAAGTTTTTCAGAACCTAAGGATTTAGAAAGCAGTTGATAAGGACTGTAATGTTTCTTTATTCCGTAATTGTGGCAGGGCATTGTTGCTTTCTTTTGAAAGTTTTAACGGTATATGTTTGACCAAAGATGGGTGAAACATAGAATAATTTCATTGTTGAGTGCTTCCAGTTATTTTGATTTGTCATTTAAAAATATGTCTTCTGTCATTTGGCTGAGATTATGATATGGCAAACTTGTAGACATGAGCTATTTACTTCATTCAGGCTTCTTTTCTGTGAATTCACATTGTTCAGTAAATTTAAATAGTAAATTCTGTGGAAGTATATCATGATTGACACTGTGCTAACTGCTCTGTGAGTCAGGGATGAGTTGTTTCCTATTTAAAATGATGAAAATAGTATTACACTAAGATTTGAAAGTATTACTATTTCAAAATTGTCAAAGAATCATTACAATATGTTGGCTAAAAGATTAGATGGTTTGACTTTGTATTGGTGCAAACTGGACATTGAAATTGGGATGTAGGGAGTAGGACAAAACTGGCATGCAGTTCTTTCTTGATGAATAACTTCAGTTTATTTTGTTACTAATTTCCTTTTTGTGCTTATGTTCACCTTTTTTAACACTTGTTTCCCTGTACATTATATTCTTCCTCCTTTTGCTTATGTTTGGGTCACTGTATCTCAGTAAATGGTTTCTTCTGTGGTTTATAATATCTAAGAATTCACTGACAGGTCGATTCTACCAATAACTTCCCCCTGGAGTGCGTTATAAGGAGGGTATTTAGAAATTCACGGGGAGATGAATGTATGCTACTCTGCCCAGTTGATACGTAAGTTACATTGCAGGGTTGTCGTTAGATATGTATTTCTCCAGTAAAACAAAAAGTAAATTAATACATTGTTTGCAGGCCTGTTCAGATTTTGAAGAGTGTCAATGTTGAAGGATGGTCTGCTGTAAGTCTTTACTCGTCTAGCTCACTGAGATTCATTGCTTTTTATCTGATAATTTAAAAGCATATTTTGTATTCATTTTATTGGGCGCTAATTGTAATTTTCATTATGTCTTATGTGTGATTGTGTATGTGAGTGGAGCAATTTCCTTTATGGATCATTTATTTTAGAACTTATGCATGAGGCATTTGTGATGATATGCTTGAGTTGCGAAATGAATTATTTTTTGAACATATGCATATGATCCAAAAATTTCATCCCTAGCTGTGAACTTAAGGCATAAAATTTGGAAGTCATTGCTAAATACTTATATGTGAACAACTGTGAAAGAAAATTACATTCTATTATGTACTATCTATGATTGTGTACGTGAGTGGAACAATTTCCTCTATGGATCGATTATTCTAGAACTTATGCTTGAGGCGTTTGTGATGATATGCTTGAGTTGCAAAATGTATTACTTCTTAAATTTCATCCCCAGCTGTGAACTTAAGGCATAAAATTTGGAGGTCATTGATGAATACTTATATGTGAACAACTGTGAAGGAAATTTATATCCTTTTATGTCTATCTGTGATTGTGTACGTGAGTGGAGCAATTTCCTCTATGGATCATTTATTTTAGAAATTATGCATGAGGCGTTTGTAATGATATGCTTGAGCACGTGATCCAAAAAATTCATCCCCAGCTGTGAACTTGAGGCATAAAATTTGGAGGTCATTGCTAAATACTTATATGTGAACAACTGTGAAATAAATTTTTGTCCTATTATGTCCTATCTGTGATTGTGTATGTGAGTGGAGCAATTTCCTCTATGGATCATTTATTTTAGAACTATGCATGAGGCGTTTGTGATCATATGCTTGAGTTGCAAAATATAATATTTCTTGAATATATGCATGTGATCCAAAAATTTCATCCCCAGCTGTGAACTTAAGGCATAAAATTTGGAGGTCAATGCCAGATACTTATATGTGAACCACTGTGATCAATTATTGATAGTTGGTGACACTTGGCAAAGGTTACTTCTGTAACGGAAACCCTGTGGTAATTAATTTTCCGAACACGACTAACCTAAATAGATTTTAAGCTTGAAAATGTAGCGTGGGGCAAGATTGTGGAGAGGGACAGACATCTTTGAATTAGGTGTTAGCTTTGGGCTCATTCATTCTCCTAAGCAAGATTATTAACTGCGATGGTTTGTGTCTTTGGGATTTTTTTTGGTCTAACTTTACTTCGGGCACTAGGGTTGGTTAAGAAATTATTTATTGGGAAGTAAGAATGTGACATATATTAGCAGGCTGGAGTGTGGTACTACACATAGGATGCTAAATAAATAGTTTGGCAAAGTATTAATTAGAACTTCATTAGTGGCTATTTCTGATGGGCTGCTGGGGATCTTGAAAATCGTGAAAGGAGCAAGGTAGATACTTGCTAAGTGGCCTTTCGCTTTCTTGTTCCAGATATATCTTAAAATGCACTCACTTGTGGTATCAATATTGAAGGTTAATTTCTGCTCATTACTAAAGAAAATTGCCTCTCTCCTCCTCTTCCTTGTTCCCTACTTATTTTAGTGATCATGAATTGAAATCTTTCAAGCTCATCTGCTTTGTAGGTTAGTGATGAAGAAGTTGAGGCTATCCTCCCCACTGCAGCTTATGCCCTTGCCAAAATACATATGCATCTTGTGTACAGTGGGTATGATGTAGCATAAGTTAATTTTCAAGCACAATTACTGTTAGCCTTTTCCCTTCTTTGAAATCACAGACTCATGACATGCTGTTTTTCTATTATGTCCCATGTTGTGGAACTTGTTCTCTGCTGCCATCAGATTTTGTTATACAGCACGAGGTGGTTTTTGCTACACTGAGGAAGACATATTTGAATTTCATATAGGTAACACTTTGTCTTGGAATCTGTAAAGCTTGATCCTTGTCCAGCTGTAGTGATTTATCCATTTCATTTTACCGCAAAACATGACTCGTCCGTTAATTGCTCTTCAGGATGCTGACTGTTAATTTGTGTGATTTTAAAACTTGATCTCAACATTAATTAACCAGAAGCTAATAAATTATCAGTACGTTTGTATCAGAAGGTTATAGCTTTTGTCATGTATGAGGAAATCAATCAACCGTCCATCCCTCTGATGTACACTCATCTTATGGTTCCCCAACTTGATGTGGTTATGAACTAGCTGCAATTTTTTGATAGTTTGTAGGTGTACAAATTTCATTATGAGTCTGCCACCCAGGGTAGTGATCCATGTGTTTAGGTTCTTTTAAGTTTCTATAACTTGTCAGTTTTCCTGTGAAGTTAATTTTAACATGATTTGACACCAGCGACATCATCTACTGATATGATGAGGTTGCACTTCATTTTTTCTTGAAATATGACACAATTTGGCACCAGTGACCTATACGCAATCACTCAATATGATGAGATTGCACATAAAGGCTACTTACCAGCCTTCACACAAACATGACTTATCGCATAAAACTGTGCAAAAGGCACTTTAACTCACAATCTAAATGGGCTTTTGTTATCCCTCGACCAAAAATCAAGCTTTTGCGTTGCCTTCTCTTATCATTAGATTCTATAAAAAATTGGCCCAACCATGACCACATTGGCTAGAATGAGTATCTCTTTTGCAGCATATTATTTAAAAGCTCTATTGGTCAAACCCCAGTTCTTTATTACAGAAATTTTTACTTGTTAATGAGAAATCTTTCTGTTTTATGCAGATAATGGTGAAGATGTAGATGGTTTGCCAACTGAAGGCATTGAGATTGCATGCTTCCATCTGGTACAACATTAATTATATTATATTGACCAGATATAACATAACCTTGTCTAAAGATAAGTGGTAGAGACCTTTAAGGATGAGACAATCTGTTGCACTCCAGCATCTGGAGCCAACAAAATGCCTGAGTAGTATGTGTAATTCTTAACTTAGTTTTGCACGAAAAACTAGGGCTTTGTTTGTTTTTTTTTCTGGTTGTTTTGAGGAAAGTATTTTGAGAGAATGGATTTTGATGGTGGGATTGGGATGTGTTTGGATGTTATGTTGGGAAGAAATAATGTGATTTATTTTGGGTACTATTTTTTACTGTAGATGTCTTGTCTATGTTATTTGTTTTGTTAATGTTATTTGTTGTAGTTAGTGGGAGATATTTTCAACTGTAGATGTTTTGTCAATATTGTTTTGTTGTAGTTAGTGGGGTATAATAGAGTATATGATTGTTTAAATATTGTAATAGATGATTGGTATTTTTGGGGAATGAAAGTACCATTTTCAGAAAAGATAAGTAGCAAATGCATTTTTGTTTCCGGAGAAGAAAAATACTGAAATGGAAATGAAACCAAACAAAGCCTAGTAGTTTCAACTTTCAAATTATGCGAGAACAATATGTTTTTTTTTTCTTTCTCTATAGTAAATTTTTCAAGTAAAAGAAGTGGGAAACTAATCAAAAGGTCAAAAGAGTTGAAGAAGCAAACAATGGCGCTCTACGGATGTTGAGAAAATAAAAAAAACTGCACTGGGAGATCAATGAAAAACTCACTCTAAGATGCTTCTGCTTTCCTAACATCCTATGCAGATGTTTCTTCTGATCTCATATATCTTCTTTCTGCAGGATGGTTCCCACTATATGATTTATACGCCATCTGACCCTCTTCTATTTGTTGCGGTGAAGGTAAAGGAGTAGGAATTTTTTGTTGCTGCTCGTAATTCAATGTTCTTTCTATAGTATTATGTTTTTGCATCTGATATTCTTTCTTGCATAAGTTTGATTCAAATGTATGATGCCTTCTATATAAAATTAATTTACTTGTTCTCTTGTTGCAGGATAAAAATGGTGTATTACAGATAGCTGATGATGTAAGAAAATTTAATTCGTATATTTGCATCTTTCATCTTTTGTTTATTTGTTTTACCATTGTGCTCATGGAATTTAAATCATGCCAGAAGCACTTAACATGGTTCAGCACACTATATGCACCCCACCTCTTTGAAAAGCAAAGTATTGTAGATGCTGCTCTATAAGTTGTGCTTGAATCGCAGATAGTTTTTCTTGCAATCTTTGACGACAAAAATCTTGTGCCAGAAATTCCCATTTTGAAGTTTAAAGTCCAAAATTTTTATACATGTTGCCTTTGGTTTTGATGACATGCTATCTTTCTCTTTTCTAAATTTTGCCTTATTAACTTCTATAAATACTATGTTAAAATGACTTTTTACTGTGCTTAAACAGGAACTCTTGGAGGATCCTGCTATAATTAGCGCCATAGATGAGGAGACTGAATTCAATGCCTTAGTGGTATGTATGACTACTTCATTGACTGAATCAAGGTTAGTAGCTTACTGATTCTCGTGACATCCATTTTCATGTTTGCAGGAAGAAGAGGCTGCTCTTCTTGATTCATTACTTGGAAAAAGGTGATTCAGTTATTATATTATCGACCATAGGAAGCAGGTTACGAATGTTTGTCCATTAAATTCATCGTTGTAGCTAGCTTATAAAACTAAACATTGTATATAATATGTTCAGTTAAATTTTTTTATACAGAAAGTGCCCGGCTTTAGTTAAATTTATTTTTGAATGAAAACAATTAAGCATGGTGGCCACTTTTTGAATTCTGCTTCGGGACAAATGAGTTTGTTGAATGGAAGTCGTGTAGGACCTGAGACTTGCTGTGAAAATTTGTAGGAGAACGAAATGTGTGAGCTCTTAGTAGAAACTCATTTCTTGGCTGTGCAAAACGAATTCAATCTGCTCATTGTTCTCAGTGAATGCTCCTGTGACACACAACCTTAAAAAGTTGAGTGACTCAATCTTCGGTTTTCTCAAAGCCATCCCAACCACATTAGACATTGAAGGCCTTAAGTTTGGCTCTTGGTGCACACAGCACAGAGCCACTTGTACAAATTTCTCACCTCCTCACTTGGGACCTTCTCTGTCAGTCATGGATCCATGAGCTCTAGATACTCTCTTTCATCGTGCATTCCAATGCACGTTAGGGGAAGTTAACCAGCAGGTTTGTTTCCATACTCTTCTGATGAAGATGAAGAGTTTCCCGAGCTATTGCTTGGGGGAGATTCTTCCTGAGCTATGGTACCATCCATAACTGTATATAGCTGTATTTGCCAGCCACTCTGGAGCTACGTACCCCCAGGTTCCCTTGAGAGTTGTGAGGAAGCAAGATTGCTCTCGGTTGAGCAGCTCTGAGGGCCCAAATCCAAGATTTTCACTTGCGATCTTTGGTGGAAGAGGGTTGTTCTCGGGCTTGACATCACAGTGGATTCTTGTGCTCACATCCAGTGTACCTGTATGCCAGCCGTCTTGCTGTTCCAACCTCCAAGTGCAATTTCGTTTCTCTCCTTCCATTCTAAACAAGGTTCCCTACGAAAATAGGGTCCAATCCATTGACCCTCGATTCAAACTCAAGAGATTAAAATCTTTGCCCTCTGTGCACAGAAGCCTTTTAGTTTAACCAAATTGACACGGTGAATTCTCCCCATAGTAGCAATCTAAGTTAGGAATTCCCTCTTCCCCTCGGCTCCCAAGCAATCGATCTTCTTCACTGCTGCATCAGTTCTATCCCCAGGAGCGCTTTTATATACAGTTCCAAATTCACCACATCCTATTTCAGTCCTGAAACCTTCAGCTGCCATAACAAGTTCCTCAGTCAAATCGAGCAGGCAAACAAGAAAAAAAGCCTCTCTCTGCAGATGAAGAATTACCTCGGCCTGACTTCAAATTTTTATTTGTTTCTGCCCCACCTCCTCTTTCTTCTCCTCCTGAACCAAACTAGAGTTGCAACCAGGGCAATTACCCTAACCCCATGATGATGATGGCAGCTCCACTGCCAAAACCGGAAAACCTGATTTCTTGTTCCACGAGTTGCCATTTGGGTTTTCCACTCATACTGTTTTAATGTACCCAAACCATGTGTGTACCAAATGGAATTTGACTTGATTAACATAGAACCCAAGTACTCCCTTATCATCTAATATGATCCTGAATTCTGACTGGAAAATGCCCCAAAAAAGTGCGATTCCTAGAACAGAGATTCTGGCCGACGGACAGATTTACATCATGCATCATAGGATCAAATCAACGTTGTAGAAATAATACAAATTGTTGCTCAAATTCAAATACTTGATAACTGACGATGAAGAGCCATTACAGGGACCTGGCAAAGCCAGAGAACTATCCTTGGGCACGCAAAACCAGAGAACTATCCTTCGGCACACAGCCCCCATTTGTCCATATCAATATCATAGTGAAGCGCTGGTGCACACTCACACTTACCTCTAGCAACACAAACACCAAATGAGGGTTGTAAAGAGTGAGGCCGTTGGTGGTAAGACGGAGTTGAGGGGATTGTGAGATGAGGTAAATGCGATTGGCTGATCAAACAATAGTGCCAGAGAAAACGTGAATTATGGCAAAGTAGAAAGATGGTGTTGGGTTAGGTAGATATTTTGTCCTTTAATTTGTCATATTTTGATTTTAGGACACTAAGTTTCAAATTTTGGTACATTTCATCATTTTTTATTCGAAAAATTCAATTTTAATCGGCAATTGTGTTTTGGCACGGAAGACCACAAAAACTTGCTTACATGACAATTGCTGACTTGACACAAGTACTCCAACATGGCACAAAAGATTAAAACCAATGCAAATACTCTCCATTTTTTGTTTATGTCAACCTGCCATTTTTTTAAATAAGAAAAGTACAGATAATTAGAAGGTGTGAGCTCTTACATGTGTCGTGTATCAAGAATATCCGTGAGATGACCCTAAACTCTTCATTTCCCGTGTCCCGTTGTTCTTGTTCAATTTGAATAGCAGACTCCGCCACTGATTTTTGACAGCGTTCTACTTCAATCGACTGCAACGTTACAATTTCGCCCATTTCACGAGGAATCTCTTGCTGATTGTAGCAATGATGCAAGACCAATCGTTGAAGCTTGGGGAAATGTTCGCTGGAGGCGACATTCCATTGAACCAGATTTAAATCTGCCAGTTTCAAGAATCTGAGCTGCTGGAATTCGTCATCTCGTGTCCCATGTTTCTCCCACAATGGCCTTATATCCTAATTCGTCATATCCTGCTAAGGGGGGTTAGTTGAAGGTATCTCAACTTAAACATTTTCACAACTACTGAGGGTATCTGTATTGACCCTCTTGTCTTCACAAGAAGAAATTCTAGGTTCACAAGACTGCCTATTGATGCCGGCAAATCGTTAATAAACATGGCTTCGATATCCAAGACTCGAGTAATATCATGTTTTGAACATGGATTGAAATGGTGAGACCTGAAAATTGCCACAAAAGAGCGAACATGCTGGCTAAAAGCCAAAGGAGTTGGCGAACGTTTAACTTATAATAGGCGGTGGCTATTTCTCGTATATCAAGTAGTTACTGGAAAGGAAAAAGAAAACATGAATAACCACAACTATGAAAGCTTAACAGTAGAAAGAAGAAGCACATCATCTATGCTGTCATGAGTAAGCTAAAACAGAAACACAAATTTTGAAGTGGAAAATGGATGAGTTATAGCCAGTAAACTTACTTGCCCATTAACTTCAGGAAGTTTTCTTCTTGAGCTCTTTTTAAGCACAATTCATGCAATAGATCATGAATAACACAAGCTTTGACTGTGCAAAACGAGCTCATTCTGCTCATGGTTCTCAGCTAATGTTCCCGTGCCATAAAACCTTAAAAAGTGGAGCACTCGATTCTCGGGGTTCGCCCAAAGCCATCCCACCTTCCAGCATCCAAACCACATATAGACATCGAAGGCCTCTAGTTTGGCTCTCGGTGCACGCAGCATAAAGCCACTCGTACAAGTTTCTCGACTTCCTCACTTGGGGCTCCCCATCAGTCTTGGATCCACGAGCTCTAGATACTGTCACCAGCCGGTGTCCATATTCTTCTGATGAAGAAGAGAGTTTCCTGAGCTATTGCTCTGTGCTTGGGGGCTGAAATTCTTCTTGCCACTTATGATTTCTAGTAGCACCATCCCATAACTGTACACGTCTTGTCTGAAATGGCTGTGTTTGTAAGCCACTCTGGTGCTACGTACCCCCAGGTTCCCCTCAGAGTTGTGAAGAAGCCTGATTGCTCTCTGCTGCTGCTTTGAGAGCCCAAAATCCTGTCTCAGAATTTAATCCTCACTTAAGCATCGCAGGTAATACAAAGTGCCTATCTCCATTCGACAGGATTAGAGCTGGGCAGATGTGCGTGTAAAATACAATAGTAGTTTTTGACCTAGGATCCAAATGAGATAAATCTCTTTAGGATTAAGTTCACAAATGGCCATTTATATAAAGCTCACAAGTTTATTTTCAGTTAAATGACAAGAGTGACTGATGAAATTGTTAAAGATGGAGTAGCAGAAGTACCACATAATCAAAATTGCCTGCGCAGAAACTTGTATTTATTCAACCACCCTTCCACCCCCACATCCACATGGAGATAAAGGACGAGCAATATTTGACTTGTTTGTTCCTCACCCCAAGAACTTGCCTAAGTTACAAAGTATACTATGAATGAATTTGATTGTCCTAATTGAGTTGGTTTTTGGATTGCTAGATATCAGAAATAGCATATAACGAGGAAATTGTGTCAGTCTAGATCCCAGAAATAGCATACTGTGAGAGAAATTTAATCAGTGCTCTCAATAAGAAAAAAGAAATAGTCTTTGGACAACTTCACTTCAATCGGCAAAACCATCCATTTTTACTTAGACCTAACCAGGGTTTAAAAATTTCTACGCTTCGAGATTTTTTTGATTTTGAAACCGTCGAGCTAGTTTCGATTAACCATCGGGCCAGTTCCAGTTCTTTTAAAAATTTTTGAACTTAAATTTATAAAAAATATTATTAATTTTTGAATTAATGAAAAAAATTGAGTTAAACTTAAAAAAAATACTTAAAATTTAATTTATCAAATATTCTAATTATAATAAACTTAAAAAAAAAAGATGCTCAACTTGAAGTTTTAAAGAATATATAATTGAAAAATGAATAATTGAAGATGAAAAAAAGAAAATATAAAAACTAATTTACTCAAATAATTGAAATAATATAGAATTGAATAATTGAGAGTAGAGAATTAGAGAATTGATAATTGAAAATTAAAAAATTGATAGTTGAGAATGAATAATTGACTTATGTTTTGAAAAAAATATTATTTATTAAGTAATCATTAATTTTACGAAATTACAACATTTTAAAAATAAAAAAAGGATTTAAAGTCTTAAACTTAAATTTGAATAATTTTTTTTAATTTAAATTTAAAAAAAATATTATTAATTTTTGAACTTAATGAAAAAAATTTAAGTTAAGTTTGAAAAAAAATTGTTACCTAAAATTTAAATTATTAAATATTCTAATTATAATAAACTAAAAAAAAAAGATGCTCTACTTGAAGTTTTAAAAAATATAGAATTGAATAATGAATAATTAAAGATGAAAGAAATGATATATGAAAAATAATTTCCTTAAACAATTGAAATGATATAGAATATAAAATTAAAAAATGAATAATTGAAAATAGAGAATTGATAATTAAAAATTAGAAAATTGAGAGTTGAAAATTAAAAATTGAGAGTTGAGAATGTAAAAATATGAATAAAAAAATAAAGAAGGGAAAGAGTTTTTATAGGAAAAAATACAAAAAATAAAAATAAAAAAAATCGGGTCAATCCTACGATTCGGGATACCCCAATCCATAATCGGCCCGTAAATTCATGGGCCGGTTACGGTTAGGACCGTGATCCATTGTCAATAATTTTTGAACTGTTGACCACGGACCGATTACAAACTAAGTTCAATTTTAATTTGATTCGTAGTTACGTCTACTTATATGATTTTTATTATTTTATTGTTTTAGAAGCAAGACTAAAGAGAGGACCATATCAAATATGCTGACTTTAACTTTTATTATTTTTCCAACCAAATTGTTTGTTAAAATTTTGAAATAAGGATCCAAGGATGTATTTTGGTTGTTTATTTATTTGTTTACTTTTGTTTAAATGTGATTCAATTTTATACCAAATTATATATCGCAAAATCTACTCTTATAAAATAATTTTTTGAATGTTTTCTAGAACTCAACTTTGTGTGCAAATCCTCTCGGCGATCTACGGAGAAGATTGTCAACATGACTATAGAGGAAAAAGGCATTTCAAGAATCTCTATTTTTTATTATTATCTTTATCTTTATCTTTATTTTATTTTAATAATATAAAAAAATGAATAGATAAAAAAGTTTTTTGTAATTTTTTATATGCTTATTATATCCCTAATTAAATAAGCAAAAAGAAGGGCATAAAAGAATTATATGGTGTTAAGCGATATCGTTTGAATATAATACCAACTTTTCTTTTTCATCTCAAACTCTTTTTCAAAATATGACGCTCTAGATTCTTTTTTGTAATAATTTTTTAATATTTTAAATTTTTAAATGAAATCAATTTTATATAAAACCAGACTTCAAATCAATAGCCTTCTACATAATATGTGATCAGCATATAGCTTTCTACCCTAAGAGAGTTATGGCCGTTTAACTTAACCATTTTGCACACCTCCATATTTATAATATTTTTGTTATAATTCTAGATTGAAAAGAAAGATAGATTTACATTAGAAATGAAAAAAAAATGATAAGGTTAATCACAAGATCTTCTATGGTAAATTAAAAAGAATTAATGATAACACACAAAAATAATTAAAATTTTATTAAAAGTTAGAATAAAAATTATTTTAGTATCTATGTTTTGCCATTTATCTTAATGTAATAAGTTGTTATAATACTCTAATTCGTACTCAAGTTTTGCCAGAAAAATCAAATTGATATCTATTAGACGAACTCTATTTAATTGTACTACAATGTTTATGGAGAACAATTAAAAAGTAAAAATACAACATTTTTTTTTTGTTTATTTGAATTTATAGAACAAAAAGTATAATTGGACTCCTATAAAATACCAGTGATTACGTAATTTTCCTCTTAATTAAAAAATCAAGTGGTTTAATTGGACCAAACTGCCATTAATTTAGCTTGACCAAAGTTAGTCAACGATTAAACATGATAAAAAGGCATTATATATTCACTTAGTTGGAGTAAATAATTGACTATAGAAGACTTGATGGTTAACTTGCATAGAGTCCACGCTTCCACAGGGATACCCTAAGAGGAATGTGGAGACAATTGACTAAACAATAAAGAAGAGGAAACAAGTGATTAAAGATTTTACAATAAGATAGGTAAGATTTTAACATAAATATAACTTATAATCATATAATTCAAGATCATCTTATAAATTATTAAGAAAATAAATTAAATATTTAAACAGAAATGTAACTGAATTCATAGTGATTAAAACAAATGGGGTTAGCATTTTATAACAAAAGAGGTTAGCATTTTTCACAATCATATCAACTTAAGTGTTCAATATATTACAGTCAAATAACCTTAAGTACTTGTTGGGTTAAAAAATAAAAATCTTATGATTTGACTTAGAATAATAATCTTTTATGATTTTTTATATACTACGATCAATCATAATTTAATTAGTATTGAGTCTTATACATTACAAAAAAACTCATACTCAATACATATTTCTAGAGTCTATTGCATACCCAGCATATTAAATTAGATAGCTCATAAAACAATTATTACTTAAATATGTAAGTCATATTAAAAAATAAAATAAAATAAAACCCAACGATATAGTTTTTTTTTTCTTTCTAAAAATTGATTTTATTAGTATTCTTCTTGACCAACCGAGTGAGGTAGGAACCAGTGAAACAAGCTTTGTTTTCTTGATGAAAGTTTTAACTTAATAGTAAGTTCAAACCTATTAATTAATATAATATCGATCACATGATGAATATTTTTAACCAGTTAAATGCAATATTAACATATTTCAGACCCAAAAAAAACAACCAAAACTTTTATAAGTAATTGTCACGCAATTTCTAACATTTCAACCAAACATACGCATGACCGATAAATGTATATCTATTTTTTTTTATCAAATATGAAAACTCAAATTAATTGCGTGTTTGTATTTGTAGATTAGTTGAATCAAAATATGTCTGTATTTTTTAATTAATTATAGTATATCAAATCCCTAAACTAGAAGAAAAACTGATCTGGAAGTTATGTGGAGCAAACAACAGGATTTCTTCTTTTAGGCGAGCTCCAAATTATTGTAAAAGATGAAGAGTGCAATTTCTTACAATTTCTCCAATGTATTTTAGATATTTCATTTGAACATAAATATACAAAAAAAGTTGTTAGTTGCTCTGGATATTTTATAAAATAAAATTAAAAAATATTCCATGTGGTCTTCATAATAATTAATTATGTACAATAGAATGAATTGGAATTTACTATACAACAGAAGTTTGGTCCAGACCAAAGTATGAACATATCCTTTGGATTATTGTTTATGGGGAGACAAGCTAGTAACAAATTTAAAAGAACTTTTGGACAAATTAGTGATTATAAGTGAAAAATTCTTGCTTTGAATTTTGGGTGGTTGTATTTTCACTAAGATTTTTATTAGTTAATTGGGATAAATGCATAAAAATCCCTATGCTTCAGCAAAGTTGCAAAAAACCCCCTTGTGTTAAAACAATAGTCTAAAAACCCTCGTGTAATGTAAAAGTTTGCACAATCGCCCTTATTATTAGTTAAGTCTAATATTGTTAATTTTTTCTATGAAATGCCAGGCATATCCTTGAAAACCTTAACTATTGGATATAAGATAAGAATCTCTACCGCTTGTGTTGATTGATTTGATTTTTCATTAATTCTATTGAAATATTTTCAAAGATTATCAAACTAAAATTTAAATCATGAATAATTTTAATGAGGTCGTATATTTTACTGATTTGTATTTTTTGTAAATAATTTTTTAATGATAAAAGTGCATCTATTTCAAATTATTGTCTAATTTCTTATTCCAATTGTCAATATTGCGGTGCAAACATCACACGACACTCTATGTCAAAACCAGAAGCTACCATCTTCAGCTCATCATACACTTCCATCATCAGAATAAGGTATCTGCAAAAACTGAAAAAGGAAATCACAAGTTGTAACTTTTCTGCAAACAAAAACCACTTTTTCAGGTCCATTAAAGATTGCATTAAACTTGCCAACAAAAACCACTTCTTCAGTAAATGTCAATGTCGCTAACTAATACTAGCTACCAGAAATAATTAATACCCATTGATGTTATAAGAGGAAAGACCAGAGAAAATCATATGACCAAAAATAAATTGCACACCATGAATTAGATATACACTCAATAAGAAATGATAATAAGCACATTCATGCGATCCACATACGAATACAAGAGAAAACTAACAAAAGGCATCTAGGGCAAAAAATAAGAAACGAAACCAGGGAATATGAGAGCATATACTTGATAAAGTCCGGAATTTTGGAAGATGATAAAAGCGTAAAATCTTGTCTTTTGCCCATTTTGGTGATGAAGCATGTGAGCAGATGGGGTCACCACAAATTGGGTGTGACGTTTTAAAAAGTTATTACTTTTGGTACTTGATATGATCTAGGTTAGGACTCACACTATTAGTTCGAGCTATGGCTAGGATAGAGGATTAATGACTAAAGTAAGTATTCAAATCGGGTCAGAAATATGGCCCATTTGGTTAGCTACATAAGCAAGTCATATATGAAAAGCATAGGTCGAGCAAAAGAATAGTGTTGACTCGATAAAATGATGGTTGTATTGATAAATCTTACTCTCAGAAAATACAGTAGGTCAGTTGTCCTAAATCTTACATGAGCTATTAGAATGAGTTTGATTGGCTCATCATTTATGACCTACTTATCTAATGGTTGCATGAGCTACCTTTGGAGTGGGACAAATCAATTCGTCTTTTAGGACTACTTATCGAATGGTTGTATGAGCTACTTATAAAGTAGGACAGATCAGTTAGTCCTTAAGACTAGACCTGACCACGGTTCAGGAACCGTCGGTTACGGTTCGGAACCGCCGGTTCCACGGTTCAAGAAAATTCCGACCCTTAACCTTAACCGTCAAGGCCGGTTCCAGTTTCGATTCCGGTTAACCGCCGGTTCCGGTTTCGGTTCCAACCCTTGAATTTTTTATTTATTTTTTTACCTATATTTTGAAAATTTGTAATTTTTTAATTAACTATTAATTTTATAAAATTGTAACTTTTGTAAAACAAAAACAAGGGTTTGAAATTTTAAACATATATTTGAATGAAAAATTTTGAACTTAAATTTAAAAAAAAATATCATTAATTTTGAATTTAATGAATGTTTAACTTAAATTTGAAAAAAAAATATTATCTAAAATTTAAAATATCAAATATTCTAATTATAATAAATATATAAAAAAAGATATTCAACTTGAAATCTTAAAGTTTAAACTTAAATTTCAATAAAAAAAATTGCACTTAAATTTAAAAAAATATCCACAAAAATTTAAATTATATAATTAAAAATTATTTTAAAAATAAAAATGAGCTTGAACTTAAATTTAAGTTGCCTACGTATCCTCTTAGGGTATAGAGGAATCAAAACTCACGTAGTTCTATTACCTTTTAACCCTTCTTACCTCAGGGAGTGGCGTGGCTCAATCACTCCCACCCGTTCCCGTCGTTGTTCCATCTGTGTCCTCTTCTTGATCTTCCTCTGAATCCGACTGATCTTGTCTTCGTACTGAGGCCTTGATCCAATCATCAAGACATGCTTGGGCTTCTAAATTTTCGGGAGACAACGTTGAGCGTTTCTCACTCAATATATTACCTCCCGCACTGAAAACTTGTTCCACTGCAATGGTTGAAGCAGATGAAGCAAGTATCTCCTTCGCTATTACGGACAAAATTGGAAACGTTTGCTCCTTTTGCGACCACCATCGCAAAATATCGAACTCTCCATCGTCATCTGTATCATTAAACTCAAATGAAACATTAAAATAACTCTCAAGTTCTTGGCTAGAACTTGAGGATTCTCGAGGACGTTTAGTTCGTTCCTTAAGTAAAAGTTGTGTTGCCGTAAGTTTAAAACCACTACTACTACTAGTTTTATGTATATCAACTTGAGTTGATTGTGGACCATATTTGGAACTGTATTCATTATAAATTTCATTTAAAAGTGTTCTAATTTTAAATATAATATTATTAATATCTATAGTATAATCATTTTCATTACGTGTTAAAGCATTGTAATAAATTAATAACAAGTCTTGTAAACCATTTAATTTAAGTCTAGGATAAAAAACAACAACAATTAAATTAATATCTGGAATTTCATAAAAATATTTTTTCCATTTCAACTGCAGTGATAAAGTACAATTTACTAAATTTTCATCTTGGGAGTTAATATTTTTATGTAAAACTGATGCAATATTACAACAATTTAATAATACTAAATGAGAAGTTGGGGAATAAACACTAGATAATTGTAAAGTAGCATCATTAAACATTTTTAAAATATTACAATTTTTTTCAAATACTGTCCAATGATGTGGATATAAATGAAAAGGAGTAGAAATAATTTGTACAAAAAATTGACATAATAAATCTTTATAATCGATAGATTCTTCTAATAATCTATATGTTGAATTCCAACGGGTTGGAACATCCCGTGGAAATTTTTTAGGCCTTACACCATTAGTCTTACAAAATCTAAACCATTGTTTATTAATATGTGGATGTGTCCATAAATAAGAAAATGCTTGTCTAATTGGTTTAAGTTGATTATCTAAAACTTTTAAGTCATCTTGTACACATAAATTTAAAATATGACATATACATCTAATATGAAAAAATTTACTACCAATTGATGGTTCACATACAACTTTAATATCACCAATATTAGCATTATTAGCTGCAGCATTGTCAAATGATATTGAAAAAATTTTATTAACTAAATTATATTCTTCTAATATTAAAAATATAATTTGTGAAATATTTGCCACTGTGTGAACTATCAAAAACTCTAAATGCAAGTAATCTTTTTTGAAGTGTCTAAGAATTATCAATCCAATGACATGTAATACCCATATATGAATGTATTTGCCAATAATCACTCCAAATATCACTACATAAAGAAATTTTATTATTTACATTATTTAATAATTCTTTTAACTCTTTTTTAGATTTATTATATAATTTTTTTATATAGCGTGTTAGTGTGGTTCGTGGAACACCTTTAGCTGTCGGATTATATGTTGTTTGAATTAATTCATTAAAAAAGAATTTATTTGGAAAACTAAAACTAAGATGTTCAACAGAAATAAATCTAGTTAAATTTTCTCTATATCTAATATCATTATATTTAAATAAAGAAAGATCATTATCTCCACCGGCATCGGAAGAAGCAAATGATGACATTTGAATTTGGGTACGATCAATGCCAAATTCTACTGGATGCTTCTTCTCCACATGTCTTTTCAAGGATCCATAACCACCTTCGGATTGAAATTTGTAAGATTGCGAACAATATTTACACTTTGCTCGCATCTCTCCATTTGGAAGTGTTATTTTATCAAAATGTTTAGTAAAAATAGAAGATTTGAGAGATGGAATAGATCGAGTGTGAGCATCACTCATTGTTTCTTGAGTAGAATACAAGTGAATTTGCTCTTCATCACTTAACTCAACTTCACAATCGATGTTGAACCTTGGTTGCTCGTCAGTTGCGGGCATCTTTCCCTTACCTCTATTGTTTGAACCGGCCATTTTTTGATAAATGATAAAAATTTAGTATATAGAATTGAATAATAAATAATTAAAGATGAAATAAATGAAATATGAAAAAAATTTAATGAAAGAATTAAAATAATATAGAATTGAGAATGAATAATTAAGAGTGAAAATTAGATAATTGATAGTTGAGAGTTGAGAGTTGAAGTGTGGAAAAAATGAAGAATTGATAGGTATTTATAGAAGAAATTTTAAAAAAAAAAATTAAAAAAAGTCAGACGGTCAAAATTTGACCGTTTGACTTTGTGGCAACGGTAAAAAATTTGACCGTTGCCACAAGAGAGCCGTTGGCAATGGCTCTGTCATTTTTCCTTTTTTTTTTTTTCTTGAACCGCCGGGTCAGCCCGGCGGTTCAGTTCGGGTCGACCCGCCGAGCCGACCCAGCTTAAACCGCCAGGCTGATCCGGCGGTTCATGGGTCCGAATTTTTCGGACCCGTAACTGGCCCATGAATCCACGGGCCGGTTACGGGTCGGACCCGTGGTCAATGGGTTTTGACCCGTTGACCACGGATCAACCATTGACCGGGTCCGGTTTGGACCCAGCCCGTGGTCA
This sequence comes from Paulownia fortunei, assembly GCA_019321725.1. Lineage (NCBI taxonomy): Eukaryota > Viridiplantae > Streptophyta > Magnoliopsida > Lamiales > Paulowniaceae > Paulownia > Paulownia fortunei. The sequence continues at coordinate 17,126,940 of CM033110.1, forward strand.
GGTCTGCTTAAGACTTACATATATCAAGTAATGCACGTTCATGGAAAAAGACATGGCCAAACGAATATTCATATATAGAGACAGGGAATTTCCCTAATTTATGGTAAATATGAAAAATTGTGACATGTACACCATACAATTATAATAAATTAAAATTTGAAATTCCTACTTTACCTTATTACGATGTCTATAGATAACATGGTTTAACCTAAAATGAAAGTTAAATTCTATACACTCTATATACATATATTGCTTGCTTGTTGTTTGCCTTCTTCTTCAAGCACACCACTGAATTGAATTGGGCGTCGAAGTCTCTATGCCTGGTCAACCCAATGCTTGTTTTGCAGACCACTATTGATGGAGTTGAAGGTGGAGAGCAACGTTTGGGTTCTTGAGGTGCAACGACAATTTTTGGGGCATATCAAATGGTGCTGGGAACTTTTGAGCTAAGGCGTGAGGAAATGAGTGGAAAAGGAAATGGGATACATGGATAGGAATTGCGTAGAGATGATCCACCACCTATCGTCAGGCGAATCCAAGGGACTAGATGTGCATGACTTGGCCGGAGACTAGAATAATAAAAAAGTAAAGTATAATTAGATTGCTAATAATTAGTGTGATATAAAATTAGATTTCGAGAGCTTTCTATATTGACAACTTTGTATAAGGGAGTTATCATCGTTTAATGTTGATAATCTATTATCATTATTTAATATTGATCATTGAGTTATCATCATTTAATGTTGATCATTGATTTATCATCATTTAATTAATCATTTTGCACAACTGTGAATTTATGAAGTTTCTCTAATTTTCATACAAATTATCCTATACTTATTATAATTCCAGGTTAGAAACTTATTTGGTTATAAATGAAGTCTACAACACTCTAAGAACATTCCCTTACAAAAGAACTCTCATAGAATCTTCCCTGTCCACAACATTCCCTAACTTTCTATAAGCTTATGTAACATTCCATCATTCTCAATATTTTTTTACGTACTTCTTTATGAACTTTGTTAATGGTACCAATATTTACCCCTTGAACTTACTTATAATATTTATCCCCCTAAATTAAATTTTTGGATAAAATTTCCCTCAATGCAATGATTTATATATATTTTAGTGTATTTTAAATATTTTTCACCCCAAAATTCAATTTTAAATTCTTTTTTTTAAATATAAAAAATATTTTAAATTTGTAATATTTTTAAAAAAGTAATTATAAATTAAGTATTTCAAATTTAAGAAAAAACTAAAGAAATACAAAAATATTAAACATAAAAAAATATTTAGATTATTTAAATTCAAAATAAAGTATTAACTATTTAATCTAAACAAATTTTAAACTCTTTTGGATAAAAATAAATAATCTAAACATGAATAAAAGTCATTTATGCATATATGTTTAAAAGGGTTCAAAATTATAATCTGAATAGTAGTCATTTATGCATCTTTGTTTAAAAAGATTCAAAATTTATTGAAATATATCTTTGATCAATTTAACATATCAATATATATATATATATATATAAACATGAACGGAGATATACTTATTTATTTATTCAAAAGAGTTCAAAATTAATTTAGATTAAATAGTTAATACTTTGTTTTGAATTCAAATAATCAAAATAATTTTTCATATTTAATATTTTTGGTGTATTTATACTCTTTTATTACTTTAGTTTTTTAAAATTTGAATTACTTAAGTTATTAATTATTTTTTTCAAAATATTATAATTTAAAATATTTTTTATAAGTAAAAAAAATATGAAATTAAATTTGGGGTGCAAAAGATATAAAATATACTAAGAATTCTATAAATTCAATGCATTGAGGACAATTTTATCCGGACATTAAATTTAGGGAAGTAAATATTATATTTGTAAGTTTAAAGGGGTGTTTGCAATAATAGATGAAGTTCAAGGGGTTTATATTACATTAATAAGTTCAGAAGGTGTTTACATCCACATATAAAGTTCAAGGGAGGTTTATGTTTTTTGTCCTACTTTTATAACAATGGATACACGCTTTAATCTTTTAAATTATAAATTAATTTCAACGATCCATTTAATTAATTTTTCACAATATATTCTATTGATTAAATAAATTCTATAGTTATGATAATATAAAATTAAAAATTGAATAATGTTAAAAAATGCATTAAAAGAAGATAAATGTTTATAGTTAAATAAACAAATTAAAAATTAAAATAGAGCTGGATGGGAGCGAAATTTATATTATCGATAGATAGAATTTGATTCAACCAAATGAAATATAATATAAATTTTTTCAAGAAAAATAAAAAGTAAATAGAGTTGAGAGGTTTTTTGGCTGAAAAACCTTGCCGGAGGCAGCGAGCTATTGACCCTTTCTTTTTAACTTGTCAAGCTAACTCAAGAAATTTTTTTATTGTTCCCATACTTTGAAACTACTGGCTCTTCATACAAAATTATTATCAGGAATTGTACAAATTTTTTGTGCTAGTGATGGTCGCATGCAACATATTGTCTCATTCATAAAGGTCATTAGTCGCTGCCCATTAACTTCAAAGCATATTTTCCCCGAATCTAAAAGTCTTAAAGCTCTTTGCAATTTATTCTTTCAAGATTAAACATCATGTCAAGTAACAGCACTAAAATATACTTAATTTATGGGGAAAAACCAAGAGAAACTTGACTTAGGGCACCAGGACTGGTGGGCTAGTCCACTCATGTTACCCTTTGGTTCTGCATAGTGCTGAAGGTTACCTTATATGCATAGAAATTAACTACTTTGAAAAGTTTGAACAACTCTTCAAATTTATCTGGTGCAAACTCTCGGCTAGAAAATAGTTGGAAATGGTTGATAAAGGATTTGAAATACATTATAACTTGAAAGTTCAAATTACGAATTTGAAATTCTTCTATCCACATGAACCTAATATTGTATTCCTGTTAACTCTCTACATGGAAATATTGAGTCGGATCAAGACTGATTCTGAAAAGTGGCTTACAGTGTTATCACCAGCAAAACTGATACTGCATTGATTTTCCAAGAAAAGTATATGATTTTACACCAAAGATCAATTACACATTGCACCAAAACATTTCAGCAAGTGTACCTCTAGAAATAACAACAGAAAGATATGCATAAACATCTGAAACAATCGATTAAAATTTCCAAATCTTCATCTCAAAACAAGGTGCACCTCTGCATTATATATACCTTCCCCTTATGCTGCAGCATTTGGGGGAAAAAATTTAAAAAGAATTACTAATATCCTAGAAGATGCTACTAATGAGATGCCTTTTGAACTTAGAATTAGAAACAACCAATAAGATTACAGACAAATGAAGTTTGTTGAAATGAATGCTATCTAGGACCTGAGACTTGCTGTGAGGATATGTAGGAGAAAGAATTGTATGAGCTACTTGTATTACTCGTTGGTTGTCTGTACAATATCAACTCATTCTGCTCACTGTTCTCTTCCAATGTAGATGCTTCCGTGAATCTCCGGCCATAAAACCTCAAAAAGTTCAGTGACTCCATCCTCGGTTCGCTTAAAGGCACCCCACCTTCCAACATGCCAACAACATTAGACATCGAAGGCCTTAAGTTTGGCTCTTCGTGCACGCAGCACAGAGCCACCCGCACCAGTTTCTCCACCTCCTCACTTCTGACCTGCCCCATCAGTCTTGGATCCACCAGCTCTGAATACCTCCTTTCCTCGTGCATTTCCAATGCAAACAAGGGGAAGTAAATGAGCCGGTGTCCGGATTCTCCTGATGAAGATGAAGACAGGACATTCCCCCTGTTGCTATCAGCCCCTGGCCTATTATTGCTCTGTGCTTGAGGGGAAGAATTCTTCTTTCCCCTTATGATTTCTAGCAATACCATCCCGTAACTGTACACATCTGTCTTGTCTGAAATGGAGGTGCTTGTTAACCACTCCGGTGCAAGGTAGCCCCTGGTCCCTCTTAGAGTTGTAAACAGGCCTGATTGCTCCGGACTGAGCAGCTTTGAGAGCCCAAAATCTGAGATTTTCACCTGTGATTTGTCGTGGAGGAGGATGTTCTCCGGTTTGATGTCACAGTGGATGATCTTGTCCTCACATCCCGAATGCAAGTATGCTAGCCCTCTTGCTGTCCCAAGCGCAATCTCATATCTCTCCTTCCATTCCAAAACAGGTTCACCGCGAAAAAGAGTACGATCCAGTGAACCTCGTTTCATGTACTCATAGACTAATAACCTTTGCCCTCCGTGCGCACAGAATCCTTTTAGTCTAACCAAATTGACATGGTGAATTTTCCCAATAACAGCAATCTCAGTCAGGAATTCCCTCTTCCCCTGGGCTCCCAGGCAAGTGATCTTCTTCACTGCTACATCAGTTCCATCCTGAAGAGTCCCTTTATATACTGTTCCGAACCCACCTGATCCAATTTGAGTCCTGAAACCTCCAGTTGCCACAGCAAGTTCCTGATAATCAAACCTTACAGGCAGACCAGGAATTGAAACAAAATCCATCTCTTCTTCTGCAGAGGAAGAAGAGTTACCGCGGCCCAACTTTGAATTTGCACTTTTTTCCCACCTCCTTCTCCTTCTCCTCGACCAAATTAGAGTTGTAACCAGGGCAATTGCTATAACTCCTGATGATGGCAACAAAACCACTGCTAACACTGGGAAATCTGACTTCTTGTTCTCCAAATAACCATTTGGAATTCCCACCGCTATCGCTTTGACATATCCCAAACAATCCATTGAGCTCGACTTGATCATAATGGAACCTAAATAGTTCCTAATCATATAACACGATCCAGAATTCTGACTGTGGAAAACACCCAGACAAGAGCAATTTCTCGAACAGAGATTCTGACAGACTGACAGATTCACATCATGCATCACAGGATCCGTAAAATCATTGGAGAAATAATCCAAATCATTCCTCAAATTCAGATACTTGATGGCAGTGCCATCTGATGATGGGCCGTTACAGGGACCTGGTAGAGCTAAAGTGCCCTCTGTCGGTACGCAATTACCACTATTCATATTGGGATCAGAGTGAAATGCTGGTGCACACTGACACGAACCTCCATTAATACAAACACCAAGCCTCCGGCATATAAACGGAATTCGGCAGCTATCAGCCGGGCCCGTGAACTCTTGCTTGCTTGATCCATCCATTACATTGAAATTTACGATACTAAACACCCCATTGTGATCGAGTTTCACGATTTGAAAATTCGAAGAACTGGCTAAAACATCACTAGAATCATGAAAGATAACTTTGATCACAACCTCTTCGCCATTCTCTCCCATCAAATACACCCCAGTAAAGTTCATCACCATGTACTCAACTGGAAAGTTCGTGTCCCTGAAAGCCTTTTTATACATGGACAACTTCCAGTAATTCATCCCATTCCACTGCAGCATCGCATCACTATCCCCAATCACCAATCTATAGCTGCCGTCTGATAGATCCTCATCACTTAAAGAGGACACCAACCATTTCCCTACCCGTAATTTCTGTCCCATGACAAGTACATCAGTGGGAAAATCAAAACTTTCCCACACGGTATTGTTCATGACATCTAGCAAGACTAAGTTTCCTGACTCCAGGAGCTGCATAGAAGAAACTGAAGAAAGTGTCTGAGGCGTTGACCAAATGGTATGGCCTGTATCATTGTAAAGAGCGAGGCCATCCACCGTAAGACGGAGTTGAGAAGATTGTGAGATGGGGTAATTGCGATTGGCTGACCAAACAATAGTGCGGGAGGAAACGTGAATTATGACGAAGTAGAAAGATCTTGATTCAGGCTTCGAGTTCGTTATTCGGGCCTGGAAAGAATTGTTCTGAGAAGCCAAGAACGCGCCTGAGTTGTCTATGAATTGGAGATAAGAAGCTGTGAAATTGGGGCTGATGGAAGGGACGGAAACCGGGCCGGAAAGGGTGGGGGAAGGAAAGAGTGCGCAGAATAAAAAGAAGGTGGTGATGCTGGGGGTGAAGCACAAGGCGAAAAACAGTCGATGACAAGAAGAGGAGGAGGCGGAGGAGCCCATGCAGGCGCGGCTGAGGTGGTGGTGGAGGGAGGATTTTGGTGGTGTTTTGGGGCATGGATTTTTCTTGTAATTTGGATGTAAGTTAGGTTTATGTTGAGCATCATTATTACCATTTGATTGGTTGGTGTGATGGGGTATGATTACTTTTTCCTGTTAAGGAAAGAGTGATGGGGACGCATGTTTTTTTTCTCTGCGTTGACCCAGTGTGTATGTATATGCGTACTGTGTACATACCTTATATGAATTTGCGGGTGGCCCAGGTGGGGAGAGGTCATTTTCACGGTGGCCGCGGCCGTGCCACGGCCCTTGTGATAAGGGCCAGCCGCCAGTGCCAGTGGATTAATCATTTATGTGTCTGCTTTCTATATAGATTCTTTTCTGTTTGTTGTGGTTTGTCCTGATTCAGAACTGTAAATATACACTGCTAAAATACTAGATTTGCAGTAGTACAATTCTAGCAAGAAATTTTCTGTACTTGAGCTCCACTCTTTTTGTTACAAGAATAAAAAATGTTATATATATCAAGGTATGAATCTCACGATGTAAGAAGTGTGGACTATGGTCATTTTCATCTTATGTTTTGTGGAAACCCTGTCCTTGTTTCACTGTAATTATCTTCATTTACTAAACTAAACTTAATTAATTAACAATAAAACCTATTGTACATATAACTCTGGTACAACAGTACCACCAAATAAAGAAAGTTAGCAAAAATAAAGCCATATATCCCGACCTGGTTCAGTTCTCATAATTTTGAGGGGGAAAAAAGGTAAAAGTAGTGTACGTTAAAGACGTGCGTTTACTATCCTAAACGCGTATTTTGGCCAACATGCAACAAATTATTCTAAAAAATTGATTTCACTATATGACCTTAGCGTTTGAATTTAATTCAAAATCACATTTAGATAAATAAACAATAACCATTTGGCACTACGAGAATAGGGAGATGAATGTTATATTTTTATATTGTCTCGTATAAAGAATTGCTAGCTTGTTACTCAAGCCCTACTCTTTTTACTTGTGAAAGAATATATATTTTCTTAATTATGCCTCTATACAGTATTTTTAGAATCCGATTGGGCCATTTAATTACGATTAGTGATGGTTTGATCCGATTGACTATAAAAATTGAAAATGAGGTTGAACCGATCTAATTGATCATAAAATCAGTTAAAAATGATTTAATTTTATATTTTTATATTTTTTGTTTTTTCTTTCAAAAAATTTAAATTTTAAATTTGATATTTGATTATATATATGTGTTTATTTGGATTTTGAATTTTAGACTTTGTTAGATATATTTTTTAGTTAATTATTTATTTTATTTATTTTAAAATTGAATACATAATAATTAATTTATTAAATTATTATTATACATAATATAATGAGAAAATATAGTCAATTTTTATTAGACCACGATGAATTGAACTTGTCCGGCTGATTGAACGCTAATGAATAACAAAATTGATATGATTATTTTTTCTATTATAAAAATACTGCTTTTATACTGCTCTTACTTTTAATAATCCAAGATAAACTGCCCCCTAATTTGACTCAAAAGATACAATCCACATGAGAGTAGATCCACATAATTGACCATTAAGTGCCAAAAAAGAGAAAGCAATGAAAATAAAATCATCTTTGTGAGGGTGGAATTTAAGATATGCATGCACACTGGGGTTGTGTGGGGGTTGACCGGTGGAAGTTGTGACCCATATAAAGTAGAGTGGGAATTTAATTCGAGTTGCCAGCAATTAATGTTGTGGCCCTGCCCCCCACCAAGACGATATGAATCTGTGTCGCATGATTGACCTTTCTTTTGTTGGACAATTGAGATTTATTTAGAAATTGTTATTACCAGCTTTGAATTGACTACAAGAATTGTGGTTATAATTAATAAACGGGCTTGAATGAATAATTGGGGTTTAAATTTATCATCATTTTGATGTGCTCTATATCATGATAAATAAAATTAATTAAAATTCATTATCAAAATCTAACTCAAGAAAAAAAGAGTGTCAACCCACATATATGCATAATAATAGATTAATAAATTATCGATATTGGAACAAATACAACTTTTAACAATAATAAATTTAATGAAATTATTAGCCAACTACTTTTTTAGAATGAAGTTCCTTGACTTTAAAATAAATAATATTTTAATTGATATTGAGTTGAAAATAGTATACAAATTAATTAGTAGTACACAAAATAATTGTGTATTTTCGGGTAGCGCTGCTTTGATTATTTTACTATTATAAAAAAGAACTCCCAAAAGTACTTTCTTTGTATTTTTATAACTATGTGGACTTATTTGATTCTTATACAGTTTTACCAAAACGAGAATAAACTAAACAAGCAAGTATTTTTGTGGGTGTATGTTTGGTCTGGATTAATTGAACCTAGCTTCTACAAGTGCAAGTCTTGCTAATATAAGCTTTTAATTATCTCAATTTCAAGCTAAAATAAGCTACAATAGTTCTTGCTGATATAAGTTTGTTCTGGACTAATCAAACCTGTGTTGCCAAAGAGTAAGTCTTCCTAATACTTGTTAAATAAAACTTTGAGTCTAAAAGCTTAAGCAAAGTGCAATAGTACTAATTAATGTATTCGCAAATCGGACTGGATCGACCGTTCGAATTAGTATGAATGTGAACAGGCGGTCATCAGATCCAATTAGTTTTAAATAATCATTTATGCAATTCAACTGGTCAAATTGATTATTTATTTATTTTTATATTTTAAACTTGGTATTTTATCATGTATATGTAATTATTTGAATTTTGAACTTTATTATATATTTTTTTAAGTTATTTATTTATTTATTTTTACTTTTACAATATATTACATAACAATTATATTAAATAATCATTTTAACATAATATTATAAAAATATAATTAATTTTTATGAGATCAGTTGAATCGTTAATTGATAGTAAGACCAATTTGGTTACTAAAACATTGATACCAATCATCCATCTCCAGCCCGTTCACCATTTCTTCTTCTTTTTTTTTTCCTAGTAATTTTCCATACCTAAGATCTATAATTGTAGAAAGAATCAGAAGTTGTGGATGCAAAAGTTAACTTAATGCTCATCTAGTAATTGTTGGTAGTTTATTATTGTTCAAGAAGCTCACCTCACAAAGCACAGAAAATGATGCAAAACGATACTCATGTTATGAGTATATGTTAAATCAAGTTGAAAAATATCTAATTAATATTATGTAAATTTCAAATCATCCACAGCTCATTTTTTCATATTATTATATAGTGTATTTATTCATCTTGTATGTTTATAAATAGAGATAAATTTATAAAGAAATTATACAAGTAAATACAAGAGAAAGGAAATATTCTCTCTATCTTCATTTTTTACTCTTTATATTCTTTACTTCACAATTAATAGTATTTCATTTATTTTATAATATGTTATCAGTACGATTGCATATTTTGAAATCCTAATCAAGATAATATTACTAGCTAAATATTTTTTACAAGTTCATTTTATTATGTATATATATGTGTGACATGATTATTATAAGTATTACGTATGAATTAAGATTAGGATGATTAGATAAACATGTGTATATAAATGTATACATGTTATTGTTGTTATAAATATTATGTATATAATTAAGATTAGTAGCTTAATTAGATACTAATTTGGTTTGCTTCAACTGTTTTGGTTAATAAAGGTAAATTATTTATTTGAATTTTCTAAAGTAAATGATATATATATATATATATTATATCTATTCATTTTTATTCTTCGTTCCTTTCAAATTATATTTTCATGCAAGTTATATATATTATTTTGATACCTAATATTATGCATCTTCTTTTAAACATACATTTATCAGTGTTTATATTATCTATAACATTTCTTTATAATTTTCATGAAATTCAAATAAATATAAAATCCATATGATGCTTAAAACTATTTTATATTATTGATATCCTTTTCTTGATTTCAATATGAATACATCTAAGTTGCAGAATTATACTCTTTGTTTATAACCTTCTATAAAGAATAAGAAATTTTAATATTTTTAAAAATCTACATCAATAATTATGATATTTTATTTAGTAATCAACCTACTAATTTTATATTATTCGTATTTTCAGAATGTTGAATCTTACAAAGCCCGAGTTTATTGCCCTTGATATTTTTGACAATAATTATTTGGTATGGACTCTTAATGCTGAGATCCATCTCGATGTTATGAACCTTGGAGAAACGATAAAAGAAGGAAATAAAGCATCCTTACAAGATTACGCAAAGATAATGATATTCCTTCATCATCATCTCCATGAAAGATTAAAAACTGAATATCTGACAGTGAAAGATCTATATGTCATTTCGAAAATTTTAGAAGAAATGTATAACCACTAAAGGACAATAATATTTCCTAAAGCTCGCTATGATTGGATGTACTTGCAATTGCAGGATTTAAAAATATAAGCAAGTATAATTCGGTAATAATTAGAATCACTTCTCAATTAAAGTTATGTGGAGAAAGTGTTCCTGATAAAGACATATTAGAAAAGACATTTTCTATTTTTCATGTCTCTAATATGCTCCTGCAATAATAGTATTGAGAGCGAGGTTTTAAGAAGTATTCTGAGTTGATATTATAACTACTTGTTTTCGAACAAAATAATAAATTATTAATGAAAAATCATCAATCCCGCCTCTTTGAAGCGAATGCTGTGATTGTTAATGTTTTGGGCATAGTCGATATCAAGGATGTGGTCGTGAATGCACTCATGGTTGTGGTCATGGCCGTGGTCGTTGTAGAGGTTATTATAATCAAAACTCTTTAAATTTTAAGAGAACAATAACTCACCACCAGAAACGGGAGAATAATGGGCAAAAACAAGAAGAAAATAGATTGCAAAACAAAACTCCTATGACTATTTAAAGTAATTGTCATAGATATGGCATGAAAGGACATTGGAGATGTACTTATCGTATGTCAAAGCATCTTGTTGATTTTTATCAGGCTTCACTAAAAGAAAAAGAAAAAGATGTGGAGACAAACATTATTGAGCATTATAATCTAATGGATTTTACGTAGTTCAATGTTGTGGATTTCTTTGAGAATCGTAATGGGAACATTGAAAATTTGAATGACGATGGGAATATCAATATGGTTTGAAGGATGTCCTCACAATAAGCTATCACAAATGTGTTATTTTTGGTGTGTTTTTCTTTTTAGTATATGCTTTGAGAACTTTAGTGTGATTTTTGGTGTGTTTTATTTTCTATGTAATTTACAATTCTTTAGTGAGTTTTTCCTATATATTGATAATAAATAAAGAAATATAGTTGGTATTTAATTCTTAATACTCATTTTTTTTAATTATTTTCATGAAAAAATATGGATTATGTGATTGGAGTTAAAGCCAATGGTGAAACTCTATGTATAACAGATAGTGGAATAACACATAATTTTCAAAGACAAAAAATATTTTTTCTATTTCATATTAGCTGAAGCTAATGTTAACACAATATATGACATTGCAAATTTTATTGAAGGTTGTAAAAGAGCTAATATTTTACTACCTAGTGGCATAAAATTTATAATTGACGATGCTATGTTTTCTAGTAGATCGAAAAGAAATCTACTAAGTTTTAGTATATATGTCGTAATAGTTATCATATTGAGACAACAAATGAAAATGGCGTTGAGTATCTATATATTATATCCATTGTCTCGGGGAATAAATATATATTGGAAATACTACCAGCATACTTTTCCGGGTTATGTTATACTTTTATAAATTCAATTAAATCATATACTCTGAAGGATGAAGAGTCAATAGATTCAAAGAATTTTATCATTTGGCATGATTATTTAGGTCAATCAGGTTCAACAATGATGCAAAGAATTATAGAAAATTTACATGGACATTTGTTAAAGAACTAAAAGATTCTGTTGTCCAAATATTTTTTATGTACTGCTTGTTTTTAAGAAAAAATGATTACAAGGCCATCTTTAATGAAAGTTACTTTTGAATCTCCAATATTTTTAGAACAAATTTAAGGAGACATACGTAAGCCTATTATTCCATCATGTGGACCATTTAAATATTTCATGGTACTAATAGATGTATCGACACGTTGGTCACATATTTATTTATTATCTACTCGCAATGTTACATTTACTAGACTTCTTGCTCAAATAATCCGATTACGTGCACAATTTTAGGATTATACAATCAAGAAAATTCATATGGATAATGCTAAAAAATTTACATCCCAAGCTTTTGAGATTATTGTATGTCAATTGGGATTACAGTTGAGCATCCTGTTGCTCACATACATACATAAAATGGGTTAGTAGAATCTTTTATTAAAATATTAAAATTGATTGCTATGCATTTACTTATGAGAACAAAGCTACCCAATTCTGTTTGGGGACATACCATATTGCATGCAGCAATACTTATTCGCATAAGACCAATTGCATATCATAAGTCTTTCCCATTACAACTTGTTACTGGTCAAGAATCAGATATCTCCCATCTAAGAAATTTTGATTGTGAGATTTATGTTTCAATTGCTCCACCACAATGCACTAAGATATGTCCTCAAAGAATATTAGGAATTTATGTAGGATTTGAATCCCCATCAATTATTAAATATCTCAAACCCTTGACGGGAGATATTTTCACGGTATAATTTGCTGATTGCCATTTTGATGAGGCAATTTTCCTAGTATTAGAGGGAGAGAAACAACAATTGAAAAATAAAAAAATTTGTTGAATGCATCATCATTATCTTATTTTGATTCTCATACAAATCAATGTGAATTGAAAGTTCAAAAAACTATTCACTTACAAAATATAGCAAATTAATTGTTTGATGCATTTACTGATATTAAAAAATTGACAAAATCACATATATCAACTGTCAATGCTCCTACTCGTATTGATGTCCCAATAGGACAAATTACTAATATACTAGCAAAGGAGTCAAAGACACGCCAGAAGCATGGTAGACCCATCGGTTCAAAGATAAAAATCTAAGAAAGAAAAAGAAGCAAACTAAGCAAATTGACATTTCTAAGGTTATTGGTATTGCTCTCTGACGAAATAACCTCATATCAGATTTGGGTACTTGAAAATGATGATAATTAAGAGATCTCAATAAGTTATGTCATTTCGAAAAAAATATGAAATTGGAATGAAATTGTTGTTGATACCATATTTGCATATGCAATATCTCTTGAAATTATAACAAAAAATGAGGATCATGAACTCAGATTAATGTTGATGAAGAAATGATTGGTCAAAATGGAAAGACACAATGCAAGTAGACCTAAGTTCACCTGAAAAATATCAAGTTTTTGGGTCTGTTATCGAAACACCTAAAGATGTAAAACCTATCGGCTACAAGTGGGTATTTGTATGAAAACGTAATGATAAAAATGAAATTGTTAGATACAAAGCACAACTTGTACTATAAGGTTTTTCATAGAGATCTGGTGTTAATTATGAGGAGACATATTCTCCAGTGATGGATGCAACATTTAGATTTTTCCTTAACCTGACAATTTTAGAAGGACTTCATATGCATCTAATGGATGTTGTAACAATTTATCTATATGGATCACTTTATAGTGTCATTTACATAAAAGTTCCTGAAGGATTAAAACTTCCTTAAAAAATACAATTCAAAATCTTGAAAAATATATTCAATTAAGTTACAAAGATATTTGTATGAATTAAAACAATTTGCATATGTGTGGTATAACCGTCTCACCAAATATCTTTTGAGAAAATGATATATCAACAATCCTATTTGTCCATGTGTTTTTATTAAAAACTCAAAGTCTAGATTTGTTATCGTTGTTATTTATATTGATGATTTAAATATCACTGGGACTTCTAAAGAGATTATAGAAACGGTAACATTACTGAAAGATGAATTTAAAATGAAAGATTTAGGAAAAATAAAATTTTGCATTGAGTTATAGATCGAGTATTCAATTGGAGGAATTTTTTTTCATCAGTCAAGTTATACTAAAAAGGTATTAAAATGTTTTAATATGGATAAATCCCATTCAATGAGTTCTCCCATGGTTGTTAGATTCCTTGATGTAAAAAAATATTATTTTCATTCTTGAGATGACGATGAATAAACTCTTAGTCCTGAAGTACCATATCTTAGTGTTATTGGCGCACTAACATATCTTGCTAATTGTACAAGACTTGACATAGAATTTTCTGTTAATTTACTAGCAAGATATAGTTATTCTCCAACTAGAAGACACTTGAATGGTGTTAAACAGGTCATTCGCTATCTCAGAGGAACAATAGATATGGGTTTGTTTTATTCAAATGATCCAAAGTCGGAATTAATTGGATATGCTGATACTGGATATTTGTCTGATCCACATAAAGGGCGATCACAAACAAATTATTTTTTTACATATGGTAGTACTGCTATTTCTTAGAATTCTACAAAGCAAACTCTTACACCCACTTTTTTGAATTATGCTGAAATCTTGGCAATACATGAAGTAAGTTGAGAATGCGTATGGTTGAGATCTGTCATTCAACATGTTCGAGAAACTTGCTATATTTCATTTAGCAAAGAAAGTCTAATAGTGCTATATGAGGATAATACAATATGTATGACCCAAATTAAAGAAGGTTATATTAAAGGAGATAAAACTAAGTACATTTCACTAAAGTTCTTTTTCACGCATGAACTCAAAAAGAAAAGAGGATATAGATGTCCATCAAATTCGCTCCAGTAACAACTTGACAGATCTATTCACAAAGGCATTACTCATTGCATCATTTGAAAATTTGAGATATAGTATTGGAATGCGTCGACATAAATATATTATATGAATAAGGGGGATCATACGCACTGTACTATTTTCCTTGACTAATGCTATTATCTCACTGAGTTTTTCTTGGTAAGGTTTTAATGAGGTAGTTTATAATAAATATTTATACAAGAATGATGTACTATTTTTCATTCACTAAGATATTTTCCATAAGATTTTTTCTTAGTAAGATTTTAACGAGGCATATTGTTTATATATGGACATCCAATGGAGAATGTTATGAATATATGTTATATCAAGTAAGAAAATATCAAATCAATATTAGGTAAATATCAAATTAAATATGGATATCCAACTCATTTTTTAATTTATCATATTATTACATGGTGTATTTATTCATCTTGTATGCCTATAAATAGAGGAAAAATTGTTATTGAAATACACAAATGAATATAAGAGAAAGAAAATATTATCTCTATTCTTCATTTCTTACTTTCTATATTCTTTATTTCACAATTAGTAGTATTTTATTTGTTTTACAATAATTCCAAGACTTGAGATGGATGATGGAGTACTTGGATAGTCCTTAGAATAACCTCTGAACTCTAAGCAAAGTTATTTTACAAGTATTCTAAATTCTGGGATGCCCAAGAAGTATTGAGGTAGGAGTCCTACATTTATTTGTGAACCTTTTGTAGACATTGGACATAGGCATTTAACATTAATGCAAATTGGATGAAAGCTGGCAAGATAAGGATTGTCATCCTTTGTGTATTTTTTATCCCCGAATGACAATGAGTCAGTTTTATCATAATTCGAGACTCAACTCACTATTTCTTTTTTTACCTAGCTAATTAGAATTAGGGTTGATCATAAAAATTCAAAAACTGCATGCACAATCACACTACACCAAACTGTTTTTTTTTTACCAAATTATTATATAAATTAAGATTTAAAAATTCAATTAAATTTGAACCATTTTTATATGGTTTGATGGCGGTTTGAGGTTTGAATAAACAAAATCGCATCGCCTATATATATGTATATTTAAATTTATTAATAATTAATATTAATTTTAATTTCAATAGTTAACTTTTAATTGCATTATCTATTTAACGAAATTAATTCTTTATGTGTTCATTAACTTATCTTATTTTTTTTTTCATTTATCTCAAATTATAATGAATGGAGTATGTATGTTTAATTTTAATTTTAAAAAGTCTAATATTTTTTTCCTTCTAAAAGTGTTTGTTTAATTAATTTTTTCAAGCTTTTTTTCCAACTTTTTTTTTATTGTTCACTTTTTCTTTGTAATTTTATAGTCTATGAATGAGTTAATTTTTTTTCTAAGGATTAGAAGATTAAGAAAATAAGTATTTGTTGAGTTTACTTTTTTGGATGTTCAGACTCAAAAAATTATGGTTTTATGATGTTTGTATATTCAAATAAACTTTATTTTGTTTGCACTTTAAAAGATTGAGTTTTTTTGTACTAGTTTCTCCACCGTACCTATTACAATTTATATAGTATAAATTAAATTAAATGAGTAAGTAGAATATATGAAATAAATTAAATTTTTTACACAATGACATAGTTGTTTGTTAGTATTAGAATGGTTGCATAATTCAGACAACAACTGTGAATTTTTGATTTACATATCTCAATGTAGCCTAAAATGTGCCCATAAAATAAACACATTAATATATTTTGTAGACTAATTTATCATAGATAGCAAGTTCTTCTTCTTCTTCTTTTTTTTTTTTTTGCTTCTTCTCTTTTGGATTTTCAGTGGAATTCAAAAGCAAAGTGATGTTTTTCATTTAAATTATTGGAAAGACTGTGCTATTATTTTTAGGATAAGGACTATGATGCTATTTTCAAGCTAAAGTGATTACTTCTTTTAATATCTTAGAAAATTATTTTTTTTCTTAATCTTTTTTCTTTATTGGTTAAAAAACCCCAAACTGCTCAAAACAGTACTTTTGGTTTTACTTAATAAAATCATAACTTGAAATTAACTTTTAGCAAAATCGTATATGAAAATTCCATTTGAAATTAGAGAAAAAAAAATTCACTGCACAATGATCACCCCTAGATTAGATCCTTTAGATCCATTTTGAAAATTTTAAAATATAGAATTTTTTATTTATTCTTAAAATTATCTTAATAAATTAATAAATAGAATAATTTATTGTTATTAACAAAGAACTAATTCTTTGAAATTTGTGTGTGTGTGTTTTAACTTTTAAAAACTATAATTACAAAAATATTTTTTTACCTTTATATATTTAGAGTATAAACAATTTATCAATTTATACATTTTAATTTACAAAAGTTTAATATTTATAATTTATATGTGAGTAGATATGTAATATATAAATATATCATAGATGTCTATATAAATAATTATACATTTATAATATCTAAATAGGTGGGATCGGATCTCAAACACTAAAACCTAAGATTCGCACCAAGATCTATTTATAATTTGAAGTTGGCCCCAAGTAAAGCTGGTTTGGTATGGGTGTGGATTTGAGCGGACCCATTACCGTGCCTATTTTTACCACTATGAAATGTGATATTGTAAAATCTGCTATATATTTTAATTATGATTCTAAAATTTATAGAGAAGGTCAAATCTAATGTTTTACAAACTACGACTATGTTAATCAATGGTCAAAATTTTGTTCTTACTACCTTTTTCTATTTAATGTTTCTAAATGTACATATGAAAAACTTGACAAAATAAATCAAACCATTACTGCAAGAAAGATAAGATGAAGTTGTTAAAAGTACACGACAGGTCGTACTGATAAGTACTTGGTATCACTAACACATATGAAAAATGTTACATTTACTCATAGATATTTTGATACAATAAATTAGCCCTGCACTTACATTGGACAATTATCCAAGATGAAGTATAACCTTAAGGGCAATTTTGTCTCAAGCTTTTTCTGTAAATAGTTCATTAAAGGCAAAATAGGATATTTCTATTGTTTTCCATGTGAAAGGAATCTCTAAGATGGAACAACGTCGAAATAATATACTTGCAATTTTAAAATATTGAGGTATACCTTTTGCAAATTATATGTAATTTCAAATATCGAAGGATATCTTCTGTAATTAGACCAAAATTAAGAAAAGTTGGAAGCAATTATTGATAAGTCTCCATTGCGAAACACATTCCAATAATTTTTGAAACACCAAAGAGCTAGTCCAAAATTATGCGTTGCAAGTCTTTAATAAATAAAATATATTTAAACAGTGTAGAGAGATCAGTGCTACGTAAACAGTAGTCAACTAGGGACTTATTTGAAAAGTATTGTACTATTAGAATAACTTGTCTATCTATAAAATGTAGTACGTCCTTTTTCGATTTGTAAAAATAAAAATAAAAAACAGATATCTAATAAAATCGTCTAATAAATGATAGATCGAATGAAAAAATCTACTGAACACAACAATTGAAGAAGACTAAAGTTATGGCAGCTGATTATCTTGGCTTTGCAATTGGTCATAACAACACTCAAAAATTCACAGTTACTACCTCATAATCAAGTTTATATGGGAGCTTTATATACTAAAAAAAGTGATCACATGAAAATTATATATGTACACCTTTTATGTTAGTGGGAAGCCATGCGGAATTAGGACCAAATGATATGCGTTTTTGGTACCTAATCCAGCTAGCAACCCAAATATATAATACGAAATGGAATCATTTCTTTTTCCTTTTGCAAAACACAAAATAAAGTTCTTTTTGTAAGGATTAATTTGTATAAATTTCAATGATAAATAGGTTAGTCTAAGATACACTCTCAAAACTTTTGAAGCAGGACATTTGTAAAGGCTACTCTACTAGGCAACTATAAAATGAAAAGATGAAGTGGAGTTGATGATCATAGAAGTAATGAAGAATTCAAGACCAAGATTATTGGTTTCGCATAATCGAGGGATTGCAAGCACAACGAAAATTTAAAATTTTTCAATTTAAATAATATCATACATCATATGTATGCATATTCTGAATTTGATGTAATTTTCCTTTTGCATTTATGATTACTCGTTTAATAAAATTAAGCAACTAAAATTTCGCAACTATACCTTTCAGGCAATTGGGTTGATGATGGGTAAGAAGGCATTCAGATTCCTCAAACTCCTCTTGAACAATTTCGATGGCCTTTCAAAACGTTCACCAAGGACTCTAAGTGTAGTCATCTAACGGTATCTATACATTCGAGCAGATCCACAAGCTTCAAATCCTTACTAGTGGATTTGAACTTCTTATTTCTATTTCTATTTGAAAATGAAGATTAATTATTGAATCAACAAGTGATGGAAGAATTAACCTTTTAATAAAAAAGGGATGTAACATTTTAATGGAGTAGTTTTTCTTAAAATAAGAAAACAGAACACAAAAAAAAAAAAAAAAAAAAAGGAGAAAGGAGAAGAGAGGGGACTGAAAATTCTAGCTCTCTAACATGTTATTTTTTGCTCCCACATTGTGTATTTATATACACAATATAGTCTTGACCTAATCCCATTAGGTTTCCAACTTTTACCCTAATTAGTCCCCTAATCCAATTAAGAAACCTTCTCATTCCTTATATCTAATTTCTTTCACTTCAAGATAAATTCTTTTTATCTTTATTAGGACTCTTTAATTCTAGCAATTAAAAAATCCTAATGGACCTCTAACTTCACGGGCTTAGACTCTAATTAATTTATTAAAGTTTAATTAATTGATCTTCATCAATTAATTAAAAAGCCCAATACAATTAATTGATCCAATTAATTAATTAATTGATTCCATCATAGACCACCTAATCATATTAGACACAATTAAAATAATTTTATTATTTTAATTGATTAAATTAATTTAACTCCTTAATTAATTTTAGGATAAACTAATATAATTGATCTCTATCAATTAATTAATTCACTTTCAAGAGTTACTAATCATTATTAGGTTCAAATAAATAATCTATTATTTTTGTGAATGAATTAATTTAACTGTTTAAATTAATTCTAACTCAAGTTGATTAATCTCTATTAATCAACTTAATCCAACACTTTAGATTATAAAAAGAGATATATAGGTGGATCATCTCGATTTGTGTATAACCCATCAGGTTCACAACTAAGCTAGTTGTGGGTTTACAACTTTTGCAACTTATGAATAAATTTAATATTTCGATCAATTAATCCACTTGAAATTAATCCCTTAATTCCAAGAATCTCACAAATCAAGGGAAGCACCTAACAGTGCATTTCGACTACCTAGTCTTAGGTGAATAGCAAGTGAACATTTTCTATTACGAATACCATGCAAATACGATTCCTCCGTCAACTAAATTCTCGATTAAGTTTAAGACTTGGATTATTAGTCAAAATTTTATTTTGACTTAATAACTATGATTTTATTTCAAGTCACATTGATCCTTTGATGAATCAATAGAAAATCCTACATCTAGTATTCAGGAACCTTGGCCAAGATCTTCGGGATCAAGGACTATAAAAATATAGAAAATTCTCATATTCTACCAGATAGGTAACATATCATTTATTGGCTACTCATTGACCTCCATACACGAAAATCACACACCCAACGTAAGCCCCTTATGATTGTCATGCAATTAGAAAATACATCAAAGTGTATGATGTCATGCATAAGTCCACCATGATGCCTCAAGTCAAATGATTAATTAATACACTATCGTAACTAGAAAATTCTTGTTCGACGAACAATGTTTTCCAATTGAAAATTTCCTAGTGGGCCATTCGGTGTACTCGTTTCCTAACAAACACCCACCCACATGCACTAGAGTCCCTATGCCAATATCTATAGAATCAAACATTCTCCTTTCGAGTATGTATCATATGTGCGAGTCTATTGGGCTTATCGATATCCCATCTCAATGAACCCCCGACTTGAAACATGTTTAAGATCAAAGTCATAAAGGCATATTCTATTATTACCATCATATACGTGGTCATGCCTCATAGTTAAAAATGATTTACGAATTTTATCTAATTGATAAAAATAATTAAAGATAAAGAAATACCTTTTATTTATTTAAACATTATGAATAAGACTGTTTTTACGAGAGTTATAAAGTTCGGCGCTAATTGGCTCATCGAACTCTACTCTAACAAAGACATCATAGTCCAAGACAAGAGAAGAAACTTAATAGAACTAAGAGTTTCAGCAGAGCTAGAACAAAAGTAGTCAAGTGAGAACTCAAAATCACTAAAAGATCAACAGAGTTAGTGGAAGAGCTCATTAGTCAAGTATGAAAGCACCAGAGTCTAAAACTAGAGCAGTGCACTTAACGGGGCTAAAGAGTTACAACAGAGTGAGAATACGTGTAGCTTCAAAGGATGAAGTTATATTTGTAAATCTTGTACTAATAAGATACTAAAGTTTAAACCAATGAATATAAAGAAGAAACAAGGTAGATAGGACGAAAAAGACAACAGATGCAACTAGTGTCAAACTGTGCAGTACTACGACAGAATAGCTGCACCATTGAAATCCAAGAAAAAGTGAGCACGACGAGCAAACAGTAAGCTGAAAACTAATGTAACGAAGACACACACATATGCTACAGACGTCATTGAAGCTATCCAAAAAAAATTCTTCAAGCTCTCTGAAAAATAGTCTATGGGCGATAATAGTCTCAAAGTACTTAGGAATCCTTAATGTGCACATCTTTTGTTGAATGATACTCTTATCACAAAAACCAGAAGAGCTATTGGGGTGAAGTTGGACCATTGAGAAAAGTTCAAACTCGGACTTGTATGGGAAGAGTGCATTGTGGTATCAACAGATTTTGGGTAACTAGAGGCTTTGAAGAAATCATTTACTTAATTTCGGAAACTATGTTGTTGTATTAGAAGTGCAGTTGTGCACTTGAAAAATAGTTCTAGTGTATTTCTTTTGGAAGTGAGGAGGAGAGGAATTACTCTGCCATTGAGTCCCTATAACTTTGTTGTGCCATTTATTTCTGCACTTTACATTATTTGCACTTATATTTACTTGTTTATATTATTGAACTGCATCACACAACATACAAAACTGCCACCTAAATTTTCAAATGTGTAAATATTTTTGCTGCAAAAATATAGTTCATTAAGTTGTTCTCGAAATCTTATGTTAATTGGAACTAATGAGTGAGGGACAAAGTTACAATTTACTATACAAAATTAGGGGACTGTATTTTCAAAGAGCCAAGAATAAAGTTCTATTTATATTATTTTGAAAAGGCGACAAAGTTTTGAAATGTTTTATAGACCATTTTATAGCATTTGGGACCAATTGTCTTAAACCAATGCTTATGTGACTTAATAATCAAATATATATAAACATTATAAATACACTCATGAACATACAAAGATAGTCATTCCCTGGGTTTGGGACGCCGTTGAATACAAGAATTGCTTCCAAAATAACTTGTCCAAAATGATAATTAAATAAATGCACATGGGTTTTTTAGATAAGGTGCACATTTTTTAAATTTTAGTCCATTGGGGCATCACAATTACTCTCTTCTTCAAGATGAGATATCCTCATCGTGGCAGGACATAATCCAAGATCTGATGACGGGTCGAGATTCTAGAGTTGACTCATGCACATGCAGCGCTTTGTACCGCAAGTTCAAGAGATGACTCACATGTATGTGGGAACACTTAATTCTTGATATTCCAATTGGTGAACTAATACTATGCATCAGGACTCGAGCCTAAGAGTCCATTGGATGTAAAAATTATCTCCAATTCCATATAATAGATCCATAAATAAACAATTTGTCCAAAAAAAATATCAATAAATGCAGATGGATTCTTCATCCAAAACTTATAGATACTCACTTTTTAGTTTTTAATTCATATGAGATGGGACATCACAAATATATTATAATATAAATCCAAACTTATAGAGATTTTAAAAGAATTAAATATATTTTCTCTTCACAGTAGCCTATTACCACCCAAATATGAAGTAATCTTCACTACCCCAAATAAGAATCATAGTAGGGTCAACTTTCCAACCACTTGGGTGTGAATTGCAGAATCCCATGAACCATCGAGTCTTTGAACGTAAGTTGTGCCCAAAGTCATTAGACCGAGGGCATGTCTGCCTGAACGTCACGCATCGCGTCGCCAAAAAAAAAAAAAAAAAAAAAAAGAACTTTCCAACCACTTGGTTTTACGAAAAATACCCTCAAATATTTCCCCATTTCTTTATTCGCCAGTAACACCAAACTAATGGTTCACCCAGCGGATCGGGATCTCCCACACATTGTTTTCATTATCTTCTCACCTATGATTAGATTAGATAGATTTTATACATTTATTTGTGATTGAAGAATTCAAAACGTTGCCAATAAAATACCATCACAAATGAGTACTTCTATCTCCTACTTGTAAACAACAAATACACGATTTAATATGTTGGCATCAGATACAAGTCTAAAAGTCACAAATATATTGCTCTCACAAGTAAAAGGTCAAAAAAGCAAAAAAAAAGAAAAGAAAAGAAAAGAAAAGAAAAACTAAGTTATCAAAACTAAAATACTGATTCACAGCATGCATTGTAAGTTTTTAATTAGGTGGCTAGGAGAAAGATGCTAAAGGCTACCTTTTCCATCAATTTTAGGCCGCTCAGTGCCACTATGAGTTTGAGTTATAAGAAGTCTTAATCTTGAGTCAAGCTAGGCTTTATTTCATTCTCGTAAGGGGAATAGTACACCGAAGAAGCAAACTAGTTACTCCCTCACTGTTCTATGATAATTGAGCTGCAGCTTCACAAATCCACTTGGAACCAGTCGATTCTTGTGTCTTTCGTTCTCCCTTGTCAGTTGGCCTTTGACAACAGTGGAACAAGTAAATAACTGATTTTGACTAGATTGTACACATTTATGTTTGTCTATATAAATGTTCACACCAAATTATACTAAGAGTATGCATAATTATATATACAAAATTTAAATTCTGATCCTGTAATTATGGGGGTTGAATTTTGTTCCACTTACAGTTGGCGCTGACAATTAAAGTACAATAATCTTTAATTTTCATGTAATGAGGATAAATTTTGCCAGAATTCAATATGTGCATCTCACGTGCTCCTCTTAATTTGGAGAGTTTGTTATATCTGACCAAATTATCCTATGTGGAGAAAACCTACCTACTTGGATTAAGGGACTTGCTACATGGGAAAAAAATAGGCCAAGGTGGTCCAATTTTCTTTTTTCTTTTTTCTTTTTATCTTTTTTCTTCAATCTTCTTCCCGTAATTCCCACCCCCACCCCCACCCCCTATCCCATTGTTCCAACATCATCTGAAACTCAAGATGAAGCTACAACCATTGAAAATCGCCGAAACCATACTCAACTACCAATTCTTTGGAGGGAAGAAGCGGACTAAGAGTGAGCTAAAGCTTGCGTCAGTTCATGATTTGCTATAGGAAATAGCATTGTTGATCGAAACAACTCGAGATCATCGGTTTTATAACATGTTCGTGGATGGGCTGATGAAGAAGAAGGTGAAAATTTTGGGTAGGGTTTGGTGATAGGGTTGGCAGCGACGCGTTGAGAAATTATGAAAATTTTCGATAAATCAAATTAATGAGAACGAAAATAACACACAAATTTGATAACGGAGTTTGTCTAATTGTGTCTACATCTTCGGACCTGCTGTGGATCGTTTTACTAAAGTAAAAAAAAATACAATTGTTTACAACACTTACAACTCACAACCCACACAAAAAAATTTATTCACAAAATTCTTTCACAAGCTTTCTCTTAAACTTTTCTCTCAAACTCTCTCTAATTCTCTAATTTTGGAACGCTCTACAAATGAGAGATAGGGGGTTTATATAGCTTCAAAAAATATTTTGAAGACTGATTTCAATCTGTCTTCACACCTCGATTTATGCAACAGATCTTTTTAGTTTTGTTACTCTTGCAAGCCAACTAAAGTTGAATTTCAGTTTGTCGATATATCTGCTGGATTCTTACTTCCTTGGATCTTCTCCAATATTAGCACTTCATCTTCCAATAAATATCTGATAAAGTGATAACAAAGTCCAATATGCTTGGTTCTAGAATGAAATGCTAAATTCTTTGCCAAGTGTATCGCACTCTGACTATCACTATGCAAAACATTCTTCTCTTACTTGAATCCCAAGTCAGTTAACAAACCTTAAAGCCATATCATCTCTTTACTGGCTTCAGTCACTGCTACATACTCAACCTCTGTAGTGGATAAAGTGATAATCTTTTGTAACTGCAACATCCAACTAACAGCCGTAATTCCAACAATGAATATATAACCAGTAGTGCTTCTTCGGTGATCGACTTCACCTCTAAATTTTGCATCTATGTAGACTTGTACTTTTAATTCTCTTTTTCCAAAGTATAAACATTTTTCTACAATACCTCGTAGATACTCAAAATCCACTTGACTATTTCCCAATGAGCTTTTCCTGGATTTGACATAAACCTGCTAACAACTCCCACTACATGACCAATGTCTGGTCTCGTACATACCATTGTGTATATCAAACTTCTAATAGCTGAGGCATAAGGAACCATAACCATGAATTCTCTCTCTTCCTCTGTCTTAGGGGACTGATCATTGGATAGGCGAAAGTGACTAACCAAGGGTGTGCTGACTGGCTTGGTATCGCCCATATTGAATCTCTATAAAACACGGTTGATGTACTCTACTTGAGATAACTACAAGAATCTCTCTGCCTATCTTTTATGATCTGTATTCCAAAAATCTTCTTTACTGTACCCAAGTCCTTCATGTCAAACTCTTTTAACAATTGCTACTCCAATCTTCTGATATCATCTATATTTGAACCCACTACCAA
The DNA here is from genome assembly GCA_019321725.1 of Paulownia fortunei. NCBI lineage: Eukaryota > Viridiplantae > Streptophyta > Magnoliopsida > Lamiales > Paulowniaceae > Paulownia > Paulownia fortunei. The sequence goes on from CM033110.1 coordinate 17,152,666, forward strand.
CATGTCATCGACATATAGTAGTAAAATAATATAGCTGGAGCTATATCTCTTGAAGTAGCAACAATGGTCGGTGTTGCACTTCTGGAAATCTTTCTTATGTATGAAGCAGTCAAATCTCCTGTACCATTGTCTTGGGGCTTGTTTTAGGCCATATAACCTCTTCTTAAGTTTGCACACCATGTTCTCCTTTCCTATTTATGAGAAATCTTCTGGCTGATACATGTACATCTCCTCATCCAAGTCTTTGTGAAGGAATGTAGTCTTCATGTCCAATTGTTCAAGATGAAGATCTTCACTGACAACAATACTTAATACTATTCTGATGGTATTGAGCTTCACAACGAGAGCAAAAATATCGGTGTAGTCAACTCCTTCATTCTGTTGGAATCCTTTGACAACTAGTCGAGCTTTGTATCTCTTGGAACCATAATGCTCTTGTTTCACCCAGTACACCCATTTATTATGAAGTATCTTCTTCTCCATGGGTAGTTCAACTAGTTTCCATATTTGGTTGGAGATTAGAGACTTCATCTCTTCTTTCATGACAACCTCCAATTTGCTGGCATCTTCAGTCTGACAAGTTTCATTATAGCATTTAGGTTTTTCTCCATCAGTCAACAACAGATAATTCATGTATCTTTTGTTAGTCACATGAGGCTGAGAAGACCTTATCAATACAGAAGCTGGAGTAGAAAGTTGTGGTGTGTTGGACTGCTGCGTACTGCTCTATCCAACGAGTTCTTTTAGTTAAGGACTTGCTACAATCGGTTTTGTCATGGGACTATTTGGGACATCATCAGTATTTATATCTATAAATACTGGCTCACTCTGTACTGAGTCGTTGAAGTTTGTTTTATGCATGTCTTTGTATATTACCATTTCGTCAAAAATCACATCTCTACTACGTATCACCTTCTTGTTTTCATCATCCCAAATACTATAGCCAAACTCATCCTCACTATAGCTGATGAAGGTGCATTTCTTGGATTTGGGATCAAGCTTATTCCTGCCTTGATCACTAATATGCATATATACTACACAATTGAAAACTTTTAGATATGATAGTTTTACTTCTTTTCTGCTCCATACCTCCTCTGGTATTTTGTGCTCCAATGGAGCCGATGGGCCTCAGTTGATCAAGTAAGCTACTATGTTGACTGCTTCTGCCCAGAACTACTTCGGTAAACTTGAATGTATATAAATGCTTCTGGCCCTTTTTGTCAACATTTGGTTCATACGCTCAACTACACAATTGTGTTGAGATGTACCCAGCACGATTCTCTCCATTCTGATCTCGTGCTCATAGCAGAACTTCTTGAAATTGATGTCTATATATTCATCACCATTGTCGGTTCTGAGCCTTTTAATCTTGAGACATGTCTCATTTCCAACCATAGCTTTCCAACTCTTGAAAGTCTTAAACATTTCAGACTTATGCTTTAAAAAGTAAACTCATACCTTCCAAGAGAGATCATCGATAAAATTCACAAAGTAGTATTTTCCACCAATGGATGAGACGGTTATTGGTCCACAAGCATCAGAGTGAACGAACTCTAACATTTTCTTCTTTGGGTTTCTGCCACTTGTTTGAAAGCTGACCTTCTTCTGCTTTCCAAGTATGCAATCTTCGTACATGTCTATCTCAACTGACTGTAGACCTGAAAGTTTCCCCTTTAAGTGCATAATTTTTATCCCATTTTCACTCATGGGGCATACCCTCTAGTGCCACAAATTAAGAGTTTCATTATCTGCTGTAACTGCAATCGTACAACGTGCCCCTATTGTCATGTAAAAAGTGTCACTCTTCTTGCCTCGAGCAACCATCATTGCACCCTTTGAAATCTTCCAATCATCATTATGGAAGATCGTAGTGTAGCCTTCGCTAGCCAACTGTCCTATTGAGATTAAGTTTTTTCTCAGGTTAGGGATACGCCTAACATCCTTCATCTTCCAAATAGACTCATTCAATTTAATCTTCACTACTTTACCAATAATAGCACACGGTTGATCATTACCAAGATATACCTTTTCAAGATTTCCGGGGACATACCTCTCAAAGAGTATTTTCTGTGAAGTAGCATGGAATGATGCTCCAGAGTCTAACACCAAAGACTATTCTTTGCTCTCTAAAAAGCATATCAACGCATCATCTCCTCCTGAGGTAGAAGTAACATTTACCTCTGCCTTCACCTCCTGGTCATTCGGTGTATTCTTACATTGATTTTTTTAGTGTCCGGTCTTCCCACAGTTCCAACACTCAATAGTTTTCGAGCTATGAGAATTACTGGGATTCCTAGATTTAGAACTCTTATCCTTTGATCTACCTCGGTAGTTCGATCTGTCACGTGCATTTCCTATGGTTGAATTTATTTCTCTTAACTCTGTATGCAAAACTGAAGAGGTTGATGATTCACCCGACTCTCTCCATCGGATCTCTTCATTGAGAACCAGATCATGAACATCATCAAATTTCAACTTATTACTTCCCAACGAGCTACTCACAACCGTGACAGTAATATTCCAATTTTTTGATAGAGAAGACAAAAGTATCAATGCTCGTACTTCTTTATCGAATTCAATTCCAACTAAACTTAATTAGGTTGTCACTATGTTAAGTTTATTGAGATATTGAGCTATTGATGCGCCTTCCGTCATCCGCAAATTGAACAAACGCCTCATCAAGTGAATTTTGTTTGAGGCCAATGGCTTCTGATACATACTGGAGAGAGCCGTTATAAGACCTGTCGTAGTCTTTTCCTTTGCTATATTGAAAGCAATATTGCGAGATAACATTAATCGAATAACTCCAAGGGCTTATCTGTTAAGAAGATTCTAATTTTCTTCCTTCATAGCCTCTAGCTTCTTCCCTAAAAGAGGTTGATATAGGATTTTTTGATACAGATATTCCTCTATCTATATTTTTCAGAACCCAAATTCTGTACCATTAAATTTCTCGAGTTTCACCTTCCCTTCATCTGTGGTCATCGCTCCCACTTGAATCTGACTTCCTCCGAATTATTTCTGACTATTCCTGAAGCTTTGATACCAGTTGTTGGAAAATTATAAAAATTCTCAATAAATCAGATTAGTAAGAACGAAAATAACACACACAAATTTGATAACGGAGTTCGGCCAATTGTGTCTACGTCTCCGGACATGCTGCAGATCGTTTTACTAAAGGGAAAAAAAAATATAAGTGTTTACAACACTTACAATTCACAACTCACACAAAAAAAAATTTTCACAAAATTCTTTCATAAGCTTTCTCTTAAACTTTTCTCTCAAACTCTCTCTAATTTTCTAATTTTGGGATGTTCTACAAATGAGATATAGGGGGTTTATATAGCTTCAAAAAATATGGGTTGATAAAATTTAGGTAAGAAATTAGGTTAAACACCTTAATTGACAATTGTCTAAATTAGGCACCTTTCATTTTTGGCCAAAAATAGTTTGACAGATCAATTGACATCAAGAATTTGTTCAGTGGCTGTTGGAGGCATGGTTCAATGACGTGGGAATCTATAAGATTGATTTGATTGACACCAAAAGCGAAGCAACGACGTTTGGTCGATTAGGGGTGGTGGCGGAACAATGGGGTGTGGTGTAGTATTAGAAGAATGGGGTAGGTGGTTTGGGTGACCGGATTGTAGGGTGGAGGTGGTGCAGGATGGTGGGGTGACTGGGGGATGAGAGTTTTGGGTTGAAGATGAAGGAAAAAAAAAAAACAAACAAAAAAAAAAAAAATGAGCAAGAAGAAAAAGAAAAGTAAAAAGATAAAATAAGTACACCTTAGCCTTTATTTTCAATGTTAGCATGTCCACTTGACCTAATTTTTTTATTCATGTTAGCTGGGCCCTTAATCCAAGTACGCAGGTCTATGTCCTAAGACAATTTGGCCAGAAAATCCTAAATTCCTAAATTAAGAGGAGCAATTCCAATAAATTTTGTGAATTCCAAAAAGAAATTATTCTCAAATACTTGAAAATTAAAAATTATTGCACTTAAATTGTCAACAATAATTTTGAAAGGATCAAAAATACCACCTCTTATAGTTATGGGATCAAAATTATAATTTTACCTATATATATATTTATAGATATATGTATGTATATATAAAATAGAGCCCAATTATAAAATTACAATCTTTTTAAACTAGTCCAAGATCTATCCGTCCAACCTTCAGCAATATTTCAATAAAGATGAAATAAACAGTAAGGCCCACATCACAAGAAAGAAATTAAATATATAACTAAAAAAAGAAAATGACAACATAAACTTAAAAAAGATATATGTTAAAAAAAGGTGGAACAAATAAAGTGTAAAAATAATTAGATCAAACCTACTATATTGAATTACAGTCCCATAAATCAATCAATTCTATTACCTACCACAAGATAAATATATAAAACCTGCAAATTAAAGCAAAGATAATACATTGATGATATATATATATATGTATATTCAAACTTCTCCTGCATTATCTTCAAATTAAAGCAAAGATATTTCATTAATAATATACATATATGTAATCAAACTTCTCATGCATTATCAACACTTATATATTATAATGCTACGTACTATCAATACTTGGGCTTGTGGCAGGCCGATACTCCGGTGCCATTATGCCCGATTTGGATCTTATTCCACTAGCAATGCACAATGTCTTTGGACCTTCGGACCCATTATTCATTGTGGTGTTTTTTCTTATCAATCAAAAAACGTTCACGGTTCAAACATTTCGTTATCACCTAAAAAAGATTCATAGGGTTTAAACATTTCCTTGTCATTGCAAATTAGTACTTCTATCTTCCTGTTGTAATAGCAAACAACAAATAAATGATTTAATGTGTTGATATCAAATACAATCTTAAAATTCACTCACAAATATATTTCCCTCAAAAATAATTTACAAGTCTCCCTCACTAACATACTACAATACCATAGTATGTTGTAACTAATTTTTGAAACACTAAAAACCTAACATGCATCGCAAGTTTTTCATTTATCTTATTTGAAGGAACAATTTGATTTATTTTGTGAGTTTTTCATATGTATAAATAGTATCATCAAATAAACAAAAAAAGATAGTACAAAATTTGAACCATTGATTAACATAGTGATAGTTTGTAAAATATTAATGACACTCCCTATAAATTTTAGAATCTTAAACAAAAACATCCAGAAGTTTTCACAACATCACATCTCAAAGTGATAAAAATAGGCAAGGTAATGGATTCGAGTATAGATCTCGGTGCAGCTTTCAAGGTTTTATTTTTTTGGACCTAACCCCAACTACTTAAATATTATGTATGTGCATTTATTTATGGATGTTTTTATGTGATATATATAAAAAAATACATGTATATTATATATATGCTCACATATAAAATATAAATATAGTACTCATAAATTTAAAATAAGAATGTAAAAATTAATAAATAATTTATGCTCTCATATATATAGAGGGAATACATTTGAAATTATAATTTTTCAGAAATTAAAAATTCACACATAAATTTCTAAATAATTAATTTTTGTTAATAACATTATTTTTCTATATTTATAAATTTATAAATAATATTATTTAAAAAATAAATATTTTTGTAATATTTTTAAATTTTGAAATGGGTATAATGGATCCAATCCTCCACGCGGGTATTCATGTAGATTGAAATCAGTGGGTTAGGACTTTATTTTAACAAACTCAACCCATCAGGGCATTTTCATCAATGTGATTGGTGTGTTTGTATTTTGGTATTTTACCCTTTGGGCATTTTCATCTTTCAGTACATGAATTTTCCAATATTTCATGTCATTCCTACACTGTTATGATTTTTTCATATACTTTCCTATTTTAACTAATGTTCTACATTGTTAGGGGCTTCGGATCATTTTGCCCTATGGAGGTATTTTTGGCCTCTTAAGAGCCTTTTAGCCATTGTGGATATGTCCCTCATTTCAACACCCAAAAGGCAGGGCTAAGCTTTGGGTCGGGCTGCATCATAATCGGATTTTTGCGTTGCGTTACTACTCGACAAATCGGGTACCTCATCTATCGGTTAGGTTTTGTTTTTTCCCCCTTGGTTGGCTGGTGTTCTGCCCCTTTTTATTCCTATCTATTATTATGTGAAACAACAATACTGAAACAGTGCAAAACCTTATACTTCATCCGCCAAATAAGAAATATAGTCCCCTGGTTTTTATTCATCAAAACAAACTGTCTAACATATAAATCCACTCCATGGGAAGCAACTCAAAATATGTTTATCCATCACCTTCACAGCAACATCTTTTCTGCATCACCTTCACATTCTCATCACTCATTTTATTGTTACCAATATAACTTTAGTTTTTACAATTACGATTTTCTTTCATTCTTTCACATCTCAAGATTTAAGAAAAAAGACCTTACAATTTATATGAAAAGGAATACCTCATTTATTCTGAGTGAATATATGTATAGGGGCGGAGCCAGAATTTTAATAGAGGGAAGCGAGATTTAATCGTCAAATTATTATTTTTGCTATATATAAAATTATTTTTTATTGAAATATAAATATAAATATAATACGGTATATTTACACGTAAATATTTTATATCTATTATATTTGCATAATTATTTGAACAAAAACTAACTTTTAAATAAAAAAAATATTAATCAATTGTAATTCAATTTAACACAAAATAAAAATTAATTTATAAGAATCTGAGCATTATTTCATAATCAGTAATCAAATCCAATAATTTTTATATTTTGAAAAACTTATACTTATAATTTTTTGCGAAATAAAAATTAGTATAACCTTAAATAATAAGCAACAAAAGTGGAATCAAATAAGTTAAAAATTAAAAATTAAAATTATAAAATTACAATAAGAAGTATTTTTTATTAAAATATTCATATTTTTATAAACGAAATCATATAAGTTTTGAAATTTAGTACAAATACCTTCTAAAACTCTATATTAATAATAAATTCTATTGCCTAAATATTTTGAAAAAATAAAGTTTAAAAATAATTTTAAAACTTTTCTAAATTTAATAAATTTACATATTCGATATAAGATTATGAAAATTCAAAGAGACGGCTAGAATAATTTAATTATTTTAGAGGGAGTAATTTTTTAAATTTATTAAAACTTATATATATATATATATATATATCACAGCCCAATTGCAAAATTACAATGTTTTTAAATTAGTCCAAAATTTACTCATTCAACCTTCAACCAAGATTTTAAAAATCAAACCAGACCAACTGATTCGATTTAAACGCAAACCACTTTCCCAATCTAATTTTATATTTAAAAAAGTTCGTCAAAAACAAGTTGCCACCCGTCAAAAACGGGAAAAAAAAAAAAAAAAAACGCGACAAACCACTTGGCATGGTTCTAAAGTCATATTTTTTTCATTAATCACAAAACTCTGGACAAAAAATGAAGATTTATTAATCACAGACAAAAAAATACTACCAGCTCCAAAGAACGGACATTTTCCTTGTGTGCCTTTTCTTTTGACCCCGAGCTCTCTTTGTATCAAGTTCCTTGAATTATATAAAAAATACAATAATCAATATAGAAAAAATCTATAATTATTATAAAAGTGTGAATGTTTCTTTTAATTTTTAATTCGATAATTTTTTATTTGACTAAAATATCATTTTGATATTATTAATTTTAATGATAGTTATGTAATTTAATAATTACGTAATTTTGAAACAAATAATGCTTATTTTTATAATTGATTAATGAAGTTATAGGATAATTACAATAAGAAAACATCAATAGTCAAGTCATTATTTGTTTCATATTCCAAAAATATGTGTGAAAATTATATATATATATATAATTTACTTTTTATTTTTTCTTTTGTCCATTAATGTGTTCATATTTCGACTCAATTATTTTACTAAACAAATAATGATGTTATCCCTTATATTTCACATATTTTACGCACAAAATTCAAAATCTCTTTTAATCATTTAACTTATGTTTTGTCGATGCAATTATAGTAGGCCGATATCAATTGAATCTGATATTTGACTTAATAAATTTTTTGATTTTGAGAATTTATATTAAATCACTATTGGAATCATTTTATGAAAAAACAGATATTTTGGGTTCATCATTTAATTTAATAAATTTTATTTATATTAATTTATTGTCAGTTATTGGCTTTATTTTCCTACTTTTCTTCCATAAATTGTTTTTCTTTTTCGGATACAAAAATATGTTTGCTACTTCTATTTTTTTAGAATGGTATTTTCCCCCAAAATACAAAACTATTTATTATCATAGTTAAATAATCATATATTCTATATTGTCACTATTTACAACACAATAATATTGACAGTATATTTATAATAAAAAATATCTCTCGTTAACTATAATAAAATAATATTGACAATATATCTACAATTGATATAATATTTTTCAAAATATATCATATCATTTGTCCCAATAAAACATACATATTTTTTCTTCTATACATATTCTACAAACTCACTTTTCAAAATACATTTTTCGATAATACTCTCCTCAAAACAATTGAAAATAAAACCAAACAAAGCCTAAATTTTTTCAATATAATCAAATATGGCAATAATAAGTTGTATGAACCTTCATGTTGTATCACCATATTTCAACATAAATATTTTAAAAATATATATATTACATTAAATAAAAAATAATTTTATATTATATTTACTTGTGTATTTCTTGATATTTCTACATTATTGAACCAATTATAAAATTGGAGCATTTTTAAAAATACATATAGGGGCTAAAATGAGATTAACAATAATTTTTTTAAAGTAATCTAATAGACATAAAATCTTATTATGTCTATATATTATTACAGTATTACAAAGCTATATATATCATTTTTTTCAGCTCAATTTCTTCTTTATTTTCATTTCTTAACAAAACCTAATTGTATTTTAAAATTATTATTTTTAGTTTAGTAAGTTAAAAGTAAGAAAAAAATAGTAAAAAACTAATTAATATATAAAATTAGAAAAAAATATTTATAAAATTTGTAAAAATTTAATTTGATATATGGTACAATTCAATAAATTGGAATTAAAAATTAAAATTAATCTAAATATTGAATTTTTATAAAAAAATTAAATATCAAATCGATTTTTTTGTTAATGACATGGTATATACCGAATTTTCAGTTTTAATTTGCCAAAAAATTTTAATCTATAAAGAACAAGTGTCGCTTATAAATTATGAGTTGGAAGAGAGTTCATTGCTTTGTTACATTATCAACTGCAAACTATTTTGTTAAAATACCTTAAGTTATATTCTTTAAAAACATTTAATTTTTTCATATTAATTTTCATTCATCTTCTTTTTTCTCGAGTTTATTTATACTTTAATTAATAAATTACAACAAATAAAATTATAAAAATTAAAAGTATCACCATTTATATACATTAACTGCATGATTTTGAAGTTGTTGATATTCATTAATATGTCAGTCTTAAAAAATAAAATGCAATCAACCATCAAACAATATTTTAGGTTTGCTTGTAAAAGAGATGACATTGTTAGCTTTACATGCACTTTTACTGTTAAATATCTGATCAAGTTGTTTGAGATTTACCATGGATTCAATAAGAGTATATATTGTACACAACAAATATGAGAGTTATTTGGAATACATAGCAATGTTTGAAGATTTCAAAAAAAAATTAGAAACCTTAGATGAATACAAGTTGGCGAAATTTTGAAAAGTCAATTTTTTTCTTGGAGAACATGGAAAAAAAACATTAGTTCATATAATCTTCCAAACATTCTTATTGATAAAGATAATATGGATAATAATTTTTTAAGAGAGATACAAGATAAAATGTCAGAAGAAATACCTATAAAAGATTATAAAACATAACTAAAATTGAATCATGAACAATATAAAGTTTTTCTAATTATATTAGGTTGCATAAACCACAACTATTTTTATGGGACGAAACACCAATGACAAAATGATAGATATCAATAATGTTGATAAATTATTGAAAGACGTAATGGAAAATGATGAGAATTTTGATGGAAAAGTGGTAATATTTTATTAAGATTTTCGACAAGTATTAACAATTGTTCCTATGGCAACAATCTATCTAATTACTTTTGTAAGTTTGGTGAAATCATGTTTGTTACCCAAAATGAAAAAAAAAAATATTTTATCAAGGAACAGGAGTCAAGAAATGATCCAAACTTCAGTGAGTTTTTACTTGGAGTTGGAAAAGGTGAGAAACCAAGTGATACTAAATGTAACATCAAAATTTCAGAAGATATGATTATTGAGTATAAACAATGAAGAAAACTCAATATTACAACTTATTAGAATTATTTTTCATACCTTAAATAAGAATGCACATTCAACTTATTACATGACGAGCTAAGTATCAAAAAGTAAGAACATTTTTTATGAAGTTATTGATGACATAAATTACTATTATGAAAAGAACATTTTAAACCCTTTAATTCCAAATCGCTTGACTTCTCCATAAATTAGTGCTAAAAAAAATTATCTAATAACTTTTTTGAGGAATTTATACCCATAAAATAGATTGAGTAATGATTCAAGAATAGTATACAAGATTTCAAGAATAACGTAATTGATAGAAAGATTGTGTTTGGGCAACATATTGAAAAGCTTGTCTTTATATCTAGAGTATCAATTTCGTTAGCTGAAAATGAAGATTATCCATTTCAATTTAGACGTGAACAATTCTGTATGAAACTTTGTTTTGTAATGACAATAAAAAAAACTTAAGGACAAAAAATTCTTAATGTTGGTGTCTATTTATCTAATTCAATATCTTCTTAATGCTAATTATATATTGCTCTTTGTAGAAGAACTTCAAGATTTATAACTAATAGTTGATTAAATAAGACACATCAAATGTAAGAAGAAGACGTAGACTAAAAATGTTATGTATTGACAAATTTTGAGTGTAGGTACAAATATTTTTTCCTAAAGTAATATATTAGGTACAAATATTTTTTCTTGAAGTAATATATTAGGTACAAATATTTTTTCCTGAAGTAATATATTATATATTATTAGTATAACTAATATTTTATTTTTATTAGGATAAAACAACATTGAAGTAGAATTACTACAATTTATTATAGCACAAAATTCTGATACATAATAATCATATAATGTGAAGAAAATTGCAGCATACAAGTAATTAAAAAAAAATAATTTGAGTACTTATGATAATCATATTCAATTAAAGTAGTTAAATAATATAATATATAGGTCCTATGTATACCGAATAATATGTAAAAACTGACACATATTTTTGTAGATCATTAAATATTGGATATATATTTTATTTAATTTTTAATCCTGGATCATAATCCTTTCATTTAGTTCCACATATATTCATCATTAAAGAAGAAATACAGCTAAATTGTAGTTTATTTATATTTGTAAAATAAATATTTTTTAATATTAATTATCTATCTTGCTTAACATTTATATTTTTTTAATTTGATAAATTTTTTCAATCTCTAAAGAACAAGTATCGGCTACAAAGTATGAATTGGAAGATAGTATCTTGCTTTGTTACAATATCATATCGATCAATAATTAGTTTATGAAATATTTTAGAATATTTTATTTTTTATTAATTATATTTTATTTAATATTTTATAATTTATGAAATATCTTATAATTAATTTTACTCAAATAAATTATTAAATAATACAATTAATTTACTAGAATCCTATAAATAATGTGCAACTTACTAGTATAAATAAAAGTACGAATCTAATTTAAATAAAAATAAATATCCAAACTTTATTTACATTAGTTAGTCTTATTATATTGATATCCGATATATGTATATATATTTACGGACCAAATCTAATTAATTGTCCGACTATATTTTCGATCTAGATTTAAAAATATGGCCTTCAACTAGCATTTTAACTATTAATAAAGGATAAATTAAGACTGACACATAAGATATAAATTAAAGATGTAAATAAATAAAAGAATAAGAATGTCCTCTTAAAAAAGATATAATGCAAAAACAAATTAAGATCAATTATACTACTGTCAAAACCAATTAAAGTTGAATCTAAAACCTAGAATTCAATCAATTTAATCAATTAAATCAATTATACCTACCACAAATAAATATAAACATCGAAATTATCAATTCAAGACTTCCCCAGCATCATCTTCAAATGATAACTTCTTCAGCATTATCTTTCTATGAAAATTAGAATGCTTCATACTATCAAAATTTGGGCTGGCGGCAGGCCGATACTCCGGCAACAACCTGCCCGACTTGTATCTTACTCCACAAGCATTGCACAATGATTTTGGACCATCCGGACCCATTCTCCATTGAGGTGTTTTTTCAGCTCCACAGTGACAGCAACTCCTTTTTGTTAAGGGCGGTGATCTGAAACATGATTTCCTTTTTGGTTTTATGCTCCTTGGTTTCCTGTTTAAGTTGAAACATAAAACCTTGCTTCCTCCAATATCGTTGAAATATAAAACCTTGCTTCCGTCAATATCATCGTTATTTAATTTGCGTTTCTTGTTATGTTCGGTTGAAGAAACTTTCGACGCTATGCCTTTCCGTCCAATTTCTTGTTCAGTCGACGAAACTTTCGGCGCTCTGCCTTTCCATTCAATTTCTTGTCCTGGATAAACAGCAAAAGAGACTTCTCCTATTGAAGAATTTTCTGAAAACAGGGGTTTCTCTACGCCATCGCCAGCTTTCCACAAATCCTTTCCAGGATCTTGCGTGGATTCAATATCTACAAAAGGATTGAGAGATTCATGTTCCGGGGTAAGAAGAAGTCCACTCAACGGAATCAAATCATCGCTGAAGTTTGGAAAAAATTCTAAGTCATCCAGATTATCGTCTGGTATACACAACTGGCTTTTCACATCACTGGAACAGTTTTGGTTTTCATTTGAGCCGTAGAACGTCAGGCCTGAAAGCTCAGTAAAATCTTGATTGTTTCCAAGCATCATCTGCGGAGACATAAGAAGTAGATATACAAGAAACATATACACATAAAAGGGCTGTGGATGGATGTATATACAGATACATATACGCTGTTTCTGCCTTGGGATTTGGTGGCGGGGGAAGGCTGAGAGACAGAAGGCAACACGTCAGAGGGAAGCGAGTATGGAATTTGAACGCGTTTGTATATGTATATATAGAGGTGAGAAAATGGAAGGAGAATAAATTTCTCAAGGGAAACGATTCTTTTTCAATTTGATTTGTACGAGGAAACCGACACTGAATTTCCTAGGTTGTCTAAGTTTTCACGGCCTAACACAAATTCTAGACGCGTGGAAATGTTGGGTGATGTGGAGAATTTATTGGAGAAGGCGTAGGGTTGATTTCATATACCTAGTATGACCCGAATTACTTGGGATTAAGGAAAACAATTAAAGGCCTATAATTAAATAGGCAAGGTGAATTTGGACTAATAATATGCGATTAATAAATGATTAGAAATATATACGCGGTAGAATACATACAAGTGCAGCCCCGTTACCCAATTAGAGGAGAGTATAATAAGAGAAAGATTATGAGAAAAGCAATTCAATTAATTGAGATTAATTGGACATTTATATATATCTGCTAAATAGCATGCAACAAGTTATATAGCTAGTTTTGATACTTAGTCTAGAAGTAAAGCAATTTTCGTTTTTTTTTTTTAACAAGAAAAGACTTATTAAAATTTTGCTTAATTGGGAAGATAGCGATTTAATTCATAGTATCTACATTACATTACTTGTCTTCTGGTGTTATTAAAAAAAAAACACATAAAGAGGATGGTTACTTAATGATTTTTATTTATTTTTTGGTTGGGGGAGAGATCAATATTTTTGGTATGAGCATAAGGTAAATGAACTTTACAAAGGAGGGGTGGGAGTAAGTTTTCAGGCATGGTGTGTATGACATGTGAATTTTTATATTTAATATTTTTAAAAATGAAAAATAATATTAAAAATTTTGAAAAAATAAGTCAACATATTCAGTAGGAAAAATATTTTGAAATAAACAACGAGTTTTTAAAGCACAATATACTATGAGATAAATAAAAATATTTTTTTAGAAGGACTGTAATAAAAGAAATTAGAATTTTTCATTTTTAAACAAAATAAAAACTTGATAATACAAGGCCAAAAATGATATAAATACAACAATGTTTAGATTGATAATGATTAGCTTGAACAATAATAAACTTTTGAAGTGAAGCTCGAGAAATAATTATGGAACAAAGTTTTGAACAAAAGTAAATTTGCTGAAGAGAGATTTTTTTTAATTATTATCTAGTTGTTTTTATCAAGGTTTAGTAATTTTGAATTTAAAATAATTGTTTGTTTTTAGATGAATAATTTAGTATTAGGAATATTCATTCCCAAATGAATCACTCCATGGATTTAGTCATTCCGAATAAATTAGTAATGAACCTATATTTATTTTTTATAAAATTGTCCTCACAAACTAAACAAAAATATTTGATAAAATTTAGAAATGACAAAGAGTCGGACCGGATTGAATTTTCTAAAATCCGACCCCACAACATTTTGTGAACCAAAAATCGAACTCGCCCCAAACTCGAGAGTCAGTGAATTGGACCCATTAGACTTGATTTATAATTTTAAAAATATTAAAAAATATTTTTTTAAAATAATATCACCATAACTTTCTAAATCAAAGAAAATAAGATTATCAACAAAAAAACTAATTATTTAAATTATATATACATGTTTTAATTTTTTAAAAATTAAAACTTTTAAATATACTTGTTATTTTTACATATTTAACTATTTAGTAATTTTATATTACTATTTTAATTTATAAGAGTAATATTTTTATATTTTTCTATGAGTATATATAAGATACATACATACATACATACATACATACATACACACACACATATATATACATATACATAGCATAAATATATACATAATAAACAAAAAAATATATGCAACATTATAACGAATCGGGTTTTGATCGAAATCAGGTCTTAAAATTAAAATCTCATCCGTCTCGAGATCCATTTGTGGTTTCAAAACATGCCATAAGTCAGGTGGATTCGGTGCAATTCCAGTTTAACTTGAACTCATTGTAGCCCTAATAAAATTAAAATATTACAAAAAAAATTATATTTTTGCATCATCTTTTTCAACTCTTTATGTCAATCCAATCAATAATAAAAAATAATATAACATAATTTTGTATTATTTTTTTTAAAAAAATATTTATATCAGTGTGAAATTTTGTCTATATATATATATACATAAATATATATATTAACTCATAACAAACTCACTATGCACGATATATCAAATAATAATTTTATTCTAAAAATTTTATATTAAAGAATAATTTAATCATTAAAAAATAATTTTATTTTATTTTTACTATTCATTTCTAATTAACAATTATGAGATTGGAATCACATAACGAATGTCAAATCCATTCCGTCTTCGTTTATTCTACATGCGAAATGTAAAAAATGCTATATTCGTATCATTTGTTTCCAATCATTATTTTATTCTTAATTTCGTTCAATTGCTGTCTAATTTTATTTTTGCATGCTAATAGCCTCCTAGAGCATATGTCTAGTAACTTGAGGTAAAAATTGATTCCAATATTGAGATCATTTCAAATCTTTCATAATAACCTAATATCGAGATAATTTCAAATCGAAACAATATAAACAATAGGTCAAAGATTTGCCAAATAATTTGCAACCCATAATAATCTAAATACGAATATGAATATATAATTTCTTTCAAACTTTCAATCAAATTACATTTCTTTCTTTAAAAAAGAATCGTAAGCTACAATCTATACAAGAAACTAATTAAAAATATTAAAAATTGTAAATGCACATTATACATTCTTCTTTGGCCAAAAAAGAAAAAATGAAAATTGTAAATGAACATTATACATTCTTCGTAATAGTATTGAAACAATCTCTTCTTTAGGCATGTCATTTCATTTTAAACTTCCAACAACTCCTAATAAATATATCAAAATTTACCATGTAAGGATACTTCTAAAATGAAATTATATCATGCGGTTATTCACACATATCCAACTATTTTGTCATGTATATTAGATGTTCTAATGCTTGTATAATACATTTTATGTGATATAAAAACATGCATGATATATCATTAATTTCATATAAAATAACCTATATCAATTATTATTATTTATTTAACTTATAGTAAATGCATTATCGATAAATTCATTACATTTCAAATAATTTCTTTTTCATTCTTATCATAACATATGGTTCCCAGTTATTTAGTATTTTATATCTAAGAGTGTATTATAAATTCTTGTTAAAAGTTATCGTAAAAAAATGGGCCAAAAATACAAAAATAAATTATATGTGGATCTGTAGATGTATGAATAAAATATAAATATTAAAAAATAGTTTAGAAGCAAAACAACAGCTATTTGTTGCATTAGTTTTATATGTATGGTGCTAATAAAACATGCTACACGTTTTTCACATTTCTTAAAAATCTAGAGAATTATAGAAAGGTATAGAAAATTCAAGAACGAAATAGAATTCAGAACATTTGTAGAAATTTTGGAGATATAGAAATTATTGAAAGTGGAGAACATAATATAAAGATTCCAGTTAGGATAGGTAGGAAAAATCATAGATAAGGAAGTTTGAGAAAAAGTCATTTTCAAATATTCAATATACATCAGTTTGTTTATAATTGGATTGGTGGTCAAATCGATCTTATTAATAATTAGCGGTTCAATTAATTGGATCGGTATAATAAAAATTAATTATACTTTCTTATTATATTATGTAAAATGATAATATAATAAATTAATTATTATATAATATATTTTAAATATAAAAATAAATAAATAATTACCTAAAAAATATCTAACAAAATATAAATTTCAAATAATCACATAAATATAATAAAATATTAAATTTAAACCTTTCAAAAAATATAAATAAATAAATAAAATTAAAAATCGGTCAAATCGATTTGACTGATCTTTAATCGATTTTGACCGATCAATTTAAAAATTTAATTTTATACCCTTAATTAAATTGAATCAATTTTTAATTTTTAATTGAACCAATTGATATGTACTTGAAGTATTCTATAGAATCTTTATCTGCATATAGATATTTTTCAATCTCCATCTTTCATTTAAGAAGATGGATAGTATAAATAATTTAAAGGGTCTCAATTGTAATCAAGTTTGAGAACTAGAAAAAAGCAATAATTCATTTACACCCTGATAGGACCTACCACACACCTTTACACTTCTGTTAGGTCTTATAAGAAAATAAAAAGATTAGTTGTTTAAATTGATTGCACAGATATTTGATCCTTTAAATTAGTATGACTTGATCTTAATATATTAATTCTCTAAAATTGGCATATTTAATTTGATTTTATTGAAAAATTCAATTTTAGCTAGAACTTGCTTATATGGCACAAAAGAATAAGAATTTGTTGACAGTGAATATAAATTGGAGATTTTTGAATTTAGAGAAAAAAATACATGATGTGGGAATTATGTGGATAAAGAGATCAATAAAAATAAACAGAACATGTGGAATTTTTAAAAGGGCATAAAAAAATAAATAATATTTTTTAATACTTATTCTTTTTCTATTTGTAAATTTTTTTCAAAAATAATTTTCATTTATTTTCTCCCCCATCTTCAAAAAAGTTTGTAAAATTCCAAAAAGACCAAAATAGTTTACATATTATTATTAAATATTTTAGTTTTTAAAACTTAAATAAATTAGAAAATTATAGAAAATAAAGAAACAAAATATTAGTCAAATTTTATATTTAAAAATTAAAAAGTATTTAAATCTCAATAATAAACAAAATAAAAAAATAATTTATGTATTATAAATAATTTATTAATTACCAAAAATAGAAAATAAATAAGAATTTACTGAGAATACTAACGCAAAGCTATTACATAGCCTAACTACACCTATCCCTATAATACAATCCATAAATCTCAAAAAATCCATTACAAAAAAATAGCAAAACTGAGGTACATAATTTTCAGAAACGGAGGCATGTTTCATGCTTACAATAACGGAAAAAACATGGGATTTCCTTTCTTCAAGATGCCCTTTTAAAGAAAACAGACAAGCAAGAAAATATCATTAAGCCCACGAAAGTATTTTTCGTCCTTTATAGGTTTGCAATTTGTTCCTCCTCCTTTTTCACTTGTTTCCCTCATTTACTACTTAGCAATTTTATCCTCCAAATTCTTAATTTTTCGCAATAAAATAGGAATGACAGAATTGGACATTATACACATAAGTCTATTTTTCAACTCAAAAAACCCACAACCATCACCAATTGACACTTAAGTGAACCTTCTTCGTGTATTTTCATCTACATTTGAAGTTTTCAATCAAGCAGCTTGTCCACAGTCACAAATGATTCTTGTTAATGAATACGTTTTTCTCACAAATTTTCTATTTTCTTTTTGGATGATTTGTAAGTGAAAATGACTCCAAGATGGTAATTTATGGAAAATCAGCTTCTATGGAGGAAGATGGCAATTTTCCTTCAAAAAGAAGAAGGCCACTTAATTTTCGCACTAGGACGCACATGCCTTTTTCCTTTCAAAATTTAACATTTACAATAAAAAAAAATAATACTAAATTTGAATTATTTTGAAAGTCGTAGCACCAGAATTATAATACTCTATAAATTATAGGACTAGGGAATAACTTTCCCACAATTTCATCAATCAAAAGATAAATAATGCACTTGTCAAACAGGCAAATGGTGGGCAAGGAACCCAAAACAGAGAGGCGTTGGAATCTGGAAAACAAGAACGGGAAGAAATGGTTAAGGATTGCTTTTCTTCGTCAGAAAGTTTGCGTGCACTCACACACTTTATACATATAAACTATATACCTTCAGTTTTCGCTCTTCTAAGTTCTCTACATTGTTTTTCCGTGGGACAGAAGAATTGCTTCGGAGGCAAATGGACGAAGAACGAAGGAAACGGACGAGGAGAACAACGTTGGACCAACTTGAAGAGGTTTCCCTTTATTCATCTTTTTATTTATTACCATAAATTGATTTCTACTAATTTGTTATTTAAATTTCTATAAGATTATTAGTTCTTTCATACATAGCACAAGCTATTAGTTTCAAAATTTGTTAAATCTTGGATTTTAGTTAGGAAAACATTAAGAAAAATGATTTTCTAGTATTGCGCTTTTTATTTTTTATTTTTTATTTTTTTCCTCACTGAAATTGAAGGTCCAACTTCGCTAAATGTAATTTTACAAATGAGTCTCTCGTGTTTGACTCGAGCGAATATGCAATATATTGTTGTTATTATTGTTTTCACTGTCCAATCTAATTAACCCTGAGGTACATTGATAACAACATGAACATTGAGTTTGGAGGTAGGTTTACGATCAACATAACAATATTTGCATGGTATTACCATATTTTTTTTCTTTATTAAGAAAATCAGCTTGCACTAAGGATTTTCTTGCATTAAGGGGTTCGGATTAAAATCCACAAAAAATATGGGTATGATCTACGTTTTGTGATATAATATATATATATATGTGTGTGTGTGTGTGTGTGTGTATTATTAGTTAGATGTATGTTTCACTCTGAATTATTGATTTATACATAGTTAATTTTTAATGTAATTAACCATTCCACTGAAGAAAAAAATAATCAAACTCGTGATAAATGTTGGAAATTCATCCTCCAAAACACTAATGAAACATCGTCGTGAAATTAATATCAATTATGTTAGATATCAATCAATCAACTAGCAAATATTGATTAATTTGTTTGAATTTAGGAGAGAATTTTCCCATTGCTGGAAACAACGATTGAAAGCGAAAGCGATGAGGAGGGCGACACAAGTGCTTCTGATTCTGATGAAGATTTTGAGTTTAGTGATGAAGAGTTTTTTTATGGTGGCATTCAATGTACGTAAGATTTATGTTTTAATTATCTTGATTAATGAAAATTTGGATTCCTAATATTTAATTAATTCTATTTTGTGATTTTCGATATTCCTAATTTTGGCAAGTCAGCTGCTGGACTAGATTTATCAGAGGATGAGTATGATGATTATGATTTTGATCAGGTCTATTATTCTATCTCTCTCGTACAATAAGAGAAAGCAACTAATTAAAACTACTAAAAAATTATTAATATTCTGTTATAGTGTACTGAAAATAAGAGTATTTTTAATAATTTTTGAAAAACTTCTGTCATTTTGTAGGAAACGGAAGAAGATGATGTTGATCCAGACGACCTATCGTACGAGGTAAAACAAAAGCAAAAACTATTTTCCTTTTTTTTTTAGTTCTTTTTAGAGCAGCTATCAATTACATATTTAAAGACTAATTCAATACAATTAATGACTCTAAATCAAACAATATAATATTGTGAAAAAAGTCATTATTAAAATAGATAAATACCCGATTATAAGGGAGACTCAGACCTATTTTTTTTATAATAATTGTCTGTTAATACTGTCATATTTGTTGTTCGAGAAAAAAAAATATAAATGTCCTAATAGAATTAAAGAGATTTTTAAATCTTACTATAACAGGAACTGATTGCTCTGGGAGAGATGGTGGGAGTGGAGAACAGAGGATTATCAGAAGCTGAAATCAGTAAACATTTGCATCCACTTACATGTCAGTCTACCACCAATTTGCTTATTGACAGGTACTGTGAGTTTGGCTTCACCTTGTGATCAAGATAATTTGATCGAAAAATATTTCATTTTGAAAATCTGAAATGCGTATATTTCATAATATAATATTTTTTTTAAATTTATCGTCGCTAATAAAAATCGACCATATATTATTGAAACATCGAATTTTCTTCACTGGAGAGGGACTATTGCTCACTAGATTGTTCAATTGCAACAACATAGGTGTGTGATATGTCAAGTGGAGTATGAACAAGGGGAAAAACTAGTCACCCTACTATGTGATCATCTATACCACAGGGATTGTATAGTCAAATGGCTTCAAATTAAGAAGGTAATAAAAAATAATTTGTAACCATGTATTCTTTTAAATAGTTGTATTTTATGATTTTTTCTTTAGTTCAATATTGTGATTTTATCTAATAATATTCTTCGCAGATTTGCCCAGTATGCAACAACGAGGTCTCATGTGCAGAAATTTCCAACACCGGATAGCACCATGCATAAAAGCTGAATGTAAATATTTATTAAATGTGATCACATCGCTTATAAAATTAGCAGCCATATGTAATGATTGTTATCATCGACAAATATCCTAGTATATGTTTGAAATATCTATTTTAGTGTTATTATCAATTTTATTTGTTAATCAAATTTAATTATTGTAATAATTGGATATTTTGTTGCAACAAGTAAAAGCTAGTAAACTAAATGACACACAAAATTTTTACATACTTCAAGTATAAATATATTTTACATACACGAGGCCGCCACCTATAATAAGTACTTCACTAATTCATATTACAGTTACAATAATGGAACTTTATTCATAACGTAAAGATTCCCTCTTTACTAATGACGTTGTTTTTGAACAAATCAATTAGTGAAGTTTTAGCGAGATCTTCTCGACTTTTAAGTCTGCAATGTTGAATTCCCTTCAACACTGAAATTTCTTCTGACAACAAACCGACCTTCAAAAAATTATGTCAATCTTCGGAAAGGCTCACTCTCTTCTCCCGAAAAGTAAATTATGCTAAAGGGTGCTTTCTTAAAGCTTGAATATTGATTTGACATTCAAAAACATTAATCAATCTTCATGCTTCAGGTCTTTTTATGCAGCATCAATATTGTCTCCATTCATCACATTAAAATATCTAGATACACTGTATTTAGACTTCCATGATCTTCAAAGATCATTCCCATATCAAGAAGATCTTTCTTGAAATATTTTTCTATGCATATCAAATCTGCACATGATCAATAAAAATTGTTAAATACATTATCAATAAAAGCAGCAGCTATAAGATTGTAATTGGTAAGTCAATAATTTTCCAAAACTTGCAATTCTAAAATGTGCAATAAACTTGGGGTTTCCAACAATGCCAATTTTAGACTTAACAATCTTCTACTTTGACATTATTTGGTTAAAACCCAACAACTCTCCCTAAATACATCTCATTTGCATAAATTACTAATAAGTCAAAATTTGTTGGAATAGATACGTGATTTTTGCAATAGTAACAAAACTTCTCCTCAGATGAAATAGAGATATTCAAAAAATAAAAAACAGAAGGTATTGAATGTAAACCAGAGTTCAAATCATATCAAAATATTGACAGAAAAATATTCAATGGAAGCAATTAAAAGCAAATAAATACTTCAGTACATCTACAACAAGAAATCATTTTATCATCAGCATCTGGTTCTTCTGCCTCAGTGTCAGCACCAGATTGTTCATTCTCAGCATCATCATCATCATCATCATCAATTGTTGCAACATCAGATCCAGTTGTTGCAGCAATAGTAAAAGTTTCAGTAATATCTACTCCCTCTTTTTGATGGTCATGAGGCGAATGAGAATCATCCTTAATTGAATCCTCATCATCATCACTTGAATCCTTGGAAACAACTAGAGGTAAGGCACAAAGAGACGCCAGCAAGGAAGTTATCCTCTTTTTATTGGCTTGATATAACAGTTTCTACTTATTAACTTCCATAAATTCCTCCAAGTCTTTTAGTTTTTACCATGATTAAAATCTGAAAGATGAAATGGAAGGGAAACAAAGCACACTGTTGTTCAAAGAAGAAACAAAGATAGAAATGAGGGTTTCAATTTTTGAATGTCTCAACAACTCTCAAAGTTTCAATTTATTGAACCCTACTCTGATTCATGTGCAATTGCTCAACAAACTCCTTGGTTTGAAAAATTCCCTAAAACATGACTTCTACTTGCATTCAATATCCTATCAATTATTAAATTAGAGAAATTTTTGAAAATCAAATAAGTGGCAAATTCTATTGCAACAGATAATTTTAAATTACTTCCATATTTATCAAAATCTCTTGTGGTGCATTTCCACGCACATACAAATTCCTAATTTATACCTATAAAACAAGAAAATATCAAAATGCATGAATTTTGACAAAATAAAACGTGTCATATGTTTTAAATAATCATGATAAGTTAGTTTTATACCAACTATTTCATATTATTTTACTTAATAATTTATTTATCTTCAAACATTTTATGTCAATTTTATGTGTTTTTTGTATTTTTGTGTAAATCTCATGGAAAAAAGAAGAAAAATTGGAAAAGAAAACAAAAATTCATAAAAAATTTGGAAGTCATGCCACAACTTTAGAAATTGGAGCTGCGACCCTTGAAAATAGAACTGCAGCGCCAATTAGAAAGAATGATAGATTGTTTGGAGCTGCAGCCCCAGAAATCAGAGCCACAATGCCAATTCATTTTGGATGAGACAAACAAATTAGGGCCGCCACCGTTGTTCGCAAAAATTTTAAAACATATTTTTTTAGTCTATTTTTGAGATTACTTTTTGGAGGACTGTAAAAGGCAAACTTCCAAGACACATTTAGGGTTAGTCTCTGGCTGGAAAATAGAGAGAAGAAAGTAGAGAAGAGACCAAGAGCTTCAAGATTCAAGATTGGGGGTTTCTTCTTCCAAAATTCAGAGTTCTTCTTTTCTTTTCCTTTTCTCTTATCTTTTGTCATGAATTTAAATTTGTCTATGAAATTGATAGATATGATTAAAGGGTAAGTTTCTAATCTAGGATTTTGATGTAACCTAATTAGGATGATTTGAATTCTTTTTTCAATTTAATTGAATATTTATTTGATCTAGTTGAGTTTTCTACATGAGTTTTAATGCTTTCAATTATTTGGCCACTAATTCAATGACATGTTAATTATATTGACCCGAAAAGTAATATATGTGTCTAGTTCTATGTGTAAAAAATTATAAATTACATGTAAGATATGAATATACTTATATGGTTATTGATTGTTTAATTTATATAGAAATATAGTGGGTTAGTAATTAGTAAAATTTTCATTAGACGTTGGGAGAGGCTATTAAATAATTAAGGGATTTTCGACTATCAACTAGAAAAATAAATTGAGATTGATACGATTGAGTATTCAAATCGAAAAAATTATGGTAAAATCATAGCCCTAGGTCTTAAAGTTATTGAGGTTCATCCTTATTTATGTTTGCGTATTATTTTAGTGATGCTTTATTTTAGTTTTCACAAACTACCACTCCATTATGACTGTTCAAATAAAATTAGAGTTAACTCAATTTTGGTATTTAATAATTTACAGTTCTCATGGGAACGATACTTCACTCATTCATTTTATTACTTGTTAACGATAACGTGCAATTGTATTTACAAATTTCGCTACAAGTTTTTGGCATTGTTGTTGGGGATCGAACCCAGGTCGCCCGCATGACAGGCGTGAATACTCACCACTATGCCATTAATGCGTTGACTGCTCAAGGTACATGAGTCATATGGTGGTTTTTATATAAGAACACAATACCAAGAGAGCAACTGATTTGCATCACTATACGTCGAGCAAGCTGAATGAGTGGAATTACAACCAACTGCAAAATTATCCTTTCTCCAACATTTATCAGGGATGGCCAAATCATTATAATACTTCATGGAGAAATGTTGAGAATGTGATATGGCATGCACCTAGTTACTCACCATTAGAGAAAAAGCTAAACCTTGAAGAAGTTAGCTCAATTTGAACGTACTACCGATCAAATCTTATTACGAACTAAACCTAGTAATCCATCAAAAGAGAAGTTCGATCTTAAAGAAACAATGGCTTAATTAGCAAACACTCAAAGCCAATTCATGTTGGAAGTTACAACTAATGTCCATAATCTATCATCACAATTTTAAAACTTAAAGATCCAAATTAGTGAGATGGATAACATGTTTCCAACAAGACAACAAGATAATTTGCCTTACACACCCGAGGCAAATAGAGTGGGCGAAGCATATTGTGATGTTATTTTGAGAAGCAATGATGAATTTGAAACTCTCTTGTGGGTTGAAAAACTAATGAAAAATGAACAAAAGGTATCAACACAAATACCTCTAGTAGATAATAGAGAAGATGAAGAAAATGTTCAACCAAGCACATCTTAAGAGCCATCACTGGGAGTTTCTTATCCTTATCTTCTAGGAGTGCACATTCCGTTCAACCGAACTGAATCGTAACCAAAATTTTGATTCATCAAAATTAAAAATTAAAAATCAAATTGAATTAATTAATTTGGGTTCAATTTTAATTGAATTTTTTTTCAATTTTTTGGTTCAATTTTCGGTTAACTGAATTTTTTAAAAAAATAAATAAAAATAAATAATAAATAATAATATTATTATAAATATATTTATTATTTATTATGGTGATAAAAAAATAAAAAATATTATAAAAATAAATAATAAATATAAAAATATAATTTTTAAAATAAAAAATAGTATAAAAATATAATATAAAAATAATATATATAAATATATAAAATAGTAATTCGATTTTCGATTCAGTTCGATTAACCGAAATAAAAAATCGAATCAAACTAAAAATTGAAAATTTTAAAAAATAAATAAAATCGAACTGAAATTTTGATTTCAGTTCGATTTGACCGGTTAATCGAATTATGTGCACCCCTATCATCTTCTACAAAATAACAAGCATATATCAAATATTGTAGAGGATAATACGAGCATCTCATCTCATAAGCATGAATTGAAGAATCACACATTGGTAGATTGCTCATTAAACTATTTTATGGTGGAAAATGAAGGTGTACGTGAGGATGTTGATAAATCTATTATCCATATAGATTTCATCATCCCTGATATTGAAAAGGACATAAACATCTCTTTCACACAAAGAGAACTATTTTTAGTCATCGGACATACACTCATTCATGTAAAAA
Organism: Paulownia fortunei; assembly: GCA_019321725.1. Lineage (NCBI taxonomy): Eukaryota > Viridiplantae > Streptophyta > Magnoliopsida > Lamiales > Paulowniaceae > Paulownia > Paulownia fortunei. The sequence continues at coordinate 17,178,654 of CM033110.1, forward strand.
AGCCCATTAATACCATACCAAATTATGCTCATTATGCCTATTTTGGGGGCTCATCTACACTTTCAAAGCATACAAAGGCATGACATAAAAAATACTTATTGTTGGACCCCAATTGAGCAAGGAAGAAGTTCGGCTGAAAACTATAAATCAAACATTTCTTGGGAGACAACCCAAGTATTTTATATTTTCTTTTATTTTTATTATTTAATTGTTTAATATTCATTTTTTCTTTTAGTTTGATGAATTTTTATTTGTTTTCATTTCATGATCCAACTCAAGTCTGGGGAAGGATTTATAAAATAAGGAGTGATATGCTACCAACTAATGGATGCATGTTTATAATTGTTCTAGAAGAGGATGACGATGAAGTCGATGAAAACTAACATTATTAAGGAAAGTCCTCTATACCTTATCTTGTTTTATTGAACGTTGAGGACAGTGTTAGTTCTAAGTTTGGGGGTTGATGTATGTGCTTCATTTGCTCTTGTTTGTTTATAGTTTTTGGAAATTGATGAATGTTGTGCTTATGTGCTTAACTCTTGTAGTATTTTTTACCTTTGTTGCAATCCTTTGGCATATTGAGTACATAGCTTTGAACATTGGATTTTTTCTGCTTGCTCAGAGAAAGTTTATGTGAACTTGATACTTCTTTTTGCGACCTTATATAATTTTAGAACTTGTTTGATTGTCACTCAAAGCAAAATTTTAGGCTACATAATATTAGGAAAGTGATTTAGACCATTCTTGGACCGTTTGAGCCTTCAAACTATCATGTTTATGATGTTTAATCCCTAGTATTCCCATTGAGCCTGTTGAGTTATTTTGTTTGTCATTCTACAAATCAACATCAGCCAAAGAATTGAATTTTTTTTATCTTACATATTACCCCACACTTAGCTCATTGCTATTTTAGTAATATCATTTTGAATATTAAAAGTGGTTTGAAAAAAAAATTGGCAAAAGAGAAGTAGTGATTTGTACAAAACTGCCGAAAAAAATTATAAAGAAAGATGAGAAAAGAGTATAACACTCATTGTTCATCAAACTAAATAAGTTTGGGGGTGTATCAATTCATATATATATATATATATATGAAAAATAAATAAAAAGAGTTTAATGAATAAAGTGGTGTGATAAATCAAGAGATGAAAGGTTCGTGAAGGTGTGAAACAATGATGTGGTGGTGCTCATCAATAAGATTCTAAAATACTTGTGTGCTATGAGTAATTTGAGCCACTATATTGTATTTTATCCTACCATTACCCTAGACACACGTTATAAGTTTTTGAAGTCTTAATGATCCTTGATATTGTGTTAGTCTATATTAGTAGAGAGCAACAAAAAAAGCAAGTTTATAGAATTAAAAATTACTTAAATAAGAGATCAATAATTTAGTTGTAAGTTTGTATAAACCAATCCAAGTGATGAAGAGTTAGATATAAGAGGCTAAACACACACACACACACACACACACACTCAAAGGATTTAAAGATTGGTGAAATTGGTACTTGAGTTGAAATCGTGTATTTTGATGATATTTTGATATTTCCTTGATTTATAAACTCACAACGATTTTTTAAGTTCATTTGACTAGTAGGTTTGACTATCACTTGAAATTTTACTTGTTTTATTTTATTTTTCTTTTGTTTAGGGAGAAGCAAATGTTTAAGTTTGGGGGTATTTGATAAGTTAGTTTTATACCAACTATTTCATATCATTTTACTTAATAATTTGTCTATTTTCAAGCATTTTATGTCAATTTTATGCATTTTTGTGTTATTGTGTAGATCTCATGGAAAGAAGAAGAAAATTTGAAAAAATAAACAAAAAATCATAAAAAATTTGGAAGCCATGCCACGACTCAAGAAATTGGAGTCGCGGCCTTTGTAAATGGAATTGCGGCACCAGTTAGAAAGAATGATAGATTGTTTGAAGCCGCGGCCCTAGAAATCAGAGCCGCAGCATCAGTTTATTTTGGTTGAGACAGACAGTTTGGGGCCGCTCCCAATTCGCAAAAATTTTAAAACACGTTTTTCAAGTTTGATTTTGAAATTTCTTTTTGGAGGACTATAAGAAGCAAACTTCCAAGACACATTTAGGGTTGGTCTCTGGCCGAAAAAATAGAGAGAAGAAGAGACCAAGAGCTTCAAGATTCAACATTTGGGGATTTCTTCTTCCAAATTTCAGAGTTATTCTTTTCTTTTTCTTTGCTCTTACCTTTTGTCATGAATTCAAATTTGTCTATAAATTTGATATATATGATTAAGGGCTAAGTTTCTAATATAGAGTTTTGATATAACCTAATTAGGAATGATTTGAATTTCTCTTTCAATTTAGTTGAATATTTATTTAATCTAGTTGAGTTTTCTACATGAATCTTAACACTTTCAATTATTTTGCCATTAATTTAATCTAACAAAGAGATTCTGATCACAAAGTTAGTTAATGCTGATGAGATTTGCTTCAAACTTTCTACATAGAGCACATTCTTGAGTTTTAGCAGTCCTTCAACATTGAGTAATCATTTTTCGAATACACATCCCTTTTCACCATCTTCAAATATAACATGTCATTCATTCACACTTTGATAGCCTTTTAATTTTTTCTTGTTACCTATCATATGTTTGGAACATCTACTATTAAAATAACAAGTATTATCAGTACAGGCTTTTAAAAAAATATCTACAACAAAATATTTAAAATCTGACCTTCTAATCCAGATTCATTTTTGACATTCAATTTTGATCTTATGAGTTCGTTGCAACAATTTAGATTTTTGTTGTAACATCACGGAAGTAGGTGAACCAAAATGCATACCATTCCTCAAAGTCTGTCTAAACTTAAAACATCTTGGTCGGATATGTCCAGGCATATTACAAAAATAACAAATCGGAATAAACCTTTTTGGCTTAGGTTTTTTAAAAATAGGTTTTTTTTGCTTTTATCAAAGATGGACTTAACATGTTTTGTTTTCTTTACAAAAATCATTTTTGAATTTGAGACTCATCAATGTATCCTAAATCGTGATGATTACTATATGGTTTCCAATGAAGAGAATTTTATCTAGTTTTTTCTTACCAGAATCAAGTTTCATCATCTTTTGAGTGTGAAGTAATTCTTGTTCAGTTTCGTGGATTTTTCTATTCTTTTCAACAATAAGGTTCGTAAACTCAAGCATTTCTACTTTCATCAATTCTTTTTTCTTGTTTAATACAACAATTTGTTCCTCAAGTGACTTGTTGATTTTGCATATTTCAAGCCATTTTTGAAATATTTTGGTATTCATTTGCTGAATTTTTTCAATGCTGGGCTCCTCCTCATTACTATTAGTTTCTGAATATAAAATATGTACATCCTTCTCACCTATTGCAGTAGATGAAATTAGACATGTTGCATTATACTGAACTGTTGGAACATACCTTTGAATTATTGCAACATGACGATAACTCTTAATCATCTTAGAGTTGAACGCCATATGATCGCTTATATGTTCTTTCTCATTATTTTCCTGACTTCTTTCAGATTCCTCATCACTCCAAGTAATAGTCAAAGACTTTCCCATCCGTTTGAGAGTATTGGCACATTCTGCTTGGATATGTCCAAACCCTTCACATTACAACATTGAATCATTCTATTTTTCCTATAATCAAAAGAATTAAAATCAGCTTTATCCTTTCGTGAATTGAAAAACTTACCAGACTTTGGCTTATTTGAGTTTTTATTCATCATTTTGAGAAACTTTCCAAAAAGAATTGTCACAAGAGCCAAAAATTCTAGCATATCATCGTTGTCCTCTTATTCAATTGTTGATTTTGGAACTTCAGTTTGGAAAGCAACACTTTTTCCTTCATATCTCCTATTATAATTGAGATTCAATTCAAATGTTTGTAAGGAGCCCATCAACTTATCCAGTTTTATTTTTTCAATATCACGGTTTTCTTCAATGGCAATGACCTTCTACGCAAATCTTCTGGTAGAAACCTCAAGGCTTTTCGCACAAGTTTAAAGTCTGAATACTTTTCGCCAATTACTTGAGCTTCATTTGCTATGTCACCTAGTTTTGTATTGAATGTGGCAATTGTTTTAGTCTCCTCCATTCTAAAATCTTCAAATCTTGAAGCTAAAATTTGGAGTTTTGACATTTGCACTGCTACAGTTCCTTCATAGGCAGTTTGGAAAATTTTCTAAGACTTTTTTGCACTCTCACATGTTACAATCAATTTAAATTAATTAACATCAATCACGCTAAAAATTACATTTAAGGCCTTTGAGTTGTAATTTGTAATTTTTTCATCCTCAGTGTTCCATTGATCTTCTGGCTTAAGAACCTCTTCTTTCTATACATTTGTCATCATAGAATGTTTCCAGCCTATTATTATAGCACGCCAAGCCCATTAATCTACAGATTCAATGAAGACTCGCATCTTTATTTTTCAGTATGAGTAATTCAATCATTTCAATAGTGGAGGTCGAGTAGTAAATACTCATTAACGAAGATAATCCATTCCTGCACATCAAACAGATCAGTTCCCAAAATCTCACTATGTATATCTAGTGACCAGCTCTTGATGCCAATTGACAGATTTGTTTTAGTGCTATACCAACTTTATTTGTTAATCAAATTCGATTGTTGTAATAATTAAACACTTTGTTGCAACAAGTAAATGACAGCAAAGTAAACAACATACGAAATTTTTACGTGCTTCAAGTACAAATGTACTCTACATGCACAAGGTCATCACCTACAATGAATACTTCATTAATTCAGATTACAGTTATAATAATGGGACTTTATTCAAAACGTAAAGACTCCATTTTTACTGATGATATCGTTCTTGAACAAATCAAGAAGTAAAGCTTCAACGAGATCCCCTCAACTTTTAAGTGTACACTCTTAAACTTCCTTCAATATTAAAATTTCTTCAAACGACAGACCGACCTTCTCCCAAAAATCTGCAAATTCTTCTCTTGAAGAATTGCGTCAACCTTCTAAAAGGCTCACCCTCTTCTCGCGAATAGTGAATTGTGCAAAAGAGCACTTGCTTAAAGCTCGAATATTGATTTGAAGTTCAAAAGCATTAATCAATCTTCTTGCTTCAAGTCTTTTTATACAACATCAATATTGTCTCCATTCATCACATTAATACGCTATATTTAGACTTGCATGATCTTTAAAGATCCTTCCCATATCAAGATGGTCTTTCTGTATTTTCATTGTATCAATTTAAATCCCACAAGAATCTTTTTGTATATCTCTAATCAATATCTTGGAAATATCTTTTTATACTTATCAAATTTACACATAATCAATAAAAGTTATTAGATACATTATCAATAGAAGCGGCAGCTATAAAATTGCAGTTGGTAAGTTAATGACTTTTCAAAACTTGCAATTCTAAAATGTGCAACAAATTTGGGGTTTCCAATAATGCCAATTTTAGATTTAACAAAGTCTATGTCTATTTTGTGTTTTTTCTCTTAAAAAAAAGTTTAAAATCGATCCCTTTTTTAGTATCCAAAGCAAAATAAAAGATTTTAAGAAATCTCTACTTAAACTGTTTATCTTGTTTTAAAAAAAAAAAAAAAAAAAAACCTAAATTGCAAATTCACATTCTTCTCATTTCATTTCATTTTTTTCCGTATTTTTGCCTAAAATGGCAGCATCTTTATTCTTTATCAACATTTCTAGAGCAGAGAAGAAATTATTGAATATTCAGGAAAATCAAATTATTTTTTGTTCACATCCTTTAAGTTCAAAGATTGGGTTAAATATAATTTGTCCCATGTAAAATAGGATAATGGCTAAAAAAGACCCTAAATAAAAAATGCAAAAAAGAAAGTCAAATAGCCTCTTTATGCTTTTAAAAAAATCATGAATTTGAGTCTTACCTGTATGTGTATTAGTCTAGTTTAATAGTGTTTTTTTTTCTACTTTAATTTAAAATTATTGATTGTATTTAATTAATTTTTGGTAATTAAATTTTATTAATTTTTTAATTTTAATATATGAAAGATGTAATTGATTGGCTCTCTCATAAAAAAAATAAAAAATTAAGGCACTCTAACCCCTACTCGAATTAATTATGAGGTTTAGTATAGTAATATTTAAATATCCTTACTCACTTTTGTGTATTTTTGAATTATGAAAAATCATGAATAATCTATTGCCTAAAAATAAAATATTACAATTGGGGTGTTCACAATTCAGTAAAATGATCAAATCGAAACAAATTAAAATTAAATTTTTGTATGTACTAAAATCAAATCAAAAACATTTCATTATGTATTCATTTTTCATTCCTACAAAAATCAAGTATTAATTCAGTTTAATTTTGATTTATCAAACCACATCAGATACGGAACATAATAACAAAAAATTTAATTAAAAATTTATTATTTAGTTTGTTAACTATTTTATTATTTTTTATTTTCATAAAAAACAATTAGCCAAGTTATCGAACTGAAAAATCGAAAGAAAAAAAAAAGAGTAATAACTAAACTGATTAATTTGGTTTGGTAGATATAACATTTTGCATGCTAAACTTTCAATTAATCAAAATTTTAGTTCGATTATTTTCGATTTTATCAAATGAACACCCTGATTATAACAAAAATTATCACCCATGAAATAGTTAAACCATCAAGTGTTATAACCAGCCAAATTTTGGAATGAAACTATTGCCCATCCGCCTTCTGTCAAGTCTCAGACGTGCAGTGGAACTCCGTCCGCTATGGCTTTTTTCCGTCTCCGTTTTCGTACTTTTCGGCTCTTGTTAGTTTTGATTTGTTGATGGTATTCTTGAAGTTGAATCTTCCATGTAATACCAAACAGAGAAAAATTAGGCAATAGAGGGGTTAGCAAGTTAGTTTCAATATTATAAAAGAGGCAATAAGTTTTAGTTATTTATGGAGAAGAGAAGACTATATAATTTACAAAATTGGGTTGTCTCAGTTTGAACTATTTTATTTTATTTTTAATCACAAGCACTTGTACCAACATAATTTATATGGGGCATTTTCTTCATAAATCTTTGTTTACTAGTTTAGAACATTTAAAAATTGTACCAATATAGTGTATTTATAATCAAGCCTTAAGTAATTCAACGAAAATTATCTTAAGGTAAATTTGCAATGTACTAAGCAAAAATTACCCTACGAGGTACTTGTATAATAGTCCTTGCGTGAGAATAATGTAGGAGTAAAAATGAATCCAGTCGAATTGGATAGGTTGTTATTCAAAATTTGTTTAATTTATTATCAAATTTAAACAATTGTCTTTGAGTTTTGTTTGATTATTAATTGAATCGAACTTGAACGAGATTTAATCGAATCGAATACTAATCAAGCTCAAATAGCTAAATTCATTTACATATTTTTATTTTTTTGTTAATTGAGTTGAACTCCAAACTTATCAAATAAATAAATGTATTCAAGTTTGGTTTATTACATTTAACGAACCACATTCGAATGAGCATTTCGCGATCGATTGCGAATTAAATATTGAGTAATTTAATTTATTATATTTAACGCATCGAATTCAAATGAATTTTTAAAAGATTGATTATCAATTAAATATTAAATAATTTAATTTATTTTTCAACCATGTAAAAAAGCATAACAAAGGGTTTGAGGTACATTTTGGGGTTCATTATTTCAGTTCTAGAAGTCCCAAAAATCAAACAATTTAGAATGAAAACTTTCTAAAGAAAAGCCTGCATAGCAGCACTAATCTTATAAAATGGTTCGAGTGATTATTGAAGTTCTTGGCAAGAATTGATAATTCTTTTTTGATCGCCCTATGTTGTACCCTCTTATTGTCTTCAAATTGCTCTAAGTTTATTTAATTAGATAATAATTTTTCGACCTTTTTCATTTGAATCAAAGTGAACAGCTTTACATGTAGTAATGTCTCTATTATTACGGCCGGCCACGGAATGGATCATACTTGTGGTCTGCCCCACACCAAATGACAAAGAGAAACTAGAACGATTGCTAAAAACAATGAATGACAGCAAATAGTGAATTGTATATAAAATTCTCCCAATGAAATAATTAAATTATTTATTCATCTCTTTTGTCTTTTAAAATTACCAAAACTTTCCATCTAAGTTTGTTTTGCTTAAAAAATTGGTTGAAAGTAAGAAATTGACCATTTTGCCCTGCACTTAAACTTGTTTAAAAGAAAATTTTCAAAATAATGCAAAAGTCATTTGCCTCAATTATTATAAGAATGCATGTGTTTGGATATTAAAATTTGGCTCATGGAACACAACTCACTCCCATTTTTGGTTATTTTAACTTAATTAAAAAAAAAAAAAAAAGACACAATTCCATTAACTCTCTTGTCATTATTTTCAGTCCAAAACCTTAACAAATGGGCATTTTGAAAAATGAAGCAAACTTAAAATGATATTTTCATAATTTAAAAGGAGAAAGGGGAGAAATCAACCATTTTAATTATTTCTGAGGCGATTTTGTCATTAACTCTTAAACATTTTATGCTACTTAAGAGTAATAAAGAACGAAATGCGAGTACTCCCAAAATGGTCGTAGAAAGATTCCGCAGACGAAACAGAAAGACTAACCATTGAATCAATGAATCAAATGAGCAATACTCCTATAAAGATCATCTGGTTTGGGGGAAAGATCACATACCAACTGCTAAAGTAGTGGTGAAAGAGAGGAAATTATGGCGGGACTGTTCGATAAGCAGGCGGAGATATACTTGGATTCTCGGCCAACTTATCCAGGAGAATGGTACAAGATGCTGGCGGAGCTCACCCCTCACCACTCTCTTGCTTGGGACGTTGGCACCGGCAATGGACAGGCTGCCCTCGGCGTCAGTTCCCTTTTCTTTTTATTTATTGCCAACTCCCAAAATAAGATCGTGTTGTCCATTAATACCAGATTTCCATTCTTGAAAAGTTTCGTTTTTTTTTTTTTTCTGTTTTTGTTTTTGGAGAAGAAAACTTTCATGGGTCTTGGTTGGATTGGTTGTAAACTTTATTGGATCATTTCATCGGTATGCGGCCTGCTTGATTGGGTTGGTTGGAAGAGGACAGTGTTGAGTAGATTATCAGGCAAATGATTTGATTTTCCATTTTATTTTTGATGAAAAAGAGGAAGAAATCAGTGTCTATACTTTTGCTGATGATAAAAAAAGATTGTTACACTTTGATGGTCGATTGGCTTTGTGCTAATTTACTTTTAAAATGCTGGGATCTGATTTTTATTTTTATTTTTTTTATTTTTCGGGAACTGCTTATTGGTGATCTTGAGAAATCAAAGATGGCACTCATGTTTACATGCTAAGAATGGTACGAGAAATTTTGAAATCTTGCCACGAAATTGGTTAAAAGTTTGAAATCCTTATGATGAATACAGTATAGATTTTATTCTTCCTGATAACAGTGAATTTTTTATATCCGCAGCTTCATCTTTAGTAGTTTTACAGTTGATTATCACTGTAGCTTAGTTAACTGCATTAGGCTCGCTACAAGGCTTGCTTTAATCGAACAGGAAACACACCTTTAGCCGTTTTAGTGGATAACTACTAGAATTACGAAATTTTGTAGGAGAGATGTGTAGAGAGAAAAATTCTACGATAGGATAAGGATTTGATATATATGTGTATCTCTTCCTATGCAAAAGAAAAATTCCGACTGAGACACAGAAAACACATCAAGCATCACTCTACTTTTAAACAACTCTACTGTGTCATTTCAAATAACCGATCTGACTTGATTTATAGTTGTTTTTGTACAGGTGGCTGAGCATTACGATCGAGTGATAGCAACGGATATAAGTGAAGCTCAGCTGAAATGTGCAATGCCGCATCCTCGAATACGCTACCTGCATACACCATTATCCTTGTCTGATAATGAACTAGTGAACTTGATTGGAAGTGAGGGTTCAGTTGATTTGATTACTGTAGCTCAAGCAGTCCACTGGTTTGACCTTCCAAGATTCTACTCTGTCGCAAGTCGCCTCCTCAGGAAGCCAGGAGGCATAATTGCAGTCTGGGGATATCGTGACATGAAGGTTAGTCCTACATTTGATGCCGCAGGAAAGCGTTGGTTTGAGACCACACTTCCCTATTGGAACTCAAAGACTCAGTCATTCTTTGGAGGCTACCAATCACTTCCATTCCCTTTTGAAAGCGTGGGGCTGGGTTCGGAGGGAAATCCCATTGCTCTTGATATACCAAAGGAGCTATCGTTTGAGGGATATCTGAGAATGATGCGATCTTGGTCAGCAATTGAAACAGCTAAGGAACAGGGAGTGGATTTATTATCAGAAGGTGTGGTTAAGGAGTTGGAGGCTGCTTGGGGTGGTGCCAATCTTGTAAGATCTATTGTCTATAAGGGCTTTATGCTTGCTGGAAAAGTGAAGCTTTAAGATTGTTATAAAGCACAAGCTTCTTGTTATTATTCAGCTGCCTGATTTCAATTGTATGTTTATTTTGTATCACTGGCGACTCCTTGAATAATCCCATTAGGTTGGAAAACCATCAACCAACCTGTTTCTCTTCTCTGCTGTGTTTTTCCAGTTCTGGTATTTCTTGTGCATCATTCCCTCTATTTCTTGTGTCATTACATAAATCGTATATTCAGAAAGAATGACATTAACAGACTAACAGGGGATAGAAATATATGTTCAAGCAGATAGCCATAAAATGCCACAGACAAACAGGAAATAAGACGCACCAGATGTGCACCTAATGATCATATTACCATGAGAAAGCTCATCGTGGGATGGTTTACAACTGAAACTGGAAGAGGAACATTTGAATTCAACAGTCAAAAAAAGCACTTCAACTGTAAGAGAGTGAAAATCGCCAAACTATTTAGCTGGAACCTATAGCGTCTTCATACTTAGGTAACAAATAGTAATAAAAAAGAGGTAGTCAAGTCAACTACAAGAACTTCAGTTGTTTGTTTGGTGGAATTGATTGCACCAACTCCTTTAAATTGTCAACAACAGCTACTATAATTGGTTGCATTTGGAACAATTCATTGCCAACCTGTTAATTTTGGATCCATTGTCTTCATCTATATAATGCAAGACTCAGTTTTTGTGATCACGTTGCTAGTCGGTCCAAATGTGAGCAAAAAGTGCCACACTCCTCTTTGGTTATGAGCTTTTCTGAAGTAGGAAGCCCAATGCAAAAAGGCCATATCTCATAATGAAACAACTCATGCCTAAGTACTTTTTTTTTTCACCTTGGTTCATCTGTCAGGTAAACATGGAGATGGCCTTTTCATAGTTCGTCCGCTAGGTAAATATGGAAATGGCCTTCCAAGTAAATATTGAGACGGCCTTCCCATGGTTTGTCTGCCAGATAAATATGAAAATGGTATTCCCCTTATTCATTCACTAAGTAAATAAATACGAGTACAATCGCAACCTATGTATGCTTAGAATCTCCGATCTTTTAAGATATACTTCAAATATTTTACTACTACACCACTTCACATGAGAACATACCCCAGGAGTTAAGTACTCTTGCTTAATAATAATTAAGCACAAGAACAGAACCCTTGTAGGTGAGGGTGAGTACAAAAAATTAACCAAAAAAAAAAAAAAGACATAAGAACAGAGTTCTGTTATAAAAGGAAATCATTTAGTTGAAGAATATATGACACATATATATTTTTATAATTCCGCACCTCAGGTTGAGAATTGGCATCCCAAGTTGAGAAAAAAGATTTTTGAATTATTCTTTTTTTCAATACAAAATGGAATTTTTTTTTAAAATGGAGTGGATATTTTGGAAAATATATGATGTAAATTTTGAATATATAATTCAAAATTAAGACAAAAAAATTTGCATTAGAATTATTTTATTTTAACATAAAACAAATAATAATATATTTTATACTAAAAATATAAATATTTTGAGATGATAAAATTAAACATTGTGTAAATATATAAATAATTTTTATGTGGCCGTAGTAGTCCTTTCAGCTCCAATAGTATCACATGTTGGATAACTTATTATACACATAATCAGTCTCCTAAGAGTTTTATACTATCATAATGCTTTCCCAATATCATCATAATTTCCTCTTTTTGAAAAAAAAACAAAAAAACAAAATAATGGTAAAGGCATGGACACCTTTTAAAATATATATATATATATATATATATATATATCAGAAAGCGCTGCCACACTTTACACTAAAAACACACATTTTATTTTTTACACGATAAAGAGAATTTTTTTTTTTTAATTTATCATAAATAGTAAAAAAAATAGCCCACATCTAGGATATTTGGACAGACCATGCATTGAGACAGAAAGATGAGTTTTCAATTCATAGAGACAGAAAGTTGATTACATATGAATTATGAAGTTTTGATTGAAGCACACTCCCACAAGTTTGTGAGTCGTAAAAGTATACATGATAATATCAATATTTCTTTAACATTATACACACCAACTCTCCGTAAAATCATATTATTATTATTCAAATGAATAGCATAAAATTTCTCATAATTGCTTTTTCCGAATCGAGAGACTGCTGCTACATTTTTTGATATATCATCAATTTTTTATTCATCCGCACAGGGAAGGAAAAGGAGATGGATTAGACAATTTATATCCATGACTATATAAATGAGTGTTCTCCAACTTAGACCTGTTTACCCCATGTCAAAATCTGACAAAAGGCAGAAGCCATATGAAAGTGTTGTCGATATAAAGTTGGGGAGCAATCTCCATCTTCACAACCAACCAGCCTCTAGTTTTCCACCCGGTGTGAAAAGTTAAGCGACCATGTTGTATACTCAGCTTCTTTGGTATTTGTTTGACAATTAATACATGTGTTTATCAGCCACCTTAACACTAATTTCATAGCTTGAGCTTTCCTGCTGGATATATCCCTTTCCCTACACTTCCTTTTTGTTGCTTCCTGGATGAGGACTTTGATCCGCTGTAATTTGAAACCTGACCATACTGCTTAGTTTCTTGTGCATTATTCCCTTTGCCTTTTCTGCTGTATGGAAATTGTGCGTCAACAAGTTGCATTAACATACTAACAGGGGGAAGGAACTCAACATATCACAGAGATAAGCATATAAAGCCAAAAACAGGAAAAAAGATTCACACCTGAGGTGCAGCAAGAGAAATAACACACCAGCAATGGCTGTGCCTTTGACAACTGTTTTCAGCAGTGGCCCTCGACCATGCTTCCCAGGAGGCAGTGGAGGACTTGTATCATTCCTCCCGTCTGAAATACTTTCTGCCAGAATACCCAGACTGGGTTCTCTTATATCCTGTTCTCTTTTATCCTGTGTAAGAAGAGAGAAAAATAATCGTAGATTACGAGCAGATAAAAATAGAGCACTTCGACACAAAATCTTTTGCATGACAATTTAGTAGATAATCACCTGACTATCATTTTCAGCAGCGGAAGAAATATTATCTTCGATGATGTAGGCTACATGAGCGTCTTTCTGAGCTCTGTTCATGTCTTTGACAGGCAAGCAAGGATGATTGTCTGAAATAGTTTCACGCAGATTTGCTTGAACAATAGAACTATGAATGTTAATGTCATCTGAAACAACCGGAGGTGTATCTTGGATACTAAAACCTTGAACAATAATGTTCTGAAGCTGCTCTCTGGATCTTTCACTCTCCTCAACTGATTTACTGTTGCATGAAAATTTTAAATAGTCCTTCGTCACATCTGAAATATGACCATCAAAATCAGTTAAAACGTGATTGTCCCCATTCTGCAAAAAATCTGAATCTGAACGAAGCATGGTAGTCCAAAGAGTCCCATTGTCCTTATCTTCACAAAGAAGAAGAGTCTCCTGATTATCACCTGCAAAAACCACATCCCTGTTTTCCAGACAAAAGTCATTTTCAGGATTTTTGGTTTGAGTGCCACATGTTTCACCTTCTAGAGACTCCATGCCGGATGATACGGATTTGTTCTGAGATGGAAGAAAATATTTAGTAGAAGCACTCAATACTCTTGGTGCCATTTCGGATTCAGCTTCTTGAGAATCATATAGTACAGTGTGCAAAGGGGTTTCATATGTGTCCGTCTTTGGGGGTTCGGATAATACAAATGAATCTTTATAGTGCTTTTCAGCCTCGTGTTCCTTTGATACAGAAGAGTGAACATTTGCACTTGATGAATCATCCTCATCAAACTGGTCATCAAACTCCAAGTTGAGCAACCGGCCTAAAACAGAGCTCATGCTAGTGGTGGAAGATACCTCCATATCTTCATCATCAGAAAATTTCCTTTGGGATCCATTCTGGAAACTCCTCCTATCAGAGGTAAGTCCTTGAGAGTCAACATTCAAAAAGAAATCAAACATATTGTTTTCTTCATCAAGAATAACAGGATTGCTCCCATCAGTTGCATGGACCATTAAATCTGAAAATGCCAAGTAATCTGAAATGTAATTACTTTCTCCTACATTGATGCATGAAGAATCTCCCACAACAGAATAATCATTCTCAAGGGTGAAGTTGATATTGGAAATGTCCGCAGTACCATTTCTGCGGTTATGCCTCTCGTCATTATTTACACATGAAACACCATGATATACTTCTTTTTGAGAAATGATGCAACACGAAGACGTTTTATCAAGCTCATGATCATTCTCAAGATGTTTTGGAGAAAATGATTGGACTGTCTCAGATAAAGAAGCTGATTTACAACGTTGGTGTTTAAATTCCTCTATGCATTGGCATTTGACATCTGATTCTAGTACATTTTGTCTCCCATATCGTCCAGATATAGAATATGCTTCAGGTGAATTTTCTAGGTCAGAATTTACTCCATCAGCATAATCAAACTTGCTAGCAGATGAAAAAGAATTTTCACCCATATATCTGCTTTCTGCCTCATCTGACTCTTCAGAGCTACTAGAATCATCATCTCTATTAGATGGCACATACAAATTTTTCTATTCACAGCAAAGGCAACAAAAGATTAGTCAGCAACTTGACATTGGCATCTAATTTGAAAAAATAATAAATTTTTTACAGCAATAACTACTTATCACTAATATAGTTACATTATGTGATGAATAAACAAATGGTATACCTGTTTCAGTCTCATTTGTGAAACCTTACGTGAACTGTAACTGGAAGAACTTGAAAGGGTGCATTGTGATGATTCCAAGCTTCTTCTAATTACCCCTACCATATCTGTTGGCATGGCTACTGAGTATATAACCATGTCAAAGTCCGGGACCTGGTTCAAAGTAAATGACAAAATGTTAGCGCCTAACAGAAACAATTTGGAACAAATGCTGCAGAAGAAGATAAGAAACTGTGCAAACACTTTTGCTGAAATAGTAAAGAATAAACAGGAAATGTATCTGATCAAGAAATATCTTACACTTAGTTGCTTAGACCTGGCTTTCTTTGAGAGAGCTCTTATGCAAATGCAAACTTTTCGAATATCTCTTTTCTCAACAACATCAGATGGTGAAAAGAGGTCAATGCCACTCAATCCCATAATTTTGCATATCTACCAAAACACAACCAATTAGATTAGCAAACACTATTAAAGCATTCGAGATGGTAAAATCCAGTTGTCGGCACAAACAACAGATCTGAGTTGCTGCCTTTTGCTCCAAGTTGGAAGTGACAGTGAAAATTAAAATTGCACTAAAAAATATTTGTGAGGATGGACATGGAAATGATACATTACCTTTAGAAAGGAATCAACATTGGAGTAAGGCCTGTACCTGCCACTGCTCTTTTTAGAACCAAATGGCCCATATTTATGTTTCAAATGTCTAAGCTCCATACATTTTGCCAACAACAAATTCCACACTACTTTAGAAACCTCAAACCTAAAAGTCCAGAGATGTCAAGTCAATATATCAGTGAATGCAATGGAAAGACTTCTCAAAGAAAATTACAAAGCCACATTATCTCATGCTCTATTCTGCACTAGAATGTGGGATACTAAATGCTTCCATCATGAACCAAACAATTACCAAATCTATATGATGTTTATCATCTGGCGTTTTGAAAAAGACAGAAATATTTTTTTCAACTTGAAGATATGAGCACATTCCGAAGCAATTAAGAGGAAGAAAATGTCTATTTCCCACTAATCATATTGTTTCACCACTTGATACACAGAGTGCACATTCTTATTTCGGCTGCAGCAGTGACGACATCCGAGGAAAATGGAAATAATTGGTGGAATACATTAAAATGCGCTTGAACAGCATATAGATCCTTTTTACCAATGTGATCTTGGGATAACAATTGTTGATAATACAGTCAATAAAGAAGCAATGAAGACAAACATTCTTCCATTGAAAAGTTATATCCTTCTTTAAAGAAGTATCAAATCAATAATGAGTTTCCCAG
This sequence comes from Paulownia fortunei, assembly GCA_019321725.1. NCBI lineage: Eukaryota > Viridiplantae > Streptophyta > Magnoliopsida > Lamiales > Paulowniaceae > Paulownia > Paulownia fortunei. The sequence continues at coordinate 17,195,008 of CM033110.1, forward strand.
TCTAAAGCGTTCACAATGTAGTTATAAAGGTAAAACTCAACACTTCGTTGAATTTCCATACTTCGGTCACTTTGACCTATAATTTTGAAATTACAAGATCAACTAATTATATGATTAATCAATTCAATATATTTAAAAATTTCCTGATGGAGGTACTCAAACAATTAAATTCACTGCTTATATCCACAATAAGTACATGAAAATATTACTCTGAGGGCAAACTGTAGTCACATAAAGTTCCTGTTGTACCAAAATTGTGCATCATAACATTTAAATACATAAAAAAGATTCTAGACAACGAGTAACAAAAATCTTCTGAGCCAATAATTACAAAAGTTTAGCAATGGCATTTAGACATTTTAGCAGAACTGGAAGCACAATGGAATATACACAAAAACCAATTCAAGACAAACACATTGTCAGATAAAAGTTTCAGTGAAGTAAAGAGTTGCCTTTCCATTTTCTCTATACTAATGTCTGTTTTTTTGGTACCCAAAGTTAGGAAGATTGAATGAACAAAGTCATATACTCACTATAGAATATCATCAAGAAATATGCCAAACCAATATTCAAGATCCCCGCACCCCACCCAATAAAAATAAAAAATTTAAAAAAAAAAAAGAAAATAAAGATAAAATAAATCAGCACTAATCAAGAATTCGGCCCACGTAAAGAATTAAAAAAAAAATAACAAAAGTCAAGAACTCACAATATCTCCCCATCTTGAAGCAAATCAGAAATATGCAAATCCTCATCCAATCTTGTGTTGAGAACTTCTCCAAGCCATATTCTTGTTTGAGTCTGAATCCATAAAGCCAATACCAAATGTTCAAAAGAATCCAATAGTTCTAAACTTCTCATCTACAGAAACAATAACGAAAATTGCAATAAACAAGAGTATGACTGTGTGTTGTGTGTATAAAAGGGACCTGCAAGAAAACTTCATCGAGTTCCCGGAAACTGGATTCTGCCGAGGACGGAGATGAATCAATCATTTTCAGATTTCCCGCCTAAAATCACTCATCAAGCAGTACTAAAAATTTCAAAAATAATATTCGATCTCAAAAAAAGAAAGAGAGAGTGAAGATGGGCTGGGAGTAAACTGCTGCTTGAAGAAAGAAAATGAAGAATCTTGAAATTGTTTTCAAGTCTACGAGGTAAGAATAGTGCCGCGTGGGTAGTTTGATTTCCTTTTCTTGTTTTCATTATTTGTGTCCATGAAAAGGAAAATTCAGACACGAATAATTTTTTGTGTGGACGATGTTTGTTTTTTCTTTTTTCTTTTTTTCTCTTTTTTTCATGGAAATCTATTTTGCTTTTGTTTGGGGTTAGGATTTATGGGGACAGGCGGGCGACGCAGCGCAGGCTGGTGCCGCAAAAGACAAGCTGCGGATTATGGGCGCTCACTTTTTGTATTTTCTCACTTTTTCCCTTTTTTTCATCTCCTGCCTTTTTTTCCCTGCGTATTTCCTTTGTTTTTTGTTTGTTTGCTATATTTTCTCTGATTGGCTGTTGTCCAATCCAAAGGGCTAAGAAACTAGAAACCCCATTCTTTTTTCTCTATAATTTCTCTTTCAGTTACTACATCTTGAATCATTTCTAATTAAATTGACATTTTAATCCCATAATAAATTGCTAAATGAGCAGATAAAACTTCAAAGTAGTCGTTATGAAATTTAAATTAGAATCAAGCAATATAGTGCTTGTCTGCATTTAAATTATTTACACACTAATACATGTAAAATTGGTCGATAAATCATCTTGAAACAAAAATTGACTTAAAATTCATTAGCATTCGCTTTTTTTCCAATAATCGCCCCACGATTTAATCCTTGTGAAAAAAAATGTGTTTTGGTCAGTTAAAAATAAATTAAAACCATTCTTGGTTTTTACTGTCATAGTATACATATAAGAAGCACATTATTTAATCATAACCTTTTTGGAAACAATTCTCAGAAGTATTTTCCTTGAGAAGCACTCTTAAACTGGTATAAGAAATTAGAAAGGCTTTTTCTGTAAGACCACGAGGTCATATCCGTCTTTTTAGAAGTCCTAAAGTTTAGCATTGATATTTCTCAGGTTTGTTGTTGGAACAATTAATGTTCCATAAGCAATAATACCACAATTTTAAAAATATAAGATAAAATAATTGTGGCATTTTTAATTTCCCTTTATTTTCTTCTTTATTTATATATTTTTCCATATCCATTTCACGTGTCTCGATGCCGTTTGAATTTTGAGAATTTGGTATAAATGTTAAGTATTAAATGACATTGGACCACATTTAATGCAAAGTATATAAATTGCAAATTAATATCTTCCATCTCCCTGAAAAACACGTATTTTCCCATGGTTTTGGAATGCCTTCTCTGTATTTCAAATTATGAAAAGTCCACCACGAATTTATGGTTAAATAGTGACTGGCTTAAAATATTCAATTTCGAAAATTTGAAGTTATGAAATATTTGAAATTTGGAACTAAAATTTATTCTTTAAAGTTTTGAAATACGAACATCACAATGTGATGGCGGCATCTGGGGAAAAAGTTAGAAAATTGAATAAAAGGAATATACATATTAAGACTTCAGAGAAAAATTTAGTTTTGTAGATTTAATTAACACTAATATGTTGTAGGGAGCCTCCCAACATGTAATTTCAATTAATGGGTTTTGAGTATTACACCCTTTTTTTCTATTCTACCCTCAAAAATAGGCTGGCTTACTTAACAACTCAAGAATTGGCAAACTTTCTAAACGGCTTTCGACCAATCGAAACCTCGGGCTGGAATCCAATCCCGCCTAATCCGTTGTTGATTCTTTAATATGATGTGACTTAGAATTTTACATCACGAAAACATATATCATAAAGTATGTGTTTATTATATAAGCAAAATCTTTATAAATATCCCCTCATTATCATAAAAGGTAATTGATATTTTATCTAATTATTCTTATCTATTAATTCAGACCTTATAATTCTTTCTTGATCTCAATTTAACTTAAGCAAGAATTTATGTGGGAGCCATCCAAATAAATCTAACAATATCTCTTGTTTAGGTCACTTTTTTATTTGAAATTTGAATTTTTAGATCGTACATGACCTTTATTTCTTGATCCAACATCATCTCAATGTCCAAAATTGAGCTAAATCAAGTTACTGAGGTTAATTAATTAAAATATCAATTGTAGCTATTAAAAATCAATAATTAATTAATCAAATATATAGAAATAGACAAATATCCACACTTTTGCTATAATTCAAACTCGAAGGTTTATAATTTTAAAGTTTAGTATTCTACGATAGACTTTTACAATCACAAAATTGTTAAAGTCCCTTTTACCTTTCCCATTATTGAAAAAAACTTGAAACCTTAAAGTCCTTGATATTTTTATGCTTCCTTCCAATGTTACAACTACAAACTAGTTCTTCTATTGTCAACTGAAAAATTACTTTGCTACTCGAGCTGTGAGTAAACATGCACCTTATAGAAAAATAAAAATCAAATAGATAAGAGTCAAATTAAATTCCAAGACAAAATATGTTAAGTTTGAGACTTATTTTGTTAGCATTATTTGTGCAAAATAAAATTTGATTTTATTGGTTCTTTTAAAAAAGGTAAGTTGAATTTTCTATATTGCAACGAAAATTTTAATGCAAGACTAATTCTTGGATATTAGTTTTGTAAGAATGAAATTCTATCTGCTAATGCAAGACTAATTCTTGAATATGAGTTTTGCAAAAATGAAACTCTTATCTACTTAACATAGTGGACGGTCTTATCAGGGATAAGTTCGTGGAATTGATGAAAAAAATTCCTAGTTATCTCCTAATAAATCCATGTCCAAACCAAAAAAAAAAAAAAAGATTTGATTGAGCTTGTAGCATCCGGATAAAAAAATTATCACAATCAAGCTTCATGGAAGTTTCCTAAACTGATGGATTTTCTACCATTATTATGCATTCGATTTCTTAATGTCTTGTGTAGAAACTTGTTTTGTATATGATTTCATATTTAATTAGGAAACACAGAAATGTTGTAATAGATGAGTCTTTGACTTAGATTGAGAAACTTTCAATGTATTTGATTAGGAATCTAATTAATATATTTGTGCACAAACTTACATTGTTATCGGTCTTTAGAGAATTCATCCAGCAAAGAGAGAGCAACAAATTTCGTCTCTAGAGCATTTAATCGCTGATCAAGCTGATCAAGAATTATGAGCTTCAAGTCAGCCTAGAGATTTATGTGGTCCAAATGATATTAAAACATCACATTAAATATCCTTCAAGAGAACAAGATGAATTCTCAGGAAAGAATATTATGTTGATTGATGGCGGTCATTATTGAAAGGAATTCAATAAGACAAACAAGATTTCGAAAATAAATCCACCATCATAGCAATACAAGAACGACACCAAATTAAAGTGAGATCTTTATTTTGTTTAATAAGTTTTATTATTATATTGTGTAAAACCTTTACTAATAGTGGATTATTTTTTTTTTTTGGGACGTGACCTCATGGAATAAGATATTTGATATCCGAACTATGTTAAAATTACTATGTTAATTTTTATTTTTTCACTGTATACTTTATTTTATGTTCTGACCGATGTTATAACATAAATTGAAACACAAAGAATCTGATAAAACAATTAACTTTGTTAAATACATCAAAAGCAGATTTTAATATGTGGCATATAGAGCATGTTAGTAGACATACTTTGTAAGATTTTAGGACTAATCTATTATTTTTTTGAGTGCATATATAAATTTCTTACGTAAAGTTGGCTCGATTTTACATTTATCTTTATTGGAGAGAACCAACTACTTATTGAAAACTTAGAATGAGGGCTTTTATCAAGTCACTAGATGAAATAGCTGTAAACAGACTGGTATCACCCAATAATTGAGTATGCAAATAAAAACATGATTTTAAGGCTCGAACGCAAGGGTTCCACTAATGAAAATTGCCTTGTTAATGACAATTCAAAGGCTTTGAATTTAACACAATTATTATAAATCAGTTTAATCTCATCTCAACTTGTGAATCGACAAGGAGGTTGGGATATCTTACAAGTTCCCTATGAAGGGATTGTAAGATTCTCTAAACTATAAATTTTAGCTTCTAAATTTGAAAATCTTAGAATACATGATAATGAAACTAATGCATTTAATACTAAATCATGTAATATTGCAAATGAGACTCATGCTTAGGTGAGAACTATTCAGATATTAGAAAGATATTAAGGTCTTACACAAGAGAATTGCCTATAAAGTTACTGGCATGGAGAAAGCAAAAGATGTACAACCATGTGATTGGATGAATTGATAGGGCCCCTACAAACCTTTGAGATAAACTTCAAGCACTCAAACATTATCTATGATTGACGAACTTGATGTTAGTAAAGTTCCAATCTTTCTAAAAATAAAAGTACTCCTAATCCTTCTTCTTGGTCCTAATGATACGAAAGACAAGCTGATTCAATGTAGAGAATGTGGAGGCTATGGCCATATTCGATCTCAATATTTGCTAACACTCTCAAGAAGATGGAACGATCATTCAATACAACATGGAGTGATGAAGAGTCAGAAGATACTCAGAAAGAGAATGATAATATAGTCAGTAATTATATGACTCTATATTAGGACTCAAAATAGAACATATCCTATCTGGAAAGTATTATACTACAAGTCATATTGAAACACCGTCCAATTCTAAAGACGATAGTGACTTAACATCATCAGTTAAGAAAAAAGTTCAATTTGATAATTTAAGTGGTATCAATTCTGAATGCAGTAGTAAAGATGACGAACCTAGTTTCAAAGAAATTTAGCAAATATACAATAAGTTATTTTAAAAATAACTTGGAGTTTATGATAACAAGTCATTAGATGGACAGATTATTGAATTTTCATGTCAAAAGGTGGAGTTAACATGAGTTGAAACACTATATACTCTAAATTGTTGAGAAAGAAAAGGTGGTTGGTGCGAAACTTGCTGAATTAAAAAGCACCAAAACTTATTTGTCAATAATGAGTATTAGTAAAATTAAACTTGATGAAATCATCTCTTATGTACAAATTGGAGAAAATAGTCCAGGGCCTGATTATATTTGTGAAAATTTAAACACAAAGAAGAATACAAATCAAAGATTGAATTTAGCTATCTCCTGCCTTTTTTCCCATTACATATTTTCTTTGTTTTTTTGTTTGTTTGCTATATTTTCTCTGGTTGTTGTCCAATCCAATGACTAATCCAAAAGGCCAAGATACTCCATTATTTTTTTTTCCCTATAATTTAACTTTTAGTTACTAGATCTTGAATCATTTCTAACTAAATTAACATTTTAATTCCAAATTAATTTGCCAAAAGAGTCGATATAACTTCAAAATACTCGTATGAAATTCAAGATTAGAATCAAACAGAATATTGTTTGTCTATATTTAATTTAGGTAAATCTCACTTTACTTTTTTTAACTTTTGTTGATAATCACTTTATTCCTCAATTGTCTCACTTAAGGGTGGATATTGGGTCGGGTGGTCAGGTTTTCAAGTAGTCAGCTCGGATACCCGATATGTCAAGTAGCATATTTTGCTACCCGACAATATGTTGGGTTTCGGGTTTTTCTTTAAAAAAAAATTATTTTTTCCCCTCATTTTACCCCTTGTACTCGAAAATAATTAATCAAATTATCATTTTTTATTATTTAGACTAAAAACTTTAAAATATTCTAAAACTAATATATTTATATTTATATTCTAGTAATTTTTTCAATTTGATTAATTAGTTACTTGATATTAAATTAATTTAAGATTTTATTATACTTAAATTTTAATAGTTAATTGTTAATGCAACATAGTTCATATCAAATTAATACATAATAGAATATTTTTTATTAGATAATACACTTTACTTATGAATTTTCTACTCAATACAAATTCAAAAAATATATAAAATATTTTTAAATAATATAATAAATACATAAAACATTAATAATAAGTTTTTATTATTAATAGAATTACCATAAGTTCACAGAGATAATGTTAATTCAAAACAAGTAAAAGTAATAAAATTAATTAATAAAATAACTATAATTTTCTTAAATAGAATATAATATCTATTAAATTATGATAATTTGACTATTTATAATTTATTTAACAGTATTAAATTATACCTAAAAATAAATTTTTCTATATAATTTAACATTGTTTTTATAAAATTTTAATAATTCCATTAACAATGAGAAGTTTATTACTAATATTTTTATGTATTTAATAAAATACTTTTTAGAAATATGTTATATTTTTTTTATATTTATGATAATTAAAAAAATTATAAATAAAATGTATTAGCTAATAAAAAGTATCATATGATATAAAAATTTAATAGGAACTATATTTATAAAAAAAATAGCTATTAAAATTTAAGAATAATAAAATTTAAAATAAATTTAATATTAAGTGGTATTAATTAAGTTGAAAAATATTAGAATGTAAATACAAGTCTATTAATATTAAAAAAATTTAAACTAATTTTACTATAAATAATGAATAATAGTAATTTAGTTAAATTTTTTAGAATAAAAAGGAGTAAAGTGAGATAGAATTAGATTACAATGTGGTAAATTGAAATAATTAAAAATATAAAAGAGTAAAGCAATACTCAATATTAATAGGAGTAAAGTGATATTTACCCTTTAATTTATTTACATACGTATTAATATAAGTAGAATTTGTTGATAAGTTGTCTTGAATTCATACAAGCAATATTACCATAGTGACAAAAACAAAAACAAAAAAAAAAATGAAAAAAATCTTTTTTTGTGAGAAAAAAGTTTTTGTTCAGTTAAAAAGATAAATTAAAACCACTGTTGGTTTTTGCTATCATAGTATATATATATATGAGGCACATTATTTAGTCGTAACCTTTTTGAACGTACTCCTTAACTGGTCTAAGAAATTAGAAAGGCATTGTTTGTAAAGACCACGAGGCCAGACCCGTCTTTTACGAACTAACTAAAGCCTAACATTAATATTTCTCTGCTTTGTAGTTGAAACAATTAATGTTCCTTGAGCAATAATATCACAATTTTTGAAAAATAAAATAAAATAATAGTTTGAGAATTTGGTATAAATGTTAAAGTATTAAATGACATTGGACCACATTTAATGCAAAGTATATAAATTGCAAATTAATATCTTCCATCTCCCTGAAAAACACGTACTTTCCTATGGTTTTGGACCAGTTCAACGCCTTCTCTCTAATTCAATTATGAAAAGCCCAACACGAATTTATGGTTAAACAATGACCGGCTTAAAATATTCAACTTCGAAATTTCGAAGTTATGAAATATCTGAAATTCAGAACTGAATTTTAGTCTTGAAAGTTTTGAAATACGAACATAACAATAAGATGGCTGCATCTGGGAAAAAAGTTTGAAAATTAAACAAAGGGTATATATATATATATATATATATATATATAAAAACCTAAGAGAAAAAATTAATTTCGTAAATTTAATTAATACTAATATATTGTAGGGAGCCTCCCAACATGTATTTCATTTAATAGGGTTGATTTGTTAAAATATCAATTACAACTATCAACAATCAATAATTGATTAAATCATCTATATATAAGTAGATAAATATCCACACTTTTACTATAATTCAAATTCAAAGTTTTATAATATTGAATTTTATTCTACGAGAAATTTTTACATTCAACAAAATTGTTAAAGTCCCTCGTACATTTTCCGTCATTGAAAAAAAAAAACACTTTGAACTTTTAAGTCCTTGATATTTTTATGATTCCTTCCATTGCTACAATCTCGTACACAACCATTTACAAGTTTTTCAGCATACACAAGACAATGATTAATTGTATCTAGGAGCACTAGCTAACATGATGGCACCTGTGTATAAATCAATCTTTTTTCAAAAAGTTAAAAAAAAAAAAAAAAATGGGTAAAAATGGATCCTTATAACTGGTGGTTTCCAATGGCAAACACAACACTTATTATTATTTTTTTAAAGTTTTAATACGAACATAAATGAATCAATAAGGCTTTTTAGGTTTAAGTTTTACTATCGAGTGTGTTAGTCTATTTATATAATAATTTCTTCTATTAGTATTTTTTGATACAACTGTTTGTGTATAATAATTGGAACTTGAATATAATAATTAATGATAACTATTGTGTTTGTTAGCCTACTTGTATAATAATTTCTTCTATTAGTATTTCTTGATATAATTGTTTGTGTATAATGAGTTGGAAATAATTAACCATATGTAATTTGATGCTCCTCTAAATATAATTATTAGTATTCAATGAACTTGATATTTAAATATAATAATTGATAATATGAATTTGATTGCTCCCCTTGGAGAGAAAAGGAACATAAAATGCTTCTTGGGGTACATGAACATTACCAATTACCCTCTTTCTTTCCTTTCCCTAAGCCTCATTGGAGCACAACAAAATAATAGGTCTCAGACTGAAGGAATAGGCTTATGTTGGATGGTCAGTTTCTTCTCAAATAAGAGGCAAAAATAGTTTTTTTTTTTTTTTGTCTTAGAGAAAGATAGTAGATAGATCAAGTTCCACCAACTACCTAGACACCCCCCCCCCCCCCCGCCAAAAAAAAAAAAGAAAAAAAAAGAAAAGAAAAAAGAAAAACTGATGTGTGAAGCCAGATGGTAAGTTAGAGCAAATGTGACCCACCAGTTTTAGCACCAATTTCTGTTTTCCTACTGATATATCCACCTACATTAATCAAAAAATCAAGGAACAAAGGCCAAGTTTATATGTTTTGAGATATCGGGGAAAACATAAATTAACCGAACAGAACCACATCTACCAAGAAACATAATACAAATCAGGCAATATGGTTCGTTTTTATACATGAAACGCAAAATTAAAACACTCAATAATTCTTAAATAACTTGAATGACTTTGGAAGATATACAAGTGTTTATTACTCACTGTTTTACCATCATCTTGAATAATTCTTACATGTATTTCTTAGTCAATGCCAAACCACTTTATTACAAGAGTCCATGCTAAGCAATTTCCATAAAAACTAAATCAAGGGTGCTTCTGATCTGGGCTGCATTTCTTTCCCCATTTCCTTAAGTATCATGCAATTTCATGCTTGAATATAATTTATATATGAAAATGTGAGTTGTTAGATTATATATAAGAATATCATCATTTCATTTTATTAATTCGTTACGTACATATTTATGAATTCATAAACTTATTTGAACACTATCCAAATAGATGACATGAAATTTTCTTACAGATTTTCATGCGTACCGCAAATCTACACCAAAAAACTCCCCTCCTCTTGCTGGGAAATCCTACAAATCAACATTAGGTGTGCCGGCTGATAGAGAAAATATTTTTGCTGTGGAAAGTTGAGATTATATGTTAATATACCTTGTTCCATGAACTCAAAACCTATTATCTCCTCTAATATTCAGTTTCTTTCTAGAAAATCAAAATTTTCTTTCCCAATTGGATTGGGTCTTCCTTTCCTATTCAACATCCTCTGGGCTTGACTTCAATGATAATCCATTAAGGCCCATAATATTGTAAATAATAGATATGAATCGGCCCAAATCTTGCAACCGAAGCCAACCATCATCATAGGCAGCTCGGCCCAATTACTGGTGGCTAAAACAGTTGCATGACCAAAAATGAACACAAATAAGATCATGTCCTGATTGATGGTAAAGGTGAGTCATGTTGGATCCGTTCTATTTAGAGAGAGGATTTTTAAATTTGTAAATTTGGAGTTTTAATTTTTTATTTATTATTATTTTATATATATTTATATAATATTATTTTTTTAAAAAAAATTAATAGTATTATTAAAAAAGAATCATATTTTTATATTTTTAAAATTAAAAAACAGATCTAACATGTTTAACTCGTAATACGGATTGATATAAATTTAAATTTTTAAAAATTTTAATAAAACGAATTTCGAATTTTGATAAAATCACTCAATTGTCATCCCTAAAACCCGCGTCATTGACTTTCAAATTTTTGCTTTTTTTATTTTTTGATGGGTAAATAATGCAAAAAATCGAATGGAATGCAGTAACAAGTAACAACAGGTTGGATCTACCAGTAGGGATAGGCATGAGTTTGACAAAATTCAAGTTTTAACATAGAGGACCTGCAATTAATTTAATTTAAGGTCGTTTACTAAATAATAAAATTGTCTTAAATTTCCAATAAGATCATAGAAAGTTAAATTACATATACATTTAAGAACTTTATTAGGAATTAATTTTATTTTTTATTCTATTCTATTGTATGTGACTCTAAAATTTATTTGATAACTCTAATATAATATACACATGCCTAATTAAATTTCTTCATATTCTGACTTTATTGGCGGCGGATAATATAATCAAGAATTGAAAATTACATTACGTAATTTTAAAATTAGATGAATGTTGTAGCACCAATCTCTAACATGTCATTGTATTAACCATTTTGATTTTGAAAGAGACAACTCAAATTGACTATTTAGTATTTTTACAATTCAATTTACTAGTGACAAAGATGTATTACGTTTTATTTTTATATTCTGTATGATAGCAGACCTAATTAAACCAAGTCAATAATCTTATAAATTTTTGCTTCAACAACTTAATTAGGTAGTCAAAAGTCAAATAGAATAAATTTGTAGAGTAGTGTTTATTTAAAAAAAAAACATTTATAAAGTTTCTCAGTATAGAATATCTAAATTATTGAAATAGAGATAATTCTCAACACCTTTTTTATTTTATTTTATTTTATTTTATTTTGTAACATAACTACATTTGAGTGAAAAATTTGGGTTGAACAAATTTTCAATTAACTTAAAAAGGGAATCGACATAATACCTATGTCCTAATAAGTCGATTTATCGCATTTTCTTTTTTTTTTTTTCTCCCAAATATTTTGAACCAAAAATACTAATAATCGAACTAATGAAAAAGCCACATAGTACCATTGTTTGACTACATATTTTAGCGAGCATAAAACTTAAAAAAGGGTCTTTTTGCTCTATTTATTTTTATAATAGAAAACACAAAGAAAAATGCATAGAAAAATAATTATGAGAGATAATGACTTGTCAAAAATATATATATAACGAAATTAATTTTCAAGAAATATTTATTTTGTTTTTCATTTTCTTCTCCACGCTTAATATATTTTGTATGGCTGGGTCAGGTAAGAGATTTTCGTGGAAGCAGACGGCAGCAGCAGCTCTTTGACTTCCCGCTACACTCCTTTTTCTTCCAACAGTGTCCGCCAATGTTAATTATTGCTTCAAAATATAATCACTTGTCCAAAGTATTCCACTACCTAACCCACGCAAAATTCCAAACCCCAAATACAGTGAATTACCAGCAAATAATCATTAAAAAATCCAATTCTTGACTAGTCTCTCCTTTTCAACTTCAAAATCCAATTCATCTCATCATTTCTTCAAAACCCACCAAGAATATCCGGTAAAGGGATGGCCCGATTGAATCTTTTGTTCTTTTGCCATGGTTTTGCTTCATTTTAAGCAATTTCAGGAATTAATTTCCACCCCACGAATATAATAAATTCAGTGAAGATTTTTTTTTTTTTTTGAGTAAGTTATGGCGGATAATGGTAGTGGTGGTAGAAGTAAGAAAGAGACAGCGCTGAGGCTGAGAGCGGCGGCGGAGGAGGCGGTGCAGTCCATTGGGTTGGGCTACGATTTGACGCTGGACCTACGATTGAAGTACTGCAAGAAGCAGGAAAGTACGAAAGAGGGGTCGAGGTTGATCGCCATGGACGGCGATCAGGTTCGGGATATCGCCGTCCCCGGGGGTATTTTGGTGCAGAATGTGCACAAGTCTATTAACTGTGATAAAGGCGAGCGCATGCGCTTCAGCTCTGACGTTCTAGCTTTCCAGCAGGTACTTATTGGTTGTAATTCAGTACAAGACAAAGAGAATATGTGATTAATTATTTGAATTTTATTGGGAGGTTTGATTTATAAGCTTTTGTTCTCTGAAGAATGAAAATTGATGCTTTGTCTGAATGTAAGAGCTGATTTTTTCATTTTCAGGAGGTAGCATGATATTGAAAATTTTGGGTTATGTTTATACTATGATATAACGTGATAAAAATTTAGGTTATTTGATTATATATGTAAATGTAAGCCTGGTAATGTAATGAATTGGAAGATTTACTTGTGAGAAGTAGATGGATTCTGATATATGGCCTGCTTCTGAGTCAAATGGTAATAATTCGTTTTCATTTTCTAGATGTCGGAACAGTTCAACCAGGAATTATCACTTTCAGGTAAAATTCCAACAGGCCATTTCAATGCAGCATTTGAATTTACGGGTGTTTGGCAGAAAGATGCTGCCTTCACAAAATCCCTTGCTTTTGATGGGGTATTCATCACCCTCTACAGCATTGCATTAGAAAAGTCTCAAGTATCGCTCCAAGATCATGTCAAACAAGCAGTGCCATCGTCATGGGATCCAGCTGCATTGGCAAGGTGAGCAGAAAATGTTATTTCCTTTTTCTAGCACATGCATCCTCTCAATCTCAACATGGAATCAACTTGTTCTACTCTTCCGTACTTGAGCTTTTCTAGTTCTCCCCTGCATAATTGCTCCCAGTCTGTAATCATTTAGTTGGCTTTGTTATTGATTTGTAAATACAAACCTGGGATATTTATCTTCTGGTTTTCTATTCCCAAATGATCCCTCCTTACAGGGGACTGTGAGGACTTCTGTAAGGAACTATATCTGCACTTTTCTCAATCGAATATTTGGTGACTCCAATAGACAGTGGTGATCCTTGCTTTAGGCTTTAAACTGTAAGTATGTGCAACAAAGCCTCTGCAACTGAGTTATTACCTCAGATTACAACTTACATTTTGTCTCTCTTGAGTCAAAGCTGCTTAAAAGTTTGAAAACAGAGGGGACTGGCATAAGGAGCAATTTAGTATCAAAGAGCCATATAGCACCGTTAATTGTACTAAATTCAATAATGTAGAGGTTCTGAAGCCATCCAAATAGCGGATAGTGTTCATTTTGGTTTTAGTTCAACGTGTGGATTTCCAAATTGTCTCAGTTTGGCAATTTACTAAACCCTGACTGAATTTCAGATGACTATTCATGTTATCTTGTAAATGTAAAAATAAGAATGTGTTCATAAAGGTACTGGAGTAAATGATGTAAAATGTCATTCTACTCCATATTCATTTCTTTTGTTGCCACAATTTCTGGTTGTCTAAATGAACAATAAGTTGCATTCTCCACCCCACACAACCCCCACCCCAAGGGTTGGGGTGAATTTAACTGCATGCATATCTGCTCTTGAGTGAGAGATCTTAATTATATTATTGCATTAGCCTGTGTTAATCAATATCTGACCTAATAGTTGATATTTCTATTATAGAATGACTTAGTATTTTTTTTTTTATAAAAATACATTTGCAGGTTTATTGAGAAATATGGTACCCATATCATTGTTGGTGTGAAGATGGGGGAAAGGACGTTATATATGTAAAGCAGCAACACTCATCGCCTCTCCAGTCCATTGATGTACAGAAAAGATTGAAGGATGTGGCAGACAAGAGGTTTAGTGATGCAAGTGGACAATCTAGAACTCATCCTGAGAAATCTTATGGCAGGGAAATGGTTTGTTTCATTGGTTTACATTTCTGTCATCATGCGTTTGCAAGTGTGTTTTTTATTTCTTTGTCAAATTTATTCCATAGTTCATACTTTCCTTGTGGACCATGCCTTTACTACTTACATCAAAGCCTTGTGCATTGAATGAATGATTGTCAAATTTTGAAAAGGATTATCATGTGTCAGTATCCTTGTGTAAAAGTAAGCATGCTATGTAGGCAAGCTACAAGTGCCTAACTTTTGGGAAATAGCATTTTCTAGGTTTGCACAATGCTCCTGCATATTAAGACCAATCATAAGTTTGCAGAGGTGTGTAAAAGTGAGCACCGGATGAGTGCATGATTGTGCCAACCTTAAAAGAACTGTCGTAAGAGTATCCTGGATGGTTTTAGAAGTTGTGTAAATATGCAACAACTGTAAGAATATATGAATCATCAAAGCAACATCAATATTATTCTTGAGTTTTGAAAGTTTGAGGAAACTTATGAATTTAGCATGTCAACTTCCCTTTTGTGACAACAAAGAATTTAAATACCATTAGTGAAAAGGATTTAATAGTTGAAACATGTTGCCTATTTGTGCTGAACGATATTTTTGATCTTGAGGGATGCAGTGCAAGTTGCATTAGAAAGTGTTTTTTGTTACTCAATAAAGAGTGATGGAAAAGTAGCAGTTAGGCATATATGAATATCCTTTTTGCCTTGAAGCTAAAGGAAAGCTAGATAGAAACCTATAAATTGTACATGGTTTATTATTATGAATTTTGACTGAACCGACCCAAAGATTTATCTAGTCAAGCATCTTTGCAAGTGCTTGCCCAATAACAATTTCAGTTTCCCATTGAAATCATATATTCAGTTGATTGAGCTTACTTCTCCTGTGAGCTGCTCTCACTTGGTTACCAGCTCGAGCTGTTCTCTTCATTTGAGATATTGTAAAATTATGTTTTGGAATGAGACAGAATCTTTTGCTGTATGGTCACCTCAGTTGCAGTATGTGACCAGGAATATGGTTCTTGTTGTGCCTGTTTAAATGAAAATATGAGAATCCATTACTTGGTTAGAATCTCAGTGTGCTTTTAGTTGCTCATGTCAAGAATACAGATGATCCAATTTATTTTGGCACTCCTTTTCTGCTTTTCCCCCAATTTTCATATCTGATCTTAGTAAATTCCAAAACATGACATAATTTGCAACAATTTAATACTTTCGTTTGATCCATTTTCAGCATACGACTAATGAAAGAGGATTTGCATTATTGGATCCCAGTACACCAAGTTTCCACTCTAGCCAAGAGGTAAAATTTTTACAAAATATATTGATTCATTGATGGATGATAGTCTAGCACTCATCATTTTGGTGTTCGGAAAGCATTCCCGGCTGGGGACTTGCACATATAAGCTTTATATTGCATTTGATACTGTAACTCTATGAAGTACCATTATTCTTTGGTTTCTTAGTTAGCTGATGTTCTTTTGCTTGACTCACATTAGCCCTGGAACTTTATGCTTATTGATAATGAAATCCCAGGAAGTTACTTTCTTCTGGAGGAGGAGAGGTGGAAGCAGCGATAGGACTATGCCTCATAATAAGTGGTGTCAAACTGTTCAGCTTGAGCCTGAAGTGATCTCAATGTCTTTTATTCCAATTTCATCACTCTTGAGCGGAATTGACGGGAGTGGATTCTTGGGTCACGCCATCAATCTATACTTGCGCTGTAAGCAATAAACTTCATCATTACCTATGTTTTTTTCTTTAAAATTTATTTAATTTACTCTCAGTATGTTTCATTTCTCGTGCTTTCTGAGAATGTTGTTACAACTAATTTCTCTGCAAACTTGAGTAGATATAAGGTCCTGAGTTACACTTCTGGAGAACCACTTCTGCCAACCATGAAAACATTAAATGCTCAGTCTTTTTCTTATTTGTATTTTGCATATCTTTTTACAACTTTTTTTAATCATGTGCCCGAGAGCAGTTTTAATATGGATAAAATTTGTCTTAAGCAGCAAGCATTAGTCTATTTCAATCTCCTAAGTTGTGAATCCTAAGCATTGGAGTGACGAAATAAACACAGTGGCAATCTTACTGTCATCACTGAAACGTTAGCATAAGTATCAGAGTGAACAGCATTCTTATGGAATGTAAAATGTTGTCTCTAGGTGTTAAACCTTTTTTCACTGCTTGCAGATAAGCCACCTATAGAAGAACTTCATCAATTTTTGGAATTTCAACTTCCAAGGCAATGGGCACCTGTATTTGGTGATGTTCCCCTTGGTCCTGATAGAAAGCAGCAAGGCGCTGCATCTTTGCAGTTCAGTTTGATGGGTCCCAAGCTTTATGTTAATACTGATGAGGTAAACTCTACCAAATTCGACTGTCATCTGTTTGAGTCCAATGTTCGGAGGGTGCATGCAATTATGAATGAAAACAATGCCATTGCACTCAGTTCTAATTTTTGCCTCATTATTAGAAAAGGCTATAGTCTTCCCATTCCTGCTTGCTATTCAATCAGCTTCCCTCTTTTTTCAAGAGAATCCATCAGCGAATAAAATGCTCTTCAAGCACAGTTGACATAAAAAGCTTATTGTTAGCTTTCAGAGTTTTTGAGTCTCTGTTTTGCATAAAAGTTTCTTGTTGTTCCTGGTGCAAATTCTCAGAACCAATTTTGATCTGTGTATGACTGTTGCATAGCAGATTTAAAGGAATCTAGCTCTCCCAACTCCTTGAGCTTTTAATATCAAAAAACAATATAAGATTGATGGTGCCAGAATCAAATATAAAGAAAAATTTCTAGCAACCACCGATAGCTAATGTAATATATGTTATGGGAATGCCCTAGAGCAGGGACTGAGGGCCCAGAATCTTGGTTATCCTATGCCCTTAGAAGCTGCAAGGATATATTTTAGCGGAAAATAGAATAATCTTAAAATTGCAAAAAAAGATTTAAATATTTCAATCATATCATTCAAACCCCCAAGCGGAAAAGATCTTATTTTGGTATTATAAGAAGACAAATTATTGGGAATCCCAAAAGAGAAGGAAATTTTTAAGCACAATCATATCATTCAGAATTGATAAGGGTGGGAGAAGTTGTGCATTGCTGTTGATTTCTGTTGGATACTGGACATGTTTGGTGTTTGACCTCTCCAATCTGATTAATCTAAATCATCACTTTGTGTTCAAAATGTAGATTTCTTAAAAGAAAATAATTGATTGTAAACTGAATCTGGGTGCTGATATGCATTGACACATCTTCGAATTTGATCCAAATGTTGTCCTATATTGCTGTAATTGGGTTCATCTATTTTGTTCATGACTTGTGGTTTCATTGTTGACGAGATTCTTCCACCTAAAATTTGTCAGCCATACTAAGACACAGATGAGTTGACATTTCAGGCCATAGCTGGTGGTTGAGTATAGTGACTGACTTGCCTAGTCTTGCATCTAAGTTGTTTAGATGACATGGTTTAGAATAAAATTGATGTGTATTTCTGGGTTCTTTATTACTAGACCATTGTAGCTAACCTTTGAACATCATATGACTTTCCCAGGGATGGGTGGGCATAAATCCCTTGTCAGATTACTGAATTACCTTCTTATATTCAAGTTGCCGAACTTCATTAACCATGTCTTAGTATTATGCGACATTTGAGGAAGTGGATTGTGCCTGTTGCTTATTCATCCATTTTTATGTAGTGTCTGGACATATGTGGAGATTTAATTGGTCTCTTCTATATGTGATGTATTGATTGCTTGAGACCTAATCATTCCTCATTCTTTATCATCATTTTTTTCTTTTGACTATTTAGAGGCAGTGAAGTTAACAATCAGTAGTTAATTAACTGTGTGGGTAAAACTGATTTGAACAGGTGGATGTGGGAAATAGACCGGTAACTGGCCTGCGGCTGTATTTGGAAGGAAAGAGAAGTAATTGCTTAGCAATCCATTTGCAGCACCTGTCCTCCTTGCCAAAAAGCTTTCAACTTCGCAATGAGTTGGGGGGAAAAGATAATCACTCTTCTGACCGTAGGTATTATGAGAAGGTCCACTGGAAAAGTTTTTCACATGTATGCACTGCCCCTGTTGAGTCTGATGATGATCTCTCCATAGTTACTGGAGCACATTTCGAAGTTAAGGACTCTGGTATGAAAAATGTTCTATTTATACGCCTCCATTTCTCCAAAGTTACTGGCGCAACAGTTGTGAAGAAACCAGAGTGGGATGGTTCTCCTGCCCTGGCTCAGAAGTCCGGAATTATATCAACTTTAATTAGTAGTCATTTCTCCACTGGACAGAAACCTGCTCCAAAGCCATCTGATGTTAACATCAACTCTGCTCTATATCCTGAAGGACCTCCAATGCCTGCACAAACACTTAAACTTCTGAGGTTTGTTGACACGACAGAAATGACAAGAGGGCCACAGGACCCACCTGGGTACTGGGTAGTCTCGGGTGCCAGGCTTGTAGTCGACAATGGTAAAATATCGCTTCGTGTCAAGTACTCTCTATTAGCCGTGATTTTGCCAGATGAAGAGGTACAATTGCAGGGCTGATTGTTTTTGTAAAAAGTGAAAGAAGTATACACAGTAGGAATCAGATGATTAGGAGTATTTCTTTGTGGGGTACTGCTACTGCCCAAGATTAAGGTCTAATCACTGAAACAATCTTTTGACTGGCATCAGTATTTTCAAATTTTTATGTATCATTCTCCCTGTAACATTTAGGAAATCTAAAACAAGTGTCTGAATGTCAATGTGACATTTTCTCTGTAGTTCGTGCTATATTATGGTTGTTACTATCAATTTTGGTGGAGTTATCATTATTTTGGGTAGGGGTAAAGACTTGAAACCAGTAGATAAGGCCAGCCTTTTTTCGACATGTATTTAACTTGTCTGAGTAGTCATGTTATTCTGCCTGAAGTTCCTTGGTCACTGAACAATATTATAGCACTATGTTCCTGCCCATATGTGCTTCAGTTGATTCATCTTCCGCTGCGTTCAGTTGATTTGAGTAAAGTTGAACTTGAATCGACCAAAAGATCTCGGCTAATTCAAACTTTACTATATTGGTCTAGGTGGTACTGATTATTACTTTTAATTTTCACCTTTATTATTGACATTTGGACTCTATATTACGATTGAACTTTATATGTACATATTTTTATTAGAACTAGTAAAAAATATGCTTATTGCACTAAAATATATAATTTATAATAAATAAATTCAATAATAAAAGTAAAGAAAAATTCCACCGCTAGAATTTACTTTAAAAAAACTATCTCAATTTCGCATAGAAATTTAATAGAATTTTTGAAAAATACTTTTCTTTCTAAGAAATAATTACTATTTTTAGAATATGATCCTATATCGCCCCTTAGGACTTTAGTGGAGTGACCAGATTGCGTTTCTTTTTGCATATGAGTTATGATCACTTGAAGCCCTTCATTACTCCGTTTGAGGGTTGTTTTTATCAAGTAGGTAGAATAGCCGGCTAAGTGTGAAACCAAGTCATCGAAGTAAGTTATGTAAGAAGCTTCTTTAGGCAAGGGAGAGACTTTAGGGGATGTCTATCCATACAAGCAACTCAGTCAAGGCTAGGAAAATGCCTTCAAGACGAAACCCAATTATAGAAGTTCATAACTATCTCTTGCGAATAAGGAAAATTAGATTTTAACCGAATTCAAGGTTGGCAACTGAGCTAAACTTGTAGGTATAATAGTTAGTGAACTCTTGTTGCTTATCAGTTAATGAGCTAACCACGCTTTCCTTGTTCAAAAGGAGGGGAGTGTCTTTCTATCTGATATAGCCTTCCCTTGTTTCGTAGCCCACAAAGCGTTAGAGAAAGATGACATACAAGAATAGAAAGGTGTCATTCTCCCTGAAGAGTATAACTAAATCACCCCAACTATTTTTGTAAGAAATATAATACGTAGTGGTGACTAATTTAGGCAAAGGGGGACAGACCCCCACATGGAAAACCCCGAATTCTTAGTTTTCTATTCATCTTGTATAAAAAAAATATCCTACCTAATTCTAATAGATATAAGTCATTTTCTACACCTGAATACAATTCCCGCTTTTAGTTCACAACCACTATGTATAAATCATAGCCATTTCATCCTTCAAAGCCAGTCTGGCACTGGCTCCGCGAGTAAGGACAACCCAAGACTAACTCGGCAAGACATTGAACTAATAGTGAAGCTATAAAGACATCTGAGCTTCTTTGGACCCAATGTTTGTTACCATTTTACTTTAATTTGCAATTTTAAGTATTTTTTAAACAAAACACTCGGATTCTAAATAAATGTCCTTCTATCAATGATGATTTATTTAGGGGAAGGGGGGCGAGCAAGAATCGGGAATGAGAAATTTTTTTGAATTCGACTTTTTTTTTTTCACCATTTGAAATAATTACTGTACTTTCAGGTAATTTATTACCAATGTTTCACCTCTCTTTGATATGATAAATGTCATCTAATTTGATAAGTACTAGCTATTGAATCCATATCAGTAGTTAGTAATAGAAAATACCTTTGTCAAAATTTTCTTAATTACTCAATATGTATATCAATTATCAATAATTAACGTTATCATCCACAAATCAACAAAAAGAAAATGATAAGCTGATAAAACCTAATTCATTTGAAGTGGTAAAAGTTAGCATCCCAAAATTCTATAACTACGAAGTCTTGCTTTCAGTCTCGTCAGAAGGATGGTAATTCGAATAATCCCATGTTTGTTTCATTTCGATTTGATTTGAGAATTTCCCACAGTAACTAATTATAATTAACTCGTTGCAACCCTGTGCCAACACATGAGATACTGTTTTAATAAGGAAAAAATGATAGGAAAAACATATATATCGCTCCATGATTTATTTATTTATAGTTTTCGAAAATTAAGAGACAGATTAATAAATAATCATCTGCCAATTAACCTCAATTAATCTATCAGACTACAAGAAAAATTACTAAATATTGAACTTGAAAATTATATAGGACAAAAATTATCTTATTTATATGAAGTTAAACTTGAATTTCAATTTCAACTACCTTACCCATTAACCTTTGGACTCTTTTAATGAAAAATAGAAATAAAATTTAGTAATTTCATAGCGTGTCAACTCGTGGATACCTTTAAATATTTTATTATATTAGTAAGATCTATGGACAAGAGTTTTCAATAATTATTGATTGGTAACCAAAATTCAAATATTCAATAAAACAAAATAAAAAATAAAAAATTACCTTAGTTTTTATATTTCTGTTATTAGGTTGAGCATATTGGTTGATAGCTCGTGTTGGTGGGTCCAGTCAACTTGTTAGGAACTATTTGGATAACATAAGGTCAACTTGACTCAATACTATACAATATATATAATACAGTGATTTAATTTAATTCTAACTATATAAATTTTTATTTTTGGAAGAGCTGGTATAGAATATGCCTTTTCTATTCGTAGATCAGGAAAAGAATTTTATTAGCTTAGTTACGTAGCGTTAAATCGTTTGAGTGCTAATTTATATTATTAGGGGCTGAAAGTAGGCTTCTCTAATAAAAATTTGATTAGGGAAAGCTAATAAAGATCAAAAGAAAGACTTAACTGAGGCTATTCAAAGCATCGAGAATAGAATTTCAATCTGAAGAAGAACAGTCAGATGCGGCCCATTGAAAGAGAATCCACACAAGGAAAAACACTTGTTCGTATTACTACCACAAGAAAGCCGACACCCTCGCCCTTTAGATATAGAGGCGCAACAAAAAAAAAGTATTCAAAAAAGGCGTGACTCTATCCAATTCTTTCATGTCAAACTTGGATTATGCTTGATAATTCAAAGCTTTTCAAATAAAATTGCAAGAAATATAGAATTACTTAAGTCATCAATATGACCTCAATAAATTGACCCAAACAAGAGGCTAAGAAAAACTTCTGAACACATTGAAAAAAAGAAGATGCTTCAAAAATCAAAATCGTCTGCTATTTGTTTCTCTTTTTCCATAATTACAACAACTGACCATCAAAATATCAGTTGGAATTTTCGACCAAGTCACTCCAATAAATCTAGCTAGTCACGAGTAGTATGATCTAAAACCAACTTAATTTTATTATTTTTAATGCTTAATTTAATTCTCTCTTTCTCTGTCTCTCTCTAAGACTCTTAACTGAAATACTAAATGTAATTCATGTAAACTGTATATAATTATGTTAGGTAGGTGTATAGATATATATATACATGCTGCATGTGAACAAATTTAGTCACCTATAAAAAAGGCTTCTGCTGCTAACCTGTATTTGCACACACAGTTAAATAGGATAGTTTAGATAGAGTGAAAAATTATAGATACATATAGGGAGTTTAGATGGCTATTGAAAAGAGCAAGATTCTGATATTTGGTGCTACTGGCTACCTTGGTAAATGCTTGATCAAGGCAAGCATTTCCACGGGCCATCCAACTTATGCTTAATCCTGTTAAACCCAATATCACCGATCCTTCCAAGCTTCAACTTCTCAAATATTTTCAGTCCATTGGAGTTGGATCACACCACAGTTTAGGAACCGCTAGGTTGATTCCAGTTCCGATCTTTGGATTTTTTTTTTTAAATTTTAAAAATTTTTAAACTTAAATTTTTGAATTTAATGAAAAAAATTTAACTTAAATGTGAAAAAATAGCTAAAATTTAAAATATATAATTAAAAATAATTTTAAAAATAAAAAAAATGACTTAAATTTAAATTTAGTTGTATACTTATCCTCTTACGGTATCGAGAAATTAAAACACATGTAGTTCTCTTACATTTTTACCTTTCTTATCTTAGGGAGTGACGTGGCTCAATCACTCCCACCTATTTCCATCGTCGTTTCATCCATGTCATCATCTTGATCTTCCTTTGAATCCGGCGGATCTTGTCTTCGTACAAAGGTCTTGATCCAATTATCAAGACATGCTTGGACTTCTAAATTCTCGGGAGACAAGATTGAGCATTTCTCACTCAATATATTGCCTCTTGCACTGAAAACTTGTTCCATTGCAATGATTGAGGAGGGTGAAGCAAGTATCTCATTCGCCATCATGGACAAAATTGGGTAAGGTTGCTCCTTTTGCAATCAACATCGCAAAATGTCAAACTCTCCATCATAATCTATCTCGTTAAACTCAAATAAAATATTAAAATAATTCTCAAGTTCCTAGCTGGAACTTGAGGATCATTTAGGACATTTATTCTATTCTCTAAGTAAAAATTGTGCCGTCATAAACCTAGAACTACTATTTCTACTAGTTCATTTTATATCAAATTGAGTTGTTTGTGAGCTATATTTTGAACTATATTCATTATAAAATTTTATTTAAAAGTATTCTAACTTTAAATATAATATTTCCTATAATATCAAAAACAACAGCGACTAAATAAATTTTTGAAATTTCTAAAACTGATACAACCTGACATTAATTTAATAATAATAAATAAGAAGTTGTGGAATAAACACTAGATAATTGTAAATTAACATCATAAATATTTTTAAAATATTATAATTTTTTCACATATTGTCTAATGGCATGGATATAAATACAAATGAGTAATAACAGTTTGTAAAAAAAAACTGACATAATAAATCTTTATAATTAAAATATTCTTTTAATAATCTATATGTTGAATTCCAACGGGTTGGATCATCCCGTAGAATTTTTTTATAGCTCATACCGTTAGCCTTACAAAATCTAAACCATTGTTTATTAATGTATAGATGTATCCATAAATAAGAAAATACTTGTCTAATATGTTTAAGTTGATTTTCTAAAGCCTTTAAATCATCTTGTACACATAAATTTAAAATATGACATATACATTTAATATGAAAAAAAATTACTACCAATTGATTGTTGACATACAACTTTAAAATCATCAATACTAGCATTATTAGCTGCAACATTGTCAAATGATATTGAAAAAATTTTATTAATTCAATTATATTCTTCTAATATTAAAAATATAATTTGAGAAATATTTGAAACTGTATGTGGACCATTAAAAACTCTATATGCATATTATCTTTTTTGAACTATCCAAAAATCATCAATCCAATGACATATAATACTCATATATGAATGTGTTTATCAATGGTCACTCCAAATATTACTTTATAAAAAAATTTTATTATTTACATTGGTTAATATTTCTTTTAATTCCTTTTTACTTTTATTATATAATTTGTTGACATGACGTGTTTGTGTTGTTCGTGAAACACTTTCAGCCGCATGATTATATGCTGTTTGAAATAACTCATTAAAAATAATTTATTTTCAAAACTAAAACTAAGATATTCTACATAAAAAAATCTAGCTAAATTTTCTCTACATTTAACATCTTTATATTTAAATAAAGAAATATTATTACCTCTACCGGCGTCGGAAGATGTGAACGACGACATTTAAGTTTGAGTACAGTCGATGCCAAATTTCATCGGGTGTTTCTTCTCTGCATGTCTTCTAAAAGATCTATAATCTCCTTTGAATTGAAATTTATAAAATTGCGAGCAATATTTATACATTGCTAGCATCTCTCCATTTAGAAGTGTTACTTTATCAAAATATTTGGTAAAAATGGAGGATTTGAGAGATGGAGTAGATCGAGTATGATCATCACTCATTATTTTTGGAGTAGTAAATAAATGATATTGCTCTTCATCACTCAATTCCATCTCATAATCCATATTGAGCTTAGGTTGTTCATTGGTAGCAAACATCTTTCCCTTACCTCTATTGTTTGAACTGACCATATTTTATAAATAATGAAAAATTAGAATATTGAATTGAAAAATGAATAATTAAAGATAAATGAAATAAAATATGAAAAATGATTCAATGAAATAATTAAAATAGTATACAATATAGAATATAAATTTGAAGAATGAATAATTGATAGTAGAAAATTAGAGAATTGAGAGTTGAGAATGTAAAAGTGTAAAAAAAATGAATAGAGGAAGGGGTTTTTATAGAGAAAAAATACAAAAAAATTGGTTCGACCTGTTGATTCTACAAGTTGGGTATCTCCAACCCGTAATTGGCTCGTGAACCCACAGGTCAGTTACGGGTTGGGCCCATGGCCTGTGGTCAATGGTTTTTGAACTATTGACCATGGGCCGGTTACTGGGCGAGTCCAATTCTGACTCGGCTTATGGTTAGGTCTAATTGAAGTCATTGCTTACCAAGTATGTTCTAATTTGTATGTATATAATATATACACACACAATTCGTGTTTTTTGATTTCTGAGAACTAAATAATTAAACTTTTAGATGAAACAGTCATGCAATGCAAGTAAAGAAAGCTTTTTGTGTATCATGAAATGCTAATAATTCCAATTCTTGATCTTTGTTCTTTTAACACACAAGGAGAGTTGGCTAAGAACGAAAAACTGGTCTCAGTGGTGAAAAGAGGTAGATATTGTGATATCAGCACTGGCAGTCCCGCAAGATCTTGATCAGCTGAAGATAATCAGTGCCATGAAAAAGGCTAGCAACATAAAGCTATTGTACATGTACCATTTGTCAACTTTTTCACTTGAACATTCGTATCATGGCATGAATGATATATATGTTTATTAATTGGATTGTTGAAAAATGCACACAGAGGTTTGTGTAAAAAAAAATGGCCAATCATTTTTGGTAAAAAATGAAGGGTGTCTAACTTAAACAATTGTCAATTAATGTACATAATCTAATTTCTTGCATAAATTCCAGTCGCCCGTATTTTTTGAAGTCTATATAAACCCTCTTAGCTCTTATTTGTGAAGTATCCCAAAATTAGATAATTAGAGAAAGTTTGTGAGAAAAGGTTAAGAGAAAGCTTGTAAAAGAATTTTGTGCAGAAAGAGTTGTAAGTATTGTAAACACTTTGTATATTTTCTCACTTTAATAAAATGATCTGTAACAAGTCCGGAGACGCAGACATAATTGACCAAACTCTATTATCAGCATTATTTTTGTTATTATTTCGCATTCTCATTCATCTGATTTATTGAAAATTTCCATAATTACCCAATAGTTTGTTCCATCAAAATTTGGGAATGAAGTAGACAGGATAAGTAAGGGGCTACCGCCATTCCAAAAACTGCTTGACAACAAGAAAAAGATAAGGAGGGCAACTGAGGAAGCAGGGATCCCATTTACATATGTTTCTACAAACTCATTTGCAGCATATTTTGTTGACTATTTGCTCCATCCACAAGACACCTCCAATGAAGTCACTCTTGTTATAATCTATAGTCCAATTTTTTCTTAAAATCTTAAAGTGTTGTGAAAAATATTATAATATCTAGATAGAACACGCAATAAAAATAAAAAGATAACTTGGTAACACCAGGATTTTTATGTGATTCAAGTACTACGTACTCTACGTGCACGAGACTACGCCCAAAGAAAAAAATAATTTATTAATTAATAACAGTTTACAGAATACATATTATAGAATTAAAACAATTTAAAAACTCATTCTTTAAATGAAAATCATCATATATATTCTACTAATTAGTTATTCCTACGAGCTCTCCTCGATTTAAATCAACACTGCTAGACTCCCTCCAACTCTCAACTCTTTCAGATGGCTGATCCAATCTTATCCCGAAAACCTTCACCTTTTTATCTCGAAGAACTCTCAAAGAATGTATATGAGTAATCAACATTGCTGGACTCCCTCAAACTCTGAACTTTTTAAAATGACTGATGCGGTCATCTCTCAAATAATGTATGCGAGTCAAAATCACATATTTTCATCCAAATCCCCTTTGAAATTGGGTCTTGATTACTGCATATCTGAAATGTATTGATTTCTTCATTTGTTGTCTTATCCATAAGATTTTCCAAATTTTCTTTTATCTTATCAAAACAAATCAAGAATATTTTTAGTTTTATCATATTTATCACACATGTGAATTTACGAAATACCTAAAATAAATATTTTGAAAATTCATGAATTATGAAAATTTTCTAAAATAATATAATGAATTAAAATATTTAATTAATTAAATACTATTTCGTCATTATTACAACATCTCTCACAACATTTCTTACAACACCTAATTTCTCTACAAAATTTCAACTTTTATAAATATCAATCTTTTATGAAACTAACAAATCTGTACGAAAATAGTAAAACCAAAGGTACCTGAACATATATATATATATATATATATATATAATCATGTTCAACTTCTCATTTGGAAAAAAGAGCGCTCGCGCGCTTGCGCTTGCTTTTTTCCAAATGAGAAGTTGAACATGATTTAGATGTTGGCAGACACGGCTTGACTTTGAATTTAGTTTCTAAAGTTAGGTGGACTCAAATGATCTTTTTTCATTCAAAATATAATTACACTTTTGACATTTTTGTATGATGTGAGGGACTTGGATCATACAAGTTTACTAATACAAATTTTTTTAGATGATATAACCTTTTACTTTAGCGTCTATAATTATTGTAATTACCTTATATTTATGTTTTATATGACACAATTTTCAAAACAAAAGTAATGGAGAATTTTTTTTTCCCTCTAAAAAATATATAGTAGAAAATATAACTATATAGACCAGTACAAACTTAGCATGAAGCCCGCATATATTAATAAGTTCAACTACGTGCATTTTCATTGAGAAATGATATTGAAACTCTATAAGCACAGCATGTGAATTAAATTTTAGAGCATCCATATTAGCATTCAACTTATTTCAAAGACAGTTTGCAATTTGTAAGTCAATTTGATTGTCCTTTCAAGATTATGTCAATTCCACAAATACTAAAATGAAACTTTGAAACATCCTCGTTAATTTGGAAATTGATTACTTCATTAATTAACTCTAAGAATGTCATTTTCTTGACTATGAGTTATAGTAAACATAAAATTCACAAACTTTTGTGTTAATAGGTTAATGTAATATTGTTCATTGATGTGCAGCGGTGTTGAACTACGAAGAAGATGTAGCAGCCTACACGTTGAAAGCGGCAATTGATCCTCGCGTGGCCAATAGAGTCATTATCTACATACCCCCAAAAATATCGTCTCTCAATTAGATTTGGTTGCTGCTTGGAGCAAAAACAGGGCGTACCATTAAAAGGAATCATGTTCCTGAGCAAGAAATCATCAACATTTCCCAAAGTAAGAAATTTTTGTAGCCCACTTCGTTATATACACATAACATACATACATGCTCATGTATACTTGAAGCATGTATACCTGAATACACAAATACGAAGCCAACAAGCAGAGCAATTATTACATGCAACTGCTGTATATAACATGATACAATCAAATTCGATTATTATTTAGAATGCACAGTGGAAAGGTGATCATGGAATTTCTTCTAAAAATTTGTTTAGAGGGCGAAAAAAAATATTTTTTGGGCACACGTACACATAAAATGGCACGTAAATTATTTTATATGTTACTGAGAAATTTTTAGATCTCTTTTGCTTTTCTTCTTATGTTTTAGTAGACAGAGAGATACTGTGTGCATTGAAATGTTGAATTCTTTTTGTCAATGCAGACTTGCCGTTCCCAGACAACATACCAGTGGCCATCCTTCACAATATGGTCATTGCTGGTGCTCAGGTCAGTTTTGAACTTTTACAGACGACGACTTGGAAGCATCATAGTTGTACCCTGAGCACAACTACACTTCAATTGATGACCTTCTCAATCGTTGCCTTGTCAATCCACCCAAGCCCAAATTGGCAGCTTTTGCTTAATGAATTTTTTCTTTTTTTTTTTCTTTTTCCAGTGTGAATATAGATCTCACGTTTCATTATAAAATCTAGTCCATTATATATACGACCAGTCGACTAAAAAAGAAATTCTACACAGGTAATTATAGGTGAATCATAGAATAAGACCAAATTATTTGGTACATCATTTCTTTGTGTAATGTAATGGTGAAAAAAGTGGGAAATTTTGGAACCCTATGGTTTTATTTTTAATTTTTTCCTTAGTAATACCAATTATATTTTGTTCACTATTAGCATTTATTGGCTAGATTACAATCTATTTGGTACAGTGACAGGACAGATAAACATAGTACTTAAAGTTCTACCAAGGGTCCTCAAGTCTCACTCTCTATCCGAGCAGAAACAAAAAAGCCAAATATGTTTCAGGAACACTTAATTTAGATGAATCACCCAACAAAATGATTCATTAACTAACACAAACGTTTGAATGTGACGCCATTGAAAATTGATTATTTATATACTTACTATTATCTTAGTTGGGCATGGTCTAAACTTCATTTATAGCATACGTAAATTGTAATTAACATTACATCTTTGGTAGACTTGCAGGGAAGAAACGTGACTGCAAATAAATCAGCTTTTCTGTCAAAGCCTCCAAAGAATATCTCTTAAAGCAAATACACAGATATTAAGATGCTCATAACCAACAACTGATTGACATTGCATATAATAGAGAGATCACCAAGAAATAGTTATAGTTGATTAACATAACATTAGGTTAAAATCTCCTTTTGTATGGACAAGTATGCATTAATCTCACAAGTCAGGGGGTATATGGACCCCTACTGATACAAAACCAGGAATTTGAAGGGTTACCTTCCGCGATTTGGGCAAGCATTTGCAAAGTGGGCTGGATCGCCACAAACAAAACACCTGCCAGATACGGGCTCACCAGTAGCAGACATGAATGCTACATCATTCGCCCGTCCTCCACTCCGGTTACTCCTGCCATGACCACCTCTTCGGCTGGGATTGGACGCTGATCTACTAATGCTTCCTCGTGGGACTGCTCCTCCACCACTGGCGTTATCTTCCCAGCTGCATTGCAGACAAATGTTAACATATAAATCCAAAGCTTTGAAATTCAATTTGTTTTCCTCACAAGCACAACTATATATTATCTGCAAACCTCATGGCCATTTCAAAATATTTCCTATTTGATTTGGTTGTGTCAGCATCCTAATCACTTTCCTCGGCATACAGATCTAGATACAAAGATTACATACTGAGAGATGCCAATTTGATCTCTCTTGAGGTGCCTGATCATGCAAATGTTAAATACTATTGACAGTGAAATTTAAATAAGTCAAGTACCCCAATTGTCTAGACATAAATCATGAATCACCACATCACTTCCTAACACAATATAATCTCTCGGCACAATCAACTATGAGGCATCAGTTGATACTAACATTACCCTACGGGATGACATCAACTTTCTATGAAAGATGTTGGTAGATCAGAATAAAGAATATGCTTCATAAAAGTACAGGCACAAACAATTGGACATCACCATAACCATCACCAGAATATGTATGTAGTAAATGTGAAGTAACTCCAAGAAAAGCCCGACCAAAATGTTGGGACTGGGAGAACACTTTTCATGCTAAGAATTTATCACGTAACAAAAAGTTCATTGATAAACCATAATTTGACATACACAAAGAAGTTGCATCCCTGAGCTTGGCATGAATAGAACTTCCTCCCTCTGTTAGCTGGAGTATTAGCTGTGCGCAAATTGCAAGGTGCGCCACATGAAGCACATGGAATTGAAGATTCTCCTGTGCCATCAAATGAAAAAAGAAAGGAAAATGGAAACAAAATTTAGATATGTCATTCTAGCTCTAGCTGAGGTCATTTACTCATATCATGATTTTGAAACTCAAATCAACAGAGTTTAGAGCTTAATGCAGGTTCAGCTGATGCAGTTTCAAGAGTTCAGATATTGTGAATTTTATTCTCTACTTTCTCAACCCCTCTGCTAGAGGGAACAGTGTAATTCAGCTGATGGTGAAAGCCATGTGCAGAAAATAGGATAACCCAGTCATATGAAGAACGTGAAAGGTAAATAAAAATCTGGCAATTTTATTAGCATAAGCAATTTCTGCATATTTTCCTTTGCAAAGGAGAAACAACTTCCTAAATGGAATTAGTGTATCCTCCATGAGTCCCTTCATTTTCTGATAATTAGGCCTACTGAGAGTAAAAATGCTTGTTTACATCAGACCAAAAAGATCAGTTCTCCTTGTAATTGTGAAAGCCATATACGGAATGTAGAGGACGAGGAAAAAAGACGTAGACATTAAAATATGTAGTGAAGGCAGACATAACACCCATAAGTCTCAAAACAGGAATAGCAAAAGTAAGTTCAAAAAAAAAGATAGTAGAGCTATCAAACCATCTTGTGCACCAGCTTCATGAGATCGTGAATTATAACCTCGTGAACTCTGAGAAGGATATGAACCAGAAGAATGCCCTGTTTGCCAAGCACCCTGATTTCTAGAATTACTTTGCTGGGCACTGCTGGATGATGATGTATGCCCTTGTCCTCTTCCTGGAAAAAGTCGTTAACGAATTTTTAACGTAGTAAATATAGTAGAACAATGGTAAGCGGACTAACTTAACTTCGATTGTCAATTGTCGATTGTCTCACATTGACTACACATTTGCAATAATTTAGAGATTATTAAAGTGATATGAGGCATTCTATATGGATACTTGTCTAGTCAGCAAAACGGCAAAGTAAATATTATTTTGGCATCCATGTAATAAGTCAAATGTTGAGGCTAGCTACCCCATGTATTATTAACAAAATGTTGCAACTCTGTGTGTGTGTGTGTGTGATCTATACATGTTTGTGCATGAGCCTGAACTGGTGCTTGTGCATATATGCCTCTCCAATTCAAACACTTAAACATACAACATTGTGCTTCTTTAGACAATATTTGCCGCTTTTAGATCAAATTAAGAGCTAAATATAGTGATACGTCGTTATCATATCAAAGGCCTCATTTGGTTAAAGGAGTATATTATGAGTTAAAACACAAATGAACCATATCCTTGAATGTCGTGTATCCTTTATTTACTTGGAATAATAGCAAGCAGCCATATAATTCATTATGTAACATCTATAAAAAAATCTTATTCTCTTTGTTAAAATACTCTACCTAAGTACATAATAAAATGATGATTTTAGACCATTTGTGGGAAAAAGAAATAAGATATAAACTATACCCACTTTTCAACTCACCTAAACCTTCGTGCCAATTCATATCAATACACCCAGTATGAAATAAAGAGAGTTTTTAAAATCATAAATAGCAAAAAGTATATGTATTTTTTTTATAAATGAATGTATTGTGAGTGTGGGTCGCTACATGTGTATGCATGCCTAATTTATTATGATGTGGATTTGAGAGGGCATTGTGGTCAATTTCCCTCCTAATGAATAGGTAAGATGGTTAAAAACATTTGATAGGAGAGGTCCTACATAATTCCTCCTAACAAGTAGGGACAGAGCCAGGATATGAGTATACGGGGGGTGAGATTGGATCATAAAAAAATATAATATTAATTATTTATTTTTTCACCTACAAATATATTTTCTTGTTGTGATTTTTTTTCTTAAATAATAAAAATAAATATAAATAAAAACGTGATATTTATACAAAAAAATTTCATACCTATTATTAACTTACAAAGTTATAAAATATGATATGAATATTGAAGAAATTTTCACAATTTCATCAGTGTACAAAACTTTCTTATTATTGTGAAAAATGAACAAATAAATTCAAATAAAATGCAGTACTTTATATAATTAGCTATACATTTGTAAAAGATTACTTGAACAAAACTCTAATCGTGAAACTTATTTTAAACAAAAAAAAATTAATATTCTCATTGGGATGTTGTGAAATCATGTTCCATAGAGTTACAAAAATGAGATTGAAATTTAATTCTTATTGGACCAAACAAAATTGAAAAGTAAATGAAACGCAAAATATTAGACAAAAGAAACTCAATAAAAATAAATAAATTGAATAAATATGAATGAAAATATATTTTAAGAAACCAAAGAATTAAAAAAACTAATGAAGTTCTTAACTATTTTTATTGTGAAAGAGACCCATTATTCTAAAAATAATTCTTAACACTAATAAAAAAATATAGTAATATATGAAAAACAGATTTTGCCAATCAAGCTCGCTTTCAAATACTAGTGGAAGAATCGAGGCATTATTTCATAATCATTAATTCATATAAAAACCTACACTTATCATTTCTTGCAAAATAAAAATTAGAATAATCTCAAATAATAAACAAAGAAAGTGAAGTCAAATAAGTTAAAAACTAAAAAACAAAAATAACAATAATGAGTACTTTTTTTTACTAAAATAAGCCATGACTGTATAAACAAAATCATAATGAAATTTTAAAAATTATTACAAATATCATTAGAACTTTGTATTAATAATAAATTCCATCATCTAAAATTATGAAAAAAAAAAGTTTAAAATAATTTTGTTTAAAATAATTTTAGAACATCATTCGATTTATTCGATTTATATATTTAAAACAGGATTATAAAATTTTGAGGGGGGAGGGGGGCGATTGGGATAATTTAATTATTAAAAATTCTAAATTTATTAAATTTAAATATAAAAATAATATTATAAAAAATTGAGGGGGGCGGCTGGGTTCTTTGCCAACAAGGTAACCTAATTCGTTTGGCGAGGGCAAGCGTGCGCTCTAATGGACATGTGTCGTCATGAGTAAATTCATTATAGAATTTACAAATTTTTCAACACAGTTCGTGATTTTATTTTTATTTTTTATTTTTTTGCAGAAATCTGTATCTTCTCAACGTATTAGGTTTCAGTCATTTTTGTCTGCCACAATGCCATTATTAGTGTCTTTTTCCTGCAGCATAAAGGCACATGGTTATCACTATTTTTATTAAACGCAAATCTTAATCTGGTAAACCTTTTTATTTATTGAAAGCCAGTCACATGGATTAACTATTGAGGCTACAATATGATATGAGCATATCACAACATTCATTTCCTATCATATTTTGCATCATACAAAAAAATCATTTCTATTTGCCAAAGAAATTTGTACTTGCCTAGAACTGTTACACCTTACAACCAATTACTCATGATGAATGTTTTGAAAAACGTTGAAATATTCTTTTTCAATTATAATATAACTTATTTAAGGGCTAAAATATTATCACACTAATATATAAATAATACTCTGAAGATGCTCTCAAACTCAATATTTTTCAAACATGTATTATTCTTATCTTACTAAGTTGCCAAAAACTTAGTTAAGTTGATTAAGAATCTAATGTTTGGTCAAGCCTAAAATAGGAAAAAATATTGCTTAAATGAATATTTTTTTCTTTAGCATCTATTAATAACTTTTTGGGATAACTTCTAAATACAGGTAGACCCCATCGAATTTTTAAAATTACATCCACCTCTCCTGACACTAACAATCATCAAAAGACCTTAAATTTTTTTAATAAATGACTCTTTGCTCTTTGATAAAAATTACGCAAAACTCCTATGAGATTTGTCCAAGAACCTCCTCACATTACAATTACATCCCTTGAAATTTTCTCATTTTACAATTAGATTCCATTGTGGTTTATCCTAATCAAACAAGAAAATATCCAAAATATTTAGACACTTTTAACCATAAACCAAATCCAAATTTAGATTCAATCTACGACATTATCCTTAGATCTAGAAATATATTTGGGTCATTGTCTCTTTTCCTCCTCAATCGCAAACATCATACTCACTTTCAAGCATAAAATATTCAAGTAAACTTCTAAAAGTACAGTTATGAACATAAGTAGTTGATTAATTATTTATATGATGGTGGCAGTGCTCATTAAATTTAAAAATAGAAGATAAAGAAATAAAAACATATAAGATATATTTGTTATTAATTTTTAAATATCAATAATTTTAAATTAATTCAGGATGCAGTTAATAAATTACAGTATATAATTTTAATTTTTTATCATAAGTTATAAATATTAAACCTCAAGTACAAATTGAATAAATTTAAGAGGGATTTGTATAAATATAGACAAACTTCAAGGGATGTTTTAATAAATTTAGACAAATCTTGGGAGTTTAAAATTTGTTATTTTCACAAATAATGAAGTCTAAGATATAACAAATGGTTGCAGTTATACATAAGATGACAAAAAATGCTGGGGGAGGTGCATGTAATTTAAAAACCATAGAAAACTTTATTTAAACCAAATCTCAAGGTAGAATTATGTAATTCTTAAGGATAATTTGGTCCAAAAAAACTATCAAACCCCTAATCAATCAACAAAAGGGAAAAATTAAATTTCATTGATTATTTTTGTTGATATCATTATTTTCCGTCAAAAACCATAATGACTAGGCCTATTCAACAACAAAAATCGGGAGTACTGGATGTAATTACCTATTGGGGAGTGTATCTTAATTTACTTCACACCAAACCTTAGGCGAGGTCTTTGTAATTTTCCCTAAATTTTTCCCCATTGTTTTTTACTCTTCTATCTAAAAGGAAACTGATGAGAAACTTAATTACAACCCATTGACTATCTATGATTCATTGATAATTCTAAAATCAAGTAGTAACCGTGTCAGACACTTGGAGACTCAAGTCTGTTAGGGACACGTCTTGGATGTGTGTTCTACACTACAAAAATATTTTTGAATATAAAAAGAATTTAACAAGTAGTGGGCAAACGTGTCCAACACTTTTTGCATATGTATTAACCATGTTTAACAATGACTAAACAAAAATTATCTCAAGTGATCAAATATGTGTAAATGTAATTGATTTGATTATTAAGTACTTTATATGATTTATTGCTAAGTTAACTAATTCATATATTAGAATGTTGAATTTTACTTTAATGATGTACATTACTATATATTTATTACCCGGTAAATCTCATACTTTTTACTCCCTCTATCCAAAAATCCTTCACTCCTGAGACGTCCCAAAATAAAGTTATCCTTCCTCAAATGATGTGGCGCCACTAATTCTCAATCTTTACTTATAAGAGCAAACTGTAAACACACAAAAAAAATTTACTTCTTCGACTCTCATCAAAAACCTCACATCGAGTCAAAATGGATACATAAAAATAGGAGGGTATATGTTTTCTTACATTACAACAGTAAGATTATTTAATTTGCTGTATTGTTATAAGTTTTTAGCATTAACTTTTTGAATATAATTATTATTATGTACTTTTTATAAAAGTGTCATAATCGTGTCTTGCCATAATTTTTTAATAGTATCGTCTCCTTGAATTCTTGTTGTGTCAGTGCCCATGCAACATAGCTGACTACTCATATGCATATATATAGATTTAAAATAATTTCTCATATAGTCCCAAATATGTATATTGTACATACCAGGAACACTAGAGTTGTTGCGGGATCCAGTTCCACATATTTCCACTAGCTGCCTCAGAGTATCATCACAACCAATGCAGCCTGAAAAGATACAACAATTCAATTTAGCTTGCTTCAATTTAAATATTCTACACTGTCACACATACAAATAGATCAAACATCATCACCTTATGTATAACTACAACTTGACAAGATATAACAACTCAGTTTAGCTTGCTTCACTTTAAGTATTCTACATTCTCACAATTACAAATACATCAAACATCATGACCTCATGTATAACTGTTCTCCCTACTATGTAAATGCAAGATAGAAATGAAATTTTATTAAAATGTAAAAAAAGAAGCAAAATGTAGGTTTTGTTTGTAAAAAAATATATATTGCCCATATCTCTTCTTTCATTATCAAACCATTAATTTAGCTCCTATTGAATCTAATCAATCACACGATAAATCTCTTGAATTTGCAAATTCCTAAAGTTCCTCATTCGTAGAATGATTATGTTGGCCATAATAAGGCAATGCTCTTGCGATGGAGGCATGAGATGAGGGTTTACAGACCATAGTTGAAACGTGCAATTAAAGTTGTTTTGAAGGTTTAATAATTTAAATTGCAATGTTGACAACTTTACTTTTGGCATAGCTCCAATTGCTAGATCTTGCAATTAGTGTCATAGCCAATGTTACTAGTCTGATTCCCAATAGGAGGCAATTGCTAAGGAGGGGATTGTTGACATTGGTATTATAACAAATACCCTCATGGAAAAGGCCCAATGTGTCAGTCTGCAAACCACAATCAAAAATTGGCATTTGTTTTCCATCAAAATAAAGATTTGAATTTCATCATTTGATAGCAATTATAGCTTTTGGGGAAAGCAGTAGGTACTATGTATGCTAGCAAATTGTAGGTGCTATGTATGCTAGCAAACTGTAGGTGCTATGTCCTACAGACTACTTCATAGCTAATCTATTGAGCACTCTGCCATCCAAAATTATGCCATAGTCCATTTCTCTTTATGGCTTCTATTTACTCTATGCATGTGAAACTTTACCATAAAACATCAAAAGAATGAGCACATGAATGCACAAGGAAGTCCATACATAAAATTTCAAGTAGAAATATTTGCAAAGATCACTTATTTTCCGAACAGATGTCGATTATTTGCAAAGTCATATGACACTCTTGCCATACTTAGAAATACTAGTAAAGAATGCTTATTTTCCGGACAAATGTTGGTTAAAAGTTTCAAGTATATGACTAATAATTTTGATTGATCTCTACATAAAAGTTTTCCTTCCATGGTCGAGTCTCATTTTCTTCGAAGCTTTCACTGTTGAGCTTTTTAGAGCATAAATTTTATTTCAAAACAACTAGTCTTGCTCAACTTTTCATGATAAAGACCATGTTATTCCTATTTGTATATTATGACTTGGTCTTGTGTGCAAAAGTTAAGTGAGGCATACTTAAACATCCATGGCTCACTTTTTCCACAATGTGGAATGGATTGACATTTTCTTAGTAAAATGAAATGAAAAACTTATAATCTCTATATTTTACTTATAAAAGTGTGAATCGTACAAGTGTTTGTCCTCATTGAGCAATAAAATGCTAAACAATCAAAAGTAAGGAATTTAGAGTCCTAAACCAAAAATATAACTAATAAGTAATAACAACAATGACTAATAAAATGTTGACCAATACAAATAAGTTAGTGTGACACAGAAAAAATATATATAATAAAAAAATTATTTCTCTAACTGGAAGTTCATTAATATAATTTTTTATAGTATCAGAGAAAATTAAAATATTGATCAGATGTAGCATTAAATTTTGATTAAATATTATTTTTAAGTACATGTTTAATTGGAGCTTTTTTCCATTTTTCATTAGACATGACATAATAAAAATATATTGTGAACATCATGCTCGATTGGAGCATTATTTGCAACTAAAGGCAAAAATACCATTTAACAAATGAAAAAAACAATCACAATTACATAAAAAATGTACTGTAGTGAAATATTGCGACAACTAACCAAGTATAAAATCTAAAACAGTTGAGAGCTTGAGATTGGAATATAAATAATATAGTTCTAAAAGTTCACAATATAAAATAAAAACTACTTGGATACTAAGAAGATGTTAGGTTAGATTATTTTTCATTAAAAATAACTCAAAACAATTAATTTAAAATCAATACATTCAACAAAATATTGTTTGGTTTCATCGATTACAATTTACTATTTGGACATATATATGGACTTTGAAATAGAAGAAAGATTAAACCTCAAAAAGTTTGCCGCATATTTCACTTATTAATATACACTTTTAATATATTTGTTTTGCTTTTTTCCACTTATTTATACTTTCCTTAAAAAAAAAAAAAAATCACTTTTAAATATTCGTTCTCATAATAAATCTTTTTCTGTTTTTCCCCACTTACATAAACTAAATCAATATTGTCTTTCCTTAATAATTAAACTTCTAAATCTAACCAAGCACCTTGTAGGTTGAAATAAATAATTAAATTAATTACTTATATTTAATTAAAAAATATGAATAAAATGAGAAGGCAATATAATTTGTCTAAGCCCTAAGGTGGAAATTCATTACTTCTTTTTTTTATTAACTTTTTATTTGCTTTTATTATACGTATTTTTTTAAAATTAACATGTAACACTGTATGCAATAAAACCACACAAATAAAAACATAATAATCAAACATCTAAAGAATTACAAGGTCACCAAAATGTATAAAAATATTTAAAAGGTCAATATCCATCAAAACAATGAGATATTTCAACTTTAAAATAAACAAACCATAATAGACAAAAAAAATATTAAAATTGTGTTGTTCCCTGCCAATAGAGAAAAAAACTAAAGAAAACAAAGCCACTAGAATACAATGTTATTCTACTGGATTCACGTAGTGGTTAGCATTACCCCTTATTGTAAATTACAAATGTATGCAATTACAGTCAATTAATAGAAGCTCATGGAGCTATGATCCATGATATTGTGCATAGTAAATAAACGCTACATTCACCTCTGAGCACATGTTCACGACGTGTAGCACACGTGTTACTTTCTAGTTTTAGAAAAATACAAATGTTATCTATCTAAGCCAGCCGAAACTCAGATAGCGCATGGAATTACATTGCTGTGTTTGGGTTATAGTTATGTAAGTTCACAAAGGCTGAGGTCGCCTTGAGCAAAACAAAAGTTATAAATAGCTAAATTGATAAGCCTAGGGGTTATTCCGTGGGCACTTCATCTACCTACAATATTTTTGTGATATGTAGAAAATGGTACAAATGGTTGTGGGAAGCTATGGGGACTCATTTTTTCCCTCAGCAGGTCAGTTTGGCAGATAAAGACACACTTGCACAAATTTAGGTCATGCCTACCAGGTATAAATTGAAAGGAAAATTTACTCAACAATGGATAGACATAAACTTCATAAACTACCAAGGGTACGGCGATATTCCACATATGATTGTTCCAAAAGAGAAAAAAATTAAAAAAAAATGCCCCACCAGTGCAAAATTCTGGTAATGGCAACAAGAAATAAATTGGAAGGAAACCGAATTCAATCAGGAAAGACATAAGTTCTTTAGTACAAGTCAGGCAATCATCCAGAACTTCGTGCCCAAAAATAAATAAATATGTCTCAACATAACTGGAAATCAGGCAGGTGCCTTGCACTGTTGTCGGCATTAACTATGGCGGCAAACACACACATATATGTATATATATATATATAAGATACATCATCATGCATATATATTTTTCTTGTTTTCAAATTAAGAAACAAAGGACATAAAAAATGAGCATTTTCATTCTTTTCCCTTATGTTTGACTCATTGAATATATTCCAGTTTAAATTAAATTTAGTTAACAATAGAGAAGTTCACTACTGTTGGGAAAACAGTTTATATACATTCATATATATGTACATATGTATATATATGTACATACATATATATATATATATAATGGTCAGAAACTAGGCAGCAAGCTGTTTGACACATATACCAGGGTGCTAAAAATGAATCTGTTATACACCCTGGCTTTAAAGTATCACTCGAAAGAAATAAGACAAGTTAATGGTGATGTGATAAAAAGACATAATGTTTTGATTACAATGAGAAAGGAATTATTATATCCATTCATAAGCATAAGACTCAAACCTCATGCAATCTTCTCGGTTTAAAGATAAGGTAACAACTGGGATGTTTTTATATTCAGCTTTATAATAAGCTAAAGCCATATTCCTAAGGAATTTATTGAGAATGTTAAAGAAAAAAAGTGAATGCAGTGATTGAATGGCCCCTAATTTCCTAAAGGCCAATCTTACCCAAATGATCAACATGGTAGTTTGGTGGTATTTCCAGCCGACGAAATTTAAACTGAATCATGTAAACAGGTCCTGTAGACAATGTTTTCATATCAGAAAATATATCAAACTTGCATAAAGAAGCTTACAGATAAAGATTCATATGAAAATGAAGTCAACTATCTAAATTTTTTAGCACAGGGAACTTAATAAAATAGATAGATATCAGCAACCTGGAGAGCAGTTACTGCACATATTTGTGGTAACTATTGCTTCTGATACGGATCCTGGAAGCCAGACGACATTCCTACACTGGAAAGTTACATAAAAAATAGAAAGTTACCAAAGAGATGAAAATACTTTGATGTGATGCTTAAAAAAGCATAAATGTGCAGATACATGCTCCGTTACATATCAAACACCACACTAGCAAAAAAACTGTTGGCAGATATACGTATCCCTAAAAAAGAAGATAGAGAGGTATAAAGTCGACAAAAGAGAATGCCTGACCCAAGTTGCCAAGTAGTAGCCATCCCAGTTTATTTTAAACCACTCAAGCAGTCCCATTCAACCAAGGAGGGGGGTGATGATGCATCAAAAGTTGTCTAACTCACAGAACCACTTAAGACGACAGACACCCACACCAACACTTAGCAAGTTCTTAAAGAAAATAATGGAAAGACTGGCAGTTTCAACTCTAGTATTTAAGGCAGTCTCATGGGCCCTAATGCTGCTATACTTTCTATTTTTTTCAAGTAAAGAATGCAGTCTCATGGGCCCTAATGCTACTAAACTTTCTAATTTTACGTCTATTCACTCCTCATGCGGCAAAAGATAGATGTAGGGATGGCAAATGGATGG
Organism: Paulownia fortunei; assembly: GCA_019321725.1. NCBI lineage: Eukaryota > Viridiplantae > Streptophyta > Magnoliopsida > Lamiales > Paulowniaceae > Paulownia > Paulownia fortunei. The sequence continues at coordinate 17,237,110 of CM033110.1, forward strand.
GTGGGATAAGATCCAAAATGCATCCAATTCCCAGATAGAAATGCACTATATTGGCCCATTAATCCCACACTTTAAATGTCATTTTACATTTTTTATAACCATATTATTGTCAATCTAAGTGTTTGCAAGCAGTTGACTTTTGATTTCAACCTAGTACACCATTTTACAGTCCGTATCAGATTTAATTTTGATCCAAATGGTTAGTGTCTTAAGTTATGATCTAACCTAACTAGATTCCACTCTTAATAATGTGATCCAAATAAAATACTGTCCAATCCATGGATCCCAAACCATATTGCCACCCCTTTGTATATAAGTTAGCTAAGGAATGTTCAATAGCTATTCAAGTCATCACAAGATTTGTCAAGATAGTACTGTCGAAGAGATAGGTTTTTGTTAGTTAGTATTTTCTATCTGTCAAGTAAATGGATAAATTAGAAATCAAAATTCAAAGATTAGGTAGATCTTTAATTCTTATCCTATTGCAGAGAGAATCAAAGATTTGATAGATTCTTTTCTCTATTTAAGTCTTGTAATCTTTAGAAGTTGATTAATAGTAAGAGAGAATTACTTTTCCCCACATTTTCTTTCATGGTACCAGAGCCTAGTAATCGCCAGGTGATTGTTTTGCCACCATGGTGAAGATGGCCATGACTGGGTCTGTGAGAACAGATGCAACATCTGGGGATGATGCTTACAGTCTCGTTTATCAATATTGAAAATTCAAATTCTTTAATCCGATTCAGAAAAAGATGATAATCACCATGGATGTCACATTTTTTTAAACTAAACCTTTTTTTAAGAAAACTCATCTTTAGGGGGAGAAAAATGATGAAGCTTCATTTTTTGAGATTTTACACCCGATTTTGGAGACAGAAGGTTTAGATTCTGATAATATGGGACAACTACCTACAGTGCCATTGACACAACTACATAGTTGCAATGAAACTGCTATTGGAAACAAGTTAAATGGAATTTGGAAAGGACTTGTTTATTCAAGAAGGAATCAACATCAAGTGAAGGAGGAGAATCTAACTTCACAGTACAGCTATGAGTCAGAACCGAGTGAAAGTCCTTAATCTGTGTCGCCAGTGAAAATCAAGCATCCGAGACGTTTTTAGGTAATAATACTTCCCTATCTAAGTCTCAGTTTGAGTCCATACTTAATCTAGATGATCTTCCAATTGCGTGTCGTAAGGGTGTTAGAACATGCACCAAACATCCTATGTCCAGTTTTGTGTCTTATGAACATTTATCTCCTTCTTTTGTTGCTTTTACCTCTCAATTGTCCAGTGTAGAAATACTAAAAAATGTACATGAAGCCTTGAAAGGTTCCAAAGTGGAAAGAAGCTGTTTTTGAAGAGATGAGAGCCCTTAAGAAGAATCACACTTGGGATGTGGTGAATTTGCCTAAAGGGAAGACTACAGTTGGTTGCAAGTGAGTTTTTACCGTGAAGTACAACTCGGATGGGTCTTTGGAGAGATTTAAAGCTCAATTAGTGGCCAAGGGTTTCACTCAAACCTATGGTATTGATTACTCTTGAGACTTTCGCTCCTGTTGCAAAATTAAACACTGTAAGAGTGCTTCTGTCGCTTACAGCAAATTTAGATTGCCCTCTACAGCAACTCGACATTAAAAATGCCTTCCTTAATGGTGATTTAGAGGAAGAGGTATACATAGAGCTTCTCCCATGATTTGAAGACAGGTCCAGCTCTTACGTATGTAAGATGAGAAAGTCCTTAAGGACTGAAACAATCACCAAGAGCATGGTTTGAGAAGTTCACACAATCTGTCAAGGGACAAGGATAAACATAGGGACAAACCGACCATACCATGTTCATGAAATTCTCTGCTGAAGGGAAAGTAGAAATTTTAATAGTATATGTTGATGATATCATCCTCACTGGTGATGATGTGATTGAGATGGAGATGTTGAAGAAAAACCTAGCTAACAGAATTTGAGATTAAAGATCTCGACCCATTAAGGTATTTCTTAGGGATGGAGGTTATGTTCTCTAGCAAAGGAATTGTTGTATCCCAAAAAAAGTATATCTTGGACCTCCTGAAGGAAACAGGGATGACTGACTGCAGACCTTCGGAGACTCCTATGGATCCTAATGTTAAACTTGCAAAAAAGGTAGTAATATACATGTGGATACTGATAGATATAAGAGATTAGTTGGTAAACTGATTTACTTGTCCCATACTCGACCTGATATTGTGTTTCCAGTTGGTGTGGTGAGCCAATTTATGCATGCTCCTTACGAAAAACATCTTGATGCAGTTTATCAAATTTTGAGGTACTTGAAAGGAACTCAATTGTTCTTTAAAAAGAACGAGCAGAGAAGTATTGAAACTTATATGGATGCAGATTGGGCAGGTTCTATCACAGAAAGAAGATCCACCTCAGGGTACTGCACTTTTGTCTGGGGAAACTTGGTTACTTGGAGAAGCAAAAAACAGAGTGTTGTTGCAAGAAGCAGCGCTGAAGCTGAATTCAGGGCAATGGCACAAGGGATTTGCGAGTTATTGTGGCTGAAACGAATTCTGGAAGAGTTAAAGAGGGTTGTGGAGTCTCCTATGAAGCTTTACTGTGACAATAAAGCTGCAATCAGCATAGCTCATAGTCCGGTGCAACACGACAAGACTAAACATGCGGAGATTGATCGTCACTTCATCAAGGAAAAGCTTGAATCTGGTGTTATTTGCATACCTTTTGTCCCAACTTCTCAGCAAATAGCAGATGTTTGACAAAGGGTCTTACACGACCTAACTTTGAACGTCTAATCAGCAAGTTGGGCGTGATTACTATCTACGCTCCAACTTGAGGAGGAGTGTCAAAGAGAGGTTTTTTGTTAGTTATGATTTTCTATCTGTTAAGTAAATGGATACATTAGAATTCAAAATTCAAAGATTAGGTAGATCTTTAATTCTTATCGTATTGCAAAGAAAATCAAAGATTTTGTAGATTCTTTTCTCTATTTAAGTCTTGTAATCTTTAGAAGCTGACTAATAATAAGAGAGAATTACTTTTCTTCCACATATTCTTTCAAGTACTTGTTTGAAAAGTCAAGAGGAGTGGATGTTTTTCCTCAAAGTTGTAAAGAGACACCTACTTGAGGGAAGCCCAAGCACCCGACCATGAAATTTCCATCCTGCAAAGGAGATAGGGAATCATTAAATGCAGAAAAAATAAAGCGTACAAACTTCACTATCCTATCCTACTTTGAAAGTACATATATATAAAGAGAGATTCTTTGAAAACCAACGATTGACCCATCCACCTACCCAATACAAAAACTGTGAAGGGAGAGGGGAGGACAGAATAGAGCTCATAGAGAACAAACAAAGATTTGATGAATAGATTCCACATATCAGTAGAGGCAGTGTTTATTCATTCTATCTAACTTATCCTTTTCTGAGATTAGGACATTCCAAAAAAAGATGTAATAGGTTTATGATGCATGAGGCATTGTGATAGGGCCACTAGATGAGTCTATTTGACATGCCAATGACTTAAGAAGCACGAATTACACGGGGAAGGAAATAAGCCAATAATAACTTCCAGCTGCGTGTGCAGATTGTAAAACATATAACTTCCAAGAAAAAGAAAAGGTATTTATAATTTAACCAAGAGAGGGCAATGACAGAAAAATAGAACTTTGTGAATACAAATAATAGAATGGACTCATGGGAGACCATTAGTCCGGGCAACATCTAAATCAGTGCCCCAAACTATTTCAGCATATGCTACTAATTAGAAGACATTGAAGTCACAATGTCCTTAGGAACTGTCTAGATAACTCCCATGCGACCCATTATGACAGCATTAACCTAAAAAGGGTATCAGCAAATACCGGCTTTTTCCTGAGCACCATATCTGATTCCTGACAGAGACCACATTTCCGAACGACATCCCCAATTGCATGCTGCTCATTGCCATTAGATCTGTTTGACCTGCATAGGCAGAATATACTTGTCACTAAAGGTACAGCATTCTCAGGTCATGAAAGGAAGTACCCTATTTACCTCTCAAAGAAAACAGCCATGGCTTCAAACAGCTTTCCTGTGTTTAATTTAGCCTGTAAAGAAAGCTTATAACTACAAGGAATGGAGAGAAACTATGAAAAAATAATAGAGCTGTACATGTCAGAGAAGACAAAATGCACAAAGGTAAAAGAAAGTATACTGCAATACATGTGGCGAACAATAACTGCCAGCACACAATTAGAGGAACATAAACATCGTCTCTTGCTTGACCTACAATCAAGGATTGGGTTTTCACATGCCTACCACGATATTTCAGATTGATGATGCATGAACACGTTCGTGCCTCTGCAGGTGTGATTGTGTGCTTCAATCACAGATACAAATAACAATTCATGCACCTGAAGTCTAACTGCATGCTTCAATCACAGGTTCATACAAGTTTCACATTCAAAAAGAATTTCCAGCAGATTACAAATGTTCAGTGCTAGTTTTTTATGAATCTAGTGCTTAGTAAATGCATAAACCCAGATTAGCCCCATGCCAAGTTAACAGATGAAAAGACAATGGCAGTAGAAGTAAATATTAGACATAGGTGCTCTAGCGAAGAAAAACAAGATACGAATGATTACATTGACACATGAGGATTAACTTACATCCACAAAGCAGGCTTTCATCTGCTGTAGGCAAGTTTCCAAAACTTCAGCCTTTCTCTTTGTGCCCATGCTAACTGCTTTCATATCACTCTCCATCATAGCACGGAGATATGGTTTCCACAATTCATAACTGGTCCAAAGAAACCCAATCATTTAAGAAATCTGCTGTTTTTTATTAAACAGGTGCTTCTTTTTTTTATCTCACAATACATGTTCACGTCTCATTTATCAACATGGGAGTTTAACATGGTACTATGCAAATGATTAAGCACCTATGTTGATGTCAAACAACAGTTCATGCAATCTGAGACTAGCCTATTATAATTAGGAAATTGAAGTCAAAAACAAAATTGATGGCATTTATCATGAAATAACAAGGAAGAAGAATAAAAGTACTGCAGTGCAAAGAGAGTCATTCTACTTTGTTTACCAACTGACCTTGCATTTGCCTAATAACCACCATGCCTAATAACGTAGTGATAATTGGGACTTGATGGATTGATGATTTACATCTAATTTATCGGAAGTTATTTTTTGGTTTACTGTAGGATTCTATTAGCATATGAAGAGAACAATGTAGTTAATGATCGAACAAAAGAAAGCCTGACTAGGAAGCCATTGGAGTTAAAAAAGAAAAACAAAGGAAAATGCGAATATGAAGGTTGGGAAACAGAGATACAATCAAGCAGTAGCCTACAAAAGAAGTGGGAGTCTTCTTTCTGGTGCATAAATAAGGCAAATTAGTTGCATCATTCAGTTAGCTCAGTATATTTCATTATTTTTTGTGAAAAAGGAGCATTTCAAATTTCTACACTCATGTGTTATATATTGTCGTGGGTCGTAATGCTCCAGTTTATAAACTGTGTTGTGTGTGTAGCACAGCTCAAGAGGAATCAATCACATAATGCATGCAAGGTAACATAGTGGCAGACACAGATATTAACATAATTAACTCACCCCATATCATCATATCCCATTACAAGTGCCTCACCCTGAAATTACATAAAGCTAGCATTAGAAGTCTGTGGCACTTGATTACAGTGTACGAATATTCTTCCTGGTTTGAATTAACAAATTTTAAAACTGAGAGAAGTAAACCAGAACTATAACAATACATTTTGACAAAGGCTTCAATAAGAATACAAAGCAATCTTTAAAACTGTTGAAAATAATCCAGAGACAGGAGGGTGCCAAGGAGCCTCTAAACTTTACGCACTCATATATACTCTGGATAAGGAACTAAAATAAAACCAGAACCTCTTTTAAAGACAAAGGTACATGAATTCTTGGTCATTAAGAAGCTTAAACAAACAAGGGATTGCAAGTCTCGACTATGGAATTGCTACACCAAGCAACTCAACGTCAAAGGCGCAGCTGTGCTGAATAACCCTTTCAACATACTCAACCTGTCAACTTTAATTTTAAATTTGGGAGGTAGAATTTTGACCTTCAGTCATATTTTTTAAACAATAGAACATCAGTTCTTCACCAATCAAAACACAGATCAGATACGCAACTGTCTACATACAGTGAATGTAAGCATAGTCTGTAAAACCTCAGCATTTTGACATAAAATTCTACAAACATATGCAGATGCACAGTATTCAGCACAATAAATCTTCACAGTTAAACAAACCACAACATGTGCTAGAAGTCCAGTGCACCCTTTTATAAACTAGTTCAAATTTCCTCCCACAACCTATGTGGATACCCATCCTTTCCATCTTTTCACAAAAGGATTTTAAATTTCAGATCTATCTCAGAAAAATATCAGTGGTCTGGGTTGTTACTTGGGGGTAATCTTGCCCATCCTGTATGCATTTAACCCATTATTCTACAAGCCAATCCATGCCACTACATCTGGGAGAAAATATATTCCTGATGATCAGTTAATCTGACAAAATCTTAACCAATTAGCCAACCTTCATAGCATTCCTTTGTTAGCACCTTTTTTTTTTTTTTTGGGGGGGGTGTTGGGGGTGTGGGTAGATTGGGTGCTTTTAAAAAACTAAGTTATGTGCCATATATCAATTGCATCACTGAACACAGTTCCCCAAAGCAACCTTATTATTTTTCATTACTGGAACATACATTTCATAACCAAATATAAATGTCAATTAACACTTTGAAGCAAAGCAACTTGTTCTGAGAGGGGAAAGGGGTAATGCTGTTGTCATGATAAAACAAATAATCTCCAAGAGAAAGGAAGAAGTTACAAGTTTTGTAGGTGAGAAACGCATGCTTGAGTCTTTAGTCGCATAAAATCGATCAAGAAGCTTTTTTATGTGATCATGCATTGTCGCATCTGTTCCAATACCTGCCTATCAAATTTAAATAAACTATATGTTATAATCAATAGCATCTGAAACAGATCTCAATGGGATTTCGAAAAGTAAGACAAATGGGATGAAAGATGCATGTTTCCTCCACAACTCATACACTCCTTACCTTGTCCATACAACTTAATAAATCAGCCTCACTTAGAAGAGGCGGAGGTCTGGTAACTCCTGAATCAAGAGTCAATGTGGTGGGTATAAACTGCAATGAACCACCAAGCATTAAAAATAAGTATTATGTACTCTAAATTGATCGGTTGAAACAGGTGGCCAAACCATAAATTATTAGTGTTCAGCAATTCGGCGAACATCCATCTGCCTCTGTCCTTGTCATTTCTTGTTTTCACTTTTCCCCTTTTCTGGTGGCAGGGCATCTCAAGTGATGTTACGTTTTACTCTTTCAAGCTACTTGGCATTTATACATTCAAATCTAATAAACCAGGGAGTTACGTGCCTCAATCATGAAGCACGCAAACTCTAGTGAAGATTTATTCTGCCAACGAAATGCATCTCAATTTTACAAACTTTAGACAATTACTATCCAAAATTCTAAACCAGTTATAATTTGAAGTACTCTGTATTTCTGATTCGATATTTAATGAAGAAAACATCCTGAGTTGGCAGAATCTACAACATGCAAAGAAGTAAATTCAAAAACCACTTTGGAAAGTAATTTAGAATAAAATTTTAAATAACTCACGTTCTTCTGTTTGATTGAAAGATTTCACATAACTTCGTCCTTATTTCCACAATTATACACTTACAAGATTGAGATTAAAAAGACCAATGAATTCAACCACAGGTTAGAAAAGTATGGTTCAACAGTAATTTGTAAACAAATAAGCCACTCATGGACAGTAAAATTATATACTGCACAAAACTTCACAAAAGCCTATATATCATTTAGTGGTCTATCGGAATTTTCTTTACAAAATAGAAAAAAGAAGAATGCATCAATAGTTTAAAAACTCGACTGCAGTAAAAATCAAGCAGAAATCAGAAATACATCAACAAAGGATGACAATCTTCCTGCGGTATAATAAATAAATGGATCAGATACCTTTGCATATCTATCCCTTATATGTCTGAAAAATACTTGAGGATATATTATGAACCAGACAGTGAGGTAAGTGTCTTAATATTCAAAATAAAGATTAATTTTAATCGAAAATGTATTCACAAAGAATGGAGTAACACCTTTCTAAAAAGCAGACAAAGAGTGAGATGATTAAAAAAACCTGTTGCCCATAGTTGTATGTTGGGATCATAGAACCTCCCCAAGTTTCAAATCGATATACATCCAGGTAATTTTTCTGGAAAACATAAATCGCCACAAGTTCACTCAGCAACCAAAAAAGAAAATCAATCATAAAATGTTCAAAATGAGGGAAATAGTAACAAACGCATATAAGTGGAGTGCGTATTTGAGCCAGCTCGCAAAAATTTAATATACTACCGCTATCTACATTCAGATGGGCCTATTTCCTCTTGGGAGTGTCACATAATCTGGTATCTTTCCAAAAATAGCTATTCACCTAGAATTCCCCAATTAGTGCATCATTTGACTCCCAATGTTACATCAAATACTTAGACTGTGTTTGGACTCATTTTCAGAAAATGTTTGAAAAGATTCTTTTGGAGAATGTGTTAAAGTGAAAAGGTGGTTGGATTAATGTATTATAAAGTTTGACCAATGCGTAGACATGTTGATTTGATAATTTATTTTGAAAAAATATGTTTGGTTATTTATTTTCAAATATAAAATAAAGAGAGTTTTCTGAAAAAGCGGTCTAGGCTTTTTCAAAAATATGGTGTAGGCTTTGAAATAGGGTTGAAAATTAAGGTATAAGGTTTCAGAATAGCATTGTTTTCTGGAAATACTTTCAAAAAACAGAAAATATTTCATCAAAAAAAAAAAACGCTTTTTCTCCTTGAAAATGTGAAATTACCTTTCCAACTCTCCCCTAAACATCCTTCCAAGGTAGTTAACTTTCATGGAAATTATTCTGCTCCAAACACCCTCTCTAGCTATCATTTAAATATTGATATTCTATGGAAATGTTTAGATCCTCTAAACATAAATATGGGACTGTCAAAGTCGGTTGAGATACTGTGGTCAAAACAACACCATGATATTTAAACTGGGGAGCTCCAGGGGAAAAGCTAGGGACTCCATAAGGATAAACAGCTTCAGAACTGGAAATTCGGAAAATTTTGAGAAATGGCACTTCTTGTATTCTGTCACTTCCCCTTTTTGGGTGGAGTTTAACGGAACTGCAGCAATTAATTGATTCCTGATGTGTGCATTTTTGCATCCATCTTTTTTGTTTAGTTGCAGGTATCTAGCAGATAACTAGTGTTCAGAAAGATCAAAAGCCAGACAACTACTTATATCATCTAAACTCAGAAAGGACCAACTTAACGTCTTACACGAAAAATCCATAAGACATGGATGTATTGGAAAACTACTGAGAACCATGTCTAATTCCTCTTACCAAAGGTCTATTACGAAAAACCTTAGTCATCAAGCACCAGAGACTATATTATAGACTGATAAGCTGCTCCACTGCATCAAGGCTACTGACAAAATTGTACTAGTTTTGCAGATCCACCTAAATTTCTCTTCTTCCTTTGGTAGAACTAGCTTAATCATAACTGAATTTCAGCCTTTCTACATGGTGGAGGAGAGTTGAAGTCCATTGCTTACACTAACCTAATGAGTTAAATGCATATTCATGCAGTGCACCAAACAAAACCAACAGATAATGCAAACACTACAAATCACATTAAAGAAGAACTTAAGAAGTAGGAAACTCACAGCAATTATCACTCTCCCAGATGCAGAAAATTGTTCACCAGCAATGTCAATTTCAACTGTAGTTTCAGCGCCTATGGCTGGTTGAGAAACACATGCCAGGAAATGGCGAACAACCAATTCGTACACTTTCTGTTTCAAATTAAATTTTCACTTAAAATTCATAAATATTTCCAACTTTCAAATCATTGGTGAAGATTAAAATGATGAATGATGAATGAATTTCATCTGCGTAAAATTCCACCAAAGTGACAACTTCTGTCAAAAACTGGTACCAACATGGTGATCTTGACTCCATCCAGATTCTCCAGCAGAAAATTTTGTTGGGTGAATGGGAGGGTGGGCTTTGTCATCATGTCCACCACCACTAGGATTTCTCCAAAGACCTGCTTCAGGATCCAGCAACCGCTGGGCATATGAGCCCCACATTGGGTGTCCTTGCTGTTCTTGCACAATTGTCTACACCAAAACAAGAAGAGGTCGAAGAAATTGTAGACAAAAGAAAAAAAAGGCGCATAATGATAAGTTGAACTGGGAATGGTCATGCTGAGACAATTTTGCAAAATATTGGTGTTTATCTTTCTAAATTCTAAGTATAGCATGCCATGAACACAGTAAAGTTAAAGACACACATTGACATGCTAACGGACATGATTTTGCTTAATATTTTCTGGCCGTTAGACTTTGGTATAATGTAGAATTTTAGCCATTCAACTTACCATGATACTAATTTAACCAGTAAACCATCAAAAGGGTACAAATTATGGAATTCATCCAGATTTCCCTCAAAACCAATAAACAACACATATATCCTGTTGCCTAACTGCTGGTGATGACTCTGCTTCATGTGCCTTAAAAATAGTGCTCAGCTTACCAAACAAATTACTCAAAGTCACAGGTAAAAATCCATTACGTACATGCAAATCTGTTCTCACTGAGAAGCAATCAGTCTCTGTACGAGGATAACTGATAAAACCAGCTTGATATAGATCTTCTGCCACCTATTTGGAAAAGCAGATATACAAAACTGAATTTCTGCTACATATAACTTGGAAAATAAAAAAATGTAGGACAATTGAATGCTTAAAAAGAAAATTACAAACTAAAACCTGCTATTTGATCTTGATAAATAGTTTTGAAGGACATTAAAGCAATTTCCATCACTTGCAACAAATTTTCCATGCAGATGCTGGGCACCGCCTCCACAAGTTACACATAAAAAACATAAGGTACTTAAGGACAAGCAAACATGGCTGGAATACTTTCCAATGTTATGCCTCTGAAAATGTTTATGCTTCCTTATTTATCAAAAGAAAATTTCAATGACAAAAGGGAAGACTGTAGTAATTCTCCATGATACCAGTGAGAGCATTAGGACTGGAAATCTCACTAGCCAACAAATAAGATATTCAGGCATGCTGGGTAGATTAGCATGTAAAACATGGAGGAATCTGAATGTCCAAGTCAATTAAATGGTCTGATTGTCCTATTGACCTAAAGCTATAGCTCATAAAAGTGCCAACATGGACATAAAGAGAATTATAAAACCTTGTGCTCGAATTTTATTTACTATTTCCTAAATTTTGAAAATCTTGTATAATGCTTTCAAGATTTGCATGTTGAGAAGGCTCCATCGGTACTAGAGTTTCAAATTAATTGACGATGAATAAAAGTCAGAAGTACAACAAGTGCGAGATGTGGCATTACAGTCAAAACCAAGGGACATGCATTAAACTCAGGCTGCCACCTCAGTGAAATCAACAGAAGGGTGAAACATGAAAATAATATGACACATTCTTGACAAGCAGAAGCTGACCTTCATGGTATGTTCTGAACTCATTCTGAAGTAACGTGAAGCACGCTTTTCAAGCTCTATTGTACTCAAAGGATGAGGAGGATATTTAAGCTTCTCCTGCTGTCTAACATTTGTTACCTGAAGGTGAAAAATCGTGACTACAAAGATCCAGCCAACAGTAATGAGTTTATTCTCCGGAAATTAGTATGTCTTCATAGAGACTCACAGTTGCAGTGGGTTCCTGGACACACATTTCGTATATTATCGTCGCACATGTGTAATCAAACAAATGCCCTCGCCTGCTAAGTGACAGTGCCATTAGGCTTCAGTGTTAAATAATCTGATTTCAAGATGATGGCAAGATGAATGATAATTACATCCAATTAAACGTAGCAGTGCCTTCTTCTGAATTATGAGTACAATTAATAGTCCAGAACTCTTCCGGTTCATGTGATTGGATTTCCCAGAACCTCTCCACAACAAAGCCCAGGGTAGGGAACTGCAGAAAATAATGATTAGCACGAAGCATAAACTACAGTAAAATGAAAGTTGTAAGATATTAGATTGTAGAAGAAACAACTGATAAATCTGAACTTCTCATTCATATTCTCTTGCTTGTTGGAGGAACAATGGGTGTGGCTCACCTGGCAAGGACCATAGCTTAAAACAACATTTTTATCATCTGTGGTGAAATCAAGGACGAACGCATCTCTCAAAAGCATAGTCTGAAAGCGGGTGAAAGAAGCTCCTATTCGAAGATCAATTTCCTGCATTATATTACCAATTCCCTTAATTGTTTTGAATTTTGAGATGTGAAGCAAAAAACTATAGTCAGGAGCCCAATGGCATTCCAAGACAAGGCATTTCGATGGTCTCCAAGTTCTACATCCAACACCATTGTAGCACAAAGTTGTATATCATGGGTAATAAATTAGAGAGATGCCGGTAGAACTAATACTAGGATAAATTGAGCACAATAAAGAAGTAAAGAATTTCAAGTACAAGGTCAAACAAAGCTTTCAGAGATATCAATTAAATAATTAAAACCCAGTAAGCTTTTAATGACTCACTTGTCGAACATCTACAGCATCGGCAAACAATTGATTAGGCCGAACAAGGTGCTGCACTGAATAATGAATTTCCCTGAGCATCCCAAATTTTGTTACTGTATATAAGCAAATATAGATGAAAAAGGCAATCAGTATAAACAAGTGTAGAATATCATCCAGCAACAAAACCTATCGATTAGGGCAGAGAAACGAGCTCTCCAGATGTTGAGATTACGATTTGCTCGCGTGCAAACCTCTACCACCTCAAATGCTATATTTTCTCCTTCTCTGTCGCAATCAAGCCACAAGATAAGCCACTGACACTTTCTAGCTTCTTCCTCCAGTGTCTTTTCGATGTCTGATTTATCCTAAATCAATGAAAAGTGAGTCATAAAACCTTTCAGTCCAATCACTGTCAGAGTGAAACTATAGAACTCATTACATTGATGTTAGTCTATATTCATGCCCCCTCCCCCAATAGATATTTTTACAGAATTATCCAAATACATAAACAGCATAGTCATTTTTTTATTGGAACAAAGTTACAGAGAACAAGCTCAATTCTTGTTCCTTCAAAATCAACTTTCATTTGAAAACCATATGAGGGAAGAAACCAAAAATTCTCAAACAATTATCATCAGTCCTGAGAAAAGACAGAATCTTTAACCCTGCATTGCAACATCATTAAATATAACCCTTCACACCCAAGACTGTAGGAAAATTGGGTTGACGGATCACCCATGAGGGCTTACCCGGCCCAAGTGTTTTAAATTGGTTTTGGGGGGAGTAGTTTTTTTTCTGGAAAAACTACCCCTAACCTCCACTGTCTTCTCCTATATACAAAAGAGAAAAAAAAAATAACTCCTGAAATACGTAGAAAGAATGAACAAGAAAAGGACTGAAAAATAAGGCTATTTTTCGTGTGAAAATGGTGGCCTAAATTTAGAAGTCAAGTGTGATCAAGATTGGAAGCAAAAACACCACAAATTGAAGCTCTTGGATTGTGGAAGTGAACTCTCTCAGTTTTGTGATTGGATTCTGACCATTTAGAACCATTTAGGCATAAGGGAAGTTAAATGAATCAACTATAAAAGATCCTAATCTTAATGGTGAATTATATCCGAAAAATTCATGTAATTCTAATTTAATTTCCGTCAAAAACTGCTCTGAAGAGAATCCACCCCATCGCTATTTGTGAAGATAGAGATTAGGAACGAATGTATAATTTTCTCAGAGCTGGATGTCATAGCTCATACATAGCATAATTTACTCTTCTCTCTTAAACTTTAGTACATCATTATCTCAACACGTACAAACGTTGAAGGCATAAAATTACAAGCTGATATGCTTCAAAAAAATGAATTATCCAACAATGAAAATGTACACAAATCCGCCCCAGAACTCAAAGGTATAATCTTTGATGCACACTTTACCATTAACTCATGAACGCACGGAATATAATACACAGACCGCGCACACGCACAGAAAAGCAGCTTCTACCGGCAAGATACAACTTCCAAGCACAATGTACAGACTATCCATCACTTAACCGTACTCCACGCACAAAATCTAGTATATTACCTGGGGTACAAATTTCTTGACGGGGGCATGGTAGAGATCGACGGGGTCACAGGAGTGCCACTTGCGATACCGATCCTCAAACTCCAGCTCCATGAGATGGCCAGTGACGGAAGTGAATGACATATGAAATTGCTGGTTCTGAATGGTGTAGATGAATTCGAAGATCTTGTTGTATCTGGACCGGCCGTCTCTCACTCTCAGTCCGCCGCTTGATGGATTCTTCGAGAGTATACCAGACACAGCTTTAGCCACCGACGGCTTCTCTGCCACGTTCAGCGCCCTCAATGGCCGCCCGCCGCCGCCGCCTGCCATTCGGAAAATGCTCTTTTCAAAAGTATTTACTAGTGCTGGTGTTTGTAACTTGGTCAGTGCGGATGTTAATCCGTGTGATAAAATGGGCATGGGATTTGGGGATTTTTCCCGCCGTTTGGTTGTGATTGTGATTTGACTTTAATGCCCTTTGCTCTGCTTTGGATTTTTAGCCCTGATTTGTTACTTTGTCAGGCCTGGTCCATTGGTAACTTTCATAGAAGTTGACCCAAATGATAATTGAAAATTCCGTACAAATTCAAATATTGGCCTGATTATAATCAGAAGGGGAGGGGTGTGGTGGTTTAACCCTTCAGGCCCACCATCTTCTATTAAACTTAAGTTGTCTTTTTTGTCCTTGATATGAATATGAAATTACAAATTTTGCCCTTGATTTGTTTCATTTCAGCTCATTATTTTCAGAAACTCAGCAGTTGCTTGTTTCGCCCTTTCATTCGCATCTTTTACGTTGTCCATGGAAGCAAAAGCATAAAGCAAATTCACCCAGAAATGGTAGAAGGCTGGGTGTGTGGTTGAGGAATGAACCAGCAATGGCCAATGTGTGTGGGAAAAAGAGAAAGAAACGGCTCTTTTGGCCGCACTACTTCATGCAGCAATGGAGAGGTTTTTGTCATATTCATAAATGGCGGTTCAGACTTTATTTGGTTCTTGTGCATGTGTATGCTTCCAAGGTGACTTTATTGGTGTTTGATTTGTTTATTGGTGTGTAATTTCCACTATTTTGATTGTATTTTTCATAGTTACAAATAAAGCAAATTGTGTTTATTGAGTTCACTGTTTTTAATTGCATAATATTAATGTAATCCAAATCAAGCAATCAAGTCCAATTAGCTATGGAAGGGGGGAGTGGGAGAAACTCAACTCAAGGGCATTTTTGTCTTTCTACTCTTATCAAACATTGTGTTCCTACCAAATTAAAAATTAGGGTGAATTATAAAAATTATCCATAGATTTAGTTTAATTATATTAATTATTTTTTAAAATTATAAATACCAGCAAAGTATTATAAATATCCATTGACCTTTATTTTTGTTTTACAAATATCCCCTTAAACTTTGTTTTTATTTTACAAATACTCTTTAATTTAAATAGGTGTAAATAATAAAATAAAAATAAATATTAATAGAATATTTATAATTTTAAAAAATAATTGAATTTTTTTATAATTAGACTAAATATCAATGATAGTTATTATAATTTATCTTAAAAATTATATTAAAATATTATCCTCTCAATCAATCCAAGTTCATGAAATATTCACTAATAAAATAATTCATATCCCATGACTTATTATATTTTTTATCAATAACTTTATATCACGACTAACAAAGTAAATCAGGCCAAAGGCCGGATTTATGATGAAATTCAAAATTCATTCTATTAAGAGAAAATTAGATTCAACCTCTGCCCCATCTTGCTTCAATTGAGGACCCAACATACCGTGATTCCAAAACCAAACAAGTCCAACTCATATGGACCTATCGATCCGTTAAAAATAATTTTTTTATCTTTTTAGCCATGTACAATTAATTTTTTTTTTAGCTATCGAGTTTTGACATTTTTAACTTTATATTGTGATAAAATGTTAATTGATTTTAATTATATTTTTGTTTTCTTAATTAACGAATATGATAAAAAGCATTGATTTATAAGAGATAGATATAATTAAATTATGTGTCTCACTATAAATGTTTCAGATAATGTGTCTCCATACTGTTGCTTTAAACTTAATATAGTTTATTCATAATTCATATTTGTATTGTATCTTATATAAGTCAATTATAATATTTTTGAATTAAAGTAAAAATTTAAAAATAATTTTTAAATTAATCTAGTAATATTATATTGTGAACAATCGTTTAATTTAGAAATTAAAAATATTAAATTAATTAATAATTACAAAATATATTTCATATTTGGAATAATAATGCAAAACGTGTCCACCAAGACACATGTCCATTAAAGTCGATTACTCATCCCAAATATAATTGTCTTTATAAAATTAAAATTTATATATGGCCCAAAATTCATTTAGTGGAGTTTGTACTCCCAACCCCACCCTAGATTGGTTGAGTTTAAAAAATTATATATCATATTGCCCAAAATCCATTTAGTCAAATCTGAACCTTCTCGAACGAGATGGGCAATGAATTCGAATCTGAACGGCGGAGTCATCTCAATTTATTGTACTAGTACTACTTTTTTCTTTTTTCATTTTTCATTTGCAGAAGATTTTTTCATTTTTCCCTTTTCTAAGAACACATAGAAGTATTAAGAGCCAAAATTTAATCATTTGCGAATTTAATATTACTGATTAAAAAAATATTATGATAGACATCTAAGCTAACTAAATGATCTAAAAAAATAAGCATTATCTGCCAAAACAGAAAAAACATCACAAACCTGTTTAATTCTAAATCGCATATAATCCACCACGCCCTTTAAGGAAATAAATATGTTCTCTTCAAACTATGAATGGAATTTAAGAATGATAATTTTTTCTACCTTTTTATGCAAGAAAACAACAACATATGCATAAAAAAATATTTAAAATATCTATAATTTAAAAAGTAATTGGTAAAGAAAAATTGACAAGCATAATGAGAAATTAATATAAAGCAAGTATAAATATCAAGCAAATTAGTATCTGATATACCAAACATGAAAATTACATTTATACCTCCAAATGTTGACAAAATGTCAAAAAATTAGAAGATTCACGTATTTTTACTGATACCTGACTCAATCTAATTATGAGTTTCAGTCGAACCGAACTCTCCACTATTGATGGATCGAGTTCAAATCACCTCAATCAGAACTTAAATTCACTGATTTATACCCAAATCATTATGCATGAATGTGTATAATTGTGGGTACTTACATATGTACATATATGCAATGAGAGTGGCGAAAAACAAAGATGCAATCCATGGTTGAAAAATTAAAACTAAAAATATTTGGCTGTGTTGAATTATTTTAATTAATTTTATCATACTTCAAAAAAGAAACTATTCTAAATAATATTTATAGAATTATAACAATCTTAACAACTGAATGTACATTGCATTTAACACCAATATAGGATTTTGTTATCCTATTTTTCGTTATTTATTCATAATCTGTCAAGAAGGATTAAGCACTTCTTGAATTTCATATAAGCATTTTACATAAACTTAAACATTTTTTCGGAAAAATAGATATTCAAGTCAACAGTGGTTGGCTACTTGGCCATGACTTTTTTTGGCTTCACATTGATTGTACCTACCAACCAAAATGCTTCTTCTCCATTTCTGTATCTGCATTTTTTGGTACCTCTACTTTTACTTCCAGGCTTACGACAGCAACAACATTCTTGATTTCAATCCCACGTGTTAAACGTAGGGAAAAATGGATTATATCCATATCCAAAATGGGTCACCATATGTTAAAGAACTTACACGGAAGTGGAGACCACATTGGATCTACGACCAAGAGAATGAAACAAATCTCCCATCTGTTCTCGATTATGTCTTAAGTTTGGACTTTATATCCCACTCCAATGATCTGAGCTATACAAAACTGGGCCTTGCTATTGAAGTCTGGAATCGTAGGTTTGAGCCTCACAACTATGAAAAATTCGGCATACAAGAGCTTCAGGAATTGTTCAAGGTGCCAGAGCTTCAGCAGTTATCTAACAAGGACAACACTCTCAAGAAAAGAGAACTTGTAGCATCTTTTATCAGTTTCCTTCTTCAACTTCTATATTATAAGACAGAATTCATTGTTTCGTTTGAGGATCGAATTGACAGTCTTCAGAAGGAGCTCAGGTTTCTTGTTACCGTTCTTGGGGATTCATCAATTCTAGGTGTTGAGCTTGAAGCTGTCCAGATTCTCTTGGCGGAATTCGAAGCAGTAGCCAACGAAACAGGTAGTTTCGTGTATTCCTTCTTTTTTGCAATGGATATCAGCACAATGGATAAGGAACTAGGTGTCCTGTTAGTACATATCGACCTCTTGAGAGCTAATATCATCAAATTCTTAAATCTGCTGCCTTTTATCGCCAAAGCTAATACAACTCCATATACGGCTGCTGTGGATTCGCTCTTCATTGTCGATTCTCTCCTTTATGATCTTGAGGATCTATTGAATCAGGACGATAGTCTGATTATTGATGTGAATCATCAAATCAAAACACTGCATCAGGAGCTAATGTTTTCGCTCTCTTTCCTGAAGGATATTAAGGTGTCTTGGCATTCAGAGATCGAGGAATTGAAAGAACCTGAGATACGAATTAGAGACGTGGCATATGAAGCTGAATATTTGATCAGCTCTTTTTTGGTTGGAGATGCTCCTCTCTGGTATTTCTCCATCAGGCTCCCTCATGTCATCCACAAGACTAAGCTTATCGGGACTGAGCTCCAACAAATCAAAAAGGATTACGACAATGGAGCCTTAAAACTCGCAAAGGATTTCACTGCACAACTATCATTACAATCCAAGAGAAACTCTGTGGTTGATGACATTATAGTTGGCTTTGAGGATAAGGCAACAGATATTTTAGATCAACTGGTAGGAGGAACACAGCAACTGCAAATTATTTCCATTGTTGGGATGCCTGGAATTGGTAAGACAACTTTTGCGAAGAAATTGTACAATCATCCCTCAGTTAACTATAGGTTTGACAAATGCTCGTGGTGCGTCGTTTACCAAACATATCAGAGGCAAAGTCTGTTGACGGATATTCTGATAGGTTCAACAAGTGAGATTGACAAAGATAGGATTTTGAATCTGGAAGAAGAAAGTTTAGTCCAACACATTTACCAAAGTTTAAAGGGAAGAAGATACCTAATTGTAATTGACGATATCTGGAGTTCAAATGCATGGAATGATTTGCGAAGATGTTTCCCGGATGATGGAAATGGAAGCCGAATATTGTTCACAACTAGGCATAAAGATGTGGCTCCACCTAATAGCATAATTTATGCATTCCCCTCTTTGTCAAATGACCAATGTTGGGAGCTATTAGAGAAGAAGGTGTTCCACAATGAATGTTGCCCTTCACAATTGCAAGGAATTGGAAAGGAAATTGCAGCAAATTGCTACGGACTACCACTTGCAGTAGTTGTTATAGCTGGAGTTCTTTCAACTATGGACAAGGAAGAAAGTACTTGGAAAAATGTGGGAGGAAGATTAGCCTCATATATTTTTTCTGACCAAAACAATTCCATGATACAGATATTGGAACTCAGCTATAAACATCTACCAGAACATTTGAAACCATGCTTTCTTTATTTTGGAGCATTTCCAGAAGACACAGAAATTCCAGCTCGGAAGTTGATGAGGCTGTGGATCGCTGAAGGATTCATACGTAAGGAAGAGATGAAGAGTACAGAGAGTGTAGCAGAAGAATATTTAATGGAGCTAATTGACAAGAGCCTAGTAATAGTTGCCAAAAGAAGATCAGATGGTGGAATCAAAGCTTGTGTTGTTCATGATCTACTGCGTGACTTGTGCTTGAGAATAGCTGAAGAAGAAAACTTCCTGAAGTTAATGGAAGAGTAAGTTTACTCTCCAACTCTGTCAATTTTCACATTTAAGTTTTTTTTTTTTTTTTCTGTTTTTGGCTTGCTCCTGACATGTACTATTGTGGTGAGAACATAGATTACGTGTGGCTTCAAAACGTAGATGGATGATGGCTCTCATTTTTATTTTTTTTCTCAGTAACTACTCAATATATCCGAAGCATCACCGCCTCTGTGTCCCTATGAATCCAATTTCTAAAGCTTTGCGTCAGTTTTTGCTACCTTTTGGCCTGCACATACGCTCTTTCTTTGGCTCTGTTCTAGACTCATCATTGAATGTTCTGAACATGAAATTACTAAGAGTCTTGGATTTGCAGAACACCAGGCTCAGCCATGGTGATTTGGATGCAATTGAACTTCTGGTTCACTTGAGATTCTTGTCTATTAAGTGTATGCCGGCATCAATAGGCAGACTTGTGAACCTAGAATTTCTTGTTGTGGAGGGACCAGGGAGTGCAGTTATACCCTCAGTAATTGTGAAAATGATGAAGTTGAGATACCTTCACATAACCCCCCTAGCAAATTTTGACAAAGATTTCAATAGCTCCCAAACAAATAACCTAGAATCTCTTTCCAATGTTCGTATTTACAAGGTCAAGGATGAAGAGATGTTGAAATGTTCACCCCATCTTCGCAAACTCAAATGCTTATGCAGACCATTATTGGACAAGCAGGGGGCTGTTCGCTATCCTGACCTCCGCTTCCTCACTCAGCTTGAGTCACTCAACATGACCACCTTCTTCGGACATGAGATGGCCGATATTAACTTCCCCCCGAATATAAAAAAGCTGACTCTATCTGACTTGCGCTTGCCTTGGGAAAAGATGTCAGTAATTGGAGGATTGCTAAATCTTGAGGTTCTCGTATTAAGATCTCATGCCTTTGTGGGAGGAATATGGGAGACAACAGATGATGAGTTCCAGCAGCTCAGATTCTTGAAACTCGAAGAATTAAATCTCGCTCAATGGAATGTGGCCTCTAGCGAACATTTCCCCAAGCTTCAACGATTGGTTTTGCGTAAATGCTACAATCTGCAAGAGATTCCTTGTGAAGTCGGCGAAATTTTAACACTGCAGTCGATTGAAGTGGACTTGTGTCCCAAGACAGTGTCGGAATCTGCGATTCAAATTCAACAAGAACAACGGGACATGGGAAACGAAGAGCTGAGGGTCATCATCATGGATATTCGCGGATAGACGACACATGCAAGAAAGAGCTCACAGCTTCTAAATGCCTATACAGTTTTTTTTTTTAATAAATGGTTGGAAATAAAACATTGTATATATTGGTTGTTTCTTCCCTGTCTGACATGTTTGATGATGATATTTTCTCAAGCTTCGACCTTGGCGCTTAAGAATGACCCTCTGATGAAGATTTAACGTATGAATAATTTGGTTTTAATTTTTCGCTCGATTAGTTTTTGACAAAAACATCTCTTCTAGCAACAATTGGTTAAAAGTTCTAATAAAATTTAATAAGATCCTAACAAGATTTTATTAAAGAAATGAGTAATTATTAAGATCTCTTCAATAACATACATGTTGTCGTTTAATTTGTATACATAAAAAATATTCATAATTTTCACAATTATAAATGGTCCATTAATTTCAGAATGAAGTGAGCGACCTACGCTCAACCATAAATGAAGTGAGAAACCTAAGTTCAACCATAAAGTCCATCTTTAACGATATAATAAATCCTATATTTCAAAATAAAAATAAAATCAAATGAAAGAGAGAGTTTTTGACAGTGGGATATGACATAAGTGGGGAGTTGAATTAGGCACCACAAAAACTTTTTTTCAAATTTAAACCCCAGTAACGTAATATAGTACACATAGACATTGCAAATTAGTACACGTAAACACTAGACAGAATGCACAAATAACAATTAGTGGTGCAGAAAATGAAGTTTCATGAAGTTTACCTCTCGTATTATATTTATATATTATATGTATATATTAATTATAAAATAATATTTTTATTTTCTGTACATCCATGTACACATATTATATTTACTTGTATAATTTTTGATAAAATAATATTTTATTCTGATAAATATTTATATTATTTAAATATGGTTTAAAAATTACTTATAAGTATCAATGGAATATCATATAAATAAAAAATAATTTTTTAAAATTTTATGAATATGCTAATTATTATTAAATAGTTATCGTTCATATATATCAT
Organism: Paulownia fortunei; assembly: GCA_019321725.1. NCBI lineage: Eukaryota > Viridiplantae > Streptophyta > Magnoliopsida > Lamiales > Paulowniaceae > Paulownia > Paulownia fortunei. Next base: position 17,259,413 of record CM033110.1, read on the forward strand.
AATTATAAATTAAATAATATAAAAACACTTATAATATAATTTTTGCATAATTTAAGCACATGTGAACATCTTATAGGATTTGACTAAGGACATATCTCTTTAGCTAAATTGCATCCATTGGATATCTCTTTTAAGCAAGTTATACATAGCACAATTTTAAGTTGAACTTGGTTTGGAGGCAATTGTTGCATCTAATAAGCTCGCAGGTCTAAAAACTGAGCATCTTACAAGTTTTAACTAAAAAGCATATATTCCTTTAAAACGAGTCTTTCATAACTCAATTTCAGGTTACACTCAGTGGAGTTGGAGGCAATTCTTACATTAGTTAGAATATCAAATTAAGTGCAATGCAGGATAAAAGTGTTATATACTTGGGAGTCACCTCTCGAACTTGTGGAACAAAGTGCAATGTAGCCGGAGCCACTTCTTGAACCTACGAAGCCATTTCTAGAATTTCAATGCCTAACAACAGATCATTGACCATATCACGCCACGACGAAGACCCCGTGTTCTACACGAGGGGTGATTGTGACATCCTTTAATTCTCACATGGACTAAAAATTGAAAAAAAAAAATTAAAAAAATTAATTCATTATAAGTTTTGGGTAAAAATCATGTACATCCATTAGAATTCTTTTTGAGCAAATTGTTCATAGTCCATATTCACGTTGCACTTAGTGAATTTTGAGGCAATTACCGAGCATTCTAAACCAGGGGCACGACAATTCTCTCATATTAAAAAAAGGTATATACTCTTTGTTATTGAAGGAGGTAAAAGATAATATGATCTCACTTTTATGAAAAATTTGAATTTTTGAAAAGTAATTTTCATACATACAAGTTAATCAACAATACTTTTATTGGTGAATATGGACTTAAATTTAGCTTTTAGTTTGTAAGTTCTTCTTAAAAGGTATACAGTCCTTTTAACATTTGTTGAATAAATATATTTTATGCACAATTGAAGAGTTTCAAAGTTGGAATTTTGCTTTCACACTCTTTTTGTATTTCTATTTTAAATATGACTCTTGATCACTTTTTAAAAAACTATGGATCTTTTTCCGTATACTAAGTTTTTTTTTTTTTTGTTTATAATGAAAGTTTATTTGAATTTTTAATCACGTGGTAGTATAGATGACATTTTTGTCAAAGATCTAAATTTTATTGGAGGTGAATGTAAACAATCTGATTGTTCAGTGTGAAGAGGCTGAGTGTAAGCAAGCATCGTGGTTTATACATTTAAGTGTGATTAGTGATATTAATTTAATAGATCATGTATGCAAATCAGGTCACATTATTTGAAATCGCGTGTTCCATCTCTTTCATGACTATGAGGCGGACAACTTCTTTAGTGCTATTTTGCCACTGCTCATCATTTCTAATGTATATTTTTACTATATTCCATCTGCCTAATATTATTTTTTTTTATCTAATTTGATTGAGCACAGAACTTTTTAGAGTTAAAAAAAATTAAAAGTTTTGAATATATTTATAAAATTGGTCTAAAATTATTTTACATAAAATAATATTTATCAGAAAAAAAATTTATTTTAAAAAATAAAATCTTATTTTTAGATATTTTTAAAAGAAAATAGAAGTCATAAATAGAATTTTTATATATTCAGTACTAATACTAGTACGTATTCACAGAAGACTAATTTAAATTTTTTAACTTATATGTATTATTCTCAGGCTGTCCTGGACCATCGATTATTTGATGTATGATTCGTCTATGTCTGTGCGTTGAGACTGTCCCACCACCCATATTGAGGAAGTGGTAAGCCCGCTTACCTATTTATCTTATTATCTGAAGCAACACCAAACTTTTCGGTGGAAGTCAGCCTCTAATTAAATTAGCTTTGATAAATGAGGTCTGGCCTTTTTAATAATATCTCTATAATAAAGTAAAATTTGAGAGCTGTTTGCTTAAAATAAGTACTTAAATAGAGACTATGTGGACTTATTTCGTTTATTCACAATGACAATAAGAAAATTACAGTCTTTCTATTTAATACTAATGGACATTAAATTTCAATACGGATCAAATTAATATCTATTTTAAATTATAGTTAAGCTTATCCAATTAAGAATGCTGTTCTTATATGTCTGAGTTTGCTCCTAAAATCTCCAATAACCAAATTATATTTGTCAATTAATTTCATGTTCTAAAAAAGCATAATGTCCCACATAGAATTTTTTAACTTTTATCATTTGTTTCAACGCATGTTTAGAAGTGGTTTGTCATCAGAATTGATAAAGTTGCAAAATTTTAAGTGTACAGAAGTAATTAATAGTATTTCCGAGTTAAGTTAATCTATATCTATATCTATCTATATTATTATAAAAATATGAATATTTTTTTTAATTTTTAATCGACTAAAATACTCTTTTGATATTATTAGTTTTAATAATAGTTATGTAATTTAATAATTATATAATTTTAAAATAAATAATACTTATTTTTTTAATTGATCAATGAAATTATAAGATAATTATTATAAGAGAACATTAACAATCCAAGTTAAAAACTCTACTTTCATTTGTTTGATATTACGAAAACATCTGTGGAAATTATATATATATATATATATGTAATTTACTTTTTGTTTTTTCTTTTGTTCATTTATCTGTGCATATTTCGATTCAATTATTTTGCTAAATGAATTTTTAAAAATTAAAAAAAAAAAATAGTTCAAATTTAAATAATAAAATTTAATTGTATTTAGAATTAATTAATAAATATAAACTAAGATATAAAAAATATTTATAAAATTTGTAAAAATTAAAATTTGATATTATGACATGGTTCGATAAACCAAAATAAAACACCAAAATTAAATTGAATACTATTTTTTTATGAAAATAAAAATCAAATACCAAATTTAATTTTTTTTATTCGACTTTGATAAATATTAATTTTTCAGTTTTGATTTGATTCCATCAGTTTATCAAATTGCTTTCACCCATATAAAAAAATTACATTGAATTAGAATAGAAAAAGATATGATACACTATATGAAGATTATTTTATTATAAAATATGTCTATGTGAATAAACTTAATATACCTTATAATATCCAGTCTAATCAAATTCATTAAAATTAATGTGCAAATAATATTTTTTTTATATCAATTTAAATGCATATTCCATAATTAAAAACTTTGTGGTATTTAAAATAATTTGATTCTTTAAATTTTCCTTCGAATTTAAAATAATAATTCATTTAATAATATTTTATTAGATAAATAAGAATAAATATTTATTTTATATATTAATATATATTTAAAATATATATAATCTTTAATTTTGAAATAATTTATTAATAAAATATAATTTATTAATAATATAATTATTTTTGGATTCAATCATCAATTTTTGTATGTAATATGTATTATTATATTAATTTACTTTAATTGATTTAATAAAATATCATTAAATGGATTATTATTTCAAATTTGAAGGACAATTTAAACAATCAAATTATTTTAAATACCATAAAATTTTAAATTATTTTAAACTAAATGAATATATATAACACAAAAATTTTGAATGTTTAACAAAAAAAGGATCCTAAAAAATATATAATGCATTTATGAAGGTTTAATAAAATTTTTTTTAAAAATATCCTCTCGTGGCTGAGGAAAGGTAAAGTCGCTTAGCGTGTGACTTTAATGCAAAGTTTTCAGATGTGAGAAATAATCGTCTGGACAAGACAACAGACATTTTAGATCAACTAGTGGCAGGAACAGAGCACCTGCAAGTTATTTCCATCTTTGGGATGCCTGGACTTGGAAAGACAAATTTTGCAAAGAAATTGTACAATCATCCCTCAGTTAACTAACTATCACTTCGACAAACGTTCGTGGTGCGTCGTTTCCCAAACATATCAGAGGAAAAGTCTATTGAATGACATTCTGATCAGTTCAACAAGCGAGCTTGGCAAAGTTAGGATCTTGAATATGGGAGAAGAAAGTTCAATCGAACACATTTACAAAAGTTTAAAGGGAAGAAGATACTTAATTGTAATGGATGATATTTGGAGTTCAAATGTGTGGGATGATTTGCAGAGATATTTCCCGGATGATGGAAATGGAAGCCGAATATTGTTCACCAGTAGGCATAAAGATGTGGCTCCACCGAATAGCATAATTTATGCACTTCCCTCTTTGTCAAATGACCAATGTTGGGAGCTATTAGAGAAGAAGGTGTTCCACAATGAACCTTGCCTTCCACAATTGCTACGGATTGGAAAGAAAATTGCAGCAAATTGCTATGGACTACCACTTGCAGTAGTTGTTATAGCTGGGATTCTTTCAACGTTGGACATGGTAGAAAGTACATGGAAAAATGTGGGAACATGTTTAGCCTCATATATTTTTGATGGCAAAAACAATTCCATGATGCAAATATTGGAACTCAGTTACAAGCATCTACCAGATCATTTGAAACCGTGCTTTCTTTATTTTGGAGCATTTTCCGAAGACAAAGCAATTCCAGTTCGAAAGTTGATGAGCCTCTGGATTGCTGAAGGGTTCATACGCGAAGAAGAGAGGAAAAGCTCAGACTCTGCGGCGGAAGAATATTTAATGGAGCTAATTGATAAAAGCCTAGTTATAGTTGCCAAGAGAAGATCAGATGGTGGAGTTAAAGCTTGCGTTATTCATGATGTATTGCGTGACTTGAGCTTGAGAATAGCTGAAAAAGAAAACTTCCTGAAGTTAATATACGAGTAAGTTTATTCGCTAACTCTATTCGTTTTTCCCCTTCAAACTTTTGTCTTTCTGTTTTGGCTTACTCCTGACATTGTACTATTGTGGTGATAGCATAGATTATTTGCTGCTTGTTGACATAGATAGATGACGGCTCTCATTTTCTCCTTTTTTCAGTAACTACTCAATATACGAAAAACACCACCGCCTGTGTGTACGTATTTCTCAAGCTTCGACTCATTTTTTGCCACCTTTTGGCCTGCATGTTCGCTCTTTATTTGGCTCTCTTGTGGACCAAACATTGGATGTTCTCGACAAGAAATTACTCAGAGTCTTGGATTTGTCGAACAGCAGGCTCAGCCGTTGTGTCTACGCAATTAAACGTCTAGTTCACTTGAGATACTTGGCTATTAAATATATGACGGCATCAATAGGCAGCCTGGTGAACCTAGAATTTCTTATTGTGAAGAGACAATTTGGGACAGTTGTTATATCCTCAGTAATTCTAAAATTGTTGAAGTTAAGATACCTTCACGTAACCCCCGAGCAAGATATGACAAATATTACGATACCTCCCGAACAAATAACCTGGAATTTCTTTCCAATGTTAGTATTAGCAATCTCAAGGATGTAGAGATGTTGAAATGTTCACCCAATCTTCGCAAACTCAAATGCAGATGGGAACTATTATGGGAAGAGAAGGGGGCATATTGGTATCCTGATCTCCGCTTTCTCACTCAGCTTGAGTCACTCAACATGACCACATTAACGGACCAATGACCGCCTTTTATGGATGTCAGAATGCTGAGATCAACTTCCCCTCGAAGATTAAAAAGCTGACTCTATCTGGCTTGTGGTTGACTTGGGAAAAGATGTCAATAACTGGGGAATTACCAAACCTTCAAGTTCTCAAATTAGGATCTAATGCCATTGTGGGAGAAACCTGGGAGACAAGAGATGGCGAATTCCAGCAGCTCAGATTCTTGAAACTGGAGTGGTTAGGATTCGTTCAATGGAATGTCGGGTCGAGCGATCCTTTCCCCAAGCTTCAAAGATTGGTTTTGCGTATTTGCTTGAATCCGCAACAGATTCCTTATGAAATGGGCGAAATTGCAACACTGCAGTCAATTGAAGTAGAATCGTGTCCAAAAGCAGTGGGGGAATCAGCTACTAAAATTCAACAAGAACAACTGGACATGGGAAATGAAGAGCTTAGGGTCGTCATCCGGTAGCCCACACTTGTAAGAGCTCACCAGGTTCTAGATATCTTTTTTTTTTTTTGACACTTTGAGAAAATGAAATTTCAGAAACATCTGTATTTTCTCCTCACTCTGATAGGATTTCATGAATTTTTTTTTTGACAAGCTTCGAAGTTGGCATCCATCCGAATGGTGAAGAATGTTTGAGGCTCTTCTGCTCAAGCAGAACAAAGAGCTATAGCAATGGCTACATATCAAATTATTTGCTTCAATTCATGACTTGTGGACCTTAATATTCATGGTAGAATATTAGTACTTCTCTTTTGTAATAATCAAGTCGTTCTACACTTAGCTGTCAATTCAGCTAAACATTTTGAAATGATTTAATATGGACTAATGAAGAAATCTTACTTTTCTACTTTGAACCAGATTGGTGATGTATTCACAAATCACTGGCCATGAGCAGTTTCAAGCTTTGATTGTCAAGTTGAGCGTTATTAGTCCAAAAATACTGTAAAATGCAAAATTTGTCATAAATTTGTGTTACAAATTTATTTTGTTTGCAAAATAAATAAATAAATAAATAAATCGTACAAATGAAATTTTATTGACTTTGATTAAAATATGTAGGTACAATCTCCATTGATTATCTGATTCTTTTCTTAAAAATTAAGGAATTTTGGGATTTGAAATTTTGCAGATGGAATTGATACTTGATCTCTTCCAAATTTGATTTATCATTCGATAACATTAATTCGAGAGAGTTTAGTATTTATTTTGAATTAAACATCGTGATTTGATGAGTTTCGTGACGAACGCATTGATTTTTTTCAACTTGTTTAGATTTTTTTTTCTTCTTAATTTATGTTTAACTTTTTTGAAATGACCCTCTATTTATACTTGTAGAATGAGGTCTCTGATCGACATTTAATGATTTAATGGATATTCTGCTTTAATCACAAAATGTGATTTAAATGACCAAAATATTGATATTCACTTCAAGGAAAAGAATGACAATGGGTTCGAGTTGGATTCGAACTCACCCCAAATCCGCCCTGCTTGGTGCGAGTTTAAGAAGTTATAAATGGGATTAAAGCGAGTCTTGGTTTTTAATTTTCAAACCCGCCTAGCCCCATTTAATTTTTTTATTTTTTTATTTTAATATATATGTAATTATATAATATAATATTTTAATATATATATATATTTAAAAAATTAGTGGCATTATTTTTTAAAAAAATATTTTTTTTTAATATTTTTAAAATTATAAAGTGGATCTAACGGGTCTAAACCAAATCCGACGGGTTCAGGGCGGGGTGGGTCTCGAGTTTTGGCAAACTTGCCTCGTTGCCATCCCTATTCACTTCTATAATTTTGTAAGATACGATCTTTATTGCAAAAATATTATAATTTGACACATGATAATACTCTTTTTTATTAATAAAATATCTTATTTAATTTTGACATTTAATAATAATTTTAAAAATAAATAAAAATATAAAATTAATTAATTTAAATATATTATACATATCGATTCATAATTAACTACAAAATTTCCATATCTACAAATACACAAATGGAAAGCATAAAGTTGTAAAGTAAAATATGAATGTAGATGATTACAACATGAGAAAAAATAGTGCTTATTTATACATTATTTATATATATATAGTATGTATAATAAAATTTAAATTATACAAAAACTATGTGGTGGAATTTAAATTTAAATTCTTATTATACAAATATTATAAGATTTTTATTATTATAAATGAGTAAGGAATGAGTTTAGAATTTTCATTTTCAAACCCGTCCAACCCTGTTTTGAACCTATCTCATTTAAGTTTTTTACAAATTATTATACATATATTTATATGATATTATTTTATTAAAAAATATATTTTTTTATAAATTTTTGGTGGAATTATTGTTAAAATATATTTTTTAATTTTTTATAATTATTAAACGAATCTAACCACTGGGCCCAAGTTTTAAGAAACTTTGGAAAAAAAAAGATTTTAAATATAATTAAATCCACCGAAAATTCGTCCGATTACTATCTCTGTTATTGAATACTTGATTCATCATTTTCCGCCCCTTTCTAAAAGAAACTTATTGACAAGTCACACCCGATCACCTTTTACACAACGCATTTCTCATTTTGTCCCCTTCTTTCATAAAAATAGTAATAAGATTGAAACTTCATTTTGTTATGTGGGTATGCGAGTTGTGTAATGCAGAAGCCTCCGCCTTTCTACTTGTGTTTTCTTTTTCTTTTTTATAAAAAGAGTTTATGGAGGCTCCATATTATAAAAAAAATCATTAATATTGAAAGCATTGAACGGACAACGCTTTCTCAGCCAGAATGGACTAACGCTTAATAATTTGAAAAAATAACAAATTGGCAAAGCGTTATATAATGTAACGTTTTGCCATAATTTTGTAAGGGATTTCATTTGCTAGGTAGATTATTTTTTTTTATAAATTATTTATAATATTCAGAAAAAATACAAAAAAATAGTTCCATTTTTGGAATGCATGGACTTGGTAAGACAACTTTAGCACGGAAAATTGTACAATCATCCCTCGGTTAGCTATAAGTTTGACAAAATTAATGCTCTTGGTGTTACAAGATTTTTTTGTGAATTTTTGATAAATAGATTAAATTTATGAGTAAGAATATGACTTTGAGAACGGGAAGTGGAAGAAAACCTTCAACTTTGGCTTGTACTCTTACGCAATATTATAATACTAATAAAAGATACGTGCAAACAGACTAATATCCGCTCTATCATGAATCACATATGAGGAATCAACGACCAATTGCAACCGAGGAAGAAGTATCATGAAACACAGACGATGAATCAACGACCAATTGCATTACAAAGTATAAATCACCTCTACTAAGTTTTGTAACTTGGGCCAAATTTCTCATCTTTGGGTTGAGGAACAAACAAATCAACTATTGCTTGTCCTTTGTGGCGGAAGGGTTGTTAAATAAATACAAGTTTCTGTACAAGCAATTATATTTTATATATGGGAGACCTGATATGAATCGAAAAATTCTAAAGTGGTTGGCCTAACAAAGCAATGGTTTTCGGCTTCAGTCAATAATTGAAGCAAACCATATGATTCTTCTCCATTTCTATTGATACCTCTCTTTTTCCTAAATTTTCCAGGCTTACAACAGCAAACATAGCATTTCTTAATCTTCAAAACGAGGGGAAAAATGGATTCTTCCTCTAGAGACACCCTGTCTAAACTTTTTGAAGAAATAATTAAATGGAGGAGGCGCAGAGGAGTCATACTGCACTGGAATCATTTACAGCTTTCAGTTGTTGGCGGCTATGTCTTAAAATTAGACCTTAACTCCGACTTCAGGGTACTGAGCTATGCAAAATTGATCAAAGTAGACTCGAAGGAATGGTTCGATGTACACTGGTACGACATAAAATACGACACAATAGTGGCGTCTTTCGCGCAAGAGCTTCAGGAATTCTTCATAGTGCCGAGACTACATCAGTTATTTGACAGAGACAACAACCTCAAGAAAAATGAAATTGTGGCAGCTTTTATCAATTTTCTTCTTCAATTACTGGATCATGAAACAGATATCATTGATCCATTTAATCAAATGGACGGTCTTCATAAGGAGCTGAGATTTCTTCTCGCCGTTCTTGGGGATACATCATTGCTATGTGATGAGCACGAACAAGTTCAGAATCTCCTGGCGGAATTTGAAGCTGTGGCCAATAAAGCGGGAAATTTAGTTCATTACATTTTTTTCTCCATGGATCGAGTATTCAAAACGATGGATGAAGGCCTTGGTGTTCTTTTAAAACATATCGATCTCTTGAAAGGTAATATTATCGAATCCTCAAATCTGCTGCCATTTTCATCAAGGATGTAGAGGCGCCACAAACTTCAAAGATTAGAGAACTGGAAGAACCTCTGATGCGAATTGGAGATGTGGCATATGAAGCTGAATATCTGATCAACTCTTTTTCGGTCGGAGATGCTCCTCTCTGGTATCTCATAATTAGGCTCACTGGCGTCATTAACAAGATTGAGCTTATTGGGACTGCGCTCCAAGAAATCAAGAAAAAATATGACATTGGAGCCTTAGAAGTTGCAAAGGAATTCGGTGCACAACTGTCATTACAAGCTAAGAGAATGTCTGAGGTCGATGACATTACAGTTGGTTTTGAGGATGACGCAACAAATATTCTGGATCAACTGATTGGAGGAACAGAGCACCTGCAAATTATTTCCATCTTTGGGATGCCTGGACTTGGTAAGACAACTTTAGCAAAGACATTATACAATCATCGCTCAGTTAACGATAGGTTTGACAAACGCGCATGGTGCGTTGTTTCCCATGCATATCAAAAAAGAAATCTATTGATTGACATTCTCATTACTTCAAAAAGTGAGCATGACAAAGTTAGGATCTTGAATATGGAAGAAGAAAGATTAGCAGAACACCTTTACAAAAGTTTAATGCGAAGAAGATACCTCATTGTAATGGATGATATTTGGAGTTCAAATGTGTGGTATGATTTGCAGAGATATTTCCCAGATGTTGGAAATGGAAGCCGAATATTGTTCACCAGTAGGAATAAAGATGTGGCTCCACCGAATAGCATAATTTATGCACTTCCCTCTTTGCCAAATGACCAATGCTGGGAGCTATTAAAGAAGAAGGTGTTCGGTAATGAACCTTGCTCTCCACAATTGCTAGGGATTGGAAAGGAAATTGCAGCAAATTGCCGTGGACTACCACTTGCAGTAGTTGTTATAGCTGGAATTCTTTCTGCTATGGACAAAGAAGAAAGTATGTGGAAAAAAGTGGGAGGAAACTTATCCTCATATATTTTTGATGGTGGAGACAATTACACAATGCAAATATTAGAACTCAGTTACAAGCATCTACCAGATCATTTAAAACCGTGCTTTCTTTATTTTGGAGCATTTGCAGAAGACACAGAAATTCCAGCTCGGAAGTTGATGAGGCTGTGGATCACTGAAGGATTCATACGCAAAGAACAGAGAAAGAGCTCAGAGAGTGTAGCGGAAGAATATCTATTGGAGCTAATTGATAAAAGCCTAGTAATGGTTGCCAAAAGAAGATCTGATGGTGGAGTCAAAGCTTGTGTTATTCATGATCTATTGCGTGACTTGTGCTTGAAAATAGCTGCAAAACAATACTTCCTGAAATGGGTGGACAAGTAAGTTTACCCACTATAACTCTATCTATTTTCCCCTTTAAAATTTGTGTTTCTGTTTTAGCTTACTCATGACAGGACAGATGATGTGCTGCTTCTTTCTACAGTTAAGATTTTCATAGTTAAGTTCTTAATTTTTCTTTTTCAGCAACTACTCAATATACGAAAAAGGCTACCGCCTACTATCACTTCAACATTCGCCATCTTCTTTTGGCCAGCATGTTCGCTCTTTTCATGGCTATCTTATGGACTCACCATTCTATGTTCGCAACATGAAATTACTTAGAGTACTGCATTTTAAAACAGTGCTCTGTGATGCTCCTTTTATTGGAATTGAAATATCTGGTTCAATTGACATACTTGGTTATTAACGAATTACCAGCATCAATAGGCAGCCTTGTGAACCTAGAATATCTTCATGTGGAGAATCCGACTGATATAGTTAAAATACCTTTGGCAATTCTGAAAATGATTAAGTTGAGATACCTTCACGTAAACCTAGCAACTTTTGCCAAAGACAGCAATACCTCCGGAGCAAATAACATAGAATTTCTTTCCAGAGTTATTCTTGACACGCTTAAGGATGTAGAGATGTTGAAATGTTCACCTCATCTTCGCAAACTCAAGTGCAGATGTGAACCTTTATGGGTCGAAGTGGAGGGGACATATCAATATCGATATCCTGATCTCCGCTTCCTCACTCAGCTTGAGTCACTCAACATGCAATTATGCGGAGTTAGAACAGAGGTGATTAGCCTCCCCTCTAATATCAAAAAGCTGACTCTAAATGGCTTGTTTTGGGAAAAGATGTCGATAATTGGGAGATTGCCAAACCTTGAAGCTCTGAAATTAGGTTTTAATAGCGATATGAAACAAACATGGGAAACAAGAGATGGGGAATTCGAGCAGCTGAGATTCTTGAAACTGGAAGTATTAGCTCTGGCTGAATGGAATGTCTCCTCGAGTGAACATTTCCCCAAGCTTCAACGATTGGTCTTGTATGAATGCTACTATCTGCAAGAGATTCCTTTTGAAATGGGACAAATTGATACGCTGCAGTCGATTGAAGTAGGATCGTGTCCAAAAACAGTGGAGGAATCTGCTAGAAAAATTGAACAAGAACAACACGACATGGGAAATGATGATCTTAGGGTCATCAGCTGGCCGAAGCATGTAAGAACTGACAACTTCTAAATATCTATACCTTTTTTGTTTAAAAATATGGCTCCGTCGATATAAAGAAAAATGCACTTTTTTTTTCCCATGATAGTTTGAGAAAATAAAATACTGTGACCCTTCTGACAGGACTGGTGATGTTTCCTCAAGCTTCCACTTTGGCAGCTCTGTAGCAAGATTCTTTGATGAAGAAAACTCCTCTGCCTGCTCTTGAATTGCTTTGTTCTAGCAGTTCTACTACTCCATCTGTCACAGTTTCATCACTCACTCTTGTCATTGCACCGAAAACAAAGTTCTGAACCTAATATAAATAGCTATTTCTGAACTTAATCCTGAAGAGATTTATCTCATCTGAATTCAAAGTAAGGATCTACAAGTAAATTTTATACGATAATTGCATAGCTGGTTTGGAGATATATATTTACATTCTCCATAGATGCTTAAGTCAATGTTAAATTGGTGTTTGATATTACAACTAAAATTTGACAAAAAAATATTAAAAGTGTTTTTTGAGACGAACAGATTAAGAGAAGTTTTTTCATTCATATATATACATATCTTTATTAATATATTTCCTTCCTCAACCTAATGCATATCTCACTAATTACATCAGAATAAGCATGATTTCCTCGAATGTTTGCTTTTAAAACTAATGTAAGATATCTTCATTATTATTTCCTTAACTGAAATACAAGTTCCAAACACATTGACAATGTTAATATGATTGAAAAGATATTTGTCATTTTCTGTTCAAATGAAGGTAGAGGAATTAAATGGCGTTAGCATCACATATTTCACAACTTGATAACTAGCCAAAAACTTCCATTGCAGGTTCAAATTTAGTTGTAATATGCCAACCAGGATCTATGCAATAACCACTTTGCATACATGATATAGCTGCACCATTTGAGATTAGGATAAACAAAAAGCAAATATTATCATGCTCAAGTTGAAGAAAACAATGGCCAAGCTCACAAGTCAACACTCGAATATTCAAAATTACCTTATTAACAGATTGGATGCCAAAAGCGATCCGTGAGCCCGTTGCTCATTTTTTTGAGAAGTTACTGACAGGAGGCCAGACTGAATTTGTGGAAAATGATTTGAATGGCATTCCTCATTCTCACGAATGAGGATAGATCATTTTTGTGTGCAGTGCCTTCGTTGGATGAGGTCAAATCAGTGGTGTTTGGAATTGATCCGGATAGTGTTGCTGGTCCATATGGTTTTTCTTCCTTGTTTTTTCAACATTGCTGGAGTTTTATTTCAAGTGATTTATATGAGGCGTGCATTGATTTTTTTAACGGCATTCCTATGCCAAGGAGTTTCACTGCAACCTCAATTGTGTTGATACCAAAGGTTGATGATTCTCATGGTTGGACTGACTTTCGTCCAATAAGCCTCTGCAATGTTATCAACAAGGTTTTTTCTAAACTCCTCTGTAACAAATTAATTTCCGTACTTCCTAAGCTTGTCTCTCCTTCTCAGAGTGGTTTTGTGCCAGGAAGACTTATTAGTGATAACATACTTTTGGCACAAGAACTCACACATGCGATTGATGGTAAGTGTAAGGAGGGAAATTTGATAATAAAGCTTGATATGGCAAAAGCATATGATAGAGTACAGTGGCACTTTTTGTACGCTATCCTTCACAAATTTGGATTTCCTGATTCATGGATTGGTTTGGTGAAAAACTGCGTGGAAAATTCATGATTTTCTGTTCTTGTTAATGGACAATCTGCAGGCTTCTTTAAATCAACTCGAGGTTTAAGGCAAGGGGATCCTTTATCCCCAGCTTTGTTTGTCCTTGCTTCATAATTTTTATCTAGAGGACTGGATTTTGTGTTTTCTCATTATGCTCGTCTACGGTATCAGGCAGGAAGTGGTCCTTTAATCTCACATTTGGCTTACGCTGATGATATAATTATCTTTCCAAAGCCAACGATAGAGGAATTGCTATGCTGATGGATTTTCTACATTCATATGAGGCAATGTCAGGACAATCAATCAATAAAGAAAAAAGTTTCTTTGGGGCAGCAAAGAGAATGCCTACTCAACGTCTGCAGCAGATAAAGATGCTTACCGGATTCTCCCATTTTGCAGCCTTTTCTCAAATTGAACGCAAATACACATCTTCAAGAATAAATTCCTCTACAAACCTCTTCAAGTCAAGTTCCCAATTTGTACACACCATAGCCTGTAGATGTTGCAAATGTGATCCGCATTTTTCCTTGCTATCAAGGTGTGCATTCTCTTTGCTTCCTCAAAGCCTTTTCTCAATTTCGATGTAGATAAATATCTACAAGAATAACTTCCTCTTCAATTTCTCTTCAAGTCATATTTACTTTTTTCTTACTAATATATTTGATTGTGTGGACGAAGATATTTTTTTTTTTAAAGATTCTTGTTTTTTTGTTGTTGAAAATGGTGAGATGATTATAAAATGAGTTTTTTTGTTGTAATTTTCTCTTTAAATGAGTTTTCCCGTCCGTTTTTCCATCCACTTTTGGTGGCTTAACGCAGAACCAAAATTCTCCATCAAAATTTTAATGTGAGGGACTAAAATTGCAACAAAAACCTGTCTTTATGGGACTAACATTGAACTTTTTTCCAAACTATTGAACCAAACTTGCAAGACCCCAAAACTGTAAGACTAAAGTGCAATATCCCCTCTCAACATCTTCACTTGCATTTCTCTTCAACTCCATTGTGTGCTATATGAACATAACTAGCAAGTCACTGAATGTTTTATTGTCATCCAAATCTCACTGTGAAACCTTGGGGCTGACAGTTTTCACTAACATTGTTCGGATAGATAAATAACAATATATATATTCAACATATTATTGAACTTTGTAAATTAATTAAATCTCACATTTCTGAGACTTATGCATTTTAAAACAAGAGCCACACTTAATAAGTTCAAAATTATATATTTATTTTAAACATATAAAAGTTAATGTTTATTTTAGTAAATATTGTTTTTATTTTAATTTAATTCTTTCATTATTTTTTAAAATTTAATCATTTCCAAAACTATATTTGTTTTAATTATTATTGAATTCACTGAATATATAGTCCTTCATTGAATCTTAATTAATTATGCGTTTTTACTTCATGGACGGTTTGCAATGACATTGATTGTTATTTCGTAGATGACCAAAAATGACCATTCCTTTTTGACATCAACATATTTTCTTTCTTTTTTTCTTTTTAATTTTTATTGGACATAGCAGTATATAGTCCTTCATACTTTATTTTTTTGACTTTTCTTTTTCTTTTCTCCATAAAAAACTCAAGATCCGCATTGCTTTTTCAACTTTTTTTTGGAGCATTTCCATAATTATGATATGTATCCCTTTTATTATGATAATTATTTAGTGTGACTATTCTTTTTAAGTGGTGAACTAGGATGAATTAAGAGGTAAGTAAATTGCTCTAATTAAAAAAATAAAAGAAGTACATGAAAATACTACTATATTGCTAGAGAAATTCTTTAGTAATTAATTTAGAAATGGACAAAAAATGAAATAGTTACACCTGAAAAACTGGAATTTTTTTAAAACAAGGTACAACACTAACACTAGTGAACGTCTTGAGAAATCACACTAACACTAGTGAACGTATTGAGCAATCACACTAACAATAGTGTATCCCTTTTTAAACTGTTTTACACTAGTTGATTGGAATATAAACTCTTTGTCGGACCAGATGTACAACTTCATTCCATTTATTGGAATATAAGTTAAAAACAACTATTTGTCGGAATAGATGTGGTGTGTTACACTAGTGTCAATCCATTATTTTCTTGAGCCATCTATCAAATTGGCTTCAAATATAATTGACGAGAGATCAAGGTCTGACATATCCACTGGTACAGACTTGTCCTCGCTCACATGCACTAGTTGTGATCGTGTTTCTTTGGAAGACGATAATCTTTGGTCTTGAGGTTTGACTTGCCACAATTGTAGTAATTTCCTTTAATTTTTTTAGTCTTTTCTTGTTTCAAACTATTACCTGGTTGCTTCTTCTTCTTGCTAGCATTTGGTTCCATTAAGTTTGCTTTAGCTTCCATAGATAGCTTGTCGGATTTAATTTCAAACTTGCAGTTATCTTCTTCAATCCACAGTCTAACAATAAAATCCTTAAGTCTCGTCTCATTCTATTTGTGCTTCAAGTAGTTCTTGAAGTCATTCCACAAAAGTGGCAGTTTCTCAATGATGGTAACTACCAGAAAGGACTCACTAAGCTGCATGTCTTCAGCATGTATGCCAAGCAAGATTATTTGCAGTTGTTGGACTTAGCCCGTTGAGCCTATTGAACCATTTTCTTTGTCACCTTACAAATCAACTTTATCCAAAGAATTGAAACAAACTATTTATCTTATATATTACCCTACACTTAGCTCATTGTTATTCTAGTAACATTATTTTGAGCATTGAAAGTGATTTGAAAAAAAAAAAAAATAGGCAAAGAGAGGTGGCGATTTGTACAAAATTCCCAAAAAAAATGTGTGTAGAAGAAAATGGAGTTTAACAAATAAAGTAGTGTGACAAATCAAAAAATAAAAGGTTCGTGAAGGAGTGAGATGAAAATGTGGTGATACTCCTCAATAATATTCTAGAATAATTGTGTGCTATGAGTAATATTGAGCCAATATATTATCTTTTATCCTACCATTACCCTAGCCACATGTTACAAGCTTTTGAATTCCTAATGATCTTTGATATTGTGTCAGTGTACATTAGTGGAGAGTAATATGAAAAACAAGCCAATGGAATTCAAAAATACCAAAATAAGAGATTATTAATTTTGTTGTAAGTCTGCATAAACCAATTCGGGTAACGAAACATTAAATGCAAGAGGTTAGACACACACACATACTCAAATGATTTAAAGATAGGTGCATTTGACACTTGAGTTGAAATCTTGCATTTTGATGATATTTAGATATTTCCTTAAGTTATAAATTTACAATAATTTTTGAGGCCTTGTAGTCAATTGATTGTGAACATTGTTTGTTATTTTACTTATTTTATTTCTTTATTTTGCTCGAGGACTGGCAAAATGTTAGGTTTAGGGTATCTAATGAGTGAAAATTATACCCATTAATTGAACACCATTTGTTTAACTTTTTAATTAATTTTCAAGATTTTTATGATTTTTATTATTGTTTTTAGTGTTTATTTTGTAGAGTTGAAGATAAAGGAAGAATGTCATTGAATGTACGAAAATCTATATTTTTATTAAAAAAAAAAAAAATTCGTCTGCTGAACAGTAGCTACAGCGCCGAGGCGCTGCAACTACTGAAAAATGGACTTTGTCCAGTGAAGGCAGTGCTTAGGTACTGCCAATCAGTGCCTAGGCGCTGCTAGACGAGTCTGTGAGGGTAAAATGGGTATTTTGCCATTTTTAGGGCATCTCAATCAGATTTTTAAGATCCCAAGAGGTTCCAAATGAAAGGAAGGGAGATTAGAGACAAAAAAGAGAGAGATAGAAGATTATGGAAAAGTAAGAACAAGACAAGAATAAAGAATTTTGGGGAAGAGGGGAAAATTCTTCTAAGTTTGAAGAAAGATATCTATAAGGAAAGAAAAGCTCATTCTCTTTTAAGTTTGATTTTATTTTCATATTTTCATTTGAATATGTGTATGAATATTGTTAAGATATTTCTCATTTTCACCATGAACTAATTTTCTTTTCTAGGGTTATAATGTAATCTAATTAGGATGTATTGAATATTTTTATCAATTCAATTATCAATTTATCTTCAAGTTGAGTTTTCTACATTGTTCTTAATGTTTTCAATTATTTGGCTACTAATTGAATGATTTGCTAATCATATTGTCCCGGGAGATGATAAATGTATCTAGTTCTATGTGTAGAGAACCATACATTGCATGTGAGATAGAAATATACTTTCATGGTTTGTGTAGTCTTGTTGGAGATCTATAGAACTAAATAAATTATTGATTGTTGTAATTCACATAGGAATATAATGAGTTAGCAATTGATGGTATTTTCATTAGACCTTGTGAGAGGCTAGTGGATAATTTAGGGATTCTCGACTATAACTTGAGAAGTAAGTTGAAATTGATGAGATAGATTATTCAACTCAAACTAATTATAATGAAATCATAACCCTAGGTCTTTGTAGTCATTGCTATTTATTTTTATTCGATTTTGTGCATCATTTTTTAGAGTAATTTAAATTTGTTTGCATTAATTGTCACTCAATTTTGTTTATTCAAATAAAATTTGAATTGACAAAATTTCGGTATTTAGTAACTCAATAGTTTTCGTGGAAACGATAATCTATTCATCATTTTATTACTTGTAACAATAACGTGCACTTGTGTACATAAATTGTTGCAATAATACTTTTTCTCAAATGACTCTCATAGCTCTTTAGTTGTCTTCACTGAACTACACACATTGTATAGTGTATTGTTTAGTCCATTGAGGATTTACTTCCTATATAGGAAGTCATTGTGACTCTATGCATTGAACGCCGCCTTCTTTGGAGGATCTCGTTCCTCATCCCCCACAGTGGGGACATCCTCCCTCAAGAACCTTACTGGGTTCAGGTTGGTCAGGTAGAACAACATCTTCTGTTGCCATTTTTTGAAGTTGGTTTAGGTGAACTTCTTTGGTTTCTCTCTATGAACCAGAGTTGGTAAAACTGGTGCTGCTACAAAATTTTCATCTTAAATTGTTGGGTATTTTGGTAGGTGCAATCTCGAAATGGCTAAACTATTTTGATAGAATAATAGCTAAAGTCGAGGGAAGTGTTAGACTTTTTTTTTTAAAGACGAAATTACTCCACATTTGGTGCTAACGGAATATGTCTATCACATCCAAGATACAACAAATTTATTTTTTATGATAGTAGCACTACAAATTACAATAACGATGAACTTTAGAACTCTCTTTTGAATTTGAGAGAATGAAAAGACAAGAATGTTTGAATGGGATTAAAATATCGACTATAAAAATATTTAGAACTCTATTTTGAACTTGAGAGAATGAAAATAAGAATGCTTGCATGAGATTAAAATGACATTCTAGGGGTTCTTTGTATAGTTTTTGAAGAGTTGTTATGCCAATTCGTGATTGGATACAAGTGCGATTATATCCTTATGTGAAGATCCACACTCGGATCTATCTTAGCCATGTAATCACATTTCTCTACGAAGGTCCACTGCAAAGTGTGCCTCTAAATCATCCAATGTGACTTTTGCGATGTGTGTGTGGAGGCTCCTTAAGTTAGTTAAAACTAGCTAAAAGACCACTAGAGTGCACCATAGGAGAATTTCACTTGATTACTTCTTAATAGAGTGACATTCTATATATGCAACACAAACTTGCTCTATTTTTTTTAATATGAGATGGTGACTTTTCACCTTTCCAAGTTTTCATTTTTCAATACTTGAGCTATTTAAGTGGCTCACTTTGTTCATTAATTTCTTATCCATCTAAAATTGATTTTAAAAAATAAATATTCTAAATTTATCTGTATAGTTGTCAAATGAGTTGGGCCTAACCGGCCCAACTCGTAACCAGCCCAACTCGTAACCAGCCCATTAAAAACCAATTCATGACCGGTCTATGAATAGTAATGGGCTATTTGGGCCGATTCTTGTATATGAGTTGGGCCCTTATTGAGCTTAGTAGATGAACCTCAGCTTAGCCCGTCGAAACCCAGGTCCACTTTAGAATCGACCTAGGTTTAGGACCGCCCAGGCCCGTCACATGCTTTTTAATATTACATATATTAATTTTATTATGTTGTATGTTTTTTTTATAATTTTTCAATAAAAAATAATATTTGTCACATGGATTAGAACTTGTGACCTATTGCAAAGAAAAGAGCCCTCAAACTATTGAGCCAACATTATTTCTGTTGAAAAATTTAGAAACAAATTTATATTAATAAAGATTATAGTAACTATAAATTTTCTTTATAGTAAACTAAAAAAAATCATGATAATAATAATAATAAGTTTTATAGTAAACTGAAAAAAGGCATAAAAAATAAAATATAAACTTAGTAAGTCTATTAGTAACGAAAAAAAAGTACTAAATATTAAGTATACTAATGTAAAAAGAGTTACAAAAATAGTAACGAAGACTATTACTAACAAAATAAAGTAGTACTAAGTATTATAGTAAACTACAAAAAGTTATGAAGATTAAAATTTAAACTTAATAAATAAATCTATTACTAATAAAACAAAATATTAATAAGTATACTAAATTAAAAAAATGACTATACTAAAGGAAAAAATAGAAAGTAAGTCTATCAGTAAAAAAAATAAAATGTACTAAGTGTTAAGCATACTAAACCTAAGATGAATGTATATTAATTAAAATATCAAATGACTATACTAAATGAAAAATTAAAATCTAAACTTAATATAACTCAATAGTCAAATGAAAATAATGTATATTAATTATATAAGATAATTCCCAAAATAAAGACTTAAATTTATAGGAATAAACTTAAACTAATTAAATAAAAATTAAAATCTAAATTTTAGGATGATAGACTTTGAGTAATAAAATTTATAATTACAAATCTAACTTTAGAACATAATTAAAACTTAATATATAATTTATAACTTATCATATAAGTTATACACTTTTAATTTTTTTTTTTTAAGAATAGCCCGTGGGCCTAGCCCGTAAGCCCAGCTCGTGAGGTTTGGACCAGGCCCAGGAATGGTCCACTAGCACCGGGCTAGTGGGCTGAGGTTAGCTTATTTTTCAGAAATTTTATTCTGTCCAATTCGAACCGTTTTGAAACTAGGTCTGGCCTTAATTAGGCTTTCTCCTAGACAGGTCAACACGGGTCTGGGCTGGTCCAGCCGAGACCGACCCAATTGACAACTTTACTCATCTACTTGCGGTAGATTATATTTAACTAATTCATTTTCATTTTTATAAAATGAAATCCTCTTAAATAATTGATCAAAATATTTCCAAGTCAGGGGACCAAAAAAATGCAACCACCATCAATAAGCTAAATGAACTACGGAAATTAGGCCAATTAATCCAAGTTGTCATTAGGCCTACATGGGCCGATTAATCAAACTTGTGAATAGGCCGATTCAACAACATACAAAAAATATTCCAATTATTTGTCTGCCTTTAGAATAGAAAAAGACTTGCAGGTGGATAATTAATCATGCATTTTTACTTCTTGGGGGATTCCAATGACATTGATTATAATATCGTAGGTGAACAAAAATTACCAATCGTTCTTCACATCAACATATTTTCTTATATTCTTTTTTTTAACTTTGATGTAGCAACATAGTCATTCATACTTTACTTTTTTGAACCTTTTTTTTCCTCTCTCTCTCATATAAAATTCAAGACCCACATTGGGTTTTCACCCTTTTGGGAGCATTTCCATTTTTATGATATGTATCTCTTTTACTATGATAATTATTTAGTGTGACTATTTTTTTTTTACTTGGGAACTACGATTAATTAAGAGGTAACATAGTGAGTTGCTCAAATAATAAAACAAAAAAGTACATGCAAATACTACTATATTGTTAGAGAAATACATAGGAAGATTTCCTCAATAGAAGCTATTTCTAAGATCAAGCAGCCCAAAAGCTAACTCAATTACGACTTCAAAAATAAATCACCTCTACTAAATTTTGTAACTTGGGGCATATTTGTAAGTTTTGGGCTGAGGAACAATCAAGTCAAATATTGCTTGTCTTTTATTCTCCATGTGAATGTGGGCTGGAAGGGTTGTTGAATAAATACATGTTTGTGTACAAACAATTATATTTTATATGTGGGACACTTGATATGAATCAAGAATCAAAGGTGGTTGGCGTAACAAAGCAATGGTTTTTGGTTTCAGTAAAAAATTGAATCAAACTATATGATTCTTCTCCATTTGTATCTCCACTTTCATAACTCTTCTTTTGCTAAATTTTCCAGGCTAAATTAGCTGATAGCATTTCTTAATTTTCCTAAGGAGGGAAGAAATGGATTCTTCCTCTAGAGACACTCTGTTAAAACTTTTTGATGAGATGATTGAATGGAAGAGGAAGAAGAAGAGGAGGAAAAGAGACTCTGTCAAGTTTAACTGGACTCTATTTCATCTTTCTTTGGTTCGCGACTATGTCTCAAAATTAGGCCTTAACTCGGACTTAAGGCTGCTGAGCTCTGCAAAATTGTTCAAGGATGTAAAGGACCCCCAAATAGTGGGGTATTTTACGCAAGAGATTCGGGAATTCTTCATAGTGCCAAAGCTACACCAGTTAATTGACAGGGACGACACCCTCAAGAAAAATGAACTCGTGGCAGTTTTCATCAATTTCCTTCTTCAATTACTATATCGCAGAACAAGTTCAATTAATTCAATTGAGGATCGAATTGCCCGTCTTGAAAAGGAGCTGAGATTTCTTTTCACCGTTCTTGGGGATAAATCGTTGCTAGATGCTGAGCTTGATCAAGTACAGAATCTCTTGGCAGAAATTGAAGCAGTGGCTAATGAAGCTGGAAGTTTAGTGCATTCCGTTGTTTTCTCCACATCTGCAGATCGAGTATTCAAAACAATGGACGAGCGCCTTGGTGTTCTTCTAAAACATGTGCACCTCTTGAAAGTTAATATCAAGAAGTTCTCAAATCTGCTGCCACTTAACGCAAAAGCTAATATAACTCCAAAGAAGGCTGCTGTGGATTCTCTCTTCATCGTCGATTCTCTACTTGATGATCTCGAGAATCTATTGAATCAGGACAATAGTCTGATTGGTAATGTGAAGGATCAACTCAAAATACTACAACAGGAGCTAATGTTTTCGCTGTCTTTACTCAAGGATATAAATGTGCCTCCACATGCAGAGATGGAAGAATTTAAAGAACATGTGATTCAAATTAGAGGCGTGGCATATGAAGCTGAATATTTGATCAACTCTTTTTTGATTGGAGATGCTCCTTTTTGGTATTTCTCCATCAGGCTCCCTCATCTCATCCAAAAGATTAAGCTTATTGGGACTCGGATACAAGAAAACAAGAAAAATTATGACATTGGAGCCTTAACAGTTGGAAAGAATTTCAGTGCACAACTATCATTACAAACGAAGAGAAATTCTGCGGTTGATGACATTATAGTTGGCTTTGAGGACAAGGCAACAGATATTTTAGATCAACTGGTAGGAGGAACACCGCACCTGCAAATTATTTCCATCTTTGGGATGCCTGGACTTGGTAAGACAACTTTAGCCAAAAAATTGTACAATCATCCCTCAGTTAACTATAAGTTTGACAAATGCTCGTGGTGTGCCGTTTCTCAAACATATCAGAGGAAAAGTCTATTAATTGACATTCTCGATAGTTCAAATAGCGAGCTTGACAAAGTTAGGATCTTGAATATGGAAGAAGAAAGCTTAGCCGAACACATTTACAAAAGTTTAAAGGGAAGAAGATACCTAATTGTAATGGATGATATTTGGAGTTCAAATGTGTGGGATGATTTGCGGAGATGTTTCCCGGATGATGGAAATGGAAGCCGAATACTGTTCACAAGTAGGAATAAAGACGTGGCTCCACCTAATAGCATAATTTACGCACTTCCCTCTTTGTCAAATGACCAATGTTGGGAACTATTAAAGAAGAAGGTGTTCTACAATGAATGTTGCCCTTCACAATTGGAAGGGATTGGAAAGGAAATTGCAGCAAATTGCCGCGGACTACCACTGGCAGTAGTTGTTATAGCTGGAATTCTTTCAACTATGGACAAGGCAGAAAGTACATGGAAAAATGTTGGAGGAAATGTAGCCTCACAAATTTTTTCTGACAAAAACAATTCCATGATGCAAATATTGGAACTCAGTTACAAGCATCTACCAGATCATTTGAAACCGTGCTTTCTTTATTTCGGAGCATTTCCAGAAGACAAAGGAATCCCTGTTCGAAAGTTGATGAGGGTGTGGATTGCTGAAGGATTCATACGTAAAGAACAGAGAAAGAGCTCAGAGAGTGTAGCGGAAGAATATTTAATGGAGCTAATTGATAAAAGCCTAGTAATAGTTGCCCAAAGAAGATCAGATGGTGGAGTAAAAGCTTGTGTTGTCCATGATCTATTGCGTGAATTGTGCTTGAGAATAGCTGAAGAAGAAAACTTCCTGAAGTTAATATACGAGTAAGTTTATTTGCTAACTCATATCCATTTTCCCATTTAAACTTTTTGTGTTTCTATTTGGGCTTACTCCTGACATGTACTATTGTGGTGATAACATAGATAGATGACGGCTCTCATTTTCTTCTTTTTCAGTAACTACTCAATATACGAGAAACACCAACGCCTGTTTGTGAATATTTCTCAAGCTTCATCTCAAATTTTGCGACCTGTTGGCATTCATGTTCGCTCTTTCTTTTGCCCTCTTCTTCACTCAACATTGGATGTTCTCAACATGAAATTACTTAGAGTCTTGGATTGCCAGCCTGCTTTCAAGCATTATGATTTGTTTGGAATCGATCTTTTGGTTCATTTGAAATACTTGGCTGTTAGTTGTATGCCAGCATCAATAGGCAGACTTGTGAACCTCGAATTTCTTCTTGTGAAGGGACAAATTGGGACAGTTGATATATCCTCAGTAATTCTAAAATTGTTGAAGTTGAGATATCTTAACGTAACCCCCCAAGCAAGATATGACGAAGATTGCAATACCTCCAGAACAAATAACCTAGAATTTCTTTCCAATGTTATTATTTACAATCTCAAGGATGAAGAGATGTTGAAATGTTCACCAAATCTTCGCAAACTCAAATGCGAATGCCATCCATTCTGGGTCGAAGAGAATGGGGCATATAGATATCCTGATCTCCGCTTCCTCACTCAGCTTGAGTCACTCAAAATGACCACCTTCCACGGAGGTAAAATGGCGGAAATTAACTTCCCCTTGAATATCAAAAAGCTGACTCTATCTGGCTTGGGCTTGCCTTGGGAAAAAATGTCCATGATTGGGAGATTGCCAAACCTTGAGGTTCTCAAATTAAGATCTCGTGCCTTTGTGGGGGAAACATGGGAGACAAGAGATGACGAATTCCTGCAGCTCAGATTCTTGAAACTAGAAGAGCTATATCTCTTTCAATGGAACGTCGCCTCCAGCGAACATTTTCCCAAGCTTCAACGATTGTTCTTGCGTAATTGTGACAATCTGCAAGAGATTCCTTGTGAAATCGGTGAAATTGTAACGCTGCAGTTGATCGAAATACAATGGAGGTGCCTAAAGTCACTCGTGGAGTCTGCTCTACAAATCGAACGAGAACAACGGGAAATAGGAAACGAAGAGCTCAGGGTCATCATGAGAGAGATTTTTGAACGAGACATGTAAGAGCTCACAGATTCTAGTTATCTCTACTTTTTGTCTAAAAAATTGGCATGCCGATATAAAGAGAAAATGGAGCATTTGCATTGTTTATGTTATTTTATTTAATGATATTTTATTAACATTTGTTCTTTCTTCCCCCTTTGATAGGTTTGATGATTATGATATTTCCCCATCAACCTTCGACCATTGGTAGTTATGAAGCAAAGATAGTCTGATGAAGAAATATCCTCTACTGGCTCTTATATTGCTTTTATCTAGTAGTTCCACTATTCCATCTTCCGCAATATCATCAGTCACCCTTGTCATTGTACTGAAAATAAAATCGTGAACTTAATATAAATGGCCATTGCTGAACTTAATCCTGAAGAGATTTATCTAATTCGGATTCAAGGAAAGAATCTATGAGTGTATTTTACACGAATTTCTGTGCAGCTGGAATCTTATCAAAATGGAGATTGTGTTGCTCCTACAGAACTTAAGTCAGATGTTTAATATTATGATTAAACATTGAGGAAGAATGATTGAAAAAGGGTTTTGAGACCAACAATGCATTACGCATACCTGATTAAAAGGGAAGTTTTTCCCTTTCATACGTTTTTTTTTGTCCTTCCTCCACCGTCCGTCTCATTAGTATGAAGTTGGCAACCAACCATTTATTTGGGTTCTGCAATATATGGTTTAGTTGGTTGATAAGTGGCTTATGAATTTACACTTGTCATGCAGACATGTATCTTCATTTTCTTGGACCTAATTGTGCTTTCCTCATAGGCAAAAATAATTCAAAGAACATACAGTCTATGGTAAGACTTTGGAAAGAATAACTCTACTTCCTAGGCATGCCCTTCTCCTTAAAAACATATGCTCAAGAATGGGAATTTAGTTTCTTGAAGACAACAACGAGATGAAGTGAACAAAGCAAAAACAGAAAAAGACGATTACTCAGTTCTTGATCTTGAGCCCTTTTCAATTAGGAGATTCCTTCCTCCAATAATAGCGAGGGGGAAACTTGAGGACTATTTGTTCATCTAAGAGACAGCACCTTCATAACTCAAAACAGACTTTTTCTTTTTGCATGGTGGCATTTATTATCTTACACAAGTAGCCAGAAAACACAAAATACCCAGAGAGTGATTTATTAGTCAATTATGAAAACAGAGTAGACAAGGATCAAATGCTAATGCTCAGTTTGTTGCTATGAGCATCATGATGTACAGTATTCATAGTATAAAATTGCAAGACAATTCAGTGGAGATAAACTTTGTTCGCTTATGTTATTCCAACATCACTGTAATGCTTGATAGTGATGCTTCTTGCTCTATTTATTGCCGTGCAGCATGCAGGGATACTTCAAGACATATGGCTTAGAAACAAGACGAGTAGAATATGGTGTCAGCAACCTGAAGTATCAAGTAATAGTAAATCCGGGATCGTCTTTGAGGATAAGATGGAAGTATAGAAAACCTTTTCAGGACAATTGGAGTGTTGTCCCCATCTTGAACAGCTTTCTTGTTATAGGTAGCAGTTTTTAAAACTTGAATCAGTATTGGAAACCTTCACTAGGTTCCTTAAGAAAATGAATTTAATTTATGTGACAGAAATAGATACAGCCAAGCTGCTTAATTTACTGAACGCTATAACCAGCATCCCCATTAGCAATACATAAATGAGTGTTACAAGTTACTATCAGAGTCACCACTTTTCTATCCAGCCATTTTTTTAGCAAGCATTGATTATGTTCAGTCTTTGAATCATTCATAAAAACTAGAAGTCATAGGAACAAAGGGGAGGTCAATCCGATACTTCAATATTCAGATAAGGGGGATGTGATTCCTCAACTTTTCAACATGTTAAGTTTTCATGGTGGCCTTTTTTTTCAAGCATTATTATAAGGGGGAAAGGTACTGGAGACCCAATCCGATCTGCTTGGCGGTCCCTATGTCTCAGCCATGGATCAAGATGGCTGGTTGGGGTTGCACCATGGTCTGACCCTAGAACCGCCGTGGGTTGACCCCGAGTCTAACCTGACCCCTGGGCTAGGATAGTGGCGCGTCGTAGTGAGCCCACAAGCACACTTGCTGCGCACACCATGTGGACAACATGTGCCTTATGGCTGATTGGCTAAGTTGTGGGCATTGGACTGGACACTAGGCAGTGCATCTGAGAGGCATTGCGTGAACTCATAGGCAGATGCTAGATGATGCCTACACAATTGGTGCATGGGTGCCAAAGTTGGGCACTAACTCGTGAGACTACTCGTCATTGTAATACAACACTCAATGTGCGCGTGAGTTGGCTAACATCAGCTATAAGCCTTGGTGCGGAGCAATGCAAGTGTAGGCAGACTTGTGACTGTTCGGGCAGACATGTGTTGTGCATGTGTGGAGATTATTACTGTCTCACCCAAGATAACTACGAGACATGGAATTTGTTGAGAGAGGACCCTTAACATCCTATGACACTTGATTAGCAGGTTCGTCCTAATAATGGTGTTGGAATCTGTCGCCAGTTATGTTATAACTTGTAGTTAGTTAACGAATTCTCAAGTCTGTAATTTATGTCAGTCACTTATAACACCAATTGTAACATATAACAGAAAATAAAAATTTACACAATAATTTTAATATAGTTCAAATATCAATTATTTTATTTCTTGAGAAAAAAACAATTCAATATTAGAATGAGAGTTACAAATACATTAACTGCTGCAACTACTAATGAAGATTTTGGGTTTAAATACACAAACTGCAGTTTCCTAGTCAAAGTCTGATTAATTCCAAACACAACTCTTAACAAAATTCTGACTTGATTACATAGAGAATCCTAATCAACAAAGACCACTAATTTCCTAATAAACTAGATTTTGGATTCCCTTTGCTTCCTTCAAAATCAGCTAGCAAATCAATTTGAAATGTACCCGCATAAAGACAAAAATCATGACACCAATTCTGCAAAGCACCAACACACGTAATTAGTTAAACTTCAATTACAATCTTTTCCAATTTAAAAAAGGAACTCCTTACCCCATGTTGGATACTTGCCATATGTGCAGATTTGTTTTTGCAAATAAATGCCAACACTAAAATTAATCTCCCCTTCTGCATTTTGGCCAAAACATTCTCACAATGTCAAAACAACATGAGAAACATGAACTCTAAAATATTCAATTATCGTGCATAGATGTTAGAAAAAACATGCAAACATAAACAACCTCTAGTAAACAAGAGTATCACAATCAAGACAGGAAAAAAAAAAAAAAAAAAACATCAGAAAGCATCCAAATTACATCAAGAACAATCAAAACAAAAGAAATTGCCCAATTAATATTGAATAAACACAAACATTATACCCAATTCATCAAAGAAATTCACATATTAGGTGAGGGTTTGTCGACTCTCCGGGTTGAATAAAGAGAACTTATGTGCAGGCAATTATATATGGGACAGTTGATCTTCTACAGTAGGTTGCCCAAAGGATTTGTACACAAAATTGAGTTTCACAAAACAGTGAAAAATTTATTCTGAAATTGTAGATTTTGCGAAATTTAATTGGTACAAGATGGAATGTCATTTAAAGAAAATATAAATACATAAATAAACAATCAAAATGTATCCCTTAAATCCGGATTTCAAATATTCAACAAACGATTTGGCCCGACGGCTATTTCTTTTTTTTTTTTTTTTTTCTAAACATTTTTGAGAGAATCGATTGATTTCTTCACTACTCGCAGTTTCTGAGATCTTGCAGTCCGAAAGTTAACTCAATTACGACAATCAAACTCATTCAAAAATAATAGTAAATTTTGTAACATAGGGACTAACAAAACAAGTCAACTATTGCTTGCTTGTCTTGTCCTTCACTGTCAACAATTGTTAATTTAGATGTGGGACACTAAACATTAATCAAAGTGGTTGGCCTGCAAAGCAATTATAATTTCTGTATGATTCTTCTCCATTTCTATCTGCACTTTCATACCTCTCCTACCGTTAAAGATTCCAGGTTTAAAACAGCAGCTACCATTTCTTAATTTTCAAAAAACGAGGGGAAAAATGAATTCTTCCCGACCAAGTCAAATTTCAATGGAGTAAATCACATCTTTCAGTGGTTTGAAGTACAAAAATTGACATGAAATACTATAATACTATATGTTATAGTTTCATCCACGTTTGGATAAAGTTTTAAACCTAATCACTGCTTTGAGAAACCTAGAAAAAAATATTGTCATATAATATAACAAATTAGAAAAGTTATAATCAGAACTTCGTCATCTTATAAAAATATCAAATTCGATTCAAAAGATTTAAAAAATAAGAAAGGTTTTCTAATGTAGAGTATATGCATGCTTTCAATTTTGAAACATTGATAGTTTCACAATATTTCCAAGGTGTATGTTGGGTGCGGTGCAATAGGAAGAAATTAATAAATTAAAGATTGAATTTATTAAACTTTCACAACAAATCACACAATTAAAATAATGACAAAATTATATATTTGACATACTATAAAATAATACACAGAATTTTTTTTTACGTATTTTGGTAAAACCACTTAAATTTTTTTGTTATTTCACTATAAGATAATCAAATTAAATAATAAGAGAACTCCTTGTATAATCACTTTCGAAGCGACGAAATAGCACTCTCTCAACTCTTTTATATTATTAAAAAAATAAAAAATAAAAAGATTCCATAAATATTTCCCACAACTTCTCGCAATTTATTTCTCATAAATTATTTTTATAGATGCTATACTTTGTTTCTGTTTTTCACTCTTGCTCCGGTTCCCACTTTGTGATTTCTCCGCTCCCAACCCCTCTTTTTATATAGAGGGGAAAGCCAGAATTGCTGCCTGCAAAAAATCTTTCGGCCAAAATACCCCTCAAAATCGGCTAGCAAAAGGAAAAAAAAAAAATCATCATGAGAACTACTATTCACCTTTTGAACACTTTGTATTGGTGGTGGACTACCTAAGAGGGTATAACATGCTTTAATAAAATTCAAATAATCTTGATAATTATGATAATATTAATTATGAACAATAGAATATAAAGATTACACTATTAACAAAATTCGGGTACCAATATATTGTTTACCCCCCCCCCCCTTTTTTTTTTCTGTAGGAGGCCAACTACTCTCCGTCGTCGTATAAGAATCAATTAATAACACACTTAATGTGCCTACTTGTGGACGTGGAGCGATTTCCATCGTTCCTTTTTCTATTTTGTGCTTTTTCCTTGGAAAGTGCCCTTACAGACAAAACGCAGTTCGCTTTGGCTTCACAATAATTGTGCCTACAAAGCCAACACTGATATCACAGAAGTCTCCTCCCATTTCTTAATTTTCAATCCAAGTTATTAAACGATGGGAATTACGGCATCTTCCTCTACCAAAAGCCTGCCAGAAATTCGTCAACAAATAATTAAGTGGAGGTCCAGACCAAATTTGATCGACGATGAAGCTGAAATTCCCTGGACTGAGCCACATCTTTCAGCTATTCTTGATTATGTCTTAAAATTGGAGGGCATTAACTCCTCCCACTTAATTGCACAGAGCCCTGATCAAGTCCGGCATCGCAGGTGTGGTCCTCACAAGTCCAGAAAATTCGCCGAAATGGTTGTATCTTTCACGCAAGACCTTCGGGAATTGTTCAAGGTGCCAAAGCCTCAGCAGTTATCTGACGAGGACGAGACCCTCAAGAAAAACGAACTTGTCGCAGCTTTTATCAATTTCCTTCTTCAATTACTACATCATAGAACAGGTTCGATTGATTCATTTGAAGATCGAATCGACAGTCTTAAAAAAGAGCTGAGATTCCTTGTTAACATTCTTGGGGATACAGCATTGATAGGAGCTGAGCTCGAACAAGTTCTGAATCTCTTTAAAGAGTTTGAAGCAGTGGCCAATGATGCTGGAAGTTTAGTGCATTCCTTCATTTTCACCACGGATCGACTATTCAATTCCATAAGAATTGATAAGGCCTTAGATGCTCTGTTAGTAGATATCGACCGCTTGAGAGCTAATATCATCAAAGTCTCAAATCTGCTGCCACTTAACTCCAAAGCTAATATAACTCCAACGACGGCTGCTGTGGATTCTCTCTTCAGCGTCGATTCTCTTCTTTATGACCTCGAGGATCTATTGAATCGGGATGATAGTCTGATTGTTGATGTGAAGGATCAAATCAAAATCATGCACCAGGAGCTAATGCTTTCCCAGTCTTTCATCAAAAGTGTAAAGGAGCCTCCACATTCAGAGATGGAAAAACTGAAAGAACCTGTGATAAGAATTAGAGAGGTGGCATATGAAGCTGAATACTTGATCAACTCTTTTTTGGTTGGAGATGCTCCTCTCTGGTATTTCTCCATCAGGCTTCCTCAAGTCATCCACAAGATTAAGCTTATTGGGACCGAGCTCCTAGAAATAAAAACGAAATATGACATTGGAGCCTTAAAAGTTGCAAAGGATTTCAGTGCACAACTTTCGTTTCAAGCTAAGAGAAATTCCATAGTCGATGACATTACAGTTGGTTTTGAGGACAAGGCAACACATATTTTAGATCAACTGTTAGGAGGAAGAGAGCACCTGCAATTTATTTCCATCTTTGGGATGCCTGGACTTGGGAAGACAACTTTAGCAAAGAAATTGTACAATCATCCCTCAGTTAGCTATAGGTTTGACAAAAGCTCATGGTTCGTCGTTTCCCAAACATATCACATGAAAACTCTATTGGCTGGCATTCTGATTAGTTTAGCAAGTGAACTTGACAAAGTTAAGATTTTGGTTATGGAAGAAGAAAGTTTAGTGGAACACATCTACAAAAGTTTAAAGGGACGAAGATACCTAATTGTAATGGATGATATTTGGAGTTCAAATGTGTGGCATGATTTCCGAAGATGTTTACCAGACGATGGAAATGGAAGCCGAATATTGTTCACCAGTCGGAATAAAGATGTGGCTCCACCTAATAGCATAATTTATGCACTGCCCTCTTTGTCAAATGATCAATGTTGGGAGCTATTAGAGAAGAAAGTGTTCCATGATGAACCGTGCCCTCCACAATTGCTAGGGATTGGAATGAGAATTGCAGCAAATTGCTGCGGATTACCACTTGCAGTAGTTGTTATAGCTGGAATTCTTTCAACTCTGGACAAGAAAAAAAGTACATGGGAAAAAGTTGGAGGAAATTTAGCCTCGTATATTTATGATGGAGGAGACAATTCCATGATGCGGATATTGGAAATTAGTTACAAAAATCTAGCGGATCATTTGAAACCGTGCTTTCTCTATTTTGGAGTATTTCCAGAAGACACAGAAATTCCAGCTGGGAAGTTGATGAGGCTGTGGATTTCTGAAGGATTCATACGTAGAGAAGAGAACAAGAGCTCAGAGAGTGTAGCAGAGGAATGTTTAATGGAGCTAATTGATAAAAGCCTAGTAATGGTTGCCAAAAGAAGATCAGATGGTGGAGTCAAAGCTTGTGTTATTCATGATCTATTGCGTGACCTGTGCTTGAAAATATCTGAAGAAGAAAACTTCGTCAAATTGGACAAGTAAGTTTGCTCACTATAACTTTTATCTATTTCCGCCTCAAATTTTGTGTTTCTGTTTTTAGCTTACTCATTACAACATAGATGATGTGCTGCTTCTTTCTACTGTTAAGCTTTCATAGTTATGTTAATCTCCTCTTTTCTTTTCTTTTTTCTTTTTGACAGTAACTATTCAATATATGAGAAAGGCCATCGCCTGCTGTCTCTTCAAAATTCGCTACCTCCTTTTGGCCACCATGTTCGCTCTTTTCAAGGCTATCTTCTGTGCTCATCATTCTATGTTCTCAACATGAAATTACTTAGAGTCTTGGACTTGAGAACAATATTCTATCCTGCTCATTTGATTGAATTTGAATTTCTAGTTCACTTGAGATACTTGGCTATTACTTATATGCCGCCATCAATAGGCAGCCTTGTGAACCTAGAATTTCTTCTTGTGAAGACAAAAGATCCAGTATACATATCCTCAGTAATTCTGAAAATGGTAAAGTTGAGATACCTTCAAGTATCCCTAGCAATTTTTGGCAAAGATTGCAATAGCTCCCAGACAAATAACCTAGAATTTATTTCCAATGTTCGTATTTACAAGCTCAAAGATGAAGAGATGTTGAAATGTTCACCCCATCTTCGCAAACTCAAATGCATCTGTGAACCGTTGTCGGTCGAAGAGAAGGGGGCATATCAATATCGATATCCCAATCTCCGCTTCCTCACTCAGCTTGAGTCACTCAAAATGACCAACTTCAACGAAGATAAGATGGCCGAGATTAACTTCCCTTCTAATATTAAAAAGCTGACTCTAGATGGCTTGGGCTTGCCCAGAGAAAAGATGTCAATAATTGGGAGATTGCCAAAACTTGAGGTTCTCAAATTAGGATCTGAGACTATTGTGGGAGAAACATGGGAGACAAGGGATGGCGAATTCCAGCAGCTCAGATTCTTGAAACTAGAAGGATCAAATCTCGCTCAATGGAACGTCGCCTATAGCGAACATTTCCCCAAGCTTCAGCGACTGATCTTGCATCATTGCTACAAGCTGCAAGAGATTCCTTGTGAAATCGGCGAAAGTGCAACGCTGCAGTTGATTGAGGTACAAGGGCGGTGCCCCAAGTCACTCGTGGAGTCTGCTATTCAGATTCAACAAGAACAACTGGACATGGGAAATGAAGAGCTCAGAATCATCATCACTGATACGTAAGAGCTCACAGCTTCTAAATATCTGTATGCTTTTGTTTTAAAAAAAAAAAGACTGGTCCATATGAACAAAAAAAGCATTAGCAATGCCATTTATTTTTTTCATGATAGTTTGAGAAATAAAATATCATAAACGTTTGTTGTTTCTTCCGTGTTTGACAGGTTTGATGATGATAATGAAGATATCATAAATGGCTCTTCGTGAAGTTAATGCTGAAGAGATTTATCTCATTTGGATCCAAGGTATCGATCTACAAGTGTATTTTCTGCAGACAACTGCATAGATCGAATCCTGGTCAAATGATGATAGATATTTTGTATTGTCTATACGATGTTAAGTCAATATTAAATTTGGTGTTGATATTATAACTAAAATTTGAGGGGGGAAAAAATTATCAAAAGTGTGTTTTTAGACCAACAATGCACACCTGGTTAAAAGGCAAGTTTTTCCTTGCATATTTTTTTCTTTTGCCACCTTATCACAGTCTCATTAGTATGAAGTTGACAACCAACCATTTATTTGGATTCTGCAGTATAGTTTAGTTGGTTGGTAAGTGGTTATTAATCTAACACTTATCATTCAGATATTTACTTTCCCAATTGAATTCAGAATTTGTAAAAAGTGAACAAGAGAAGAAAAGAATTTGATGAACTACTTGAGCAAGTCGCTCTTTCACCCCAGCATTTCACTCGAGCTACAATTTAATGTGCTTTTGTTTGAAGAGTTTTTGCCTTGACTCTTAATCTTTTCTTCAAACCATGCCTAAATAAGTCTGGATAAAATCAGCAACTTTGTCGATTTGACTCCCCATCAGCTGTTCCAAAAATTTGATCCTTGGTCCTAAAGAGTTCCTCGCACACTTAATTAGATCCTGGGAAGTGCATTGCCACCCTTTGCAGGTGAGTTTCTTTTAGGCCTAACGATTTCAGAATTCTAAAGTTGGACGCATCCGTTTATCAACAAATATAACCCATAATAAATGGATGTTTGACCAAAACTTTAACAATTGGACAGGCAAAGGTTGGCTAGAAAATCCACAATATGTGAAAGCTTGGATTCAATGCTATAGCTGATGATTCTGGGGTTTAACAGTATCATTTTGCTAATTTGCTTTTCAGGAGCCCCAAGTGCCTCAAAAAACGCAAGAAGTGGGCAGAGCTTCTCTTCCAAACTGAGCACAGAGTATGTGGGGAAATTTTGTTATGGCAGAAGCTACCTCCTTTGGTTTTGTCTCCAATGCTGCAAGGCACAGAACCATTTGAACAAGTTTCTCACAGCAGCAAGTAGTTTCCTCTCTTGAACGCCTATGCTTTTCAAGTAATCCCAGTTTTCTGAATTTTGGCAACTTGTTTTCCATATCTCCTGTAGGATTTTTTTGAAGAACTTCAGAATAAAACCTTCTAAAAGTCAAGATAATATCTTCTGTCAGAAAGGCTAAAGATAGAATACAAACATTAGAATAAAAGGAACACTTCCTCCTAGTAGGTAAAGGATGACTACACTTGCACCTTTGCCACACACTGTTTGGCATTTTCTGCTAATGTGATAAAGAATTTTTTACATAGGCATGCTAAATTCAGCTTTAATACCGTCAAATGTCTGAATGGTTACTGAGTACCAAAAAACAACTTATCAAGGACAGCAAACTCAGTTTTTGTCTTGTAAGCCGGATCTTCTAAAAATCCCCTTCTACTTCAATACTGCTGGGATATGGAAAGACGCAACGGTGATGGAAACACAAAAAATTCTTGGTGCGAGATACATGCTTCTTATCAAGATAGATGAAACGCAGGTATATATATGCTTTTCAATACACATCAACAATATAAATAGAAATGAACAGATTACAGACATAAACAAATATGTCCAGAATAACCAAGATCACATAATTTGTGGTATCATTTCAACATCTAGCAAGCAAATTCCAATGTTGTTCAGCAAATTTTAATTATTTAAGCAAATTCCAGACCTACGAGCATCAGCATTTCACTACAGAAATTCAATCAATTTCAGCAAATATAGAGAAGTATTACACCAAATTGCAGTAAATTTCAATGATTTTAGAGTTTATTTCACAATTCTTTCTGCATTCCAGATTAGGCAAATTCACAGCAGTTAATTTGAAGATTGTTACAGAAGAATTTAGGCATTTCAGCGCTTAACTGCATCTCGTGAATTTTAAGAAGTTTCACCAAATTATAGGTAACTTCCAATAAACAGATAGAATAAAGAGGAAAAAACAGGAAGAAGCAGAGGAGAGGGATGACTGAAATAAAAGAAATAACAATGATAAGAAGACCAAAAGACTGAACATAAAACAGAATATATATATATATATATATATAGAGAGAGAGAGAGAGAGAGAGATAGATAGATAGACAGATAGATAGATTGATTGTTTCTCGCTCCCAAATTTTATATATATGTATATATATGCACCTACAAGCTAACTATATATATATATATATATGTATATATGACTTTTAGTATCATTTGTCTTCTTACCTTTTCTAATTTTAAGTAAAAACTTATTGAAGTTTGGATCATATTTCTCGATTCATGTTTCTTGATAAAATAATTTTTTTTCATTTTGGACAACAAATATAATTTCACCAAACTTGTAAAAATAGTTTGATGGAGGAACAATTGTTAATACTTGTCGAAAATTTTCACAAAATATTACCACTTTTCCACCAAAATCTTCATCATTTTTCATTACGTCTTTCAATAATTTATCAACGTCTTGATAGTTATCATTTTGTCATTGGTGCTTTATCTCTTAAAAATAATTGTGGTTTACGTAATAGCTCTGCAACCCTATTTTGTTTGGACATAATGCATTAATTCGATTTAATTGCATCTATTGATATTTTGAAACGACAATGTGTTGTTCTACCTCCTGACATTACTGCGAAATCAACTCCTGACACTGTGGTTATAAGTACTATTTAAATTTTGAATTTTAAATAAGTTAATAATGTATGGTATAATTTTATTTTTTTTCATATTCCACATGGCCCATAATAAAGAAACCCCTTTATGCAATCTAATATCATTATAAAAACTTTATGTTATTCATAATTCAATTTTAATTATGCTTTATAACCTTCTAAAGGTATTTCTTTTTATATTTTATCTTGTATCTCTTTTGAAAAATTATTGTCCGTATTATCTATATCAATAGGAATGTTTGGAAGATCATATGAACTAATGTTTTTTTTTTCCATGTTCTCCAAAAAAAAATCAGACATTTTAAAATTTCGACAACTTGTATTCATCTGAGGTTTCTAATTTTCTTTGGAAATATTTAGACATTGCTGTATATCCCCAAATAACTCTCATATTTGTTGTATACAATATACACTCTTATTGACTCCATGGTAAATCTCAAGCAGCTCGATCAAATATTTGACAGTAAAAATTCATGTAAAGCTAGTAATATCATCTTTCCAACAAGCAAACTTAAAATCTTGTTTGATGGTTGATTGTGTTTTATTTTTCAAGATTGGTATATTGATGAATATCAACAACTTCAAAATCATGCAGTTAATGTATATAAATGATGATACTTTTAATTTTTATAATTTTATTAATTAAAGTATATATAAACTCGAGAAAAAAGAAAATGAATAAAAATTAACATGAAAAAATTAAGTGTTTTAAAACAATATAATTTAAGGTATTTTAACAAAGGAAAATTACAGTTGACAATACAACAAAGACTCCCTTCCAGCTCATAATTTATAAGCGATACTTGTTCCTTAGAGATTAAAAAACTTTGGCAAATTAAAACTGAAAATTCGGTATGTACCATGTCGATAACAAAAAAATTGATTTGATATTTAATTTTTTTATAAAAATTCAATATTCAGTTTAATTTTAATTTTTTATTCATATTTATCGAACTGTACCAAATATTGGATTAAATTTTTACAAATTTTATAGATAATGTTTTATCCAATTTTATATCTTAATTATTTTTTTACTATTTTTTCTTACTTTTAACTTACTAAACTAAAAATAATAATTTCAAAATACAATTAAGTTTTATTAAGAAATGAAAATAAAGAAGAAATTGAGTTGAAAAGATGTTATATATAACTTTATAATACTGTAATAATATATAGACATAATAAGATTTTATCTCTATTAGATTACCTTAAAAAAATTTATTGTTAATTTTATTTTAGCCCCTATATGTATATTTAAAAATGCTCCAATTTTATTATTGGTCCAATAGAATAATATATAAAAAGATCAAGAAATACACAAGTAAATGTAGTACAAAATTATTTTTTATATAATGTAATATATATATATATATTTAAAATATTTATGTTGAAATGTGGTGATATAGCATGAAGGTTCATATAACTTATTTTTGTCATATTTGATTCTATTGAAAAAAATTAGGCTTTGTTTGATTTTATTTTCAGTTGTTTTGAGAAGAGTGTTCTTGAATAATGAATTTTGAAAAGTGAGTTTGTAGAAAGAAAATATGTGTATGTTTTGTTGGAACAAATTATAAGATGTATTTTGAAAGATATTATATCAATGGTAAATATATTATCAATATTATTTTATTATGGTTAATGAGATACATTTTTTATTATAAATATATTGTCAATGTTATTGTGTTGTAATTAGTGACAATATAAGATATAAAATTATCTAACTATGGTAACAAATAATTTTGTATTCTGGGGGAAAATATAATTCCCAAAAAATACAAATAACAAACATGTTTTCGTATCAGAAAAAGAAAACTAATGTTTGGAAGAAAAGTAGGAAGAGAAAGTCAAGAAAAACTATAATGTTCGAATTGACAATAAATTAGTATAAATAAAATTTATTAGATTAAATAATCAACCCAAAATATTTATTTTTTCATGAAGTGATTTAGTAGTGATTTAACATAAATTTTCAAAGTCAAAATTACTAAATGGCATAAGCCACAAGCATGGTGCAAAAATTTAAAACTAGATTTGATGTGTAATTCCTAGTTAAATTTTGAGGTAGACAGATAAGCATAAGCCACAAGCATGGTGCAAAATAAGTTCATGTAGGAGAAATGATTCATTGTTCTTGCAGTTATTGACTTGTGACTTTGGCCATTCTTTGCTGTTTGTTGGCAAAGTTATTGCATTAAATGGCTATTTTACTTGGATATCTGCACAACTTGAATTCTGTTAAATTGGTTTTTTATATTATGATCAAAATGTGAGGAAAAAAAATGATTAAAAGTGAGTTTTGAGACCAACATGGACACCTAATTAAGCAGGAAGTTTTTTCTTTCATTTATTTTTTCCCCTCATTTAGTTGGATTCTGCAAGATTGTTTAGTTGGTTGGTATGTGGCTTATGAATTTACACTTATCATGCAGACATATATGTTCTGATTGAAATAAATTTTTATCAAGGCAAAGTGAGACTGGAAAGTAAAATCAATGAAAGATTAAATTTCACATTTTCTTAGAATAATTATATACCAAATTCAAAAAAGGAAATGAATGCAGTCGAATATGATGGAAAAAAAATAGATGTATAAACTAATACACATCTCAATAGTTACACCATTACAAGCATAATTTCATCAAATGTTTGCTTTTTAATTGTTTTCTTTAGTAACACACAAGATCTAAACATACTGAAACATTAAAATGATTGAAAAGTATTTGCAATTTTATGTTCAAAGTCAACTATTCGAACGAAGAAGTAGAGGAAAAATCAACATATTTCACAACCATCAACTAGCCAAAAACTGTGATTGCGGTTCAAATGTAGTTGCAATATGCTAGCCAGGATCTATGTTCGTAGTTGCATTTGTTCTTCTATGTTTGAAAATAGTTTAGTTTCTGTTCCAGTGTTTCTGCAAAA
This sequence comes from Paulownia fortunei, assembly GCA_019321725.1. Classification (NCBI taxonomy): domain Eukaryota; kingdom Viridiplantae; phylum Streptophyta; class Magnoliopsida; order Lamiales; family Paulowniaceae; genus Paulownia; species Paulownia fortunei. Next base: position 17,299,694 of record CM033110.1, read on the forward strand.
AACAATTTGAAAGATTTATTGTGTGAAAATATATGAAGGGTTGTGAGGTTTATTTAGTTTTAGTTCTCAGGGAAACATGTCCTACTATAGATGTCATGTCTTGTAGGATTTTGTTTGATTAGTGGTGTCATATTATTATTTTATATTATTGCATATTATTTTAAAATTAATATAATAATTGTATGGTGTAAATATATATTTTTTATTAATAAAATGATTTGAATATATATAAAGATACATATATATATAATAATGATTAGAATTTTTTATAATATTTTGGGAAGGAATAAAAATATATTTAGAAGGATTCAACGTTTGAAAGTTTGATTTCATTTTTCGAAAAAACTTAATCATCTGTTGGGATTGAAAATAAAACAGAACCTAATACATTATATCTTTTAACAAGATTGTTGAAGTTTAAACTTTATATATAGTAATATATGAAAAATTAATTCCGCAAAATCAATTTCCAAAGGATATATTCTTCAAGCCATATTTTTAAACTGTATACCAAGAGATAATGATTGAGTGCTATTTCTAGGATATAGTTGTCTATTGGAAATTAGATCAAGTTTAGAATCCTTGATCCATTTAGCATTCATATTTAATATGAACTTTAATTTTATAATTTAAGTGAGATTGAGTTTTCTAGGAACTAGAATTTTTTCTTGTGTAGGAAGAGATATATATTATATATATCAAATCCCTACCCATATGAAAAATATGAATTAATGAATTTTTAAAAGAAAGTCTCTCCATATTCTTCTCTCTACCTTTTTCTCTTTACGTTCTTCCTTAGAGCAAGACTCTAATGAATAATTATATGTCGGAATGGAGTAGAAATGAAATGAGCATTCCCAATTCTATTCTCATTCATATAATTGGTATAATTTAGTAGTATGAATATCCATTCCATAGGAATTTTCATTCTCAAAAGTATGGATTAGTCATTTCATTCCTTTCCATGAGTTTAACTATTCTCAATCAACCAGGAATAAACCTATACTTATTTTTGACAAATTATCCTTCTCAACATGACAAAGTATAGGATAAAACTTGAAAGTCAACCTATCAAGATTTTTTTATGAACTTGAACACGAAACCACTCCTAACTCGAGATTTATCATGTTGGATTCGCTAGACCTATTTTAATATTTTAGAAAGTATTTTTTAAAAACAATATCGTCATAACTTTCTATATATGAAAAAATAATATTATTAATAAAAAATCAATTATTTATGTTTTAATTATTAAAAAATAAAAAATTACAAACATATCTATTACTTTTACATATATTAGCACAAACTATTTATTAAGTTTTGTAATATTATTATAAGAGTATTATATTTATATTTTGGTATATATGTAGCATGCATATATTTTTTATATATGTAAATATATATCACTTTGAGACCCATTTGTTGATTTTTTTTATTAAAAAATATAATTTTGAAAAATTTTATATGTATTCTATATGTATGTGTATATTGTTTAATATCGATTAAAATAATAACAGGCCCATTTTTTGCACAATATATTAAATATAATTTTATTTTAAAATTTTTCTACTAAAGGGTAATTTGGTCTTTAAATTTTTTTGTTTCATTCGTATCATTGATTTCTAATTATCAATGACATGATTGGAATCAAGTAAAAGATGACAATTCCATTCCTTTCTCATTCCTTATACATATCAAGTATAGAAATTGTTATACTCATAATTTATTTTCCATCATCATTTCATTCCTAAATTCATTCCATTCATACTTAATTTCATTCTTACATATCAATCACCCCCCTAAGGATTTGAGGTATGTAAACATGCGAAAAACTCTAGTAGTTATTCACCACCATGAGTACAGGCTTGTTCGTGATTCATTCTTTAGGATCATGGAGTTGGGGGCCATGCTTGTGATGTCGTAGTTCAATCAAAATGAGATTTGTAGACGAGTTTGATTCAAGATATGAGTATCGATAATTCTGTTGCGTATGATAGCATTCAATCCACGTATATATATATATATATATATATATTAGTAAGTAACACATGCATTGCACGTGATTTACATGATTCTATTAAATTAATTGTATTATTTAATGATATATTTGAGTAAAATTAAGATATTATAAGATACTTCATAAATTAAAAAATATTAAATAAAATATAATCAATAAAAAATAAAATATTCTAAAAATATTTTATAAATTAATTATTGATCGATATAATATTGCAATAAAGCAAGAAATCATCTTCTAGCTCATACTTTGTAGGCGATACTTGTTCTCTAAAGATTGAAAAAATTTGATAAATTAAAAAAATCTAAATATTAAACAAGATAGATATTAATATTAAAAAATATTCATTTAACGAACATAAATAAAACTACAATTTAGCTATACTTCTTCTTTAATGATGAATACATGTGGAATTGAGTGAAAAGATAAGGGTCCAGGATTAAAAATTAAGTAAAATATATATCTGATATTTAAGGATCTACATAAATATTTGTCAGTTTTACATATTATTCGGTGCACATACAACTTATACATAATATTATTAAACTACTTTAATTGAGTATAACCATCATAAGTAATCAAATTATTTTTTCTTTAATTACTTGTATGCTGGAATTTTCTTCATATTACATTTTTGTTAAGTATCATAACTTTGTGCTACAGTGAATCATGCTTCAATGTTATTTTTTTCATAATAAAACTAAAATATTTGTTACTACTAATAATATATAATGTATTACTTAAGAAAAAAATATTTGTACCTATACTCAAAATTTGTTTATAAACAATATTTTTAGTCTATGTTTTCTTCTTAAATTTGAGATGTTTTGTTTAATCAACTATTAGTTATAGATATTGAAGTTTCTCTGGAGAAAGTAATATATAATTCACATTGAGAAGACATTGAATTAGACAAATAGATACCAACATTTGGAATTGTTTGTCATTGACCTTTTTTGATTGTCATTACAAAGCAAAGTTTTATATAGAATTGTTTACGTCTAAATTGAAATGGATAACCTTTATTTTCAGCTGGCGAAAGTGGCACTCTAGGTATAAAGATAAGCTTTCCAGTATGTTACCAAAACACAATCTTTGCATCAATTATATTATTCTTGAAGTCCTCTTTACCATTCTTGTACCATTAGTCAATCCATTTTATGGGTTCAAATTTTTCAAAAAAATTATTGGATAATTTATTTTTTAGCACCAATTTATGAGAAGACAAGTCATTTGGGTTTAATGAGGTCAAAACATTCTTTTCATAACAATAATTTGTGTTATCAATAATTTCATTAAAACTGTTAAAAGTTATTGCTTGTCGATGCTTGGCTTGTCATATAATGAGTTGAATATACATTTTTATTTAAAGTTGAAAAAATAGCCCTAATAAGTCGTAATATTAAGTTTTCTTCATTATCATATTCAATAATCATCTCTTTTAGAATTTTGGATGTTACCTTTAGTGTCACTTAGTTTCTCACAAATTTCCAACTCTAAGTAAAAATTGACTGAAGTTTGGGTCATTCCTTGACTTATGTTTCTTGATAAAGTAATTTTTTTCATTTGGGTCACAAATATGATTTCACCAAACTTGTAGAAATAATTTGATAGAATGTTTCTCTAGGAACAACTGTTAATACTTGTCTAAAATCTTCACAAAAACTACTACTTTTTCACCAAAATCTTCATCATTTCCAATTACATCTTTCAATTTATCAATATTCTTGATAGCTATCGTTTTACCATTGGTGCTTCATTCCATAAAAATAGTTGTGCTTTACGTAATAGCTCTACAGCCTTACTTTACTTGGATATAGGGCACTGACTTAATTCAATTGCATCTATTTGTATTTTGAAGTAAGAATATGTTTTTCTACCCCTGACATTATTGCAAAAACAACTCAAGATGTTGCCCTTTTGTATGCATTCTAACATCATTAGAAAAACTTTATATTGTTCAGGATTCAACTTTGGCTATGCTTTATAATATTCTTGAGGTATTTCTTTTGAAATTTTATCATGTATGTCTCTTGAAAAATTATTGTCTATGTTATCTATATCGATAGGAATGTTTGGAAGATACTAATGCTTTTTTTTTCATGTTTTTCAAGAAAAAATTCAAACTTCTCAAAATTTTGGCAACTTGTATTCAAATAAGGTTTCTGATTCTCTTTTGAAATCTTTGGACATGTTGCGTATCCCAAAAAACTTTCACATTTGTTTTACATATATATCCTTGTCTACTCTATTGTAAATTTCAGGTAGCTCGACCAGATAGTTGACAATAAAAGTGCATGTAGAACTAATAATATCATTACTCCAACAAGCAATTCTAAATCTTGTTTGATTGATTGCATATTATTTTTTAGGATTGACATATTGATGGATATCAATAACTTTGAAATCTTATAGTTAGTATATATAAATGATGATACTTTTAACTTTTATAATTTTATTTGTTGCAATTTTATTAATTAAAATTATATATAAATTTGAGGAAAAAAAGATGAATAAAAAAAAATTAACATGAAAAAATTAAGTATTTTAAAAGAACATAAATTAAGGTATTACAAAAAATCAATTTTTGCAGTTTACAATGCAATAAAGTAATGAACTCTATTTCATCTCATAATTTATAGGCGATACTTGTTCTTTAGAAATTAAAAAAAATTGGCAAATCAAAACTGAAAATTCGGTATGTACTATGTCTGTTGATCAAAAAAATTCGATTTGATATTTAATTTTTTATAAAAATTGAATATTCAGTTCGAATTTAATTTTTACAAATATTATAAATATTTTTTATCTAATTTATACATTAATTAGTTTTTTACTTGTTTTCTTACTTTTAACTTACCGAACTAAAAATAATAAATTCAAAATACAATTAGATTTTGTTAAGAAATGAAAATAAAGAAGAAATTGAGTTGAAAATATACTATATATAGCTTTGTAATATTGTAATAATATATAGACATAATATGATTTTATCTTTATTAGATTACTTTAAAAAAATTTATTGTTAATTTCATTTTACCCCCTATATATTCTTTTAAAAATGTTCTAATTTTATCAATTCTATAATTGGTTCAATAGAATAACATGTAAAATGATCAAGAAATACACAAGTAAATTTAGTACAAAATTATTTTATGTTTAATGTAATATATATATTTTAAAATATTTTAAAATATCACTTTTGGAATATGCTCTTATAATTGGTAAATATAATATAAAATTCATATATGGTTGGCTTGAGAAAACAAATATTAAAGGAATCAAATGCTCGATAAATTAATGTTGTTATTTTTGTATAATCTCATGGTTCAAAAAGATAGAATTTTTGTCATAAATACACTCTAAGTTTTGTTGTATTCTTTTTTTTTGTTTTTGCAGAAAGTGTAATAACAAAAAAATATAAATATGAGAGTAAAATTGCATTTGAATTGATACAAAAAAATAGATGTTATTTTCATATTAATTTATTGAATCTAATTAAATTGGATATAGTGAGGTATATTTTAATACAAAATTGATATTCGGTTTGATTTTGATTTTTTTATTTTAATTCATTGAATAGTACATAATATTGACTTTTAATTTTAGAAATTTTATAAATAGTTGTTATATCTTATTTTATATTTATTAATTAATCTTACACTTTTTTCTTAATTTTAACTTACCAAACTAAAAATAATAAATTCAAAATACAATTAGGTGTTGTTATTTAATTTTGAATTATTTAATTTTTTTATTTTTTAACAAAATTAATTTAACAAAATCATATAATCGAAAATGGACAAAAGATAAAACAAAAGGTAAAATACTTATAAATATAATTTTCCCACAAGTTTCAGAAGAAATTAGCAAATTGGTAAAAATAGTATAGCATTTAGATGTGGGTGGATTGAGAAAATATATGTTAAATGAATCAAATATCTAATTAATTGATATAATTATTTTCGTATCTCCCAAGCACATGAAAATATACTTTTAGTTTCATAGTTGAGGAGGTTTTGCAAATATAGTCCCATAATTCGAAAAAGATTCAATTTTAGTCATAAATGCACTTTAATATATAGTTTTTGCTTTATTCTATTTTTTAGGAAGTGGAATAAACCAAAATTATAAATACAACATTGAAATGTGTCTTTCAATTGATATAAAAAATATATGTAATTGTCACATTAATTTTAATAAATTTGATTAAATTGGATATTGTGAGGTATATTTAGTTTATTTAAATAGACATATTTCACAATAAAATAATGTTTATATAGCGTATCATATATTTTTCTATTCTAATTAAATGTGACTCTTTTATAGGAGTGACAACAATTCGATAAATCGATGGAATCAAATCAAAATTAAAAATTTGTTATTTATCAAAGTCAAACAAAAAATTTAAATTTGGTATTTGATTTTTATTTTCATAAAAAAATAGTATTCGATTTAATTTTGATGGTTTATTTCAGTTCATTGAACCATTCCACAATATCAAATTTTAATTTTTACAATTTTTATAAAAAAAATTATATCTTAGTTTATATTTATTAATTAATTCAAAATACAATTAAATTTTGTTATTTAAATTTGAATTATTTAATTCTTTATTTTTTAAAAATATTTAACAAAGTAATTGAATCAAATTATAAACACATAAATGGACAAAAGAGAAAACAAAAGGTAAAGTACTTATATATATAATTTTCACATATTTTTCAGAATATCAAACAAATGAAAATAGAGTTTGACTTAGATTTATGGATGTTCTCTTATTATAATTATCTTAAAACTTCATTTACCAATTAAAAAATAATAATATTTATTTCAAAATTACGTAATTATTAAATTACATAACTACCATTAAAACTAATAATATCAAAAGGATATTTTAGTCTAGTCGAGTTAAAAATTGAAAAAAACATTTATATTTTCATAATAGTATAGATATAGATATGGATAAGAATATGTAGTTCGTATTATTGTTTATTTGCTTTCATTATCCAAAGTTAAATCACGTTATTACAAAACTGATTCCAAATAATTTTCAACTTTCCAACATGATTTTCCAAAGTGTTCTTCCCCCTTTCACCTGGACTCGAGGAGTGAGTTGTGAAAATCACCCAATTCTTCATAATTCTATGACTATTAATAGATCTAATACATTGTACTCGATTCAATATAGAATGATTTTATAGAATCCACTATGGCTCCGGAATTATCTACTCTACGATTTGGCAGCAGATGGCAATTCAATATGGCTACATAGGCCAATTAGTCCAAGCTGTCATCAGGCCGATTCAACAACAAACGAAAACTATTTGAATTATTTATCTGTCTTTAGAATAGAAAAAGACTTGCAGCTGAATTATTTGATCTATTCATTTAATCCTAATTAGTTGTTAATGGAAAATGGTAAAACGTCCAAATCAGATCATTAGAAAACGAATTATTTTTGTCTGTCATAGAAGTTTTATGGCAATGTCTTCTTCCTCTACAGTAGTCATGTTAACAGTCTTCTTCCTTGGTTACGTATTGTATTCGGTATTTAAAAATTCAGAATCTAGATTCTTCTCCTCGGTAGATAAAACATTGAAAACTTCATTCTAAATGAGTAGATTTTGCGAAACTTAATTGGTTATAAGATAAAAAATAAATAAATAAACAATCAATATATATATATATATATCCCTTTTATCCTTACTTCAAATTTCTAACAAAAGATATGTCTAGGAATGGTATTTATTTTTTTCTTTTTTTTGTTAATTTCCTCGCTAGATGCTATTTCTAGGACGTAGTAGTCCAAAAGCTAAATCAACTTGATTCAAACTCATTCAAAAAATAATATTTAACATTCCAACTTGATTTTTAACTTCTGTAAACTTGATGAATCTTGGTAGGTCTGTAGAAGTTTTTTGTGACGAGGCATTGTTGCGAAATTTCGTAAACGCAAGTGTATGTTATCGTTACAAGTAATAAAATAAGGAGTAGATTATCGTTCCTAACGAAAATTATTGAGTTACTAAATACCAAAATTATGTCAATTCAAATTTTATTTGAACAAACGAAGTTGAGTGACAATTGATGCAAATGAATTTAAATTACTCTAAAAAATAGGCGCAAAATTGAATAAAAATGAATATCAATGATTATAAAGACTTAGGGTTATGATTTCATCATAATTAGTTTGAGTTGAATAATCTATTTCATCAATTTCAACTTATTTTTCAAGTGATAGTCGAGAATCCCTAAATTATTCATTAGCATCTCCCAAAATCTAATGAAAATACCATTAATTGCTAACTCACTATATTTCTATATAAATTACAATAATCAATAATTCATTTAGTTGTATGGATCTCTAACAAAACAACACAAACCATAAAAGTATATTTCTATCTCACATGCAATTTATGGTTCTCTACACCTAGAACTAGACACATTTATCACCTCACGGATCAATATGATTAGCAAATCATTCAATTAGTAGCAAAATAATTAAAAGTATTAAGAACAATGTAGAAAACTCAACTTGATAGATAAATCTAGAATTGACTTGATAAAAATATTCAACACATCCTAATTAGATTACATCACAATCCTAGAAATGGAAATTACTTCGTGGTGAAAATGAGAAATATCTTAACAATATTCATACACATATTCAAATGAAAAGATAAAAATAAAAATTAAACTTTAAAGAGGATGGGATTTTCTTTCCTTGTAGAGATATCTTTCTTCAACCTTGGAAGAATTATCCCCTCTTCCCCAAAATTCTTTCTTCTTGTCTTGTTCTTGTTTTTCCACAATCTTCTCTCTCTATTTTTTCTCCAATCTCTCCTCCCTCCTCATTTGTAGGCTCTTGGAATCTTGAAAATCTGATTGGGATGCTCTAAACAGGGCAAAATATCCATTTTACCATCACAAATCCGTCTGACAGCGCTTAGGCGCAGAGGCACTGCCTTCACTGGATAGAGTCCATTTTCCAGTTAAAAACAAGTCCTTTAGGATAACCCTAGGCGTTGTAGCTACTGTTCACCTGACGATTTTTTTTTATTATTTATTTGAGAAAAATGTAGATTTTTGTGCATTCAATGACATTCTTCCTTTATCTTTAACTCTGCAAAATAAACGCTAAAATAATAATAAAAATCATAAAAATTTCAAAAACTAATTAAAAAGTTAATCAAATGATGCTCAATTAATGGGTATAATTTTCACTCATCAGGCATCTCCACCACTAATTGCGGGATTAGTGAACACCTACTCATGACAATCACAGGAATGCTTGCTTTGATTTTCTTCTAGGGAGATTTTGCATTTCCAGCATTCTCAATAGAAATTTGGTTGATATATTGGCTTTTGCCTGAAAAATGAGAATATATTTAATTTAGAGTTTTGAAATGAAAATTTTATAGTATTGAGAATGAGATTGTGTTTGATTTTGAGTAATTTTGTAAAGTTTTTATATGGGAAATTGCACCACTTCTATAAAAAATATTTGGTTTATATATTTTTTTGCATCTTCATTTCCATGAGATATTTATAAAAAATTAAAGAGATAACTTAGGTGATGATGCCAAAAATTTCAACAACAATTAAGAAATTTGGGTCGAACAATTTGATTTAGAACCACACGAATCACATACAAAATTAACCTGCAAAATATTGGAGAATGCTCAACAAAAACACTCTAATACTAAGTTAGTAAAATAACAAAACCCTCTATCACTTAATCAATATTTGTGTATTACTTGTCCGTAAAGATAAATTATATCTTCAACCACCTTTTATAGTAGTATGTTATAGTAGTAGAATTAGAAAAGTACCCTATTACCTTGTTGGGATAAGGTCAATTTTCATAAAGAGATAAAACTGATCCCCTAAAATTACGCTCGTCAAAAAAACATCTTATTTCCTTTTATAGAATGGGTGGAACTCTGTTTCTACTAGACACAAGTTAATTTATCAGTTCGGATTTATTCAGGTTAACTAGAATTTTTCAGGTTAGCTCGAATCTAGGTTAACTTTTTTTCATAAAATGCTAATCTCAAATATTTAAAATGTGGCCTAAACATTCAGAGGCTTAATGGCTAGATCTATTTTAAGCCGCGTCATCCACATTTTTTTTATTTTTTATTTTGAATGTAACTATGAGGTTGAAATGAATGATAGGACATGTCAAAGAATTCTAGTAACTGGACTAGATCGGAAGGCCCATATATATTTTTTTTAATTGTCTTGAGATGAGGATAGTAAAAACATGTTTGGTTCTTGTGAACAAGATCCATTAGACTATGCTTAGGGGTAAAATGTGTCTAAGAATGGTATTCCTAGACAGATATGACTGACAGTGCTCTGTGTGATTGACATTGTTCAGACTAGTTGCAGATTAAGCTTGGAAACAAGTCAATGGAAGCGGGTGGTTGGGACAAATTTTTGAAAAAAAGTATTATGGCTTCTGAAATTACAAAATCGTGAAAATGGCCTGTGATGAAAAACAAACAAGCGGTAAATATTTTATGATATAAGTTAGAATCTCATTTAAATAAAAATAAATAAATAAATAAACAAACAAGCAAAATACATCACTAAAATCCGTATTTCAAATTTCTAACAAACGATTTGGCTGTAAGGCTATTCCTTTTTTTCTTTTTGAGAGAATCAATTAATTTCCACTATTTCTAGGATGGAACAGTCACACAGCTAACTCAATTGCTATAATCAAACTCATTCAAAAATAATGTTTAATATTCCAGCTTGATTTTTAATTTCTTTAAACTTGATGAATCTTGATAGGTCTTCTAAATTAATTGTTGTATAACGAGGCATCTCCACCACTAATTGCAGAGCCAGTTAACACCTGTTAAAAAGAATTGCTTTGTTGAATAAATACAAGTTTCTGCGCAAGCAATTATAATTTATATGTGGGGCAATAGATTTTTTTATATGTCGTTAGCCTACAAAGCAATGATTTTTGGCTTCAGTCAAAAATTGAAGCAAACCATATGATTTTTCTCCATTTCTATCTGCATTTTGATGCCTCTCCTTTTTGCTAAATTTTCCAGGCTTATAACAGCGGCTATAGTATCTTAATTTTCAACACGAGGGGAAAAATGGATTCTTCCTCTAGTTACACTCTATCAAATCTTTTTGAAGAGATAATTGAATGGAGGAGGAGAAAGTATAAGATCCCGGACGAAATCAAATTTCACTGGATTGAATCACATCTTTCGGTTGTTCACCGCTATGTCTTAAAATTAGGCCTTAACTCCGACTTAAGGGTACTGAGCTCTGCAAAATTGTTCGATCATGGATTCTGGTACCGCATGCCCGGAAGTTCAATGGAATACGCCAAAATAGTGGCGTCTTTCACACAAGAGCTTCAGGAATTCTTCCTAGTGCCGAGGCTACACCAGTTATTTGTCAGGGACGACACCCTCAAGAAAAGTGAACTTGTGGCAGCTTTTATCAATTTTCTTCTCCAATTACTGTATCATAAAACAGATTTTGCTGTTGCGTTTGAGGATCGAATAGACAATCTTGAGAAGGAGTTGAGATTTCTTCTCAGCGTTCTTGGGGATACAATATTGCTATGTGATGAGCATGAAGAGGTCCAGAATCTATTGGCAGAATTTGAAGCAGTGGCCAATGAAGCTGGAAGTTTACTGCATTCATTCTTTTTCTCCATGGATCCAGTATTCCAAAAAATGGATGAGGGCCTCGGAGTTCTTTTCAGACGTATCAGCCTCTTGAAAGATAATATCATCAAATTCTCAAATCTGCAGCCATTCCTCGCCAATGCTGCTATGACACCAAAGACTGTTTCTGTGGATTCTCTCTTCATAGTTGATTCTCTCGTTTATGATCTCGAGGATCTAATGAACCGGGAGGATGGTCTGATTGTTGATGTGAAGGACCAAATCAAAATACTCCATCAAGAGCTAACGCTTTCCTAGTCTCTACTCAAGGGTATTAAAGTGCCACCACATTCAGAGATCCAAGAATTGAAAGAAACTGTGACACGAATTAGAGGCGTGGCATATGAAGCTGAATATCTGATCAACTCTTTTTTGGTTGGAGATGCTCCTCCTTCGTATCTCACCATCAGGCTCACTGATGTCATCCACAAGATTAAGCTTATCGGGACTGGGCTCCAAGATATCAAAAAAAATATGACATTGGAGCCTTAAAAGTTGCAGAGGATGTCAGTGCACAACTATCGTTCCAAGGTATGAGTAATTCTAAGCTCGATGACATTACAGTTGGTTTTGAGGACAAGGCAAAAGATATTTTAGGTCAACTGGTAGTAGAAAGAGAGCAGCTGCAAATTCTTTCCATCTTTGGGATGCCTGGACTTGGTAAGACAACTCTTGCAAAGAAATTGTACAATCATCCCTCAGTTAACTATAGGTTTGACAAACGCTCGTGGTGCGTGGTTTCCCAAACATATCAAAGGAAAAGACTATTGATTGACATTCTGATTAGTTTAACAAGGGAGCTTGACCAAGATGGCATCTCGCAAATGGAAGAAGAAAGTATAGTTGTGCACATTCACAAAATTTTGATGGGAAGAAGATACCTAATTGTAATGGATGATATTTGGAGTCCAAATGTGTGGGATGATTTTCGCAGTTGTTTCCCGGATGACGGAAATGGAAGCCGAATATTGTTCACCAGTAGGAATAAAGCTGTGGCTCCACCTAATAGCATAATTTATGCACTTCCCTCTTTGTCAAATGACCAATGTTGGGAGCTATTACATAAGAAGGTGTTCCACAATAAACCTTGCCCTCCTGAATTGCAAGGGATTGGAAGGAAATTGCAGCAAATTGCTTCGGACTACCGCTTGCAGTAGTTGTTATATCTGGAATTCTTTCAACTATGGACAATGAAGAAAGTACATGGAAAAAAGTGGGAGGAAGTTTAGCCTCATATATTTTTGATGGTGGAGACAATTCGATGATGCAAATATTGGAACTCAGTTACAAGCATCTACCAGAACATTTGAAACCATGCTTTCTTTATTTTGGAGCATTTTCAGAAGACAAAGAAATTTCAGCTCGGAAGTTGATGAGGCTGTGGATCGCTGAAGGATTCATACGTAAAGAACAGAGAAAGAGCTCAGAGAGTGTAGCGGAAGAATATTTAATGGAGCTAATTGATAAAAGCCTAGTAATGGTTGCCCAAGAAGATCAAATGGTGGAGTCAGAACTTGTGTAATTCATGATCTATTGCATGAGTTGTGCTTGAAAAGAGTCTGAAGAAGAAAATTTCCTGAAATGGGTGGACAAGTAAGTTTACTCACTAACTCTTATCTGTTGTCCGCTCTATAATTTATGTTTCTGTTTTGAGCGTTCATAATTATGGTTCTCTCATTTTTATTTTTTTTGTTTTTCCAGTAACTACTCGATATACGAAAAAGGCCACCGCCAACTATTGTCAGTTCAACATTCGGGAACTCCTTTTGGCCAGCATGTTCGCTCTTTTCGTGGGTATCTTCCCGACTCTCCATTCCATGTTCTCAACATGAAATTACTTAAAAGTCTTCAATTACAAAAGATTACTCAAAGCAGTGTTGCCTACTGATCATTTGATTGGAATTGAATATCTAGTTCACTTGAGATACTTGATTATTGATTATTTGCCGGCATCAATAGGTAGCCTCGTGAACCTAGAATATCTTCTTGTGAAGAGTCATATTGAGATAGTTATTAGTATACGCTCCGTAATTCTGGAAATGGTGAAGTTGAGATACCTTCGAATAACGAACGCAGGGTTTCACGAAGAATGCAATAGCTCCCAAATCAATAACCTGGAATTTCTTTCCAACGTTATTATTGACAATCTCAAGGATGAAGAGATGTTGAAATGTTCACCAAATCTTCGCAAACTCAAATGCGAATGCCATCCATTCTGGTTCGAAGAGAATGGGGCATATAGATATCCTGATCTCCGCTTCCTCACTCAGCTTGAGTCAATCAACATGGAATTCTACGGACAAAAAATGGCGGAGATTAACTTCCCCTCGAATATCGTTTTTCTATCCAAAACTCAAGAATGGATCCTTAATCCTCAATACTTTTATTGCTTTATTGTTTTTTTAGTTACAACATACATTAATTTTTTATATATTTTAAATCACATAAATTTTATTTTTTTAGAATTATAATTTTGAATTCTTCAAGTAACTTCTCTGTGGATCGATCTCGAATTCATGAGAAATTTATTACCTAATACAATCTGCATTTAAGTTTGCAATATTAAAGTTGTAGCAATGCACATCCTGGCCAAACAAAGAGAGGGAAACAAATGCCAATTGAACTTTAAAATACTAAAGGGAGGGAAATCATAATCATGTGCATAACACATGACTCTAAAATCAGCTAATACGTTATTTTTTCTTTTTCCCTCAAACCTTACCTTAAATCCCTAAAATCGAATCCAAGCTCCCAATAATTCCAAACCTCAAACCATAATCTCAACCAGAAATCGATGAACCCGGAACCTAAGTTGGAGTGATAAAATTTCTTGAAAATAATGAACTATAAGGGCCAGAGAAATTTTCTTTGCCCCCACCAAAATACGATAAGTTTTCCTAAAAGGGAAAATTCTTGTGTTTTGTTGTTGTGATGTATTATTTTTTGCAAACATTGTTTGTTTTTTTATTATTTAATGAATGTTTGTGTTTTTTTTTTTATTTTCAAACCTAAAACTAAGTGGGAGACCTCAATAGTGGTCCTTGCATTGTTCTATTATATTTTTTAATTTATTTATGTTGTTTTCAATGGTGGGCCGCAACATTGTCCTTTAGATGCTTTGTATTTTATGTAGTGCAATAAGTTGGGCTATTGTTTGATTTGTTTTATTTAATTTATTATTATATATATATTATCTTTATAGATCAAAAAAGTAGAACTATGACATTATATCTTCATTTTGAGGGTTGGTTTCACCGTGGTAATTTGGCAGCTTTTGTAGGGAGATGTATAAATTTTGATTATGTTGAGATTGATTCTCTAGACTTGGATGCATTGAAAAATTTAGGTGAAATTGAAGGTTTAACGGGCTTTATGAAACTTTATACTAAAGTTAAAAATGGGTTTATTGTGTTTAACAGTGACACTAAATTGCAAAGGATATGTACAAAAAACTGAAAATTACTAGAGATGTCAATGTGTACTTTGAGAATGGTCGTAAAATTTTGTGTAGTCAAACAGATTCTTCTAAGGGCAATAAGCAAACATTAGAGCCTACTAATAGTAATGATAATATAGAGGATGAAGAAAGTGATATATGGATTGGGGTAGAAGAGAGTGAAGGAGATGGGGTAGGAGATAATGAAAGGGATGGAGCTGTGGTAGAGGATGAAGTGGATGGGGTAAAAGAGAGTGAAAGAGTAAAAGAGGGTGATAAGGATAGGGTAGAAGAGAGTCGAGGGTATAGGGTAAAGGAGACTAATGAGGTGGGCTAAATGATGAAAGTGAGTATGACATGGGGTGTGAATCCAATGATGATATGATAAGTAAAAAAAATAAAGATGACAATTTGTTCCAACATAATGTAGATGATGTTGAGTGGACATGGAAAGATTATGAGAATGGCCAACAAGTGGGAAAGGATGGATCTAGAAATGAGGACGTTATGAACATTGAGGATGATTTGGATAGTACTATAGCGATCATGATAGTGAGAATGATGAGCAAAAGTTTCCTGTTTCAATCCAATTAAGCTATATGATCCAACCTTTGAATTAGGGATGATTTTAGAACCAAAATTGAGGTTAGGAAGCAATACACTAACATGCCATAAAAATGAAACTAACCATAAAGGTCACAAAAATGACAAGACTAGGATATATGCTAAGCGTTATAACAAGGATTGTGGGTGGAAGATTCATGCAATGAAGCTTACATATTAATAGACATTTCAAATAGGACAATACTACCCCAATCACACTTGCAGGATGACTTTTCAAGTAAAAAATATAAAATCTAAATTGTTATATTGGAAATATACCCAAAATTTTAAGTCTTGACCCCTAAAAGATGTGTTACAAGCTTTAGGATTTATGTGATGGAGAATAGTAGACACATCTCACATTATCGAGCTTATAGGGTAAAAAGAAAAGCTATAGAAATGCTTAAGAGAAGTCCAGATGAGAAATATTCACTGTTGTGGGATTATGCAGATGAAATCAAAAGAACAAATCGTGATTCAACTATAATCATATGAGATGATCAATCAAATGGTGAGAATAGGTTTGACAAGATCTATATCTATTCATATGTTTTGAAAATAGAATTTTTTGTTGGTTGTAGGCCTTTATTTAGGGTAGATAGGTTTCACTAGAGGTCCCTCATGGGGGTGGTATTAATAGTTGTATGGGTTGACCCTAACAATAATATCAATGTCATTGCCTATGCTGTGATTAATAAGGAGCTAAGGGACACTTGAGATTGGATTTTTACCTTTTTAAAAAATAGATTTGAACATTAAGAATAATTATAAGTATACTTTCATGTTTGACAAAAAAGGCTGATTCAAACCCTTCAGGAGGTGTTTCCTAATTCTGGCCATAGATTTTGTTATATTATTATTTTAAGTGAGAATATATTGAAGAAAAAAAGATTATTTTATAAAATGAAGCCTTATTTTGAATGCCACAAAGAGGAAATATAAATGATAAATTTGAAACAGAGAGTATAAGTTTTTGAATACGTACATGCTATTAGAAAATACTTATTCACCATATATTTATTTAATAATGTAGCTTTAAATGATTATGAACTATGAAAAATAAATCATTACCATATGTATAAGGGTAAGTGGTTATTTTCCAATATAATAAATGATAAAAGTTGAGTTGAGTTTTATTTAACATATTGGAATTGTTTGCTTTTTCTCAAAACGTAGAGTATAATATACGTTTTTTTAAAAACGCAAGGGATAAACTACCATATACCCCTTGGAATTTGATTGAATAGGGGAAGTTGAGAGACTTAATGTTGTTTGTTCATACAGACAATCATAGACATACTCACTGATAAAGCTTGGAAAATGTTTAAACATTCCAATCAAATGAATGGATGATCCCAATAGTTTCATGATTTTGATTATTTAGATCTTTTGAGGTAATGCATATACTAACATGGTTGGTTGTGATCCTAAATATTATGCTTATGCGAATAACAAGAAGTTTAGTTTTCATTTGTTGATTTTTCTGTTCCCTTTTCAGATTTTCTTTTGGCTTGCCTTGTGGCTTATATGATCATGAATTTCTTACATTATCCTAATGCAAGTGTTGCGCAAGTTCACCTGCCATTTGGCCTGGTGGTACTGTCTTCCACATCTGTTTGATCCCAATATGTGTGAGTGGGTGTGTGTGAATTTAAATAAATAAATAAATATTACGCAAGTTCCATTATTTTACTCATTGGAATTGAGTCCGGTATTAGACTCATGACTATCTATATCTAAATGGATTCTAATTTCATGTTTGTGTGGAGTTTACATTTGTTGTAGGATTGGCTTCTCATGACTCTAAATTATTGATCCACATATTTCAGATTCTCATTCTATATTTGGGTTGCATTACATCTATGTTACCACATATTTTAGATTCTCATTCTACAATTGAATCGCATTACATCCATATGTAACGTGTCTTCTTCCAAGAAATTCTCTTTTAAATTTTCTCTCTATGCCAATTTCTCAATTCTTCTATACGTTGATTCTTGGAGGATTACCAAGACTTAATGAATTTGAAGTGCTTAATCGAGTGGATAGCTTTAGTAGTATCCACCATTGAGAGTAAAGATGTGTTCATAATTGATTCAAAGGAAAAGAGCTTATAGATGTATTTGTGATTCTATTTTAGTGAGACTTGTGAGCGAGTTTGATTTAAAATACATAGATGGACAGTTTACCTTCACATATACCCAATCTCCATTATGTGCTTTATAGTTGATTTTAAAAAATAAAAAAACCAAAAAAGACGAGATCATGTCTTTACAATATATCCATGATCAAATAATTACAAGGGTTGATCACAAAATTTCAGAATACAGGGCAACTGCCATATATTTTCTCATTGATATGCACAAGGAAGATGACCTATAAAAGAGATTGCCTTCTCCAACCCAAAACCAGAATATATATGTTGGGTTAGGGAGCTCTTAAATTGCATACATTTTCTTGAAGTCATTGTTCAAAACCTCTGAATCTGATAGTACTGATACCGACCAGGATCTTGATCTACTGCCCAGAGAGTTCTTCCGGATGCTCCTCTTGTTTTTGGACTCGATCCGATGCATAATTACCCAATAACACATTGTACCTAATGTTGTTGCCAATATGGTAGTTCCTATAATTGTCACTCCAATCGCTAGCCACCTCTCGTGCTTCCCTACCACTACAAATGACAGTGCCAAGTATGCCACTGAAACAAGCACACATGCCAGCCACATTAGCTTGTTTATGATTGCCATCATCTGCTTCTTCGCCTTGCTTTCTATTACAACAACTGAGGTTTGCACCACAACAACAGCCAGGGAAATGAATAGCGCGACTGAGTCAAAGACGAAGAAAATTAGAAATGGCAATTGTGGTGCGATATTTGCCTCCCCCAGGGAAAGCCCTGGTGGAATATTTTCAGGGTCATCAACGTATTGGCCAGGAACTGTAAAAATAGCAGCAAATGCAACAGTGGCTATGAGCACAGCCACGACAGTGGTGGAATTGATGGCGTTGTTGAGCCCCTCAGTGTGCATTTTGTTGAGGCGCTTGGCAATACCTTGCACACGTTTTCTTGTTTGGCGAGTGTGTTCCAACTGATAGTGGACTTCGTGCTTTATGTCGCTCACAGTTTGCTTTAATTCTCTTGCTGGATATGTTGACTGAGGCTTGATTGCCCTGGCACTCAAGACACCATGCTCCTGCAAAATGGCTGTAATATCGGAATGTCCCAGTTTCTCTGCAGTGTCAAAGGCAGTTTCATTAGACCTGTTCACAACTCTCGTGTCAGTTTCCTTTTGGTCTAGCAGCATCTTGACAATCTGCAAAGTCAAACAAGAGTCAGGTAAGTTCTCTGGCATCTAAATTTTGTGTATGAACCTTCAGGAAATGCTGATGAATAATTTCTGGATGCAAAGAACAAGACTGATAGATCCTCAGCTAATTCATAAAGTTGAGGTGAATGCAAGTACCAGTTCCCCTGATGCAGCTCTTTAAATTTCTGAGGAACTCTCAGTTTGTTTGGATTAGAGGATTTGGTGCTAAGAATTTCAAAAGACTAAATGTACGAGGAATTCAAATAGCTCAAAATGGATATTAAAGGATTTGATATCCATAACAACTCAAAATTATCCAAACAAGTATGTATATTCTCTTATCATGGATTTGAAATTCTTAACTCCTTAATACTCCCATCTAGACACAGTTAACTGAGGATCCTCATTTAACGTGTTCATTTTCACAGAATACTTCTACTTATTTTAGTGCTCCCAGCACAGTAGAATAATTGCTGTATCAGTAAGTATATGCTAATATAAGACTCATACTTAAGATGTATGCTGGGAGGCTTGAAAGACACAAACGAGTCAAAGATGGCCTAAATCATTTTTAAGTTTGTAGTTATCTATAATTTCGCCTCAAAAAAATTCAAGAAGAACAACGGCACATGGGAAATGAAGAGCTTAGGGTCATCACAGGGGATACTCGCTGATAGACAGACGACACAGACACACGTAAGTTCACAGTAGACGTAGTCTTGACAAATTTTTAAAGTTATAAAAGAATTTGGTATGGATTTTAATTTTTTATTTTCAAATTCCTGTCTTATTTATTTTTTTATTTTATTATATATGTATTTATATAATGTTTTTATACTCATAACTTAAAAAAAAAAAGAGAAAATAATATTATTAACAAAGAATTATGTATAATTTTATATTTGCATGTTTTATTTTTAAAAAAAATCAAAATCCAAACACATTTGTTAACTTTATTTATATTTAAAGCATAAACTAATTATTAACATTATATTATCATTCTAACTTATAAGAGTATTATATTTATATTTTATATGTGAGTATGAATGTAATATATATACACATATTTTTTTTATATATGTAAATATATATGAGATAAATGCATACATAATAAATAAAAAATGTATATGAATGTTTTAATGGGATGAGTTTGAATTGGTTCAGATCATAAAATTAAAACTTAAAATCCCTTTCGAGATCCATTTTTTATTTAAAATTTGCTTCAAGTAGAATGAGTTCACATTGAATAATTTTTTCCTTGTATCCATTGTCATCTCCAAAGTCAAAGGTTCTAAAATCTAAACATCTATACTTTTTTGTTTGAAAAAATGGAGCATTTGCGTTGGTTTTCTTTTCTTTTTCAAGATAGTTTGAGAAAATAAAATATCATTAATAATGGTTGTTTCTTTCCCAACTCACAGATTTGATGATGATATTTCCTCAAGCTTCGAACTCGGCAGCTATGAAGCAAGATCCTCCGCTGAATAAAAGATCCTTTGAAGAAGAAAATTCTCCGCTGGCTCTTAAATTGTTTTTATCTAGTAATTCTACGACTTCATCTTCACAATTTCATTAGTCACTCGTGTCATTTTACTGAAAATAAAGTAGTGAACTTAATCTAAATGACTATTTGTGAACTTAATCCTCAATAGATTTATCTCGTATGGATCCAAGGTAAGCAACTACAAGTGCATTTTACACTAATATTTGCACGACCCGAATCTATGAAATGGAGATAGGTGTTTTTGTATTGTTCCTACAATACTTAAGTCAGTATTTTAATTAATGTTAGATATTATAATTAAAATTTTAAGAAAAATAATTGAGGTGAGTTTTAAGACCAACAATGCATACCTGATTAAGAGGGAAGTTGTTCTTTTCATATGTTTTTCTTCTTCCTCCACCTTCAACCATTTATTTGGATTCTTCATATAGTTTAGTTGGTTGGTAAATTGCTTGTGAATTTGTATTTATCATGCAAACTTGTACGTACCAAGAAAAGTGAAACTGAGAAGTAAAATCAATGAAAATTTAATTTCATGATATTTAAAAGCTAATTAAATACCAATTTCAAAAGAATGAATGCAGTAGAATATTATGGAAAAAAGAAAAACAAAGTAGATCTATAAACTAATGCATATCTTAGGGTAAATTACAAAATTTACTTATGAGGTTTGGTCTATTTACAAAAAAAAAAATCTATATTTTAAAATTACAAAAAAATAAAAAAAAAAAAAAATTGCATCCATTCTATAAATTACACCTCTGTTGTTAGTTGTATTAACCAAAAATAGTGACTTCATTCAAAAAATAAAGTGAAAATTCAATTTTGTTCCTACAGTATTGTTCACAAAATGTAGCGAGACACAAATGCCCTCGGGGTATATATAATGTTTTGAGTTTTTCAGGGATGTATTAAAAGTTGTATATTTATCAAATAATGTAATTTGAGCAATATTTTAATTCTTTTTGCATTTTTAAATTTTTTTCCATCTTTATTGTCAAAATATACTTATTTTGTTCTTCAAAACTTTCTCTTTCATATTTTCAATTTTTTTAATAGAGAGCAATTTTATATTTCTTTGGTATAATTTTTTTTTATTATCATTAGTAAAATCAAAATCTAAGTAAATAGAAAAAAATTGCATCACAAATTTACTATAATTTTAATAATTTTAAATTGTTCATCATAAATATAAATAAGTATTTAAATGTAAATATACTTTCACATTTAAAAATTAGAATTTTGTTTATTGAGTATATTTAAATAATTCTTAATATACAAAAATATTAAAACTTTAGAAATTTTACAATAATATTTAAATACTGATAATTTGAGCAAACTTAATGCTTAAATTTGCTCAATTGTATATCATGAAACTAATTAATATTAAAATATTATAATTTAAAGATTAAAATATATAGTTAAATTCAAAATAAAATTAAGGGTAAATCTAAATTTACCCCTTCTATTTTGGTTGATTATCACTTTACCATCTTATAATCTCAATTGTCTCATTTTATATTCTTGTACTCTCATTATATCTCATTTTACCTCTTTATACTCTAAAAAAATAATCAAATTATCCTTACCAGTTATTTGTAGAAAAATTATTTTAAAATTTTCTAAAATTAATAGATTTATATTTATATTCTAATAATTTTTTTAATTTGATTAATATTAGATAATACACTTTTCTTATATTTGACATTAAATTTATTTAAGATTTTTTATTTTACTTAAGTTTTAATAGTTAATTTTTAATTTAACATAATTCTTATTAAATTACTATATAGTAGAATATTCTTTATTAGATAATACACTTTTCTTATAAATTTTCTACTTAATATAAATTCACAAAATTTGAATTTTTCTTTTTCTATTTTCTTCCCACTAGGGATTTCAATGTTTACCGCACCCCGTAACAAATCTTTCAGCGTCTATCGTATTTAGTTTTTTTAGATTCGGTGGGTAAAATCCAAGGCCCCCCCCTTCATTCTTTCACTCTTGTTAATTTGAACGGTCTGTTTCCTTTCACATTCTGTTGGTACTGAGTTTATTGCCCTTACAAATTTTCACGTCTTTTGTTCAAGAAGAAACCCCAAATATGTTATTTTTGCTCAGAATCCTACACAGGCAAAGAACTCAGCGACGGCCTCCGGCACCACAAGTTTTCCTTGATTCAGTGATGTTACACATTATTACTTTAAACAGGACATTTATTGAAAAAAGAATTACGCATTAATAAGTAAAAAATTATTTTGAAAATTCACAAAAAAAAATAAAATAACAATAGGAGTCACGAATTTGGTACAAAGAGAATGTATATGTATATATATATATGGTAGTACGTATTCAGTGAATACTAGTTTTAAATAAAAATGTAATTTATTTGTATTATTTTTATTTTATATAGACGTTAGTTTAATTAATAATGTTTTCTCAAATTCATAATAAAATATAACAAAATTTTACCCAATATTGCAATGAGGGGTCTCCGCGACTCAGATTGAGTGAGTTTTGCTTTCGTTATTGTTTTTATTTTATTATTTTTTTAGCTTACACACTGATCGAACCATGACCTCCCAAACTCGCATCATTTTATTTAGTGGTTGGGGGAGTAATTTAATAATTTATAGTAAATATAATTAATAATTAATTAATTATCGTATAATTAAATTTATTAATAAATTGCGTGAAAGCGCAAATAAAGATTGAAAATTTAATCAAAAGCACAATATTCAATTGCGTTTTCAAAATTTTTTTATTTTATTTTAATGAAAGTGCAACTTAGTGTTGCGCTTTCTCTTATAATTACGATTTTAATAATAATCACACATTTAATAATCATGCGATTATTTTTTTTGGATAATAATTACAGTACTTGATATATATTATAATTTTAAAAAAAAAATAAAAATAATAAAAAAATACTGAAAATGACCATAAGTGCCGTAAGTACATTGGTGGCGTTGTCGTCTATTTCGATATTCATTATCAACAACAACAACAACATCAGTATCATTTTACAGATTTTGGATCGAATCATCAATATATATATTATAGTTTAAATAAAAGTTCGATTGGCCTGATGAAGTTATGGAGGTCGACTCTCCACGATTATGATACACGTTGT
This sequence comes from Paulownia fortunei, assembly GCA_019321725.1. Classification (NCBI taxonomy): domain Eukaryota; kingdom Viridiplantae; phylum Streptophyta; class Magnoliopsida; order Lamiales; family Paulowniaceae; genus Paulownia; species Paulownia fortunei. The sequence continues at coordinate 17,323,405 of CM033110.1, forward strand.
CTAAATGTGAAAATGCAAAAAGCGAGATAATAAATTCTCCACATCCAGTATCGTATCCTGTATAATGTGGAAATGCAACAGGCGAGACAATAAACTCTCCACATCCAGAATCATATTTTATACTAATTTAATAGTTTATTATAAATAGAATACAATTCTGGACGTAGAGAGTTTATTGTTTCACCTGTTGTATTTCCACATTTAAACAACGTGTATCATAATCATGAAGAGTCAACCTCTACAACTTCTTCATGTCGGTCAAACTTCAATTTAAACTATAATACATATATTGATGATCCGACTCAAAATTAGTCAAATAATACTGATATTGTTATTATTGTTGTTGAGGGTGAATGTCGAGGTAAACGATTGGGCCACCGATATATTTATGACATTGATGGCTATTTTTAGTATTTTTATTATTTTTGTATTTTTTAAAATTTCTATAATATATATATCCAGTACTGTAATTATTATTTAAAAAAATTAATCGCGTCATTATTAATTATATAATTATTATTAAAATTATAATTATAAAAGAAAGCGCAACACTAAATTGCGCTTTCATTAAATTAAAAAAATTAAAAATACAATTGAAAATTGCGTTTTCAATTGAAAATGCTGGTCACTTGCGCTTTTACGCAATTTATTAAAAGTATTTAATTACACGATAATTAATTAATTATTAATTATATTTATTATAATTTATTAAATTAGTCTGGTTGGGTGTTGCTTATGTTTTTGTTCGACCAGATATTTTGCAGTTTTGTATTTACATTGCCTTCCAACCCAATCACCACTAAAAACCACACTTTGTGGTTTCCTTGGATGGTGCCAGCTAGGTGGTTTTGCAGTTTTATTTTTAATATTAATTTTTTAATTTGAAATCTTAAATTAAATTGTCAATTATTTTAGACTATGATTTGCGTTCAGTAATATCCTTATCTTTTATGTGTGTGCCTGTAATAAAGTAAAATTTGAGAACATGTATTTAAGTAGAGAATATGTCCGAATTACTTTTTTTATATTTCAAAATTATAATAAAAAAGATAAAGTCCTTTTAATCAATACTAATGGACATTAAATTTCAACACCGATTAAATAAATATTTATTTCAAGTTTTAGTTAAGCTTATTTATATAAAATGTTGTTCTTATATGTTTGAGATTGTTCCTACAATATCCAATAACTAAATTATATTGTACAATAATTTTTTAAAAAAACATAATAACGTTGCACGTAGAAGTTTCTAAAATTAATTTTGTTTCAACACATGTTTATAGTTAGTTTGTCATCAGATTTGATAAACTTTATATTTTAAATGGAATAGAGGTAACTACCTCTATTAGCATAAGAATAAATTTCTTTTTAGCATTATTAAGATTACAGATAATTTTGTATGATTAGTTTAAGCGTTTGCTTTCAAATGATGGTATTATCATCATTTTCTAGTTTTAATGGCATTGAAACCTATAGATTTCAAGTATTTGAATAACATCAAAATTCAATGAAATAAAGAATATATAAAAAAAGCATTGTAACACTTGAAATGAGCACATATGAAAGTAAATTCACAAAAAGCAAAGTGCATGAAAATCCAGCTTCTAAATTCATGCTTTTCAAGAAGAGCCCAAAAGCTTTTTAAAGTTGATTTCTGGATAATCTTTTCTTTCTCAAGTCATTTGTTACAACTCTCTCACATTTCACAAATGTTGTGTTTCATTCTTTAAAAATCAATTTAGCCTTCAGGAAAATCAAGACTGAAACTTATCAAGGAACCTACAAGTGAAGAAACTCCGAAATAAATCAAACAAAAATTCAGAAGGGGAATTATTATGCAGAACAGAACAAGCTAATGCTCCTGTTAAATTACTTCTAACTTAAAAAAAAAAAAAATAGTTAAACAGAGGCCCCTTACTTCAGCGGGAAATGATGACCTTAAGCTCTTCATTTCCCATGTCTTGTTGTTCTTCTTGAATTTTCTTAGCAGACTCTGCCACTGATTTGCAACACAATTCTACCTGAATCATCTGCAATGTTGCAATATCCCCTAAACTTGAAGGGATTTCCTCAAGAAAAGTGCAATTTCGCAGCACCAATTGCACAAGTTTGGGAAAATGTTCATTGGAGGCATTCCACTGTGCAATTTGTAGATTATCTAGTTTCAAGAATCTGAGTTGTTCAAACTCCCCATCACTTGTATTCCACTGTTTTCCCTCCATCGAAACTTTTAGCAATTTCAGGACCTCAAGCTTGGGCAATCTCCCAATTATGGACACTTCTTTCCAAGACAATTTGAACCTAGACAGAGTGAGCTTTTTCAGATTCAAGGGAAAGCTGAGGACATCAGAAAGCCAATTCACCTGACCTTCAAGAGATATATTCAGTGATTCAAGCTGTGTAAGAAAGTCTATCACAGGATAGAAACAGCGATTCTGAGAGGAATCTTTCGACACAATGAACGAGCATTTCAGTCTACGCAGATTGGGGAAGTTTTTCAAGATTCTATCATCCCTCCCATGATTAATACGCAAGAAAGAAATGGATTGAATCTTATTGTTTTGGAAGCCCTTATTCTTAGTGGTCTGGTCATATAAAGAGTAAGAAAATTGAATACGACTTGGGAAATGCACATATTGCAACTTCGGCATCTTTAGGAGGGCCTCAGAGATCCTTCCTCCTCTTCGCACCACAAGTACTTGTAGGTTCACAAGGCAGCCTATTGATGTGGGCAAGTATTCAACTTCCAAATAACTCAAGTGAATTAGTAATCCAATTCCTTGTAGATCGCTTTGCTCAGACAGCTGCAATACCCTGAGAGGTTTCAAGCTCGCAAAGATAACAAAGCTATTATTGGGGGAGAAGCCCAACAGCGAGCGGACACATAAGCCAAACAGAAGGCGTCTTGAGGTTGAATTCAGTGAGCTGGAGACTGAGAATTCTCTGGCAAATCAAAAGTACCAAGAATTGTCCTAGATCATTATAGATAGTAACCGCATAATAACATGAATCATAAGCAGCAATAGCAACATTATCAAAACATTCAATGATCACTAGTAAGCTCAAAATTTTGGGGGGTGGGGGGGGAAGGAATGAAGCTGAAGAAAATTTGAGTTTACTTACTTTCCAATCAAATCTAGGAACTTTTCCTTTTCGGCCATTCTCAAGCAAAAGTCGTGCAGTAGATCATGAATACTACAAGCTTTGACTCCACCGTCATATTTTCTTTTGGCAACTATTATCAGGCTTCTATCAATTAACTCCATTAGATATTCCTGTCCCAAGTCCTCTAAGCTCTTCTTCTCCTCTTTACGTATGAATCCTTCAGCAATCCAATGCGATATCAATTTTCGAACTGGGATTTCTGTGTCTTCAGGAAACGCTCCAAAGTAAAGAAAGCATAGTTTCAAATGCTCTGGCAAATGCTTGTAACTAAGTTCCATTATGTTCAGGCTCTGCATTGGATCTTCAGAAATGAGAGAAGTCATACTTCCAGCAACTTCCTTCCACAAACTAGCTTTCTTCTCCATTTTTGCAAGAAGTGCGGCTATTACAACTACTGAAAGTGGTAATCCCTGACAACGTGCTGCAATTTCCATTCCAATGTCCACTAATTCTGGAAGGCATTCTTCTTTTGCAAACACCTTCCTCTTTAACAATTCCCAACATTGACCTTCTGACAGAAAGGGAAGGGCATGAATACTACTGTTGGCCGAAGCTTGTGAAGCCACGTCATTTCTCCGACTCGTAAACAATATCCTACTACCATTTCCATCATCCGGAAAAGATCTTCGCAAATCATCCCAAGCGTTTACGTCCCATATATCATCCATGATAATGAAGTATCTCCGCCCTTTTAAACATTTGTAAAGCTCTTCGGCCAAACTTTCATCTTCCATTTTCATTATCTTTTCACTCTCAAGCTCACTTACTGAACTCAGAATGCCAATCAACAGACTTCTCCTCTTATATGTTTGAGAAATGACACACCAGGCACGCCTGTCAAAGTGATAGACAACAATGGGGTCATTGTAAAGTTTATTGGCTAAAGTTGTCTTACCAAGTCCAGGCATACCAAAGATGGATATAATTTGTAGGTCTTCTGGTCCTCCAACTAGTTGTTTTAAAATTTCTATTGCCTCAACTTGGAAGCCGACAATAACATCATCAACTAGAGGATGCCTCTTAATTAGTGATGGGACTAACTCGCCTGGATCTTCTGCGAATCTCTTAACGCCAATGTCATAACTCTTGTTGATTTCTACAAGCTCCGTCGTAATAAGTTTAATCCTGTTGTTGGCGTTGATGATGGCATTGGAGAGCTCAACTGTGAGAGACCAAGTTGATGCACCTCCAATCACAAATAAGTTAATGATGTTCCCAGCATCGTATGCCACTCCCCTGATTTTGGTGACAAGTTTTTCGAGTTCCCCATGCCCTCCCTGTTGACCAGCAGACTCTACTTCCATGATAAAGGATCGCAAGGACATCAACCCCTCACAAAGTGTTGTGATTTGATCCTTCACATCAACATGAATCATATCAGCCTTGCGATGCAGTACGTCCTGCAAATCCTCAACGAGAAAATGAAACACAAACGGCGAGACCACAGCAGGGCTGCTTGGACTCACACGACTTGGCAGCTTCGAGACTAGCGCAAGGCAATGCCGTTTGATCTTTGCGTTCACGAACTCGATTTTTCTCGACAAATCTTCAAGTCCCAGATCAATTCTGGCCTCCTTTGCTCCATCCGTGGTGAAAAAGGAGTACAAGAAGCTCCCTGCTTGGTTGGCCACATCATTGATTTCTGGCAAGAGATTCTCGAGCCCATCAATCTTATTGCATTGGCGTGGTGTGTTGTCCAGAAAGATGAAAAGAAATTTCAGCTGCTTCTCTAAAATCTCGATTTCTTTCTTTACAGGAACTATCAGGCCTGTACTATTGCACAGGTTCAACTCTTTTATAGTTTCAAGCATGAATCCAATGAAGTCCGCGACAAGTAATTCATTGCTTGGAGTGGGAGTAGATGATTCAGGCATTGATGGACCAAGCCTGGGGCCTTTGAAGAGTTGGCTGAGCTTATCAGTGAAAGACACCATTAACTTGAGGTGGCATCTTGAGCTTGAATATCGCACCATTCGCACAGCTACGCGTTCGAGCTCGTCCCATAAATTCCAGTAACTCTCATGCCGGTATTCGGGGACCGATCCTATTAAACGACGGAGAAGTGCATAAAAATGTGGGCTATTCCAGGGAAAGTGTTCATTTGCATTGGCCATTGACCCCGGAAAATCTTCTGCAATAATAGTTAGATTTCCGTGAGAGGGAGCTTTATCTTTGTGAGAGGGAGCCATTTCTAACCCTCCTGGACCAAGGGGCCGGAAAGTACAACTATGGCAATGCCTTTCAATCCTGCTTTGACTGTTGTAATGATTTGCTCCCTTCACTCCTATTTTTATCATTATCTCGGAAATACCTACCACTAGCAAACAATAATCTTATACCAACCAAGGAGGACACTTTTCAATTCTTTAATTAATATAATTTGCTCTTTACCCAATGTGTTGAGATAAGCAAATGAACGAATTTCAAGACAATTTAGTCCCGTTTGTTTTGAGATAAGCAAATGAACGAATCTCAAGACTATTTAGTCCCGTTTTTTTTATTTCTAAAAGGTATTTTTCTATCTTTTATTATTTAAAATTTTAAAATTATATTTATTTTATTAAACCTATAATTTATTTTTTTAAAAATATATTAATATTTTATATCTTTATATATATATATATATTTTAAAAATTAATTTTAAATTTATTAATATATTACATCATTCCATATTTAAAAAAATATCATATTTCAAACATATACAGCCAACATAAAAATATAAATAATTTAAATATATTTTTTATTTTTATATAAAAATTTAATAAAAATATTGAAAATTTTAAAAATATTGAAAATTTGAATATGAAATCAAACAGCCTCTTAGTTGTTACTTTAATAATTTCCCAATGTATTGGGAAATTGTTGTCACATGGTACAAGCTGTGTTTTCAAACACGACAATGGTACTGAAACTCTATTTTTTAATCTACACGTTTCGATTTACGTTTTATTTTAGTAGCGAAAATTTTATATGCCGTAAGCTCTTGCTTTCTTATTCAATAGTACTTATTTTTATGTTAAATTTTTAATGAAATTTATTTATCTTATAAAAAGAAACCAAAATAATTAATACTTGTTTAAAATCAAAAGTCTATTGGTCGATATTATTGCAAGATCACAATAATATTGCAAAATCACAATAATATGGTGTGATATTTTTTATTTGATTTTAGAGTGTGATTTTATTTTATTTTTTTACTTATTCACATGTCCAATTTACCTATATAATTAAATGTTCATTATAATATCAAATTAAGAGAGAATAATATAAATCTATCAATGGATGTATACCAAATATTCAAACAACGTTGTATCTTTGTTTTTTAACAATACTAATTAATCCCCTCTCCCAAAATAAAATATAAAAAATAGCTCAAAATCAAACTTGAAAAATATTTAGTGTCAAACAATAGAGTTTTTTCAGAATTATTTTCAATATATATTCTTCTCCATATCAAAAGCAATATATGGATACAATTATATTCTAAAATAAGGAAACAAATTACAATCATATCCAAAAAATTAGGAAAACAAATTGTTTCTATATTTATCTACAACATTAGTCAATTGTTGCAAATTTTGTGAACATAAATGCACATTATCGTTAACAATTAATAAAATGATGAGTAAGTATCATTCCCACGAGAACTGTTGAATTATTAAATAACGAAATCATGTTAACTCTAATTTTATTTGAATAAATAAAATTGAGTGTTTTTTATTACAAAATAAATCTAACTAAACTAACTAATAATCAAAATCAATTAAAAATGAAATTCAATAACTAAAAGATCTAGGGTTATGATTTCACCTTAATTAATTCGAATTGAATAATTTATCTCATTAGTCTCAATTTATATCCCAAGTGATAGTAAAAAATTTCTAAATTATCTACTAGTGACTCTTGAGATTTAACTAAAATATTATCAATTGCTAACACACTATATTCTTATGTGAATTACAACGATTAATAATTCATTAGGTTCTATCAATTTCAAACAAGACTACACAAACCATACAAGTATATTCCAATCTCACATGCAATTTATGATTTTCTACACATAGAACTAGACACATATATCACCTCCCGTGTCAATATGATTGACAAGTCATTCAATTGGTGGCCAAGTAATTGAAATATTAAAAACCATGTAAAAACTCAATTTAAAAAATAAATCAAGAATTGAATTGATAAAAATATTCAAAACATCTTAATTAGATTATATCACAACCTTAGAAAAAGAAATTAGTTTATGATGGTAAAATGAATAATAACTTAATAATATTCATGAACATAATTAAAGAAAGAAAAATGAAAATAAAATGGAACTTGGAAGATGATGAGTTTCTTCCTTTGTAGATGTCCTCTTCTCACCTCTTCTTCTTCTCTTATTCTTTATTCTTTTCTTGACTTGTTTTCTCTTATTTCTCTCTCTCCCCCCAGCCAATAAAACTGATTTGGAGGCTTTTAAAATATTAAAAATCAAATGAAAAATGCCCTAAAGAGGGCAAAATATCCATTTTAGCCTTATTTGTTCGCCTGGCAGCACCTACTAGAATGCCACTATTTTCTAGTAGTTGTAGCGCATAGATACTGTAGCTACTGGACTCATACGATTTTTTTTTTTAAAAAAAAATATATGATGAATATAGATTTTAGTATATCCAACCAACATTCTTCCTTTATCTTCAAATCTGCAAAAGAAATAATAAAAAAATAATAAAACTAACAAAATTTTAAAAAATTAATCAAAAAGTTAAGCAAACAGTATTCAATTAATGAGTATATAACTCACTCATCATCAACTAACCAGATTTCTAGAATTAATGACAGAATCAATCTAATGTTACATATAGCTCATGCTAACACTCCCCCTCAAGTTGATGCATAGATGTCTATCATGTCCAACTTATCAATTATGCCATAAAACACCTTCCCTGGAACTACCTTTGTGAGCATATCTGCTAGATGACTCTCGGATTGACTAAATGAAAATTGTATAGTCTTTTCATAGAGGTGCTCTTTGATGAAATGATGATCAACTTCAATATGTTTAGTGCGATGACGTTGAACAGGATTTTGTGCAATTTTGATGGCTGTCATACTATCACAGTGAAATTTCATAGGTTTAGCATATTCAATCCATAAGTCTCTCAGTATATTCCTTATCCATAACAATTCATATATACCATGAGCCATACCTTGAAATTCAACTTCAGCATTTGATCTTGCTACTACTTTCTGCTTCTTGCTTTTTCAGGTGATGAGATTAACTTTCACAAAAGTAAAGTAGCTAGATGCGGACCTTCAAGTTATTTGATCACCTGCCCTAATTAGAATATGTGTATCCTTCCATGCTAGAAATACTATTTTTTAGAACAATAAAAATTTTCCTGGAGCACTCTTCAAGTATCTTAAGATTCGATAGACCACTTCCATATGTTCTTCACTCAGTGCATACATGAACTAGCTCACCGCATAAGTTATATTTGGCTTTGTGTGTGATAGGTAGATTAATCTTCCAACTAACCTCAGATAACGACCCTTGTCTGCTGGATTTTGATCTGGGAGAATTGTTGCAAAAATTCATGAACGCAAATACACGTTATCATATACAAGTAATAAAATAATGAGTAAGTATCGTTTCCACGAGAATTGTTGAATTATTAAGTATCGAAATTATGTTAACTCTAATTTTATTTGAATAAATACATTTTTGTATTTTTGTTTATAAACTAAATTCAACTAAACTAAATTAATGATAAAAAGCATTTAAAGATAAAATTCACTAACTTAAAAGCCTAGGGATATGATTTCACCATAATTACTTCGAATTGAATAATTTATCACATCAATCTTAATTTATTTCTCAAGTGATAGTTGAGAATCCCTAAATTATCCACTAGCTTCTCCCAAGGTCTAATGCAAATATCATCAATTACTAATACACTATATTCATAAATGAATTACAACAATCAATAATTCATTAGGTTTTATGAAATTTCAAACATGACTACACAAACCATGTAAGTATATTCATATTTCACATGCAATTTATGATTTTCTACACATAAAACTAGACACATATATCACCTCCTAGGTCGATATGATTAGCAATTCATTCAATTAGTGGCCAAGTAATTGAAAGCAGTAAGAACAATGTAGAAAACTCAACTTGAAGATAAATTGAGAATTGAATTGATATAAATATTCAAAACATCATAATTAGATTACATCACAACCCTAGAAAAAGAAATTAGTTCATGATGGTAAAAATGAATAACAATTTAACAATATTCATGAATATAATTAAAGAGAGAAATAGGAAAGATAAAAATAAAACTTAAAAAAGGATTAGTTTCTTCCCTTGTTATGTCTTCTTCCTCAATTTTGGGAGAAATCTCTCATTCTTCTTGTCTTCTTATCTTCTTTTCTTTCTTTTATTGGTTTGTTCTCTCTTGTCTCCCCCCTCTCTAACTGATTTCTCATTTCGGAGGCTTTTGAAATCTTTAAAATTGGATGTGGGATACCCTAAAGAGGGCAAAAATTTCACTTGACCCTACTTTTCGCTTTTTAGCGCCTAGGCACTGACTAGTGAAGCCTAGGTGCCATGCTTTCTGTTTTGGTGCCTAAGCGCCCTGTTTTAGTGTTTAAGCACCCTATTTTGGCGTATATGCACCATGATTTCTATTTTCTTTGGCGCCTAGGTGCCCTGTTTTGGAGCCTAAGAATTGTTGCTGCAGCTTTCCTCTTTCCCTAATAGTATTCATCCCTTTACAACTAATTTTAGACATCTTTTTAGGATGAATTGAATTTTTATATCTTCTAAGGAATTGTATCTCAATGTCTTATCTTTCTATATCCACTTGAATCAATACGATATGAAATCTTCAAAAAGAGTTATGACTATAATACTAAAATATATCATACTAGAATGTTTCAATCAAGTGTAGACTCTTTAACCCAATTTGTCTCATTGCAATCGAAAGAAATAGAATTTGTGATGAACATAGAAATTATAGATATATCTTTTGGACTTCTAATGGTTTAAGAATTAAGTCAAAATAATATTTGAGTAAAGAGTTATGATTGAAATACGAACACTGCCCATAATAGCATTTTAACGAGGGTTCTTCTAAAATTTAACCAAATTTTGTGTTTCTTTCTATTTTTTTCTCTTTTTGTCATTACCTACAAAATTTAAAACTAAATGCATGAAAAGTAATATAAATACTTAAAAATAAATCAAATATTAATTAAAAGACATACAAATTATTGGTATAAAACTAACTCAGCAAATACTCCCAAACTTAAATATTTGTTTGTCCTCAAACAAAAGAAAGAAGTAAAACAAGTAAAATATCAAGTAATGATCACAACCTACTAACCAAATGAGCTTTGAAAAACATTGTGAGTTTATAACTCGAGAAAATCTCAAAATATTATCAAAATGCACGATTTCAACTCAAGTGGCCAATTCACCCATTTTTAAATCCTTTGAGTGTGTGTGTGTAGCCTCTTACATCTAACTTTTTGCTACTCAAATTGATTTGTGCAAACTCAATAAAATTATTAATTTCTTATTTATGTATTTTTGAATTCTATATGCTTATTTTTTATGTCACTCTCCACTAATGTAGACTTAACACAACATCAAAGATCATTAAGACTTTGAAAACTTGTAATGTGTGGCTAAGGTAATACTAGGATAAAAGTCAATATAATGACTCAAATTACTCATAACACACAACTATTCTAGAACCTTGTTAATGAGCACCACCATATTTTCATCTCACAACTTCACAAACCTTTATTCTTTTGATTTGTTATACCACTTTATTGGTTAAACTCTCATTTTTGTTGTTTTTTTCACATTTTTTTTTGAAGTGATACATCTCCAAACTTTATTTATTTTTATGAACAATGGGTGTTGCACTCTTTTCTCATCTTTCTTTACATTTTTTTTCTTTTCGGGAGTTTTTTACAAATCATCACCTCTTTTTTTTTTATAAACTACTTTTAATGCTCAAAATGATGTTACTAGAATAATCATGAGTTGAGTATGGGGTAATATATAAGATAAAAAAAATATTTCAATTCTTTGATTGAGGTTGATTTGTTGGGTGACAAATAAAATGGCTCAACAGGTTCAACGGGAGATACTAGGGATTATGTATTATAAACAGAGTGGCTTGAAAGACTCAAATAGTCTAAAATAGTCTAAATCACTTTTCTAATGTTATGAAGCCTAAGATTTCGCCTCGAATGACAATCAAACAATTTCTAAAATTATATAAGATCGCAAAAAAAAAATTATCAAGTTCACATAAACTTTTTCTAAGCATGCAGAAAATCCAAATATTCAAGGCTATGTGCTCAATATGCCAAAGGATTAGAAGAAAAGTAAAAATTACCACAAGAGTCAAGCACATACATAAGCACAATATTCATCAATTTTCAAAAATTATAAACAAACAAAATCAAATGAAACACATATATCTACCCCAAAACATAGAACTAACATTATCCTCAATGTTAAATAAAGAAAGATAAACCATAGAAGACTTTTCTAAATAGTGTTAGTTCGCATCAACTTCATCATCATCCTCTTCAAGAACATTGATGAACATGCATTCATTAGTTAGTAGCATATCACTCTTTATCTTACAAATCCTCCCTTAAACTTGAGTTGGGTCTTGAAATAAAAGCAAATAAAAAATCATCAAACTAAAATAAAAAATGAATATTAAACAATTAAATAATAAAAAAAAAAATATAAAACACTTGGGTTGTCTCCCAAGAAGCGCTTGATTTATAGTCTTTAGCCGGACTTTTTCTTTGCTCATACGAGGTCCAATAATAAGTGTTTCTCATGTCATGTCTTTGTATGCTCCAAAAGTGGAGGTGATGCCCAAAGATAAGCATATTAAGTATAATCCAGCATGGGATTAAGTGCCCTTTGTATATTATTGAATGTATGCCGATGACCAAAAATAGTTGTCCTTGTGTGAGAGAGATATTTCTATCATTTTCAATGTCAGGAATGATGAAATCTATATGGATAATAGATTTGTCAACATCCTTAAATACAACTTTATTTTCTACCATAGAATGCTATAATGATCAATCTACCAACTCGTGATCCTCCAATTGATCCTTATGCGATGAGATTCCCATATCATCCTACACAACATTTGATATATGCTTGTTATTTTATAGAAAATGGGGATAAGAAACTTCGAGTGATGGCTTTTGAGATGCGTTTGGTTGAATATTTTCTTGATCTTCTCTATTCTCCGTTAGTGGTATTTGTGTTGATATCACTTGTTTATCTTTCATCAGTTTTCTAATCCACAAGACAGTTTCAATCTATTAATTACTTAGCAAATTAACATTCCAATATTCTTTTCTCCGCTAGAGGTATTTATATTGATACATCTTATTCATCCTTCATCAGTTTTTCAATCTACAAGATAGTTTCAATCTTTTTATTACTTAGCAAATTAGCATCACAATGTTCTTCGCTCTCTCCATTTGCCTCAGTTGTGTAAGGCAAAATTTGTTGTGATGGATTACTAGGTTGAGTTTGCAATAAGATTTAGTCGGTAATACGTTCGAATTGAGCTAAAACTTCTTCAAGGCTTCACTTATTCTCTAATGGTGGATAACTAAGTGCATGCCATATCATATTCTCATTCTTGATAAGTGTTGGAGAATGGAAAATTTTGCAGTTGGTTGTAATTCCACCCATATTCAGCATGCTCGATATATGGTGATGCAAATCAATTGCTCTCTTAGTATTATGTTCTTGTTTGAAAACCACCATATGACTCACATACCTGAGTAGTCAATGCATTAATGACATATTCTCGATTAATTCCAAAGTCCTGAGTTGAAACTTGATTTGTCATATCATATTCATTTGACCAATAGTATGAATTATATGCCATCTTATCTACCATTTTCGGTTCATCTCACAGGTACAAGAAAACACATGCAATTATAAACAGGGGCACACTCAAACGATAAAAGAAAAATAAAAAATAAAGAAAAAAATATATACAAGAAAAATTTAAATTAAAAATAGAGTTACTAGGTATCGATATTAACAAAATAAAACAATCCCCAGCAACGACGTCATAAACTTGTTGCAGATTTTAGTAATGCAAGTGCATGTTATCGTATACAAGTAATAAAATCATGAATAAGTATCGTTCCAACCAGAATTGATAAATTATTAAATACTAAAATTATGTTAACTCTAATTTTATTTGAATAAATGCATTTTTGTGTTTTTGTTTATAAACTAAATTCAACTAAACTAAATTAATAATATAAAGCATTTAAAAATATAATTCACTAACTTAAAAGTCTAGGGATATGATTTCACCATAATTACTCTCAAATGAATAATTTATCGCATCAATTTCAATTTATTTCCCAAGTGATAGTTGAGAATTTCTAAATTATCCACTATCCTCTCCCAAGGTCTAATAAAAATATTATCAATTGCTAACAAACTATATTCCTATATGAATTACAACAATCAATAATTCATTAGGTTCTATGGAATCTCAAACATGACTAAACAAACCATGTAAGTATATATTCCTATCTCACATGCAATTTATGATTTTCTACACATAGATTTAGATACATATATCACCTCTCAGGTCAATATGATTAGCAATTCATTCAATTAGTAGTCAAGTAATTGAAAGCATTAAGAATAATGTAGAAAACTCAACTTAAATATAAATTGAGAATTGAATTGATACAAATATTCAAAACATCATAATTAGATTACATCACAACCCCAGAAAAGAAAATTAATTCATGATGGTAAAAATGAATAACAACTTAACAATATTCAGGAACATGATTAAAGAGAGAAATAGGAAAGATAAAAATAGAACTTGAAAAATGATTAGTTTCTTCCCTTGTGATGTCTTCTTCCTCAATCTTGGAACAAATATTCCCTTCTCCTTGTCTTCTTCTCTTCATTTCTTTATTTTCTTAGTTTGTTCTCTTTTCTCTCCCCTTCTCTAATTGATTTCTCCTCTTAGAGGCTTTTGGAATCTTTAAAATTAGATGTGGGATTCCCTAAAGAGGGAAAAAAATCCATTTTGACCCTACTTTTTCGCTTTACAGTGCCTAGGCTCTGACTGGTAGCGCCTAGGTGCCATGCTCTCTGTTTTCGGCGTCTAGGCACTGTTGCTGCAGTTTTCCTCTTTCCCTAACAGTATCCAACCATTTGCAACTAATTTTTAACCTTTTTTTAGAATGAATTGACTTTTTGTGTCTTCTAAGGAATTATAAGTCTATGTCTTATCTTTCCAAAACCACTTGAATGAACGTGATATGAAATTTTCAAAAAGAGTTATGACCACAATATCAAAATATGTCATACTAGAATGTTTCAATCAAGTGTAGACTCTTTGACCTAATTTTTCTTATTGAAATCGAAAGAAATGGATTTTGTGATGAACATAGAAATTATAGATATATCTTTTAAACTTCTAATGGTTTAACAATAAAGTCAAAATAATATTTTAGTAAATAGTTATGATTAAAATACGAGTACTTCCCACAATAACACTTTAACGAGTGTTCTTCTAAAATTTAACCAAATTTTGTGTTTCTTTTCATTTTCTTCTGCTTTTGTCATTACCTACAAAATTTAAAACTAAATGCATAAATAGTAATGTAAATACTTACAAATAAACCAAATTTTAATCAAAAGGCATACGAATTATTGGCATAAAACCAACTTAACAAGAATTCCGAGCTTATGATTTATTTCTATAGGCGTTTCTATTAGTTTACAATCAAGAATTCCAATTTTGGTTAGAAGATCTAACACGTATTTTTAGTGTGAAAGAAAGACTCCGTGTTTTGATCTTACTACTTCAATTCCCAAAAATATTTAAGTTGTTTGAGATCCTTCATTTCAAACTTACTAGCTAAATACTCCTGTAAAGCTTTCATTTCGCATGGATCATCTCCTGTTAAGACCATATCATCAACATACACAATTAAAGTCATTATTTTCTCTTCTTTATGTTTTATAAACAAAGTATGATCTGAGTTACTTTGCTTATAGCCGAAAGCCTTCATTATTGCTAAGAATCTTCCAAAGCATGCTCTAGGCTAATGTTTTCATAACCGCACCGGTCTTGTTAAAATTAGCGGTTGAATCGGTCAAGCGATCGGACCGGTTTAATAAAAATTAATTATATTTTCTTATTTTGTTATATAAAATGATAATATAATAGATTAATTATTCTGTAATACATTTTAAATATAAAAATAAATAAGTAGTTACATAAAAATACGTATAATAAAACATAAAATTCAAATAAACACATAAATATAACAAAATATCAAATTTAAACATTTACAAAAATTAAAAAATATATATAAAAATCGGTCAAAATCGATTTTGGTCGGTTTTGACCGGTTCTGACAAACCGATCAAAATAGTTTTTGGGTCTAACCGGACCGGACGGACCTCTGATTCCTGGTTGGACTGGTTGAACTGGCCGGTCCAGTTCAATTTTGAAAACATTGCTCTAGGCAACTGTTTTAGCCCGTATAATGATTTCTTCAATTTACGAACTTTAGCTTTACATGAAGAACTACTTTTAACTCCAGATGGTAGCACCATGTGGACTTTTTTCTTCCAAATCTCCATTTTGGAAAGCATTTCTAACATCAAATTATTGTAGAGGCCAATCTTGATTTGCTACTATAGAAATAAGAATGCAAATTGTATTGATATTGGCTACTTGTGCAAAAGTATCCTGATAGTCTACCCTATACCTTTATGTATATTCCTTTGCAACTTGTCGGGATTTATATCTATCAATACTTCCATCTACTTTGAGTTTCACCGTGAACACCCATCTACATCTAGTTGTCTTCATTCCTTAGGTAGTGGAATAAGTTCATAAGAAGCATTATTTTGTAGAGCCTCTATCTCTTCATTCATCACCTTTATCCATTTTGGATTTGCTAATGCATCCTGCACATTATTAAGAATAGAAACAGTGGATAGTTGATTAACAATAAATGTATACAGTTCAGATAACGTATGAGAGGACACGTAGTTGTTAATTAGGTACTTAGTCTTGGTTGTAGGATCAAGTTAATATTATTATTTTTTTTGGAAATCCCTTATTCAACCTCTATGGATATTTAAGTGCTTTATTTTCTACAAGAACATATGTTTCATTAGACTTATCAAATATAGGATTTGTATTTACCTAAAGAGGAACATTCTGGATTGATTCTTTAGTTAATAGTGTAGACGTGGGCAACTCTAAGAATGTCGGTATATCAAGAAAAAATAATGCTTCTTTATGAGAAATTAATGACCCACTCTCTATTTTAGGGTTGCTATCACAATTATGTTGCATATTATTACAACCTTGTTGCTTAAAATGCTCATTCACCACTTCTAACTCGAAAAACTCATCATCTCTGCCATTATTATTCTCTTGTTGAACATTCTTTTCACTTGAGCTCTTCTTCTGAATAGAATTTCGAGGCACTCTACCTAAGTAATAAGGCTCTAATTCATGGAAAGAGGCATCTAGAGTCACTTTAGCTTTTAGGTTTTTGGATTATAGCACCTATATCATTTTTGAAATTTTGACTAGCTAACAAAGACACACCGTTTTGCACATGGATCAAGTTTATTTCGCAAGTTTTTTGGAATGTGAACATATATGGTACAACCAAAAACTCGGGGTTCAAGATTCGGAAGATATGGAACTGAAAGTAAAGATTGCATTTTTTGTTGAGAAGTTTGAAAGTCTATCACTCAAGAAGGTATTCGATTGATGAGGTAGGTAGCATATTTCACAGCCTCATCTCAACAAAATCGAGGCATGTTCATGCCAAAATGGGAGGCACGAACTATCTCCAATAGTTGTCTATTCTTTCTCTCTGCAAATCCATTTTTTTTGCGAAGTATAAGTGTATGAGGTTTGATAATGAATTTCATGGTTGCTTAGAAAATTTCCTAGAGAGATATCCACAAACTCGGTACCACTGTCAGATTATAAAATATGAATTTATTTTTGGTATTGAGTGTGTATCATTTTGTGAAATTCCTGAAATGCTCGACACACATCATTCATTTTTATAAGTAAAGACACCTAAGTCATTCTAGTATATTCATCAATAAATATCACAAAGTAACGAGCTTTAGAAATAGAAGAAACCTTTGCAGGACCCCAAACATCAGAGTGAATAACTACAAAAGGTTCTGAACTTTTATTCAAACTTGGTAAATAAGAAATATGGTGACTCTTACCTAGTTCACAAATGTCACAATGTAAATCCAAATCATTCAAAATTGAAAAAAGTTGTGGTTGTAATTTTTTTAGATAATTAAAAGAAAGATGTCCTAATCTCCAGTGCCATCACTATATGGTTGCTCGAGCCTTTTCTCCACTGTTAGCTTGATTTGCCTAACTAATTTTCGGTCCATCATTTTCTATCAACTCCAAGTAGTAGAGTTTGCTCCGTCTAACACCATAACCAAGACTCTTTTGGGTTAGAATGTCCAGAAAGACACAAAATGAGGGCTAAAAACTTACAATGCAAGCAAGAGTTGAAATAATTTGACTAATAGATAAAAGATTGTATTCAAAAGATAGAACAACAAAGACAGTATCTACTATGAGAGTACTAGATAAGATAATGGATCTTTCCCCAATAATATGAGAGATACTACCATTGACGGTGGAAATAACTAATTGAGGATAAGGGAGAACATATTTCAACTAGCTAGAATCTCTAGTCATATGATCGGATGCACCTGTAACAATAATCCAAGTTCTATTCTTAGAAGTTGCAGAGAATATAAATGCTTTACCAACAATACCTGGATGGGCAATATTTGCCATGGGCAGCAGTTGATTTCCTTTCGTAGATTTTACTGTAGCTTTCCCAACAATCTTTTTACAAGGTTTCTTTGAGAAGTCCCACCACTCTGGATAGCCAATAATCTCATAGCAATGCTATCGTGAATGACTTTTTTTTCCGTAATGAGTGCATATTAGGTTGTTAGCCTTTCCAGATGATTGGTTGTTTCAATTTTTTGATGATCTAAGCAATGATCCTTGTCGAGTTTGATTAGCCAACATAGCGGAGTTCTCAAAGATTAGACAATAGCTCCATATTATCTGTCTCTGTTGATATTCTCTCCTGACATATGCATATGTGCTCTCTAAATCGAGTTTTAGATCTTTTCGCAAGATTTCTCCACAAACCTGATCAAACTTAGAGGTAAGTCCACTTAGAAAAATATGAACTCGAAGCCTAGCCATTGCAAAGTGCAACTGGACTACCATTTCGACTGTTCCTTCTTGAGAGGTAGTTCTATGATCAAGTTCTTGGAAAATAGCAACAAGTTCATTATAGTATGTTGATAATGGTCGACCATTTTACTTGGTAGAAAAATATATCCGGTTCAATTCAAAAATACAGGTTTTGTCTAATCCATCATAGAAAGTATTTAAGACGGCTTCCCATATCTCCTTGGTTGTGGAGAGGCAAATAAATCGTTGCATTAGTGACGGACTCATTGAGTCATTAAGCCAACTTTTCACTTTATGATTTTCAGTAATCCATGTTCCAAGATTGGGATCTCCAAATTCTGATTCTTTTTGTTTCTCTGATGAGATATCCGCCTTTGTTGGGTGTGCCAATACACAACTCCAAAAGTTGAGACCATAAGGAGTAATTGGCCTCATCGAGGGTGATTCTGATTGAAAATGCAGAATTGTCTTGGTGTACAATAATTTGTTATGTTGGTGTTGGGGTAAGTTCGGTTGATACGCCGGTAGTAGTAGCCATCAAACTCAAAGGAGCTTTACAAGGGTGATTTTCGTAATATGAATTTTGAGGAAAAAAAGAGAAAAAAATATGTATGTGATTGTTTATTGGAGACTTCTTTGGAATCGAGCATGCTTTGATGCCATATCAAACAATAGAGTTTCTATAGAATAATTTTCAATTTGTATTCTTCTCCAAATCAGATGCAATATATAGATACAATTATATTATAAAATAAGAAAATAAATAACAATAATATCCTAAAAATTAGGAAAACAAATTGTTTCTATATTTATGTACAACATTGGTCAACTAAATAGATTTCTAGAATTCATGACAGAATAAATCTATTATTGCATATAGCTCATGCTAACATGTAGTTAAAATTTTATGTACATATATTATATTTTGGTCTTTAATTCTTCAATATTTAATCAATAATATCTATTGTGAATTGGTTCTCCAATTTTAATTGGTCTTTTTAGTCTTTAATTTTTTTATATTTATTTGAAGATATTTATTTATACCTTTGTACTCTATTTTTTTTTTTAAAAAAATATCAAATGAATATTAGTATATGATTAAACTTCAAAATATCTCGAACAAAATGCTATTATGTTAAAAAAGAAAAGTAGAAACAGTAGTTGTACAAAACTTGAATAAAATTCATAGATCTAATCAAATTACACATAGACGGAATGTCAAAGTATAAATTGGTCAACTTTAATTTTTGTATAATTTTATTACATATAGATTTAAAGTTAGAGTATTTTTTTAATAATATTCAATTAAAACTTAAATTATCAGCTGATAAAAATAAATTGAGAATTTAAATTAGAGTAGTGAATTTTATTTTTTTTTTGTTAATTTCTTGAAGCTCCCTTTCTGCTCAAAGGGATGTGAAAGCATTAACTTGTCTCTCCGAGTCCTCTAATTCAATCATTCACATCAACAATGAGGCCAACCCCATCATATTTTGTACGTTCAGTCAAATATAATTGCTTGTCAAAGAGGCAGTTGTGAAAATTACCCAGTTCTTTATAATTCTGTTGCTTTTAATGGATCTAACATTTGCACTCCATTCCATATAAAATATTTTTTTTAGAATTCACTATGGCTTTGGAATTATTTACTCTATAGAATCGAATCAAATTGAGTCGTTTAGACCAATTCAATTAGGAATTAGTGTCAAAAATAAAAAATAAAGTTAAATATGTAAAAACTAGGTAAGAATTGATTTTGTTTATTTTGTTTATTGTTTTGTATTTTTTTTAAAAAAATTAAACTTTAAACTTGATATTTAATTATATGTATGTAATTATTTAGATTTTATATTTTTTTATATATATTTTTTTAATTAATTATTTATTTTTTATTTTTAAAATATAATATATAAAAATTAATTTAATATATTATTATTTTATATAATATAATAAAAATATATAATTAATTTTTATTAAATAGATTCATTGAAAAATTAACGTGTTATCAGCAGATGGCAATGCAATGTGACTACATAGGCCAATTAGTTCTGGTAGTCATTAGGCGGATCCAACAACTAACGAAAACTACTTTAATTATTTGTCTGTCTTTAGAATAGAAAAAGACTTGCAGGTGAATTATTTGACCGATTCACTGAATCCTAATTAGTTGTTAATCGAGTGGGGTTAGGACCAGGTTTTGTTAATGGAAAAATGGTAAAACGTCCAAATCAGATCATTAGAAAACAAATTATTTTTTAAATAAATAAACAACCAAAGTATATATCCCTTTAATCCTTACTTCAAATTTCTAAAAAACGATTTGACTGGAAGGCTATTTCTTTTTCTTTTCTTTTTTTCCCTCAGCAGATGCTATTTTCTAGCCTCTACTGATGCAGTAGTCCAAAATCTAACTCAACTACGACAGTCAAACTCGTTCAAAAATGATGTCCAATGTTCTCTAACTTGATTTTTAACTTCTTTAAACTTGATGAAGTCTATGAATTAATTGTTGTAATTTTTTTATTTTTTTTGTGTGATAGGAGTGATGGCCTGGTCTAAATTTGGCACAAGAATTTGAATTATAATATTACAAATGGGTTTGATTATTAAATCTCGAGTTAATTTGAGTTTTACTATATTCACGTATTTGTAATATTAATATCAGATGTGTATAAATAATTCGATTTAATTTAGCTAAATATCTTTTGACTAAAATGGTTTTCATGCTTATGTTAAATAATTGAGCGGGTCATAACTTACCTGAATAAGTTTAACTCAATATTTTTTATCTAAGTAGAATTATTGTCTGAAAAACTTACACTAATCTTTGTTATATTGACTGCTATATAAAGCTTTATAGTTCTTGAAATATATTTGACATTACATAATTTATATTTTAGCATCCTCTTTTTTTAATTATTTTTTAAATACTTACTAATTTTAATATTTGAGAATTTTTGTTGGGCAAACTCCATCACTACTAATCCATGTTCTGTAGTATTTTTAAATATGGATTTTTTTTGTAGTTGTTTTCGAACTTGGATTGAAAATTAATATTGTTGATTTGGAATTTAAGATTAGTATTGTGGATTTGAATTTTTTTATTACATACAATTTTGACATTCAATCTTACCTTTTTTTTAATTCGAAACGTTATTGGATCCTTAAATATTTAAATCGTTGTTAGTGGTAGTGGGGTAGTTGTTGCTCGATGAATCAAATACGACCAAGTGCAACCGAGGAAGAAAGGATCATGAATCACAGACGATGAATCAACAACCAATTGCATTATAAAGTATAAAACACCTCTAGTAAAGTTTATAACTTGGGCCAAATTTCTAAATTTTGGGTTGAGGAACAAACAAGTCAATATTGCTTGTCCTTTATTCTCCATGTGAATGTGGGGTGGAAAGATTGTTGAATAAACACAAGTTTCTTTCAAGCAATTATAATTTATATGTGGGGAAATTAGATATTAGTCAAATTCAAAATTGGTTGGCCTACAAAGAGATGATTTTTGGCTTGGGTCAAAAATTGAAGCAAACTATATGATTCTTCTCCATTTTTAACTGCACTTTCATACCTCCTCTCCCTTTACTGATGTTTCCAGGCTTATAACAGCAGCTAGCATTTCTCAATTTTCAAAACGTGGGGAAAAATGGATTCTTCCTCCAAAGACACTCTGTCTAAACTTTTTGAAGAGATAATTAAATGGAGGAGGCGCAGATATATGATTCCCGACGGATTCAAATTACACTGGACTGGATTACATCTTTCAGTTGTTGGCGCCTATGTCTTAAAATTAGACCTTAACTCCGACTTCAGGGTACTGAGCTATGCAAAATTGATCAATGTACACTCGAATAAATGGTTCGATGTAGACTGGTACGACATAAAATACGACAAAATAGTGGCGTCTTTCATGCAAGAGCTTCAGGAATTCTTCATAGTGCCGAGGCTACATCAGTTATTTGGCAGGGACAACGCCCCCAAGAAAAATGAACTCGTGGCAGCTTTTATCAATTTCCTTCTTCATTTACTCTCCCCTAAGACAGATTTGATTGATCCATTTCAGGATCAAATTGACAGTCTCGAGAAGGAGCTGAGATTTATTCTCACCGTTCTTGGGGATACATCATTGCTATCTGAAGAGCATGAACAAGTCCAGAGTCTCTTGGCGGAATTTGAAGAAGTGGCCAATGAAGCTGGAAGTTTACTGCATTCCTTCTTTTTCTCCATGGATCGAGTATTCCAATCAATGGATGAGGGCCTTGGTGTTCTTTTGAAACATATCAACCTCTTGAAAGCTAATATCATCAAATTCTCAAATCTGCTGCCGTTTATCAGCACACCTTCTATAACTCCAAAGACTTCGGCTATGGATTCGCTCCTCATTGTTGATTCTCTACTTCATGATCTCGAGAATCTAATGAATAGGGAGGATAATCCGATTGCTGATGTGAAGGATCATATCAAAATGCTCCATCAGGGGCTAATTTTTTCGCAGTCTTTCATCAAGGATATAGGAATAGGGTTGCCACAAACTTTAGAGATTAAAGAATTGAAAGAACCTCTGATGCGAATTGGAGACGTGGCGTATGAAGTTGATTATCTGATCACCTCTTTTTTGGTCGGCGATGCTCCTTTCTGGTATCTCATCACTAGGCTCACCGGCGTCATCCACAAGATTGAGCTTATTGGGACTGGGCTCCAAGAAATCAAGAAAAAATACGACATTGGAGCCTTAAAAGTTGCAAAGAATTTCGATGCACAACTATCATTACAAGCTAAGAGAAATTCTGAGGTCGATGACATTACAGTTGGTTTTGAGGACGAGGCAACAAATATTCTGGATCAACTGGTTGGAGGAACAGAGCACCTGCAAATTATATCCATCTATGGGATGCCCGGACTTGGTAAGACAACTTTGGCAAAGAAATTGTACAATCATCCCTCAGTTAACTATAGGTTTGATAAATGCTCATGGTGCGTTGTTTCCCAAACATATCAGAGGAGAAGTCTATTCACTGACATTTTGATTAGTTCAGCAAGTGAGCGTGACAAAGATAGGATCTTGAATATGGAAGAAGAAAGTTTAGTCCAACACATTTACCAAAGTTTAAAGGGAAGAAGATACCTAATTGTAATCGATGATATCTGGAGTTCAAATGCCTGGGATGATTTACGGAGATGTTTCCCAGATGATGGAAATGGAAGCCGAATATTGTTCACCAGTAGGCATAAAGATGTGGCTCCCCCTAATAGCATAATTTATGCACTTCCCTCTTTGTCAAATGACCAATGTTGGGAGCTATTAGAGAAGAAGGTGTTCCACAATGAGCGTTGCCCTTCAAAATTGGTTGGGATTGGTAAGGAAATTGCAGCAAATTGTCGTGGACTACCACTTGCAGTAGTTGTTATAGCTGGAATTCTTTCAACTATGGACAAGGAAGAAAGTATGTGGAAAAAAGTGGGAGGAAACTTAGCCTCATATATTTTTGATGGTGGAGACAATTACATGATGCAAATATTAGAACTCAGTTACAAGCATCTACCAGAACATTTAAAACCGTGTTTTCTTTACTTTGGAGCATTTCCAGAAGACACAGAAATTCCAGCTCGGAAATTGAAGAGGCTGTGGATCGCTGAAGGATTCATAAGTAAAGAACAGAGAAACAGCTCAGAGAGTGTAGCAGAAGAATATTTAATGGAGCTAATTCATAAGAGCCTAGTCATAGTTGCCAAAAGAAGATCAGATGGTGGAGTCAAAGCTTGTGTTGTTCATGATCTACTGCGTGAATTGTGCTTGAGAAGAGGTGACGAAGAAAACTTTCTGAAATTGGTGGTGGACGTGTAAGTTGACTCACTATAACTCTTATCTATTTTCTGCTATAAGATTTGTGTTATTCATGACAGCATAGATGATTTGCTGCTTCTTTCTACGGTTAAGCTTTCATAGTTATGCTGCTTATCTCGTGTTTTTTTCCTTTTTCCAGTAACTACTCAATATACCAGGAAGGCCGTCGCCTGCCATTACTTAAACGTTCGCTAACTCCTTTTGGCCAGCATGTTCGCTCTTTTCATGGCTATCATCTGGACTCACCATTCTATGTTCGAAACATGAAACTACTTAGAGTCTTGGATTTCGATAGAGTGTTGCATACTGCTAAGTTGATTGGAGTTGAATATCTGGTTCACTTGAGATACTTGGTTATTAATTGTTTGCCAGCATCAATAGGCAGCCTTGTGAACCTAGAATATCTTCTTGTGGATAGTGGTCACCTGCTGCTAGGTGTTAAAATACCTTTCGCAATTTTGAGAATGTTTAAGTTGAGATACCTTCACGTAACCACCGATGCAAGTTTCCACAAAGATTGCAATAGCTCCCAAGTCAATAAACTAGAATATCTTTCCCATATTCGTATTAAAAATCTCAAGGATGAAGAGATGCTGAAATGTTCACCCAATCTTCGCAAACTCAAATGCAGATGTGAACCATTGTGGGTCGAAGAGAAGGGAACATATCGATATCCTGATCTCCGCTTCCTCACTCAGCTTGAGTCACTCAAGATGACTGCTTTCCACAAACCTGTGATGGCCGAGATTAACTTCCCCTCGAATATAAAAAAGCTGGCTCTATCTGGCTTGCGCTTGCCTTGGGAAAAGATGTCTATAATTGGGAGATTGCCAAACCTTGAGGTTCTCAAATTATCAGGTGATGAATTTGTGGGAGAAACCTGGGACACAACAGATGGTGAATTCCAGCAGCTCAGATTCTTGAAACTGGCGTGGTTAGGAATCACTAAATGGAATGTCTCCTCCAGCGACCATTTCCCCAGGCTTCGACGATTGGTCTTGCTATATTGCTCGAAGCTGCAAGAGATTCCATGTGAAATGGGCGAAATTGCAACGCTGCAGTCGATTGAAGTAGTCACCGGTTCAGAAACAGTGGCGCTATCTGCTATAGAAATTCAAAAAGAACAACGGGACATGGGAAATGAAGACCTTAGGGTCATCATCAGTTAAATCGGCGGATGGACGACACATGTAAGAAACAGCTCACAGCTTCTAAATATCTATACTGTTTTGTGTAAGAAAAATGGAGTATTTGCATTTATTTTTTTCTTTCATGATAGTTTGTGAAAATAAAACATCCTGAAATTTTGTTGTTTCTTCCCATCTGACAGGTTTGATGATAATATTTCCTCAAAGCTTGGACCTTGTCAGCTATGAAGCAATATCCTCTATGGACGAAAAATCATCTGTTGGCTCTTAAATTGCCTATATCTTGTACTTCTACTACTCCACCTATCACAATCTCATCAATCATTCTTGTCATTGTACTGAAAATAAAGTTGTGCACTTAATATAAATGGCTATTTTTGACCTTAATTATAAAGAGATTTATCTCATTTGGATCCAAGGTAAAGAACTGCAAGTGTATTTTACACGGACATCTTCACAGCTCGAATCCTGTCAAATGGAGATACGTATTTCGTGTATGTGCCGTATGATATTTAATTCAATATTGAATTAGTGTTTGATATGATAAAATTTAAAGGAAAATGAATAAAGGTGTGTTTTGAGATCAACAATGCACAACTTATAAAAGCGGAAGTTTTTCCTTGCCTACTTTTTTGTCTTCCTCCGCCTTATCTCTGTCTCATTAGTAGGAAATTGACAACCAATTATTTATTTGGAATCCCCAGTATAGTTTAGTTGGTTGGTAAGTTTACATTGATCATGCACACATATTTATATCTCTGACTGAAATCAAATTTTAACCTAGGAAAGTGAAATGAAATTAAATTTCATCATTTTTCAGACTAATTAAATACCAATTTAAAGTAAAACAAGCATTGTATTCAAAAAGAAAAAGAAAAAGAAAATAAAGAGCAAGATACAATTATCAGTTCACAACAAGAAGGAACAAAAAATTTAAACTATGACATAAAATTCAATACTAATCCGGAGAAGAACTATAGAACCTATCTTTACATATATTTAACAGCGTAAAAGAAATTGGAAAAATGACTGAGGCAGATGCAAGAAAAAGCATGGGTATATCAAGTAGTGAGACATTGAATGATAACATAGTAAAGGTAACTTTATTTATTTGTGTATGTTGGCATCTTATTATATATTCATATAATATATAAATATGTGTATATTTATTTATAAATATTTGATGAGATATACACTTAATATTATTGTGTATTATGAAATATAGCGTTTCTAAAACTTCAATTAATAAATAATAATTATGATAAGGAGACAAAGGACTGAATATAAAAAGATTATATATATTTATATTGTTATTCTCACTCCCAAATTTGATATATGCACTCCAAGCTGACTTTGCCCTCGATGAACGTTCACCTTTATTCTTGAACACCATGTAGATTAATTTGTTAGACAAATATGCCCTCAATGACCATTCACCTTTTCTTCTTATCACCCTGGGGACCGGCCCAGTGGACATCTTTAGAGTTGGTTCATTATGGACTGGTATTAATTTTTATTTGATTATTATAGATTTATTATTCTAAGTTTTTATTTTAATTTCAACAAAATACCTCAAATTTACTAAATGTATATAATTACATGAGATATTAAAAAAGAAAGAAAAATTGATATCTTATTTTTATGTAAATACTATTGTTACATCTTCAATCAGGGATCGTTTTTCAATCAAACGTCACATTTGGTGCCTTGAGGCCTTAAAGGTGGAAGTTCCTCGGGCCCACTAGGTCTGTTGTAGCAAAAGGTCCGAGGGTTGTTGGTCCACTCCATTTTCACAAATTATTTCATCTTGAGGGTCGGCTGGGGCACTACTTCTCTAGCTCTAGATCTAGACTGCATTTTTAGCATTGATGCAGGATTTTCCATAGACAATTCCAAAATAATATTGTACCTTCTTAGTTGTCAAGGTTCACCTCTTTACAAATGGTTAATTATTGTACGGTTCGTATCTACAACATAAATAAATGACATTGGGTTGTCTTTACAAAAATTCTATAATGGTCAAATCAGCACTAGATCAGAGAATATAGACAAAAATAAAAAATTATAAAATACCAAAATAAAATAACTATCCCCCAAATGAAGAGAGTGGAGGATATTTAAAGTTGTTGGAACGACCCTTAAAGTTGTTGGAACAGGGTCGTATTTTTTAGTGGTAGAGTGCATGAACTATTTAGGTCTTCTAGGCTTGTGTGCTTGGACTAGTCGTTGTGATGCATTTGCTAAAATTGGGTCCATCGCATATAAACAATATATTATAGTGTTAATTGGTCAACCTTAATTTTCATATATTTGATTACAAGTAGATATCAAGTTACACATTCACTTTTGGTTGAAAAAATCACATAGCTAAAATATGGATAGTATACTTGTTTTTTCTCTTTTTATCTAAAATGTTTTTGTTAGTATTGAAATCTTTTGTTAGATATTTCATTAGTCCCAGATTATCATATTAGTAAATGAGTGGAAAAAAAATAAAAATATAATAATAAAAAACAGAAAGCACTTTCTTTCCTTACTAAGATTCTCTTAAATTATTATTGGCAGATATGAAGTCAAAGGGACCAAAATATGCAACCACCATCAAAAAGCTAAATAAAATTTGGAAATTAGGCTAATTAATCCAAGCTGTCATTAGGCCTACACTGCCAATTAATCCAACTTGTCATTAGGCCGATTCAACAGCAGATAAAAAAAACAATATTTTAATTGTTTGTCTAGAATAGAAAAGACTTGCATGTGAATTAATTGAGCGATTCATTAAATTCTAATTAATTATGCATTTACTTTTTGGACGGTTTGCAATGACATTGGTTATTATTTCATAGGTGACTAAAATGACCAATTCTTGTTGACATCAACATATTTTCTTATCTCTTTTTTAAAAAAAATTCTCTTTGACGTAGCAATATGGTCCTTCATACTTCATTTTTTTGAACCGTTTATTTTTTCTCTTTTTCATAAAAAATTCAAAGATCCACATCGTTTTTTCACATTTTTCGGTGCATTTCCATAGTTATGATATATATCTTCTCTTTTATTATGATAATTATTTAGTGTGGCGGGAGAACTACTATGAATAAAGAGGTAACATAATGTGCTCTAACAAATAAAAAAAAAAACAAGAATTACATAAAAATATTACTATATTGTTTGAGAAATTCATCAGTAATTAATTTAGAAATCGATGAAAAATGAAATTGCTACATCTTCTAAAACAAGATATAACACTAACACTAGTGAATGTTTTGAAAAATCCTCTTCCCATACCTGAAAGATGGTTGTACATATCAAATCTTGAATATATTTATCAATTGTATATATATACATATATATATGTGTGTGTGTGTGTGTGTGTAATGATTCAAACTTTGCTTGTAGTCTTACGCAATGTTATTATATAATGACTATCTAGTTCGTAATTATTTGTTAATAGAGTGGACTTAGGACCAGGTTTTGTTAGTGGAAAAGTGGCCAAACGTCCAAAAACAGATGTTGGATTACGAATTATTTTTGTTTGTCATTTTAGAAGTTTGGAACCACGTTCCATTTCTTTACATATCATAATTGCAGTGTCTTTTTTCCTCTATACTCTATAGTCATGTTAAGAGTTTTTTGTTCCTTGGTCACAGTTTTGTATAGGACATTTAAAAAAATAAGCAAATAGATTGCGGAAAGGATTTGCGCACAAAAGTTGAGTTTCACAAAACATTGAAAATTTTACTCCAAAAGAAATGGATTTTGCTAAATTTCATTCGTAAAACATTGAATCTCGTTTAAACAAAAATAAATAAATAAACAACCA
Source organism: Paulownia fortunei (assembly GCA_019321725.1). Taxonomy (NCBI): domain Eukaryota; kingdom Viridiplantae; phylum Streptophyta; class Magnoliopsida; order Lamiales; family Paulowniaceae; genus Paulownia; species Paulownia fortunei. The sequence goes on from CM033110.1 coordinate 17,352,727, forward strand.
ACTTAAAAAATAAATCACCTCTAAGCCATATTTGTGAGTTTTGGGGTGAGGAACAAACAAGTCAAATATTGCTTGTCCTTTATGCTCCATTAAAGGGTTGTTGAATAAGTACAAGTGTGTACAAGCAATTATAAATTACATGTGGGACACTTGATATTAATCAGAATTCAAAAATCAATGATTTTTGGCTTCAGTCAATAATTGAAGCAAACTATATATATGATTCTTCTTCATTTCAATCTATCTGCACTTTCATACCTCTCCTTTTCCTAAATTTTCCAGGCTTATAACAGCAAAGCTAGCGTGTCTTAATTTTCAAAACGAGGGGAAAAATGGATTCTTCCCCTAGAGACACTCTGTTAAAACTTTTTGAAGAGATAATTGAATGGCAGAGGAGGCAAAGAGACTATTTTAACTGGAATCAATTTCATCTTTCACTTGTTCGCGGCTATGTCTCAAAACTAGGCCTCCACTCGGACTTAAGGGTGCCCAGCTCTGCAGAATTGTTCATGGATATTAAAGACCCCAAAATAGTGGCGTCTTTCGCCCAAGAGCTTCAGGAATTCTTCATAGTGCCGAGGCTACACCAGTTATTCGACAGGGACGACACCCACAAGAAAAATGAACTCGTGGCAGCTTTCATCAATTTCCTTCTTCAATTACTGTCTCATAAAACAGACTTTGTTGCTGCTTTTGAGGATCGAATCGACAATCTTGAGAAGGAGCTGAGATTTCTTCTCACCGTTCTTGGGGATACAATATTGCTATGTGATGAGCATGAACAAGTCCAGAATCTCTTGGCAGAATTTGAAGCAGTGGCCAATGAAGCTGGAAGTTTACTGCATTCCTTCTTTTTCTCCATGGATCCAGTATTCCAAACAATGGATGAGGGCCTTGTTCTTCTTTCAAAACATATCAAGCTCTTGAAATATATTATCTCCGAATTCTTAATTCTGCAGCCATTCCTGAGCAAAGCTAATATAACCCCAAAGACGGTTGCTGTGGATTCGCTCTTCATTGTTGATTCTCTCCTTCATGATCTTGAGGATCTATTGAATCAGGACGATAGTCTGATTGTTGATGTTAAGGGTCAAATCATCATACTGCATCAGGAGCTAATACTTTCGTTGTCTTTCCTCAAGTATATAAAGGTGCCTCGACATTCAGCGATGGAAGAATTGAAAGAATCTGAGATACGAATCCGAGGCGTGGCATATGAAGCTGAATATTTGATCAGCTCTTTTTTGGTTGGAGATGCTCCTCTCTGGTATCTCTCCATCAGGCTCCCTGATGTCATCCACAAGATTAAGCTTACTGGGATCCAAGAAATTAAAAACAATTATGACATTGGAGCCTTAAAAGTTACACAGGATTTCAGTGCACAAATATCGTTACAAGCTAAGAGAAATTCTGAGGTCGATGACATTACAGTTGGTTTTGAGGAGAACTCAACAGATATTTTAGATCAACTGGTAGGAGGAGGAGAGCAACTTGAAATTATTTCTATCTTTGGGATGCCTGGACTTGGTAAGACAACTTTTGCAAAGAAATTGTACAATCATCCCTTAGTTAACTTTAAGTTTGACAAACGCTCATGGTGCGTCGTTTCGCAAACATATCAGAGGCGAAGTCTACTGACTGACATTCTGATGAGTTTAGCAAGTGAGCTTGACAATGATAAGATCTTGAATATGGAAGAAGAAAGTTTAGTGGAACACATCTACAAAAGTTTAAAGAGAAGAAGATACCTAATTGTAATGGATGATATATGGGATTCAAATGCATGGAATGATTTGCAGAGATGTTTCCCGGATGATGGGAATGAAAGCCGAATCTTGTTCACCAGTAGGAATATAGAGGTGGCTCCACCTAATAGCAAAATTTTCCCACTTCCCTATTTGTCGAATGACCAGTGTTGGGAGCTATTAGAGAAGAAGGTGTTCCACAATAAACCTTGCCCTCAACACTTTCTAGGGATTGGAAAGGAAATTGCAGCAAATTGCTACGGACTACCATTGGCAGTAGTTGTTATAGCTGGTATTCTTTCTACTATGAACAAGGAAGAAAGTACATGGAAAGAAGTGGGAGAAAATGTAGCCTCTTATATTTCTTATGGTGGAAACAATTACATGATGCAAATATTGGAACTGAGTTACAAGCATCTACCAGAACATTTGAGACCGTGCTTTCTTTATTTTGGAGCATTTCCAGAAGACACACAAATTCCAGCTGGGAAGTTGATGAGGCTGTGGATCGCTGAAGGATTCGTACGTAAAGAAGAGAGGAAGAGCTCAGAGAGGGTAGCGGAAGAATATTTAATGGAGCTAATTGACAAAAGCCTAGTAATAGTTGCCAAAAGAAGATCAGATGGTGGAGTCAAAGCTTGTGTTGTCCATGATCTATTGCGTGACTTGTGCTTGAGAAGAGCTGAAGAAGTAAACTTCCTGAGATTGGTGGTGGACGAGTAAGTTTACTCACTATGAATCTATCTATTTTCCGCTTTAAAGTTTGTGTTTCTATTTTAGCTAGCCCATAACAGCATATATGACGTGCTGCTTCTTTCTGCAGTTAAGCTTTCATAGTTATGGTTATCTCAATTTTTTTATTTTTTTTTTCCCAGTAACTACTCAATATATGAGAAAGGCCATCGCCTACTCAGTATACAAGAAAGGTTATCGCTGGCTCCTTTTGGCCAGCATGTTCGCTCTTTCCGTGGCTATCTTCCGGAATCGCCATTCTATGTTCTCAACATGACACTACTTAGAGTCTTGGATTTCAAAAATATGATCAGTGCTTCTCATTTGATTGGAATTGAATTTCTGGTTCGATTGAGATACTTGGTTATTACTGATTTGCCGGCATCAATAGGCAGCCTTGTGAACTTAGAATTTCTTGATGTGCAGACACCAAATGTAGTAGTAGTTATACCCTCAGTAATTGTGAAAATGACGAAGTTGAGATACTTTCACGTATCCAACCAAGCAAGATATGAAGAAGATTGCGATAGCTCCCAAACAAATAACCTACAATCACTTTCCTGTATTGAGGTTTACAGTGTCAAGGATGAAGAGATGTTGAAATGTTCACCCCATCTTCGGAGACTCAAATGCATATGTGGACCATTTTGGGTAGAAGAGAAGGGGGCATATCAATATCGATATCCTGATCTCCTCTTCCTCACTCAGCTTGACTCACTCCACATGATCACCTTCTGCGACCCTAAGATGGCCGAGATCAACTTCCCCTCAAATATCAAAAAGCTGACTCTATCCCGCTTGGGCTTGCCTTGGCAAAAGATGTCAATAATTGGGGGATTGCCAAACCTTGAGGTTCTCAAATTAGTACATGATGCCTTTCGGGGAGAAACATGGGACACAAGAGATGGCGAATTCCAGCAGCTCAGATTCTTGAAATTGTACAAATTAGATCTCGCTCAATGGAATGTCGCCTCGGGCGAACATTTCCCCAGGCTTCAAAGATTGGTCTTGTTTGATTGCTACAATCTGCGAGACATTCCTTGTGAAATCGGAGAAATTGGAACGCTGCAGTTGATTGAGGTACAAGGCTGGTGCCTCAAGTCACTCTTGGAGTCTGCTACACAAATTGAACAAGAACAAAGGGACATGGGAAATGAAGAGCTTAGGCTAGTATTTTCTTAACTGTTATTTTGTAATTCTAATGTTTATGTTTCCACTATAATTAATAAATACAATATTAATTATATGTAATGTTTATTTAGTAATTTTAGTAGTAAAAAAACATAAAGAATTAAATAACTTTTGAAATAATAAATTGATAATAATTGAGAAATAAAAAAAGTAAGAATAAAATATTCATCACTAAACTACCCTTGAAAATTTATATGAAGTTCCATCAATGCCTGGAAGATGTTTGGCGTCCTTTTCACATTTTAATGCCTGAATAACCGCACATAGGAACTTATTGAAATATTCTCAGTAAGACACAAACATTTTTTTGGGTAAATTCCATTAAACCGCAAACATAAAACTTTGTAAGAAGTTAACGAACTAATCCAACTAAGGTAATTGGGTAATTTGCAATATTAGGATTGTGAGATTTTTTATGAGAAAATTACTTGGTACATGCGGCCTTAATGACCCAATTATGTAAAGGTTGTCTGTTAAAGGCACACGGCAAAAATTTACAAATATTAGTCTGTAACTAAAGAGTGATGTCAAAATATGTCCTTTTTTATTTTAAAATTTTAATTTAGTCATGTAATTATTAAAACAGTATTCGAGTCTAAATTTTAATAAAAATTACTAATTTGACCGGAAATTGGCATATGTCCATAACGTGAGCTACAAAATTAAGGAATTTTTTAGATTCTAATTAATTTTGTTTACGTGGACTTAACCCAACCCATGTGGCGCTAATGTGGATGAGTGAAGAAGATAACTTGGCTTTAAACAACACCCATAACTATTTAATTGATATAATTTATTTTTTTATTTAATTAGTTAAATAATTAATTATTTTTCAACTTAATGAATAACTTCAATTATAAATTTATTTTTAATTAATTAACTAATTTTGCTAACACTTAAAGAATAACTTTAATTAACTAATCTAATTATAAATTAGTTTTAAATTATTTAACTAATTAATGTTTTTATTGGCACTTGATGAATAACTTTAATTGATAAATTCCTGCCAAATTAGTGATTTTTATTGAAATTTGAAATTTAGACTCAATTCAAGGTATTTTAATAATTACAGAATTAAATTAAAATTTTAAAATTGAAGAAAAAGTCTTTTGACACCACTTTTTAATTATAGGATTAATTTTGCAATTTTGCCTCACGTCAGATGTCAATTTATGGGAGAAAAAGTGAAAACCATGCACGCCTTTTCTTAAAATTGAATGGTCTCATTTAATTTGGTTTTGAGTTTTTATGAAATTTGACAAAAACAAAAAGAAAATTTAATAAAATATTCACGTTCAAGTCAAGAATATATGAAACTTAAAATATTTAGTTACAGTCTTATAGATCTTCTCAGTATATGAACATGTAAAATTAAAATATATTATTTCAGAAACTATATTAATTCATGTGAAAACAAAATATATTACTTCTGAGAATATACAAATTTACTATTTATTATTCAAAGTCAGGATAACAAGTTAGAACAGTGTTCTTTTATCTTCCATTACTTAAGTTTAATGCACATTTGAATCAAAATTTTGAACTAATCACTGCTTTGAGATACTAAGAAAAATGTTGTCAATTAACAAATTAGAAAAGATATATTCGGAATTTTGTCCTCTTATAAAATATCAAATTATATCAATAAGATCCTTTTTTTTTTTCAGATGAAGTATGTGTAAGTTTTGAATTTTGAATACTGGTAGTTTCAAATATTGCAAAGGGGCAAAATAGTTTTTTAATAAAAAATAAATGGAAAATGAATGGATATCATCTAAGCGGTGCCATGTTGACAATTATGGAGAAACTCGTGCGCCAATTAAGTTATTTACAAACACTTAAATATTCAAAGTGATATTATTGGCTAAACTCGTGTATCAATATATTATTTGGCCCTTATTTTTTTGTAGGGGTCCAATTATCCTTCTGGTTCTACAAGAGTCCTAACAAAGACACTATGGAATACATTTTTTTTTTTACCTAACAACAATTCTCCTAAAATAATGTAGTACAATTAAAATCACGATACTTCTATTCATACAAAAAAAGTTAGAAAAACATAAAACACTTGAGCTATTTGTACTTTAAGATTAAAAATATAAATTATTTGCATAGATAAATATTTATACATACATATTGATGTGTTATTATTCCTTTTAGTAATACTCCTTCTAAGTTCAAGTTGTTGATTGGATAATTATCTACATCATAAAAAGTCGTTAGCAGTATTGAGTGTTGACCCGACGAATACCATCTGACGTTCAAATCAATTCTAGAACAAATAGATGTAAATCAGAAATTTTAAAAATATATAAGTATGTAATTAATTATATATATTTTAATAATGAAAGTTAGGTAGGGGTAAATATAGTGCTGATAAGAGTGGGTTTGGACCCTTAAGCCTAGGTGGGTTTAGTTGAAGCATTATAGCCCAATTTTGTACATTGACTTACGGACCGCATGAATTTGGCCTATTAGATATTGTATTTGTTTCAACTCATAATTCGAATACACCTCTTAAAGTTAGTCTATTGGGCCTAATTTAGGGTCATGATATATCATAAGTCCCCTCACACTTAGGTAAGCCTCACGTAGGAAGGGTTGATAGAAAGTAAAGAGTGTTAGAGCAGATCATCTCTTAGGTTGAGTAACTGAGTTGGATTCCTTATTTTTTGTATTAGTCCCTTTTAGTTTTCTATGTAGGGAATTGACTATAATCGGTGGGGAGTGTCTCATCTGGAGAGAAAGACTCACAAGCTAAGGCATATGTTTGCCATCGACTAATGTCACATTTATTGAGTTGTTCCGGGTCTCACTGCCCGATTAGCAAGTTCTGAGGTCAAGGGGGGCAGCATATTCCTTACGGGGTTTGCCCCCAAAAGATATATGTTGAAAAATCTTCTTCTTCCTCCATATATTTTATTTAGTGCTCATCAAAACCATTGGCTCGACCTAGGCTCGTGCTCTCTAGAGAGATGCTGGCAAGTTAAGCCATTGCTCCGTTGAGGTTGAGCCACTATGGTCTCGACCTGCTCGATTAAGGTTGAGCCACTATGGGCTCGACTTGCTTCCTCCTTTAGGGACGGATGATGTCGTCTCTTCCCACGTGGTTTTTGTCACTTCAATTAGTTATTCGAGTACCTTCTATAGTCTCTCTCTTCTCGAAAAGTAGTTATGCCGACCCAGTACTTAATGGGTCTTTCACCGAAGACCATTAAGGTCATCGCTAATTTATCAAGTTTGATAAGGATTTTTTGGAGTGCAATGAGTCCTCTAACTCAGGTAAATAGTATAGCTCATCGGGGTATAGTGAGTCCTTCATCTTAGGTGAGGGGCTTATTAACAAGAGTGTTAGTTGAATCTGACTCCATTTTAGGGAGTCGAGCTCAGGCCTTATTGAACCTCCAGTAGGATGAGCGGTCTGCCTAGTAGAAATAAGGTAAGCAGGGACGACGCTACACTTTCTTGGTATTATCGGTATTAGTTTTGTTGGTCATATTACATAAGTTGTGAAGAAAATGTCCAAACAAGAAAAGTGTTGGAGAAAATTCTTTCAATTCAAGGAGATTCACGGTGTTCAAGGCAAAAATCAAAACATTTATTACAGAGCTACTCAAATAATAGTATTTAATTTGAGATTAAGTTGTTAAACTCTCGAATTAACGTTAGCGAAGATAAATTCGAAAGAGATTAAATCAGCGATTCCATCTCCAAAAGTTCAAATCCTAAAAACTCTTATTCTTGAAGAGAAGAATGAGATGATCCATAGAGATTGTAACCATTTTATTTTTTTAATTCAATAAAATTTAATTTGTACTATTTTTCTTATTTCTTAATTTTTTCAGACAACGAAATTTGTGTTACAGACTCGTATTGTGGAAAGTCAATGAAAAGTCACTTACATTGAGTCGAAGCCTATTCGTGGTAATACAGAGGTCCTTACGCGGGACTTGGCCCGAGTAAGTTGTTCCTTTCATTCTTGCACTTAATCCATTCACTAATTTATTTCATCAGGTTGATGTTTTGGCTTGTATAATCATTAGTCATTTTTATTGGTAGACTTAGCTATTTTAGACTCGATTACTTTGTGTGAGACTTGAGCTCGTTTGCTAATTCTATGAATGGTTGTTTATGCTTCTATCGAGGTTGCACCACATTATCTCTTTTTTTTTGTTATTTTATACAATGCTTGTTGCTTTATGTTGCTCTTGATGGAGGAAGTCGATATGACTTTTCATATTATCAATTCAGTAGGGATCCTCGAACATGGAGGGTAAAATGACCTCTTGAGTAGGAGAGCTGGTATGGTTCTCGAGGATAGAGGTTAATAAAACCTTTCAAGCGTGGGAGCTAGTAAGGCTTCTTGAGAGTGGAGGTCGATAGGACATCTCAAGTGTGGAAGCCGATAAGGCTCTTTGAGGGTAAAGATTGGCAAGATCTCTCAAGTGTGAAAGGTAGTAGGGTTCCTTGAAAATGGAGATCAGTAGAACCTCTTACGTATGGGAACCGATAGGACTCTTTAAGAGTGGAGGTAGGTAGGAGCTATCAAATATGAAAGCCGGTAGAGCTTCTCGAGTGTGGAGGTCGGTAGAACCTCTCAAATGTAGAAGCTAGTGGGGCTCTTCAAGCATGAACGTCGGTAGGACCTCTCAAGTGTGAGAATTGGTAGGGCTCCTTAAGGGTGAATGTTAGTAGGACCCCTCAAGTGTGAAAACAGGTAGGGCTAGTCGAGGGTAAAGGTTGGTGGACCTCTCAAGTATGGGAGCCGGTAAGGCTCTCGAGCATAGAGATCAGTGGGACTTCTCTAGTGTGGGAGCTAGTAGGGCTCCTAAAAAATATGATCGGTAGGACCCCTCAAGTTTGGAAGTCGGTAGGGCTCTTTGAATATATTCTCTCAATGGGGTTCTTCTTAACGGCTCAGGGCAAAGTGTATGTTTAATTCGAGAAGAATTGGGCTTTGACCTCGAGGGAAGTTGGGTTGTGGGACTCCAAAGTCCCAATATTGCTAGAAATTTGTAAAGTATAAGTAGGATGTACATAAGTAGAGATAGTAAGACATAGAGAAATTTATTTTATTGACATAGAAACAAGTTTACAAATAAAGCAAGTTGTTGCCTCTTGGGGCGTGACAACTTAAATCTAAGTAGTTTCCTAACGAATTAAGAAATCAAAATGTTAGCCCTGTTGGGTGTAATACAAAAGATAAGCTAACTTGTAGCCCTCATGGGCATAACTCAATGAAAATAAACTAAGTTTTCTACTCTTGCTACTAGTAAACTCTGTCTATGGAGATTTAGGTAATGATTTTTATCACTCCTATCATTGAAAAGTTGTTGTCGCAGCAGCGCCCTCTCTTGCCTCCATAGGGATGCTTCCAAGATGGGTTGTATGGTTTTGGGGCATGAGGATTGGAGTGATGATGGTTGCCTTGAACTTTATCAATGTACTCCGTTAGATGGTCATTCTGAATGAGCCCTTTGACCTTCATTCTTCTATTGTGTGCCTGTAGTCCAGATGGGGGTGCATTTTGCCTCTCTTCCTTCTTCATTCATCTTCCTTCTAGTTTCTCTTTTCAAAAGCACTCACTTCTGTTATCTCCTATATCCGGATATATGTCCCTACTCGATTTAAGAGCTCTTCGAAGGTAATGGGGGTTCTCCTTGTAATGGACTGCTTAAACCTTCTATAATAGAGGTTTTGTTGCATAATTCCAGCCAGTAGCTTGTGAGTCACAAGGGGGACCTTATGAACTGCTTCCATAAAACATTGTACATATTCACGGAGTGGGTCTCATCCATTTAGGTAACTTTGAATAGGGATACTGCATTATCCAGGTACTTGCGATTGACAGCAAATTGGTGTAAGAACCCTTGAGTTAATCGCTCAAGGCTAGTGATGCTACCAGCAAGTAATTGGTTGAACCATATCAAGGAGTAGCATGAAAAATCTTGTAGTAGGCGGCATCACTCAAATCGTACAAGTCTATTTTGGCATAAAACTTGTTGAGGTACTCTTGTGGATCACTAATTCCATCAAATTCAGTGAGCTTGACTATCTTGATTTCGGTCGGTAGAGACTTGACCAAGATAGTAGGGGAAAACAGGCTTCGCCTGGGGAGTGCTACCTCCAACGTGGGGCCATCTTCATTTCGGTCGTGCGAGCCTACTCGCGAGTAGGTGCCACGGTATGTGTTGTCTTTGTTTTGCCTCTTGAATTTAGCCTATTAAAACTCAAACCATAGTTTAATTAATAGTTAGTTATTTTTAAGCCAAATTTTATAATTTTGAATCAGCATATAAAACTCCATTTGATGTGGGACACCAGGGCAATGTTTGTTTTTTTTTTTTTTTTTTTGAAGTGTTTTGTGAAAACATCATGGCTAAATGTATTAAGGAAACCTGTGGTGTTTGGTTTTATTTTAGAATGATTGGTTTGATGTATTTTCAAATAAGTTAGGTTTGATTTTATTTTTGAGGGAGACTTTTTGTGCTGTTAGATATCATGTATGGGAATAATTTTGTTTGATTAATAGTATCGTGTTATTATTTTATATCGTTATATGTTATTTTTTATATAAATATAAAAATTAAATAATATATATTTATAATAATATAATAATTAGAAGATGTAAATATATATAATTTTTATTGATGTTAAATATATATATACATATATATATATAAATGTATATATGCATGCATGCATGTAAAGTATGATTGGATGTTTTGAAAATACTTTAAAGAAAAATATAATATATTTTGAAGGGAAAATGGTATATGCATGGCTTTGTTGATGGATTCCCCTCAAAAGAAACCAAACAAAGCCCAAATATTCCCTTAGCTCAATTAACAACCCCCTCCTCCCCGACAACAATAAAAGAAAAAGAGGATATTTATGTGCAAGCATTTCATGTAGCAGGTAATTCACAATGCATTTCATCATCCTTTTGAGCTAAGTTTATTCATTAGAATCCGTTTCCGGACTTATTGATTATGCGTATGTGCCGTACTTCTTTGAAGGTGAGCTCAATAATTATGAGCATGGGATGAAAATGGGGACCCAATCATTTATTCTACAATGTATAATTTGTACTGAACTCATTGATTATGAAGTAAAGTATTTGATAATTTCATTAGCGATAAGTTTATTAGCGAGGAACTAAGTATGATTGGTCTGTATGCTCTAATAATTGGCCTATAATCCCTTAATATCACTGAATATTTAATTAATTGATAGCGTGGACAGAGGCTTAATGAATTTCCTCCAAGTGTTTAGGTTGACTTAGAAACAATGCATAAGATTGTTTATATTTAATTAAGAGTGAATACTCGATCAAAATTAGGAAGAACTTAAAATGCCATTTGATTTAAGCCCAAACCATTTAAGCTCTAAATAAATAAATAAATAAATAAAGCCAAAAATACTTTAATTTAGGCCCAAATTTGACTCTTCTCCAACCTCTAGAAACCCTAGATAATTCTTTATCCTCTTGAATCCCAAAAACTCCCCTCCAATTCTCACTTTTGGTTCTTTAGAATTTTTCCGGAACCATTCTAGTATCTTTGGCATTCTAAATTTTAATTTAGTTCATAATCCTGAAATTTGGATCTTAAATCCACGTCAAGATACTCCTCCTATATAAGGCTTTTATTGTGATTAATTCAACCGTGGCCAAAGATTAATCCTCGCAGATGGCGTCCATTAGGCCCAAAGAGAAGGAAAAATAGTAGCTCTACTGGTTGAGAATTTGAATTTGTGGGAAGAGCTCAGAAATGCTTACATTTGTCCTAACCAACGCGTTTCCTTTTAGAAAAAGGATGAATATTATATTGGAGGGTATTGCTGTCTCTCAAATAATGTATAAGTGGACGTTTTGGTCAATTTCTTTAACACAAAAGTGAGAATGGAGCGTGATTATTATTAATTTTTAGATTGTGAATATCAATAAAAGTATAAAAAGAATTTTTATCAGTCCAAGATTCTGGTCCATCAGATTCCCATGCGGCCATGTCTTCTCAACTACATAGAGCATACAGAATCCTACTTAAAAAAATGTATAGCTAAGTTGAACTACTCATGCGGATCAGATCAAAACTAGGCATCTATCTCCACGAATAAGTAATATACCTGTTATATTTAATGTATTATTTACCAATTATTTGAATATTCTACGAATATTTAATTTTTTATTGAAATAAAATATTTAGTCAGTATCATTTGTTTGATTGAATGGCCACCCTATTTGAAAAAATCTATTTTTTATAGATTTTTTTTCTTTTGATAATTTTTTTAAAAAAACTCATCTTCCACGAAAAAATGCTAGGGCTCATGAATTTTTTCTTCAGATAAATCTTATTCTCAGAATGATTTATCATATCTCTCTCGCATTATAATTTTGTCAAATAATAATTAGTAGGAATGACTTCTTATATTGTTTGGACTTATTGTAGGCTGAAGTATTATTTTTATATTTTCAACACATCAAATTTTGCTTTAATGGAACTTTTGGTTAATAAAATGGAGCTCCATATTACTCTCAACTTTCAAACAAAATAATTTTTATAGGTAGCATTATATACCCCTTAGTTTTTTATAAAAAATTGATGGTCAAATTTTTTTATTAATCAGATCATTCGAAGAGTAGATAAATATTTTTAAAAATTAAAAAAATAAATTAAGCATTATTTATTATTTACAAGTGTTACAAATAAAAATACAATTACTCTAATTATGAACAAGAAATATTGTGCTGGATATAAATTCTATGAACGCTTTTTTAAAAAATAAAAAGAAAGAAACATACATATATCATAAAATATATATGTACTTACATGGATGTGTGTATATATATACATATACAATTTCATAAAGATAAAATTTACATAAATTACATAAAAACTATAATTAAGTGAAACTACGTATGACTCATGAAAATCAGAAGAATGCAACGGGCTAAACTCAAGTGTATGCATGTGAGTAAGATAAAAAAGTACAAGAACTTTTACTTGTTTCCCCACACTGACATCCCGTCTTCATTCTTTCATCTTCATGTTTCTTTTCTCCCTTAATATGGTGTATATTGTATGGAAAGTGGTTAATCTAGAATGCTTTAATAGCAAAATAAGAAATTCGTGTATGTTAAGTATACTTATAAAGATGCTGTTTTTATTTAAGGTATTAATTCCTCTCATTATTATAAAAATAGTTTTCAAAAAATTAACCTCCAGGATACAAAGTCTATTTTTCAAAAAATCTCAAAGTTACACTCTTTAGAATTTTTTTGGAAAAGAAATCAGAAGTATTTTATAAACTAAAAAATTATAAAAAGAAAAGAACAGAAAAAACTTGAAAGGAAATTATATTTTGTTAACTGTTTTTCTACATAATAAAAGGAAGTATTTATAGACTCTCAATCATTGTCTCGAAATATCACAACTCTATATAGGGATATCTTTTCGTGAAAAGACACCCATTCGTTTAAAATTTTAACTGATTTAACTGTTAAGGCCGTTTGGTTTCCCACCTATTCCATCTTTCTTTATTTCTTATAATATATATATATATACACACATATATATATATGAAGTTATTTTGGTGTTTCCTCCATAATGAGGAGAAAGCTCCACAAGTTTGATTCAACTTTTCAAACTTGGACTTATTTATACATGTAAATGAGCTCCAAAGTTCAATACAAAGACAATACCAGAAAAGTGTATGAATATGTGTGTCTAGCTAAAAATGATGCACTCAATGTGGAATGTAAGAATACAACACAACAATCAATGTGGGACAATATTATTATATATAAATACATCAATATACAACAATCCCCCACTTATTTACATATAATAATAAAAATAAATACAACTTCTTTTACATAGTGAATAGTCATGAAGTAGACAAGCCTTTAACTTATGGTTGAATATGTAACACCAAGGATACATATTCTCACTATGTACACTTTCATGCTCCTTTTGTTCTTAGTAGCACCTTTGTAAATAGGTCTTGTGCTAAATCCTGGTTTTAACAAGTACTCTAGATTTTACCAGGTAGTCCATAAGAAGCGGCATCTCATTTTTCTACTTGCATAGGTAGACTTATCAAAAATGTTCATAACGCATTCCACAAATGCTATAAGTCTATTAAGGATTATAAATCCAACCTACTCTTATTATAGTAAATAAAGTGCATATATCAGATATGAGACTTTAAAAATAGTATCACCCCCACTATTTTAATATATGCACTTGAAATGTATCCAAGTTTCCATTTTGCCAATGTCTAATATTGAATTGCCTTTTTGACTCTTATACATAAGGTGACAAATGTGTGACTTGTACCTTAACATAGAGCTGATTTCAATCAAGACATTGTTTTGACTGGTAAGAGTCTCATATCTCTCGTGATCTTTGTGATCCTTTCTCTGGATAAAGATTTAGTTAGTGGATTAGCTAACATTTGACTCGTAGGGAGATACTCAAGTACAATCTTCCCTTTCTTAACCATATTTCTAATATAATTATACCTCATAGCAATATGTTTTTTATGGTTTGATACTCTCTCATTCTTTATATTATAGATAGCAGTTTGGTTATCACAATACAAAGTAGTAGGACTTTTTTTAGGATTTATGAAAGGAATCATTCTAAGAAATCTTGTAAACCATATAATATCTTTGCTCGCAATAGACATTGCTATATACTCAGATTCCACAGAAGATAAAGCAACACAAGTTTGCCTGTTAGAAGCCCAAGCGACTATGACACCATCAATAGTGAACAACCAACCACTAATCGACTTAGAGTCAATCGTATCAGCTACCCAATTTGCATCACTATAACACTCAAGTGTAGATGAACTATATTTATAATGTAAGCTATAGTTCATAGTGAACTTCAAGTATCTAAATACTCTCTTAAGTTCCTTCCAGTGTTCTTCACTAGGATTGCTAATAAATCTACTTAATATGTCAATTGAGCACGCAAGATCGGGTCTTGTGTGATTCACCATATACATGATGCTACCAATTATTTTGGCATATTCTTCTTAATTTATAGCTTCTCCGTTGTTAGGAACTAGCTTTACATGAGGATCAAAATGACACTTACTTATTTTGCAATCAAAGTAATTGAACTTCCTCAATACTTTCTCGATGTAATGAGAATGTGTTAATATAAAAGTTCTCTTTTTTAATAACTTTGACCTCTAAAATGACATCCACTGGACCTAAGTCCTTTATGTCAAATACTTGTTTCAAGTAATTTTTGGTTTCATTAACACATGTCATATTTGAACCAAAAATAAGCAGATCATCAAGATATAAAGTCAAAAACACTTTATACTCAAGAGTAACTTTAGTAAAAAACACAATTTTCTACCTTGCTACTCTTAAAACCAAACTTCTTAATTTCTTTCTTAAATTTCTTGTATCATTATCTAGGTGCTTGTTTAAGACCATACAACGATTTATTCAATTTACATACTTTATGTTCTTTACCTTTAACAATATACGCTTTAAGTTGGTATATGTAAATTTCTTCTTCTAATTCACCATTTAAGAAAACAGTTTTCACATCCATTTAATGAACCTCTAAGTTATAAATAGAAGCAATTGCAAATATTATTCTAATGGATGTAAATTTAGTGACAGGAGAAAATGTCTCAAAATAGTCAATTTCTTCTTTTTGACTATAACTTTTGGCTACTAATCTTGTTTTGTACTTATCAATAGTACTATCAGGTTTGAGTTTCTTTTTCAAAATCCACTTACAACCAATAGGTTTAGTGTTGGGAGGAGGATTCACAAGAGTCCATGTTTGATTATCAAGAATTGACTTAATTTCATCATCCATGGCTCTTTTCTACATGTTCGAATCTAATAAAGACATAGCTTCTTGAAAAGATTTAGGATCCTCTTCTAACATATAAGTTAACATATCATGACCAAAAAAAATTTCAATCCTACGTCTCTTACTCCTTCTCAACTCAACAGATTTATCATTTTCATCTTAATTTAAATGTTCATTATTTATAGATGTTCTAACATGCACACCTGAACTAGATGCATTTTGTAAGTCAATCTCATTTAACAAGTCATTATTAATTTCTAATTTATCAACATCTTTAAGAGTCAAATTTTCATAAAATATAGCATGTGTAGCTTCAAAAATACTATTATAACTAAGTTTAAGAAATATATATGCTTTACTAATTAAAGAATAATCAATAAATACAGACTTCACAACTTTACCACCAAGTTTTGGTCTCTTCAAAGTTGCATTTAAAACATATGCAATACACCCCCATACCTTCAAGTGTTTAATACTAGGCTTATGCC
The DNA here is from genome assembly GCA_019321725.1 of Paulownia fortunei. NCBI lineage: Eukaryota > Viridiplantae > Streptophyta > Magnoliopsida > Lamiales > Paulowniaceae > Paulownia > Paulownia fortunei. The sequence continues at coordinate 17,368,732 of CM033110.1, forward strand.
CAACCAACAACTCATATGAAGTTTTTATATGTTTCTTGTTCACTATTCTGTTACTAATGTAACAAGAACTTAATAGTACCTCTCCCCAATAACTCATTGGTAATTTAGAGTATATTAGCATAGCACTAACCATTTCCATTAAGGATATATTTTTCCTTTCGGCTACTCTATTTTGTGGTGGAGTATTAGGTGCTGAAAATTCTCTAACTATACCATTTTATAAATAAAATAATATAAACTCATTAGATAAATATTCACCACCTCTATCTGATCTTAACTTCTTGATCCTTAAATTGGTTTTATTTTCAACTTCTTCTTTGAAAGTTTTAAACTTATCAAAGGCCTCATCCTTGGTTCTTAATAAATATACAAAAGTAAATTTAGAAAAGTCGTCAATAAATATGATAAAGTAACATTTTCCACCTCTAGTTACATGCTCTTTATTATCACATATATCAATATAAATAAGTTCAAGTAGATCAGTTGATATAACTACACTTTTAAAAGAAGTTTTAGTCAACTTAGATTGTGTACAACATTCACAAGTATTCATAGATAAAGTACTCGAAAACTTGGGAATAAAATCACAATTCATCATGCGATTCATAGCATTCATACCAATATGTCATAATCTATAATGCCATAAATCATGCTTCTCATGCTCAACATTATTAAAAGAATCAACAAAATAATAAGAATTAGGAATATTATTATTAATGCTCAATAAGTACATATTGTTTTTAATGTAACCTTTCCCAACAAATGATCCATTCTTAGTTATGATAACTTTTTGGGATTCAAATGCTACTTTAAAGCCATTTTCGTCCAACGTGCGGACTGATACAAAATTCTTCCTCATAGAGGGGAAATAATACACATTTTTCAAAGTTAAAATTTTGTCCAAAGTAAGAGGAAGAAACACGGTTCCTTTGTCCAAAACCTCACTGGTTGAAGAGTTGCCTATGTATACTATTTTTGCTTCTTTCAACTATTTGGAGTGACATGACAAGTTGCTCCCGAATCCACCCACCAAACAGAATCTATGTTATTAACAACACATATTTTGGTAAGGACAGCAACAAGATCACTCCCCACCAAGTTCATTTCATCAATTTTCTTTTGCCCCTGCAATGATAACATTTCCTAGCCAAATGACCGGGTTTGCCACAAACATAGCAAGGTCTATTCTTTTTCTTCTTGGCATTTCCATTTTCATCATTCTTTGCAGAATTTTTCCTCTTCTTGGATTTTCCTTGGTTTCCCTTGGAAGTTCTTTGAAGGTTTTTTTCTTCCACTTGATTCACACCATCATTTAACAAAGAAATCAAACCATCCCTTTTAAGACTTTCAGTTTCAATTTGGATGCCCTGAAGAAGTTCATCCAACAAAATGGATTTCTTCTTATGTTTCAGTTTCTTTTGATAATCTTTCCATGAAGGTGGAAGTTTATCAATGATGGTAGAAACTTGGAAAGTCTCGAAAATGGGTTCACCCGTATCAGCACATTCTGTTGTTATATCATTCAACTCATTCACTTGATCAATCACAGGTTTAGTATCCACCAGCTTGTACTCAACGTACTTATTAACCAAAAATAACTTATTACCAACATCTTTATTAACGTAACTCCTTTTTATAGCATTTCAGATTTCTGCGGCAGTTTTGTGTACATGGAATACGTTGAAGAGAGTGTTGTTCAAGGATTGTAGAATGGTCCTTTTCTGCAGCCTCTGTCTTTTGTTCATCTAATGCCTCTGGATCAGTCAACTCCACAGGACATTATTGAAACACCACGTAGAATACTTTGGCAATTGTCAGTAGGTATTCCATCTTCAAACACCAGCTCTTGTAGTTCAGCCCGTTCAATCGTTCCAGTTTGTTTCCGTCATGCAATTGTGCTTTTACCAAAACAGACTCCATTATAAGAAGTTTAATACCTTAAAATTATTGTATGTTGTATGGAAAGTGGTTAATGAAGAATGTTTTACAAAGCAAAATAAGAAATTCGTATAGACTAGACATACCTATAAAGATACTATCTTTAAGGTATTAATTCCTCTCACTATAGTATAAATAATTCTCAAAGAATTAACCTCCAAGATACAAAGCCTATTTCTCAAAAAATCCCAAAGTCACACTCTTTAGAATTTTTTTGGAGCAGATATTACAAGTATTTTATAAACTAAAAAATTACAGAAAGAAAGGAAAAGAGAAAACTCGAAGGGCTGCAGAATAAAAGGAAGTATTTACAGACCCCCAATCATTACCTTGAAAAATCACAACTCTGGATATGGATGTCTTTTCGTGAAAAGACACCCGTTCATTTAAAATTTTAACTGATTTAATTGTTAAGGTCGGTTGGTTTCACGTCTATTCCCTCTTTCTTTCTTTATTATAATATATATATATATATATACAAATTTAAAACTATGAAACTATTTTGGTACTTCCTCGAGAAAGCTCCACAAGTTTGATTCAATTTTTTAAAATTGGACTTATTTATATACCTAAAAGAGCTCCAAAGTTCAATACAAAGACAATGTGAGACAAGTGTATGAATATATGTGTTTAGCTAAAAATATTGCACTCAATTTGGGATGCAAAAATACAACAAAACAATCAATGTGGGATAATATTATTATATATAAATATATCAATATAAAACATGATATTCTTCTTCTTCTTCCAGCTGCATTCTTATTTTCTTCTCCACCAGTCAATATAAAGGTAGGAATTTTTATTTTATGTCATGCTTATTTTTATTTTGTATTCTAAAATTTATTCTCTAACAAATATTTGTTTCTTTGTGTCTTACCAATGGCCGCGGAATCATTAACTTTTATTGACCCTAGGGAAGAATGTGCAAGACTTGTTATTAACTCAAGAGGCTTTTTGTTTATTTGTTATCCTGTGTTTTTTTGTTTTTTGGTATTTTTTTTTTTTGGTATTTTTGCGAAAAAACTGGGGTAAATTTGCAAATAACCCAAATTACAATATGATTGATAATATTTGAAATTAAAAATAACACGTGATGTTGTATTCAAAAAAATACTACTTCAAATCCGATAAAGTCCACTTACACCCTCTTTTTTTGTTATTATATACCTATTAATTAAGATTTATTATATAATTATTAATTATGATTTGAATAGATACGTTAAAATGTTTCAAAAACTTTTTGAAAAACATGCTTCAATAGTAATGTTGATGTAGATGGATGCAGAGGTAAACATAGAGATAGATGTAGATGGATAGATATGTGACAGCAGATAATCCACAAAGGGACAAGGAGCGATTTCCATCGTTCCTTTTTCTATCTTCTGCTTTTTCCATTGGAAGCGCCTTTAAAGCCAGCACATTTGGCTTTGGGCTTCACAATAATTGTGCCTACAGAGCCAAAACAAATTTCACAGAAGTCTCCTCTCGGCTCTCATTTCTTAATTTTCAATCCAAGTTCCTAAACAATGGGAAATACGGCTTCTTCCTCCAGCAAAAGTCTGTCAAAAATTCGTCAAGAAATAATTGAATGGAGGTCCAGACCAAATTGGATCAACGACGAAGCCGAAATTCCCTGGACCGAATCACAACTTTCAGCAGTTCTTGATTATGTCTTAAAATTGGAGGGCATCAACTCCTCCCACTTCACTGCACGGAGCACTGATCAATTCTGGCATCGCAGGTTTGAGCCTCACAATTCCAAAAAATTCTCCGAAATGGTTGAGTCTTTCACCCAAAACCTTCGGGAATTGTTCAAGGTGCCAAAGCTTCAGCAGTTATCCGACAAGGACAAGACCCTCAAGAAGAACGAACTTATGGCAGCTTTTATCAATTTCCTTCTTCAATTACGATATCATAGAACTGGTTCATTTGAGGGTCGAGTCGACAGTCTTAAGAAAGAGCTGAGATTTCTTGTTACCATTCTTGGGGATACAGCATTGCTAGGTGCTGAGATCGAACAAGTCCAGAATCTGTTGGCAGAGTTTGAAGCAGTGGCCAATGATGCTGGAAGACTGGTGTATTGCTTCATTTTCATTACGGATCGACTATTCAAATCCATAACCATAAAAATCGATAAGGCCTTAGATGCTCTGTTAAAACGTATCGACCTCTTGAAAGCTAATATATCAAATCTGCTGCCGTCTATCATCAATGCTGGTATGACTCCAAAGACTGCTGCTGTGGATTCGCTCTTCATTGTTGATTCTCTCTTTTACGATCTTGAGGATCTACTGAATCAGGATAATAGTCCGATTGTTGATGTGAAGGATCAAATCAAAAAACTGCATCAGGAGCTAATGTTTTCACTTTCTTTCCTCAAGGGTATAAAGGTGCCTCCGACATTCAGAGATCGAAGAACTGAAAGAACCGGTAATACGAATTAAAGACGTGGCATATGAAGCTGAATATTTGATCAACTCTTTTTTGGTTGGAGATGCTCCTCTTTGGTATTTCTCCATCAGGCTCCCTCATGTCATCCACAAGATTAAGCTTATTGGGACTGGGCTCCAAGAAATGAAAAAGAATTATGATATTGGAGCCTTAAAAGTTGCAAAGAATTTCAGTGCACAACTATCATTACAAGCTAAGAGAATTTCTGAGGTTGATGACATTATAGTTGGCTTTGAGGACAAGGCAACAGATATTTTAGATCAACTGGTAGGAGGAACAAAACAGCTGCAAATTATTTCCATCTTTGGGATGCATGGACTTGGTAAGACAACTTTGGCAAAGAAATTGTACAATCATCCCTCAGTTAATGAGTGGTTTGACAAACGCTCGTGGTGCGTCGTTTCCCAGACGTATCAGAGGAAAAATCTACTGATTGACATTCTGATTAGTTCAACAAGTGAGCTTGACAAAGTCAGGATCTTAATTATGGAAGAAGAAAGATTAGCTGAACACCTTTACCAAAATTTAATGGGAAGAAGATACCTAATTGTAATGGATGATATTTGGAGTTCAAATGTATGGGACAATTTGCGTAGATATTTCCCGGATGATGGAAATGGAAGCCGATTATTGTTCACCAGTAGGAATAAAGATGTGGCTCCACCTTATAGCATAATTTATGCACTTCCCTCTTTGTCAAATGACCAATGTTGGGAGCTATTAGAGAAGAAGTTGTTCCACAACGAACGTTGCCCTTCACAATTGGAAGGGATTGGAAAGGAAATTGCAGCAAATTGCTATGGACTACCACTTGCAGTAGTTGTTATAGCTGGAATTCTGTCAACCATGGACATGGAAAAAAGTACATGGAAAAATGTGGGAGGAAATTTAACCTCATATATTCGTGATGGCAGAAACAATTCCATGATGCAAATATTGGAACTCAGTTACAAGCATCTAGCAGATCATTTGAAACCGTGCTTTCTTTAGTTGATAAGGCTCTGGATTGCTGAAGGATTCATAGATAAGGAAGAGAAGAGTGCAGAGGGTGTAGCTGAAGAATATTTAATGGAGCTGACTGATAAAAGCCTAGTAATAGTTTCCAAAAGAAGATCAGATGGCGGAGCCAAAGCTTGTGTTGTTCATGATCTATTGCGTGACTTGTGCTTGAGCATAGCTGAAGAAGAAAACTTCCTGAAGTTAATGGACGAGTAAGTTTACTCGCTAACTCTATCCATTTTCCCATTCAAACGTTTTGTCTCTGCTTTGGCTTACTCTTGACATGCACTATTGTGGTGATAACATAGATTAGGTGACGGCTCTCATTTTCTTCTTTTTTCAGTAACTACTCAATATATGAGAAACACCACCGCCTGTGTGTCCATACTTCTCAAGCTTCGTCTCAATTTTTGCGACCTTTTTTTGGCCTGCATGTTCGTTCTTTCTTTGGCTGTCTTCTGGACTCAACATCTGATTTTCTCAACATGAAATTACTCAGAGTCTTGGATTTGCAGAACACCAGGCTCAGCCATGGTGATTTGGACGCAATTAAACTTCTAGTTCACTTGAGATACTTGGCTGTTAAGTATATGCCGGCATCAATAGGCAGCTTTGTGAACCTAGAATTTCTTCTTGTGAAGACATCAAGGATAGTAGATATACCCTCGATAATTGTGAAAATGATGAAGTTGAGATACCTTCACTTAACCCCCCTGGCAATTTTTGACAAAGATTGCAATAGCTCCCAAATCAATAACCTAGAATTTCTTTCCAATGTTAGCATTAGCAAGCACGAGGATGAAGAGATGTTGAAATGTTCACCCCATCTTCGCAAACTCAAATGCATATGTGATCCAATATTGGAGGAGAAGGGGGCATATCGATATTCTGATCTGTTCTTCCTCACTCAGCTTGAATCCCTCAAAATGACCACCTTCCACGGACGTGAGATGGCCGAGATTAGCCTCCCGTCCAATATCAAAAAGCTGACTCTAGATGGCTTGCACTTGCCTTGGGAAAAGATATCGATAATTGGGAGATTGCCAAACCTTGAGGTTCTCAAATTAGCATATAATGCCATTGTGGGAAAAACATGGGACACAAGAGACGACGAATTCCAGCAGCTCAAATTCTTGAAGCTGCACAACTTAGAACTTGCTCGATGGAATGCCTCCTCCAGCGAACATTTTCCCAGTCTTCAACGATTGGTCTTGCGTGATTGCTACAATCTGAAAGAGCTTCCTTGTGAAATCGGTGAAATTGCAACGCTGCAGTCGATTGAAGTAGAATTCTGTCCAAAAGCAGTGGCGAAATCTGCTAGAAAAATTCAACAAGAACAACGCGACATGGGAAATGAAGAGCTTAGGGTCATCATCAGGAACATTCGCAGATAGACGAGACATGTAAGAGCTCACAGCTTCTACATATAAAAATGGAGCTTTTGCATTGCTTTTTCTGTGTCTTTTCTTTGTTTCCCTCAATGGTACTTTGAGAAAATAAAATATCATAAACATTTGTTGTGTCTTTCCCGCCTGACAGGTTTGATGATGATGATATTCCTCATGCTTCGACCTTGGCAGCTATGAAGCAGTACCCTATGCTGAAAAAATGATCATCTCATGAATTAAACTCCTCCGCTGGCTCTTAAAGTGCTTTAATCTAGTAGTTTTACTACTACAACTTAATATACGTGGCTATTTTTGAACTTTATTTAGCAGAAATCTATCTCATTTGGATCCAAGGTAAGGAACTACGAGTGCATTATACACGAACATCTACTCAACATGAATCCTATCAAATGGAGATATGTATTTTCTATTGTCCCCATGTTTAAATCAGTATTAAATTATTTTTTTATATTATAATTAAAAATAAGTTTACCAACAATGAATACTTTAGGAAGTTTTCCTTTTATACTTTTTTTTTTTCATCAAAATCTTTTATTACAAATTATATTACATTTTTATTGCATTACACTAATTGTCTGGCTAGAAAATTGACAACTAACCATTTATTTAGATTCCGTAGAATAGTTCAGTTGGTTAGTAAGCGGCTTATTAATTTGCACTTATCATGGCATTTACGAGCTTAATTGCAAAATCATTCCTCTAATTAGGGGTTGGCAAAAGTAACTATTTCGCATATGATCAGAATAAGTTGGGTGCATTCTTGTTATTATTTTAAACAATTTGATTCTTATTATTCTTTATATCAATTAATTTATGGCTAAAATAAGTTTTCATACAACTATATCGTAGAAGTTTCGTAGACAAAACTATATCATAAAAGTTTCACAGAATTTTTGTTTTTCGGTTTTTTTCTTCACATGGTTCAACAATTTCATTTGTACATAGGAAGTTAGGAGTTATACTATGCGAAAAAAACTTAACCGTTAACTGTTTCAACCACCAACTATAGGCGTCAATGTAGGATGTTCCTCAATTTAGGCAATACCGTGTAGTAATGATGAGTAACTACTGCCATAGAAAAAATGCGTGTAATAAAACTAACACGAAATGTACACGTGATAAATAACAATTAGTTAAATATCTGCACATCCAATATTGTTCTTTCACCAATCTTCATCGTCAAAACCTTGTGCATGCGCTGAAGGCTTCTTGTGATCTGGCCCTTTAACCTCATTCCAGACCTCCATTTTCCTATCTAAATTCTTGAGGCTTACAGGGCTCAATAAATAATCATGACAGTAAGAATTCCGTTTGTTTGATCAGACAGCCTTCCTTCTGCATTGATTGATTACAAGAAACGCATTACATTACAAGAATTCAAACATGCTACTCACATTTCTTTCTTGGTAATCATGTCTTATCCTGATGAACTTTTTCTTGTTTTTGGAACAAAACAGGAATAACACATTTGTCATATACCATCAATTCATCAATTCTTTCCTCCATTTCTCATCATATTCTCGTCCTAAATCCATTCATTGAATTCAAAAAATGGATCTTTTCGTGAAAGCAAAGTCAATCCGGCTTGTCAGCCACAAGGACAAATACCTGGTTGCCGAAGAAGACCGTGTAACCATCAGCCTAAGCCGCGATGGATCAGCCAAGAATGCGCTCTGGACGGTGGAATTTGTTGAAGGAAAAAATTGTATCCGGCTTAAAAGTTGTTTTGGCACATACCTGACAGCCTCAAGCATACCATTTCTTCCAGGGGTCACAGGCAAAAAGGTCATCCAAACGCGGCCCTGCCAATGTGATTCTGCATCAGAATGGGAACCTCTGAGGGATGGAATGCAGGTCAGGCTGAGATCATTGTGGGGCAACTTTTTACGCCCCAATGGCGGCCTTCCACCTTGGAGAAACTCTATCACACATGACATTCCATACCGGAGTAAGACCCGCAACAAGGTCCTGTGGGATGTTGAGGTGGTCGAGAAATGCCCTGATCACCGCAGGGCACAATCATTCAGCAGATCAAGATCAGTTTCTGCATCCATAGATTCCCAAAAACAAAATGAAAACATTAGAAGAGTACTTTTGGACAGTCAGATAGATCAAAGTTATTTCAATGTAAAGTGTTGTTGGTATCCAAAAGCATGCGTGCCATTTTCAAGGTAATTCTTCAAGGGGTCCAGGCTTAGTCTTGTGTCCTGTCAGCTACTACTTGATTTCAATAAGGCCGATGCTCCGGATCTTGCTTGGACAAAACGGAAGATATTGTCGTTCTCGATCTCTTTAACCAGGTCAGGATATCCGTGGATAATCCCTTCTTTTCATAGATCGAAAATGGGAAAGGGTCTTGGCTTCATTTCCTCAGGGGGCCAGTCCTACATGCATTTCATTCATCAATCAGGCTAAATTGACAAATTTAAGGAATATGTATCAAAATCCAAGTGCCTCTCCATTCTTTCAACCAGATGACCGAACATCAGTTGGTGGAGTAGAAATTCCAGTCCGAAGCCTCAAGGCAATGTAGATTCAGGTTGCATAATAAATTAACTAGCACAGAATTGTGTTGAACACCTTGATGAAGGAAGCTGGAAGGATGCATACATGAAGTAGATGAATTAAAAGCAGGGCTTGTCCGAATTATTTCTTGTCCACTAAAGGCCTGTTACAATTTGATCGATTCAGAAAAGTGTAAATGTGTGAAATCAGAAATATATAGTTGTTGTACTTTTCACTGTATAAATTGATCGCATACGGACAGAGTTGTATTTTCTTGTCATTCTTGTTTTCTTAGTGGAAAATTTAAGCAACTATCTACACATGCATCTGAAAACTACCCAAAAGAAGAAAGTTTACCTGATTTCGGTTCGATGCGAGCCCAGTTTCAGTCCAATACAAACTCCACCCAATATCATAAAATTTGTAATGTGGAATGATACGCAATTATAGCTATAGACACGTTAGTTTTCATTTGAAATATATATAACATGAAGTCATTTAAAATTATTTTCTTAAAATTTTTTAAAATCAAATTTTTTTTATTCAAACACAATTTAGTATATTTTTAAAATTTTCAATACAAACTATAAATTATTTGTCAAAATGAAATGAAATTGACATGTGGATGTGAAATTGTAAAAATAATTTTAATATCTAAATTATAAATTTAATTGAAGGAGAGGTAATCTGAAAGTGATTTTGTTTTTAAACATAATGTCCAAACTTATAAATGTAATGTTATAGTTATTTTCAAAAGGATAATATCAAACTTGCAAAATACGTAAATGAGAGTTAATAGCATCAAGCTCTGCACCTTATTTTTTAATTTTTTTTTACGGAAAAATTTGTAAGAATGTAATGATATATGTGATTAACATAAATATTTTTTTTAAAGTATGATACCAAATTTATAAAATTCTCTATATTTTAAAACAAAAAGTATAATTTTTTTTTCTTTTAAATATGTAAAAATTAACATTAAGTCAAAACTTATGAATTTTTTCCGCGAGTACTTATGAAATTCTTTTAAATATATAAAATTTTCTTTTATATAATTTCATAAGTTGTGACCCTTAATGTTAATTTTCCGTTTATTTCTATTATTTCCACTAGTCCAAAGTCAACCTTCATCCCCCTTATCACAACCATCATCCTCAAAAGTCAAAACTCACAAACACATGAACCTAAAAACAGCAAATTCACAACATTTGACACAAAATCCAGCTTGGAACTAACATCAAAACAGAATGAACAAGCATCATCATCAAATTATTATTCTCGTATTCTGTAGTATCCTACTCTCACTACATGCCATACACGCACACTCACACACAGTATGCATAGTCGGCAGCGGCATCGGCGGCGCCTCCGTCGCCCACTTCCTCCGCCAGTACTCCGACCCCCAGACAATCGGCGAGATCACGATCTTCGAGCGAAATGGCGTCGTGGGAGGCCGCATGGCCACCGTCACAATCGCCGGCGAGACTTTCGAGGCCGGCGGCTCCATTCTCCACCCCAAGAACTACCACGTCTTGAATTACACCAAGTATCTCAACCTCCAAGTGAAAAACCCTAAGCACGCCGATGATTCTCTCTCTTTGGGCATTTGGGACGGCCATAAATTCGTTTACAAGACGCTAAATTCGAACTCCAAGCTGCCTATTGTCCAGCGCATCGTGTCGATTGCTAATTCGATTATGATGTTGTTGAGATACGGGGTCTTCTCTCTCTTTCGGATGAGTAGCTTCGTTGAGGTGCTTGGCCGATTTCTTGGGTTTCTTAGTTCTTTTTTTTTAATATTTTCACGATTATCAATCCTCAAAGTATAACAGCTGTTGTCTGAGTGGATATTTGGCCGTTTCAGCATGTTTATTTGGCGTTTAATGTATATGTATTTTACTATCTGCATCTTTTTATCTCTTGAAATGATGTGCTATAGTTGTAGCTCCAGTACAACAGGTTAATGTTGTTCTTGCTGCACCCTGGAGTGAAAAATTTCATTGTTTTCTATTCACTCTGTCACTTGCTCTCTCTAATTTGACATGAAAATTCTAAGTGCCTTGTTACATATGGTTAATGTATTCCTATAAATAAATTTGCCTCTTCTATGTGTACTCGTATGATGTGTATAGAAATGTGCTCTCTCATAGGGTAAGATCTGACCAGCATGATGACGTTTAAGCATGTCGTTTTGCTCTGATAACACGATATAAGCTGTAGTGATACTATCACTTTGCATTTTACATTTTAGTTTTTTGTGGTGATATGGTTACATATATGAATTGTAGGCGACAGTCAATAAGTTTTTGAGGTATTATGAAGGTCTCGAATCCCGACCTGTGTTTGAGAGTGTGGAGTGGATGCTTAAATGGGCCGGACTGTACAATCTGACAACAAGGACGTTAGGAGAGGAATTGGTGGAAGTTGGATTGTCTCCTTTACTTATTCAGGAGCTTGTCACTGTGAGATATTCATTCTCTCTTGTTATACTTACTATTTCTACTTATTTGTTTGTGCACCACATGTGTTGCTTCATTCTTTTTCTCTTAAATATTGACAATGATCAATAACTAATGGGCTCTGACCTAGACCACTTATGATTTGCTCTTGCTTTTTTGTAGATGTGCCTTGATTTCTGCATGAATGTACCTCTTATGTGTGCGCATATTATCATTTTTGCAGCTCAGCTTCAGTGTTCGGTTCGTTGTTTTTCATTTACTTTCTTGCCATTAAAGGCTATTTCTGTTATAATCAATATCAACTCTAGCATAAATAATGTAGCAATACACTTCCACAAAATGATCAGATCTGTTCATAGAATATCATTGTTGACCCAGTTTTACAACCCATATTATCTGCATAATGCATTACAGGTGAGAAATTGTTGCTTTACAATGTTAAGGTATCACTCATGCTTCTATAGGATATCGCTTTTCAAACTCTGTACTTGTATGGAATTGGAGAGCACTTTGCATCTTGGTTTGCCACTTGTAATGGCCTAAATGTTTTGACAACACCTTACCTTTTTCCCCTTTTTCCCTTATATATGATCTTAAAGTAAATCATATAGTTCTGGATGTCTAAATCTTTGCATTACAGTTTGACAGATTTTTCCCTATATTCTGCTACAACTATTTCCTCAAGCATCGTAATTAAGATAAAGTTCATGTTTGGTTCATAAATATATAAAAAAAAACTAATATATTATCCAATGTAAAAATATTCGTTTTTAGTTATTTAATGGCATGTGGATAGAGTGTGGCTATTATTAATAAATACAGCAATTTGCAAAAAAGAATAATAGCTCAGAGCTAAATTTCGAGACAGGAAAACAAAATAAATTTTTTTATATGTTGTGGATCTAGTAGCATATTTTCGCAACAATTTATAAAAGAATAAACATGAAGGGCCAATATCATATTTCACTGACAAGGCCAAGTTTGTTGGATTTTCCTCCACTTGCTAGTGGTTAATTGTATGTATATAGTGAGCGCAGGTTTTGGATTCGTTTCCTTTCTTTTCTCATTGAAGAATATGTGAAAAGACTTGTACATTGATCTAGGGTGACATTGGTGCTTGAAACAGGTTCATTGACTTTTATGCAATAGCCCTGCAACTCTAAGTTGCAGGAACTAGTTTACTTTCTTTGTATATAAACGCGAATTTATGTAGCTCTTGCTGCATGGTGCCATTCATAGAAAAAACCTTCTAGTCTATGAACCATGTCCTGGAGAATGAGGAATGCTTCTTGATTACTATACAGATGTTTCACCAGATACCTGTATGATCCCTATAATTGCTCATTCAAGATGTGAAGTATTGATGTGCTGCCTTTACTGTGCTGAAGTTGATGATCTATCTACGAGAACTGGCAAAAGAAACAAAATAAGATTATGTTGGAATATTTTGTTTTTATGATGATGACTGTAACTTTTTCTTTTGGTTGTCCTTTTAGTGTCGCTGTCAGATAAGTTGTTTAGCAGCCTCTTATTTATTAATTATTTCTTCAAGTAGAACAGTAGAAATACTCATTTATATGATGGTTGCATGATTGACTCTAAGCATCCAATAACGGTGACTGGATCCTTATTTTTCTTCAAGTAATGTTGACTATCAGATGGCCTAATCCAGTAGCCAGAAGTTCGCCTCCTACAGGCCTGAAATATCACTCCCAATAAAAAAGAACACTGGATGGCGTCAAAGTTAATAGCATTTGGAAGTTGTATAAACTTTTTCGCCTTTGATATATTACAAGCCTGTAATAGGCAAGTTTTGGGATCCGTGAAGATTAAGAACACTGAGAAAACTCGAGAGTTAACTCCAAACTAGGGAGTTCAGAAGTAAGATATGTGTTTGGTGCTTCCCTACATGTCGACAGAACATAAGATATTTTTGTTTGCCACATTTTGCAAAAATACTATCAGATCTAAAAAACGTGGATAGTTGTGTAAACAAATAATAGACTCAGTCAAAAGTAACTAAATGATACTTTAACTAAATGATACTTTAACAGGGCATATATTTTTCCACATATAGACCAACATGTCATGAAATTACTGAAAACCATCTTTTAAAATATGCTTGAATATTTTCTCTTTCTGAGGTCTAATTTCCGAAAGTACTCCTGAAAAGACCCTGACCTTCTTTTTATTGCATGTATTGTATGTTTCTTCTATTTCTTGCTCCTTGTTTTATGTATTCACCGTGAAAGTTTCATGCACAACCTTCCCTATAATAAACTTGGAACAAAGTCCTTAAAACAGTTTGTCCTTCCAAAAGATAAAAGGAGAGAGAGAGAGAGACGGAGATCCTTTACATAGCACTGACCCTAGAAGAAACTTAAAAACCCTTCCTGTGTGTGCAAAGTGATCATCTTTTATTCTCTTTGAATGTCTGATTTTTGGCTTATGCCTGTCATGGTACTGCTAGGGGCCAGCTATCCATGAAATATTAAGTGTGTTTAGCTCAAAATATACTTTTATTTTCAACTAAATGTAAAATTTCCCTTGCTTGTGCAGGTCATCACGAGAATAAATTATGGACAAAGTGTGAACATCAGTGGACTTGCTGGTGCAGTTTCCTTGGCTGGATCTGGAGGTGGTTTATGGTCAGTTGAAGGAGGGAACTGGCAGATGGCTGCTGGATTAATCAACCGTTCAGATGTTGTGTTGCACCTTCATGAAGAAATAGAATCTATCTCTTACCTGGGAGATGTTTATGAGCTGAACTCCACAAAAGGAAAAAGTTACGACTGTCAAGTCACTGTGGTGGCAACACCCTTGGATGAACTAAATATTCTTTTCAATCCTGGAATATCAATACCTCCGAGAAAATTACAGCACACACATGCAACTTTTGTTAGGGGCCTGTTAAATCCTGTGAGTATATCAGATATCCTTGACATCTATCATGTCCAGAGTTGTCACAAATGATGTTTCTCATATTTCCAAATTAAAAATTTGCTATGATCAGGCATATTTTGGTCTGGACATGTTATCAGATATCCCAGACTTGGTGGGCACCATAGAGTCTGCTGATCTACCATTCTCAAGCATCAGTGTTCTTAAGCAACATGAGAAAGATATGACCTACAAGATATTCTCCCGTGCACCTATGGCAGATGACTTACTGGATGACATTTTCAGGTACAATATAAATTGGTTTATAAGGCAAATAAACATAAGGCATTTGCTTAACAGATGAGAGCTGTAAATATAGTCCAATTAATTTTGTTTATCATGCAATACTGGAATATCTGGTCAGCCAAAATGAACTGGCATTTCTGTGTCTTCAGTATATATGTTTTATAGTGTTCGATAGCAAGGAATTATGGGCTTGGAGTTGGAATTAGAAATCTTCATTAATTCGGTGGATTTATTGCAAATTCCAATTTAGGGATCCAATTCCAAACATCTAAAGGCGATATTAAAGTTTTGAGGTAGCTGATTTATCTGATTTTACAACTTGATTCCTGAAAGAGTTCAAGATATAGATCCTCGATGCAATGATCGTGAGCATATTTTCTTTATCGCCAGATAGTAGGTGAAGTCCTTTATATAAATGTTATTTTCACCGGCTTGGGCTTTTATTATTTTCTCCTTTTTTCTCTTTTCTTTTCTTTTTTTCCCCTTGGAATGTTCCAGAGAATCTAAACATGTCAAGAACAACTGGATTTGCGCCCTTCGTGAATGTAGAATGGGTTTACTCTGTTAGGATTATTCGTGAATAACTAAGCCCCACACACCCACCACCCCAACTAATTTCCACCTTCGAGTCAAATCACATCAGCCTACTATTTCAGTACCTGTGTACGTCTAGTAGAGCAGTCGTGGCTAGTTTAGGCAAAACCAGCCTCTTCCTCCAGTAAGGTGCAGATCGGATTTGATCTACTTTTTTGGTTCTCTATCTACAATCTAGATGGATTTGAAAAGTGAAAGTACAGCAAAGAAAAAGGCAGCTTGCAAAAAAGGCATGAAATGATGAAATCCATCTGTGGAATAGATCGAAGAAGTAGACCTGGTTCATGAACCGGCGGGTCCAAGGGTCGGGAAATCCCAACCCTTACCCTTAACCGGCATCTACCGGTTAAGGGCCAGTTCATGAACTGGCAGTTCCGAGCCGATTCATGAAATAGGGGGTTTCGGGCCCAATTAACCGCCGGTTCATGAATAAGCCCTTAACTGTTTTTTATTTTTTAATTTGAAGTTAAATTTGGAAAAAAAAAAGATTGTTAACTAATTTAACTCTATAAATTTTTAAAAACAAGAAAAAGGGCTTGAACTTAAATTTAAGCTACCTACGTATTATTTTAGGGTGTGGAGGAATCAAAACTCACGTAGTTCTCTTACCTTTTTACCTTTCTTACTTTAGGGAGTTACATGGCTTAATCACTCTCACCTGTTTCCATCATCGTTCCTTCCGTATCAAAGTCATCTTGCTCGCTATCCAGATTTTGCATATCTTGTATTTATTTTCGGCTTTTGTCTAATCATCAAGACATGATTAGGCTTCTAAATATTCGGGAGACATGATTGAGCGTTTTTCGCTTAGTATGTTACCTTATGCGCTAAAGACTTGCTCCACAATAACTATTGAGATAGGGCAAGCAATAACCACCTTTGCCATCACGGATAAAATTGGGTAAGTCTGCACCTTTTGCGACCACCATCGCAAAATGTTGAATTCTTCATCACCATGTGCCTCATTAAACTCAAAAGTAACGTTAAAATAATTTTCAAGTTCCTGGTTGGAACCTAAGAATCCTCTCGGACGTTTTGTCTGTTCTTTTACTAATAGTTATGTCTTAATAAGTCTAGAACTATTACTAATAATATTTTGAATTCCAAGTTGAGTAACTTGTCCCCCATATTTTAACTATATTCATTATAAAAATCAATTAAATATGTTCTAACATTATGTACAATAAATGTGGGATTAGGAGAATGGTCATTTTTAATAGGAATTAAAGCATCATAATATATTGTTTCATTTTTAATAGGAATTAAAGCATCATAATATATTGTTAACAAGTCTTGTAAACCATCTAATGTAAGCTTAGGGTCAAAAGCAATAGCAACTAAATTAATTTCTGGAATGCTCAAAAAATATTTTTTCCATTTAGTTTTCACTGCTTCAATACAATATTGTAAAATTTCATCACTAGAGTATTCATTTAAAACTGTTGCAACATTACAACAACTAATTAATACTAAATGGGTAGTTGGGGTAATAAACTTTCGATAATTGTAAGGTGGCGTCATTAAAAAATTTTAAAATGTTACAAGTTTTTGACTGCCCATTAGCTTGGAAACAAATGCACAGTATTAACGTTTTGCATAAAATTGTACATAATAATTCTTTATAATCAAAAGATTTGGAATTTACTGTGGAAATCTTTTAAGCCTCATACCATTGGCCTTGCAAAATTTAACCTATTGTTTTGTAACTTGTGAATGTGACCACAAGTAAGCAATTGCTTGCTTAAGGGGCCTAAGTTGATATTCTAAATATCTTAATACATCTTGTACTCACAAATTTAAAACGTGACATTTACATCTAATATAAAAAAAATTACTACCAATTGATGACTCACATACAACTTTAAGATCTTCAATATTACTAGTATTTGAACTAGCATTGTCAAATGATATTGAAAAAAATTTAGTAGTTAAATTATATTCTTCTAATACTAATAATATCATTTGATAAATGTTCTCAAATGTGTGCGCTTCATCGAACATTCTATATGCAAGTAACTTTTTTTGGATTGACCAAGAATTATTAATAAATATACAAGTAACACCCATATATGAATGTGTAATGGTCACTCCAAATATCAGAACATAACATTAGCAAATAATTTAATTAAATCTTTTTTACCTTTAGTATATAATTTTTTTTTAGTGTGCATGTGAGTGTGGTTCGTGGAACATGTTTAGTAGAAGGATTTATTGCATTTTGACAAAAAAATTCAGAAGTTACTTTATTACCAAAATTAAAAGAAAGATGTTCAACATCAACAAATTAGCTAATCTTTCTTTAAAATTAACATCAGAATATTTAAATAAGTTAGAATCTTACTCCATCAGAAAACGAGTATGTCAAGATTTTGAATTTGTGAATGCCTCCAGATTATATGATTAAGAGCAATATTTACATTTTGCTCGCATTTTTTCAGATGAAAGTTTCACCTTCTCAAAATGTTTGGTGAAAATAAAAGATTTTAGAGTAGGAGTAGCTTGAACATTGGCATTAGGGACTCGCCCTGAATCCGCCCCGCTTGGGGTGGGTCTTGGTTTTTTATTTTCAAACCCACCCCAGACCTGTCGTTTAATTTTTTATTTTATTATATATGTATTTATATAATGTTATATTTTAAAAAATATATCTTTTAAAGAATTTAAGTAGTGTTATTTAAAAATAAATAAATAAATTATTATTTTAAAATTATAAAATGGGTCTAGCAGGTCTAATCCGGACCCAATGGGTCCGGGGCGGGGCGGGTCTCGGGTCCTTATAAACCTTGGTATGGCCGCTCTCAGGTTTTGACAAATTTGTCCCGTTGTCATCCCTAATTAGCATCACTCATACTTTTTTAACTTAGAAATATAAGAAGGTACTCATCATCACTTATTCACTTGTTAATTCATGTTGAGTGTCGGTGTTGAACTAATGTCGGAAGAGGCCATCTTTCCCTTACCTCTTCTGGTTGAACCGGCCATTTGATAATTGATAGAATTGAAGATGAAGGAAATATGGAAAAATTGTGTTGATAATATAAATGAAAGAATTAACAACAAATACTTGAAAAAATAAAATTAACACTTTAGAGTTGAGAGAATTGAAAGAGTTTAGAAAATTTGAGAGTTTTAGTGAGAAAAAATAATGAGGTTTTAGGGGGTATTTGAGAGTTATAGGTTTAGAAACCTATATTTTTAAAAATAAAAAATAAAAAAGGGGAGGTGGGGGTGAGCCAAACCAAACTGCCAAAAATATGGTCGTTTGGTTTGGATGCCAAAACGGCCACTAATCTGTGGTTGTTGATCATCAAAAAAAAAATTCAAAAAAAAAAATCCAAGCGGTTCAGGGTTGTTGAACCGCCATGTTGGACCTGGCAATTCAAGGGTTGGGAAACCCCCAAACCTTTACCGGCCCTTGGACTCAAGGGTCGGAACTGCCGATCCGTGGTTAACGGTCACCTCTACGAAGAAGTGCTCGAGGAAGCTGCCTTATTTGTATGGGACTGGCCTAAAAGGGCTCTAATCCCCCTTGGAGCTTGAGAGTGCTGTTGCTTTCCTTTTATAGGATCCCCTCTATATACTGTCATCATAGAAAAGAAAATATTCCTTCTAGGTTCTGTCTTCCGTATCCTGTCATTGTAAATTTTCACTGTTTTTAGGCTTATATATATGTAATAATTGTGTAACCAGATTATTCATTAGGCTTACAACTAATATGATTCGTCTTACAGCTAGTACATTTCAAACTCTCAGTGGCTTTTCTTGTTTTCTTATTATTTCTCTCGCCCTTTGGATTTACAGTGTGAGAGTGGAGACAATCAAAATCAACTGGGGTGCTTATCCTCATTACCAGGCACCTGAGAGATACGCACCCTTTATTTTGGATGGTAATCATCTATACTATGTTAATGCTTTTGAGAATGCAGCTAGCACCATGGAAACAAGTGCTGTTGCAGCTGAGAACATAGCACGGCTGATCCTTTCAAGACTATCTGCACAAGTCAACTACAGTTCACCAAACTTGAAGAGCTTTACAAGTGATTCATCTGAAATGCATTCAGAGTTGTAAGGAGAAATCTAAATTTTGCAAGTTGCTGCTGCCCATTGAGTTCACCAGGCAACCGAAGTGTGATGCACCAATGTGCATGTGTATATAAGATTCATAAATGAAAACTGATGCAAGAGATATATTGTGTCTGAAAGAATATCCAAAATCTGGAGTTCCTCGGGTGTAGATCCGAATCTAGATAGACTCCGTTCGGACAATTATATGCAGTCCATTACTCATGCGGTTTGTATGGCAGCAATTCTCAAATACATTCCATTGCTATTAGTACAAAGAAAGCCAAATAAACTTGAGAAGAGTGTCATTTGTCAGACATAGCCGGATGCACATAAAACACTAAACCCATCTATCTCTATATTGAAATCTACATCAAGAATCTGGGTTTATTTAAATTGAATCTAATGTTGTAAAAGAGGTTATGGACGATTGTAAATTTCTTTCTACAACTCTGTGTTGCGCAAAAAGACAAGCAAGTGGTGGTGCAAATCATTTGTGATGGAATGACTTGTTCATTGAGCTATGGATAAATTGATATTGGGTATCGAAATATTAAGTGCTTAGTTATATTCTTCCAAATTGTGAAATATGTATAAATTTAATCACACCAACGAAGCTAAACATTGTAAGATCTTTGGCTGCAAATCTTATCAAAGGAAAAAAGAAGAAAACTTGGAGTGGGAGGAGTTGGGGTCCAAACGAAAATAAGACAGAGAAGTCCACTTTATAATCTGTGGTTTTATCCCTCATTTTCTGGTCTGGTATAAGAAAATTAGGAAAAAATAGTGGGGGTGGGGGATCCACTGCCACCGTTCATAGAAAAATCCTTTCATGCACTAAGTTTTAGTAATATAGTATTGGATGTTAGAAAAATATCAAGTGTTATTTTATCTATCATTCTCGACATTTATGCTAAGTTTTGAAGAAGAAGAAGAAAAAGAAAAAGATTAGTTTTGTTATAAATAATCTCTATTTAATACAACGTGAGTGTGAGAAATGATAAAAAATACACTAAAATATCATTATATTTTTTAATTGTCGGATATAACTATATATTTTTTATATATTTTTTTTTCTTACAAAAATCTTTACACAATTACTAACTATTTATAGTAAATATCATGACACTTGTCACAAATCTAGCATATCCACATTCATGCCACTTAGCATCTAAATAGGATCACACATATAACACTTGGAGGGCACACATACATAGCACTTGGAGGGCATGTTAAAGTCCACCTATGTTAGACATGTGTCATAACACTCCCCTTGGACGTAGCATTATTGAAATTATTGTAAATTGGATGAGTATAAATATGCGTCGTTAAAAACCTTAAGCCGAAAAAACCCATTGGGAAAAAATCAATTAGAAGGGAAAAAGAGTACATCGCAATATATATTTTGGCTTCCCTGAAATGAGCAATATAAGCCCCTTGAGTTGGGTTAGCAATCTTGCTTCATATTAACTTTTCTCATACCTATGTCATATACCAATTTTTCAAATGTTGATGTTGGCAAGGATTTTGTAAACAAATCAGCAAGATTGTGACAGAATCAAATCTGCTGAATATTTATCTCTTCATTTTTTTGAAACTCATGTATAAGAAAAACTTTAGTGAAATGTACTTGGTTCTATCACCTTTTATGTATTCACCCCTCACTTGTGCTATGCAAGCTGCATTATTCTCATAAATAATAATAGGGGTGTCTGTAATCGATTTTAATTAACAAGCATTCAGTATATGTGCTATAACTGATCTTAACCAGACACACTCTCTACCGGCTTCATAAAGAGCAATTATTTGTAAGTGGTTGGAAGATGTAGCTACTAATGTCTGTTTAGTAGACCGCCATGATATGGTTGTACTATTATAGCAAAATAAATAATCAATTTGTCAGTGAGCTTTGTGCGAGTCAGATCTATATCCCGCATCAGCATAACCAACTAACCCTGGGTTGGTTGCTTCTTTTGAATAGAATAACCCTAAATCTATAGTACTACAGAGATAACAGAAAATATGTCTAACACCATTCCAATGTCTCCAAGTCGGCTCAGAACTATATCGAGCAAGTACATTCACCACAAAAGCGATATTTGGTCTAGTATATTGTGCTAAATACATCAATGCTCCAATAGTATTGAGATATGGCTCTTCATGGTCAAGTATCTCCTCATCAGGTTCCTTAGGTCAGAACGGATCTTTCTCAGGGTCCAAATAGAGCACGACCATAGAGGTACTCAAGGAATAAGCTTTGTCCATATTAAATCGTTTGAGCAATCTTTCAGTATAAGCTGACTGATGGACAAGTATTCCATTATTTCTATGCTCTAGCTCAAGACCAAGACAGAGTTTGGTTTTTCCAAGATCTTTAACCTCAAACTCTTTCTTTAGGTATTCAGCAACATTGGCTAACTCTTTAGGAGTGCCAATCAGGTTCATGGCATCTACATAAACCGCAATGATAGCAAATTCGGTATCTAATCTTTTAATAAAAATATATGGGCAGATGGGATCATTTTTGTAGCTTTCTTTGATAAGGTACTCACTCAATCTATGATACCACATGCGACCGGATTGCTTCAATCCATACAACGATCTCTGTAATTTGATTGAGTATAGCTCAAAAGGTGTGTCTAACTTAGGGATTTTAAATCCATCAGGAATTTTCATCTAAATATCATAATCCAATAAACCATACAAATAGATTGTTACTATGTCCATTAGACGCATATCCAGACTCTCGTGGACAACCATATTAATAAGAAAACGAAAAGTAATCGTATCCATCATATGTGAATTTGTCATATCATAATCAATCCCAGGTCTTTGGGAGAATCCTTGAGCAATGAGTTGGGCTTTATATCTCACAATCTTGTTTTTCTTGTTCCTTTTTCAAACAAACACCCACTTATATTCAACGGGCTTTACATTGTCCGAGGTTTGAGCAATTGGCCCAAATACATTACGTTTCTCTAGGGAAGCTAATTTAGATTTTATTACTTTCTCGCATCTCGGCCAATCATGTCTCTGACGGCATTCTATTATGGAACGTGGTTCACTATTGTAATCATCGTTTATAATTTCTTGAGCAACCGAGAATGCAAAAATATCATCGATGATTATCTCATTCCAATCCCATATTTCATTACAATAGCTTAAGGGATTCTCGATATTTCCAAGATTTGTAAATTTTATAACTGCATTTTCTGAAGTATTAGGCTCTACAGATTCATCTGGAGCATGCTTACTAGAACTCGTTTTATTAGTAGATTCATTAATACCCTCATTTCATTTACGAGGAACAATGTCCTTTGATCCAATGGGTCTACCTCTTTTTTATCGTGGGACATCATCATCCATTGTCGTATGTTTATCAGGAACAACAATCCTAGCTGGAGCATTCGCGACTGGAATATAAAACTTCATGACGTTACTGGCATCATTAAATGCATCAGGAAATCTATTAGCAATGTTCTGTAAATAGATGATTCTATTTACCTTATTTTCACATTCAGAGGTACGTGGGTCTAAATGGGATAGGTTTTGCTCATTCCAGGATAAAATCTCAGCTGATTTTGGTTAATCAATAATAACCTTATCCCTACCGATTGATGGAAATATTGTTTCATCAAATGACAGTACGCAAACCTAGCGGTAAATAAGTCAACTGTCATTGGCTCCAAATATCGAATAATTGACGATGAATCAAACCCAACATATATGCCAAGTCGGCATTAAGGACCCATTTTTGTCCTTTGATGAGGTGGAATCAGCACCTGTACAGCACAACCAAATGTGCATAGGTGCAAAATGTTCGGCTCAAAACCCAAAGTCAACTGCATCGAGGAGTGCATATGATAAACAGTGGGGCACAATCTAATTAATGATGATTGATGAAATACTGCATGACCCCATGCTACACTAGTGAGTTTAAATCTCATCAATAAGGTATGAGCAATGATCTAAACTCATTTAATCAGGGATTCTGCGAGTCTATTTTGAGTGTGAACATATACCACTAGGTGCTCAACATTAATTCCTATTGTTGCGCAATACTCACCAAACATCTTTGATGTAAATTCTCCGACATTATCCATTCTTATATTTTTTATGGGATAATTAAGAAAATATGCTCGGAGTTTAATAATTTATGCTAATAAACGTGCAAAAACTATGTTGCGTATAGACAATAAGCACACATGGGACCATCTATGGGATATGTCCACTATGACCATAAAATATATGAATGGTCCACTTGCAGGATTTATTGATCCACAAATATCACCATGAATACGTTGTAAAAATGATGGTGATTCATAACCAACCTTTTCTGTGGAATATCTAGTAATGAGTTTTCCCTGTGAACATGATTCATAGAAATAATCCTTGGACATCAACATCTTTGTACCTTTTAATGAATGTCTTCTAGTATGTTCTGCAATCCTAAGCATCAGAGTAGTTTTCGGGTGGCCTAGATGATCATGCCATAACCCAAATATCTCGGGATTCACCAGCTTCCAAGGCATGGTAGCATAGGATTCGAAAGCTCGATTCGGGACACAATACAGTCCAGAAGTTGTTGCTTCAAATTTCTCATGGATGGATCTTTTTTCCATTTCATATAATGTGGTACATAGGCACTCTTTATTATTTTCAATCAATGTCTCTAAATGATATCCATTACGACGAACATCCTTAAAACTCAGTAGATTTTTTTTCGATCTACCGGATAATATTGCATTTTTAATTTGTAGAGTGGTACCATTAGGCAATACAATTGTTACATTCCCGGAGCCATCTATAATCTCAATGGGACCTGATATAGTTCTAATTTGTGTCTTGCATAATGTTACACTCAAGAAATATACTTTATTGGTTAATATTGAGTGCGATGTTGCACTATCAAGTAGATAATAGTCTCTTTTGTCTGTGTTTCTCTTGTACATCCTAATTAAATAATATGAAATTAATACTGAAATCATAATATTACTTGCAAATATTATGATAATAAATTTATGATTTTATAAAACATCAAAATATCAGCTCAACCTCAAGAGTGTATCATCCGGGGAGATATGTACATAAACACATTCAAAAAAAACTCAACATCGGGAAATATACTATCCGAGGGATGAATATACATGGTATTTACAATGGGTACAAAATGATCATAATTATAAAAACCCTAAGTTTGGGTATGTTGCCACCACTCAACATCTTGTGTCATAGAATCGAGATCCTCAGAGAAATCTGGCAGCTCAAGGGGCTTCCTATCCCAGATAGGAGTCTGTCATGCGTGATCTCAGATGTGTTGGTCTCAACAATAACAAATGATCATACTGTCTTAGTTGCATATGTCTGGGCACTTTTTCCTTTATTTTTCTTTAAAGCTTGGTGTAGGTCTACCAAGTGTTGGGCAGTTCGACAAACTTTAGCCCAGTGTTCAGTCATCCCACATCTATTACAGATATTATTAGCAAGTCTCCCGCAGGCATCTTGCCTTTATCATAATTTTCTGAATTGGTTGCCTCTGTCTGACTGGATAAATATAATCATCTCGGCAGGTTTACCTAACCGGATAATCATCTCGACATAAATAGTTATGTCCGCCACAATCATCTTTGCAAGCATCTCGACAAGGACCACCACATCCACCACCCCTACGGGCATCGCACCCGAATCTATGCTCACGGCGTCTAAATTGGCCCACTGATATGTTGGAACTAACATGTGCTTCAGGCAATGCTTGAGACCCAGAAGGTCATAAATCATGATTCTTTAATAGCAGTTCATTAGTCTTCTTTGGCGTGAGAAGAACATAAATTAATTCATAGTATGTTTTAAATTAGCGCTGTCTATATTGTTGTTGGAGAGGCATGCATTGTAGAGAAAGTCTTCTCTAATTTATCATTTTCTGATAATTTTATTCCACAAAGAGCTAGTCTGGACTCAATCTTGAATAATGCTAAATTATATTCAGCAACAGACTTAAAGTCTTGCAGCCTTAGATGTTGCCAATCATATTGTGTCCGCGGGAGTATCACAGTCCTGATGTGATCAAATTTGTCTTGAGTTTATGCCAAATCTCATATGGTATTTCAATCTGTATATGTTCATCCTTCAGATCCTCCGATAGATAATGGCGTATAAATATCATAGCATTCGTCTCATCTCTATCGTTTGTCTTTTCGATATCCACATAATTCAGGAGTTTTGCAAGGTCCAACCCCTAAAGATTTAGTTAGATATCTAGGCACCATGATAGATGGTTACTGCCGGTGACATCTAGGATCTGGAATTTTTATTTTTCAATTTCGATCGTTTTCTGTTAAACAAAATGAGTAGCAATTTATATAAAGAAATTCAAACTTAATTTTACAAATTTTTTTTTTTCAAGCAAAATCTCATGCTGAAACGTATTATAAATAACCTCTATTTAATACAATGTCAGTATGAGAAAGGATAAAAAAATACACTAATATATCATTGTATTTTTTGATTGTCGGATATAATAATATATTTTTTATATATATTTTTTTTTCTTACAGAAATTTCTACACAATTATCAATTATTTATAGTAAATATCAACACACTTATCACAAATCTAGCATATCTACGTGCATACCATTTAGATATTTAAATACATACGATACTTGGAGGGCACACATACATAACACTTGAAAGGCATGCTAAAATTCACCTAGGACATGTATCATAATAAGTTTTTGTTTTACAACATCAACTGCAAAGATGAATTTTGGCAAATAATTGGTGTTACCTTCCAAGTTTGAAATATTGACTGGTTCCAAGTCAAAGCCGGTTGGTAGTAAATGCCTATGTCACCCCCAACAGCCATTCTCATTCCAGCCACCTTTGACCTTGCTCTGTTTTCACCACTTTTTCTTCATCAGCAGCCAAATATCACTCAAAATGAAAAAAAAATGTAAAAAAGAAAAAGGAAAAACAAAGATTACACAAGCACATACGGAAAAATAAATATTACACAAGCACATACCGCAGATAATAAAATCACTTTATTTTATTTTGTTTCGTCTTCTTCCTCAATAATTAATTCAGTACGAGATTCTTGCACTTGTCAAATTGTTTCTGCAAGTCTGCAACTACTGGTTTTTGGCGGGCCTTAGACTTGGAGGCTGGACTTTGTTGCAATTTTCTCTCATTTCTCAACTCTCAACTACCAAGTCAATAAGCCCATCATTCCCAGAATTCTCATCTTTCATTTGGGATCCATAGAATCATTCTTGTTGTATTTTCAGTTTTCACTGGTGAGTAATCATTATTATTATTATTATTATTATTATTATTATTATTTGGTCTAAAGATTGATTTTTGAAATTTTGTTAGAGTTTTTGATGATCATCTGATGTTAAAATTCATGGGTTTTTTTTTGTAAAGAACAGAAAGAAAAAAAAAAAAAAAAAACACAGGAAAGATGGGAGGGCTGTGTTCGAAGCAAACTCCAACACCAAATCCTTATGCAGGCAGAAGTACAGATCAAGAGAAACAGTATCAGCAGAGGCAGCAGGTGCAGAGCAATACCAGTAAGGTTGTGATGACTCCACCAACTGTACAAGAGTCCATGGAGAAGCAAATAGTAGCTAAAGAATCCCCAAGATTGTCGGCTCGGTATGCAAATGTCAGTGATGATGAATTTTACGATGGGATTCCACAATACCAGAGGAGTTTATACCAGAAATCTAGATCATTGAGGGCCACTAAGGTAGGTATTAACTTTTTATTTTGTTTTGCTGCCTCTAAGTAGTATCATATGGACACGGTATTTCCTGTTTCGTTTGGTATGAGGGTCAAGGTTGAATTGTTAGTCTTGTCGTTCCCCATCATTAGGATACAAGAAATTTTCTTGCTGTGAAGATTGCATATGTTCTAACCATTTGATACATAATCCTGGCATTCTGCACGATATTACAATGCGAAAAACCTCTAATTTACTCCCTCCATGAGAGATTGAGAATTACTAGACTTTGTCTATACACATGGGGCAATTTACCCTCATTTTAGGTGGTTGATATTTTCTAGGATCACTTAATGAACAGGATGTCTTGAGTTAAGAAAGTCGAAGTGATTTTCAAGTAGAAAAAGCATTACTTTAATTATAATGAGTAGAAAAGATGGTATCTTAGTCATTAAGCACTGGGACTTATTTGGTGCTGATGTTGCGTGTGATGAGTAGAGAATTATGTTTTAGAGGTCTGTGCATCTATCACATAAATATTATTTATCCTGTTTCTGCATACTTTGGTTTCCATAACTTTTAACACAGACCCCAAATATTTTGCATAATTGCTTTAACATCATCTGCTCTAACACTTTATTCTACACAAATAAGACAAATTTTCCTCCATGGACTACGCTTATCTGTTAGAACATAGGATAAAATGTTGAGGTAAGAGCTGCAAGAGAAGATGATTCAGCTCAACATTGCCCTTTATGGTCCTTTTGGGGAACATCTTTCGCAGTGACGAATTCTAATGGTCATAAAAAGAGATTTTTTAGACTTTAAGAGAATGATGAACTGGGAGGAGATGAAATATGGAGAATGGGTAGGGGTTATCAATGAATGCAAGATGAAAGTTTTGATTATGAGTTTGCTGAGAAAATGTTAGGAAGAAATAACATGGCATGGAAGAAAAGAAGCAAGCGCTGTGATGCATTTTCTTTTCTTTCTTTTTTTCTTCTTTTAAGGTTCCTGCAATATGGGAAGTTTTAGATATTCCTGGTAGGTATAATATGTGTTGCTATTTGTTAGCTACTTATAGCTATTTTTAGTGAATAAAACTATATGGTTACATTGTTAGACAAGAAGGACCACATGCACATTTCAAAGCACTCAGCAACAGATGCTCATGCAAAATCAAGTTAGAAATAAAATAGTAGATGAAATTTTTTGTAGTAGTAATCCGGAACAATTCTGAATTGAAGAAAGTCAAATAGGCTATTACTTGTGTTTTTTAACAAAGAAGAAAATTATGGCAATCCAAAATGCTATCCAATCATTGAATCACTTCTGACAAGAAATTTGAATCTTTTGATTTATACTTGTATTCTTAATGTATAGTTTCTTCATTTTCTGTGCTAAGTTATAGTCGACTTGGATTCAAGTAGCATCTCGAGTTGGTGTTAACTTAATGCATCTGAGATGAACTTTTTGTGAATAAGGATCATTGCATTTTTCTTTAGTTACCTGGCTTATTCTCTCCAAGTATTAGTGTTGTAAAACAGAAGATGAGGCATTTTTTCATTTTCTTAAAGTTTATAATGAATTAAAAGGATTAAAACAATCTCTATGGATGCTCCCATTCTTGTAACTTACAGTTATTTCTTCTTCTAACAATGTGATTCATACTTCAGATATCATCTCACATTTGTTGTTGGCAGGGTGTAGCATGCTTCTTCCCATACTTTACTTTCAGCAATAGACTGTTAGATGCTCTCATCATTGATTAGATGTTTTGGGTAGAACCACATGAATGTCAGTGGGGTTTTATTGCCCCCTTTGGGTTAGAACATTGGATTCAACATGTAGCCAAGCTGAGTAGACCTGTTGAAACTGACATATCATTCTGTTTGCACTAAGAATTTGAAAGTAAAAACAGATTGACTTCAGATATCTGGCGATCTTTAGTAACTTTGATTGCTGATTATGGAATGAATCTTTTGCTGCTATTCTTTAAGAGAATCTCAAGTCTATGACTTTCTCAGCAATTGATTAAAACATTGTTGGATAACCTATTTAAGAATGAAGCTTCTCTAACTGATGAGTCCTGAGAAATCATTGTAGTTGATGCATACTTTTACAACATTTGAATTGTGGTTTTCAATATCTGGGGCACAAAGTCCACAATTTTGCCACCAGTATGCTAATTCACTAGTTACATTTTGATCATTTTATATATAATTCATCCATATTTCTTTATGATGATCCAAATCCAACAGAGTTAAGTGCTAGTTTGTGAATAATTGATTTTGTGGTTGCCTAGAAGCTACTAGGTTGAATGTATATTAATAAAAAGTTATTGCTCAAGCTTTTGAGTGTAATTTGAATGTTGATATTGAGGATTTGTCTAGGATGAACAATTTTTCAAGAATTTCGAAATGTTATTTTAAGTATGAGTGGCCTAGTAAATATCATAGCTTTACCCCATTAAGTTTATGGGTGCAAATTTCTGCAGGTTTCAGAAGTGAGTTCTCGTTTAGGCAGAGCTGGCAGTGCTGGACTTGGAAGGGCAGTAGAAGTTTTGGACACACTTGGGAGTAGTGTGAGTGGATTTGTTTCAGGAGCAACAACCAAAAATAATGAACTTTCTATTCTAGCATTTGAGGTTGCCAATACAATTGTTAAAGGTTCAAATCTTATGGAATCACTTTCAAGGCGAAGCATACGACAACTAAAAGAAGTAGTGCTTCCTGCAGAAGGTGTTCAACAATTAATATCACAAGACATGGATGAACTTTTAAGGATTGTTGCAGCAGACAAAAGGTTGGTAATGTAGAGATTGAATTAACTTAGATGACACCAGCCACTGGAGTTTCCCATGATGGTATTTGTAATTTTTACTCTTTCCTTGTGTTGACTACATGGTTTAATTATAATGTACACAGGGAGGAGCTGAAAGTTTTCTCAGGAGAAGTAATCCGCTTTGGAAATCGATGTAAAGATCCTCAGTGGCATAACTTGGACCGCTTCTTTGAGAAGTAACTTATTGAAGCTTTTTATCTTTATCAGCGTTTTTAAGTTGAGAGCAGTTTTGATTTGTCACTGGTTGGCTGTCATTTATTTTTCCAGACGTAGCAGAGATCGAACCCCTCAGAAGCAATTGAGGGAAATAGCTGAATCACTGATGCTGCAACTGATGACTTCAGTTCAACTTACAGCTGTTAGTATTACCTCTTCATTATCATTATAATTTGTGACATTTATGACTCAGTTTCGTTGGATGTCTACCCTTTATCATGAAACTTGCTTCTTCTTCTGCTGTTTTTGTTATCATGAATATCATTGTAATTTTGATTTTAAGAAATGAGGTATAAGCTTAAGAACAGATGGGGCATATTGGCGGTTCTACTTTTTGTGATAACTCTTCAAAGATCATCATTTTTCTTATCTGAAGACCACGTTCTCTTTTAGTCTTATGGAGTATATGGTGAAAATTAATGTCCAGTAATTTCTTTTAAGCTAGAAGCCTTCACAAAACATGTATTGCTAAGCCAGCCACTTGGAGATGTCCTCTTAGTTCAGAACTAACACTTGATCTTTGCTACTACATGTAGATCCACAACCTATAAGTTGTTAGACCTAGCGATTGATGAACGCATAACATTTTACCATATCATTTTTCCTCTTTAGAATAGAGAGGATTGTTTTCGTAAAAGTGATTTGGACATTTTTACAGAATGTTTTTCTTAAAAACGTTGAAATTTGAACTTCAGGCATACCCATATCACATCAAGTTCCATGTAAATGGAATATCATCATTAAGTTCTATTTCTATGTAAAGTATTGTCAAAACCACATCATGAGCATTTTTACTTTCAAAGTTGTAAATTTTTGTATTGTTGCTCAGTTAAGTTTCTTAAGTTTGCAGTTAAGATATTTTAGTGTTTATCCTAATTTCCACTTTTATTTCTACTTCCTAGTGATCGGCTTATTACCAGGTCTTAGCAGTCATTTTTTAAATATGAGCATAGATTTTGCAATTTTGCTCACTTGCTTTTTAGATGTTTTTATACACCCAGAAGAAATTAAGTAAAACTTCAATTGTTAATGTGCATAATCACCGCATGCCTAGTGATGTTTTACCTTTTTACATACCCTTATGGCTTCTAGGTTTTCTGTGCAGCAGAAAACTATCTGTAGAAAGATTAAGCAGAAGAAAATTATTAAGGAAAGTCTTATTTGAGGGCACCTTTTTTGAAGCCTAAATTTTTTAAGGAACCAAATGTGTTTTTTTAGTCTAAAATCTGACATAAAATCCAATTCCTTCTCAAAATGAAAACAAGATCAATAACGTGTTCTGAAAAAACTGGTATAACAAATCACTTCTCCTAACTGAGTAACTACCAACTGTGTTTCTATAATGAACAGAAAATGGTTGACTACTGATTGAATTGTCCTTTTCTTAATGGCATACTCTCATCTCGTCATTAGTTTCTTTTGAACCAACAATGATATTTTACCTGATTTCCTGTACAGCTTGACCATTTCCATTTCTCCTGTAACAAAGACTATCACCAAAAGATCCCAAACTTGGCACTACAATATTTCCAGTTATATTTGTATAGAGAGCAACTAGCAATCAAAACTGTGCATTCCCAACTCATATCATTGTCTTAAAATTTTACATTTTATATCTTCGATATAGAAAACCAGATAGTTATTAGAATTGTATACACTTAAAGTGGGAAACTGACCATTTTTAAAAGAATTTTGATATCTTTGGTCGAAATTAGTTTTGACACTGTTGATTACTGGATGACATAATTCTGCACATGTTTGACATTCTTCTGTGCATGAGTACATGTGATTAATTGACAAGATAAGTGTGCATGTAACTTGTATTTGGGTTTATTGCCACAAATAATGTGTTGTTGGTCTATCAATATGTGCATGAATATACATGATCCCTTTCAAAAGCTGCCAAAAATAATAGAAAAGATAAAATATTCAACATATTTTTTCTGCAGGAACTATACCAGGAGCTGCACGCACTGGACAGATTTGAACAAGATTATCAGCTTAAGCGCCTGGAGGAGCTTAGATTCAATGCTGCACGCAGAGGTAACCACGAGTACAAATATACACTGGCAAGCTCCTGCCTCATGGAGACACAAAAGAAGCTACATTTTGCACATCAAGAAGGATAATGCTGTTACCTTTTTCCAAAAAATGAAGATATGTCTCGAAAGTCAGCTGGAATGAGAAATATGTCTGTTATCTCTTACTTAATTTTGTTCCGACTAATAGTCTTAGCCATCCTATTAATACTCCTCCAAAAGTAGCAGCAGTGTGCGTCCCATATCTCCTAGGAGCCTTGCATTATAAATATCAATTACTTCTGAAACTAAAAGCACCTATCAGTTACATTAACTACAGCTTGATACAAATGCTGGAGCTCATACAGGGCAGATAAGTGAATTACATGTTACGTGTACCAAGGTTCTCCCTGCCACTGATGAAGTAGAGTTCGCTGATCTTGTTGGTTTTCACTTCTGTAAATAGATGAATAAAGCATGATAGATACCATGGCTTAAAAAAAAAGATGGAGGGAGAAAATACCTTTAAACATACATATCCACGGTAGTATGGAAATTATAATAACTTAGATGGGGCAATAACCGTAGAATTTTGCTACCTTAGCATGTGAAGCAGCTTATGAAGACATCAATGTTCATTCTGCGGTTACCATTATGTTGACTACTCTAGTGAGCTTTACTACTCGATCTTTTCTGTTACATTGCTTACGACAGTCAAGCTTCTTTGTTAGCTTTCATTATTGCACTATTATTTGATGTTAACACTTCGGGTAGTTAATAGATCTTCTCTGTGTCAGATGAGTATAGAATTGATGTTCAAATATCTAACAATTTCAACTTCTGGATAATGCTTCTTCCATATAAAAGATATCTCTTCTTTGTTTCTTGGTTTATTTATTGATTTTAAGTGTTTTACTTAAGCTTGTATCTTAATGCTGCCCCAAAACTGTGGAAAATCATAATTCATGCTGTACAAACTTTTTTTTCCAAACACATAATGTGCTAAATATAATGTCTTCAGGGGTATATGGCTTGACTGAGTGGCAAAGTGTTTTCTTGATTTATTTCATTATAGGAGACAGGGACAACAGCCTAAACATTTTGGCTGCAGAATTGAAAAGCCAAAGGAAACTAGTCAAAAACTTAAAGAAAAAGTCATTGTGGTCCAGAAGTATGGAAGAGGTAACTTTTTCTTTGCTTATTTTCTAGAAAATGTAGTCAGTTTATTACAAGATTTTGTTAAATACATCAAACATCTGTTCTTGTTTCATCTTTTCTAGCATCCTTTCCAATATATCCTTGGGAAGGAAAATACTGTTAAGATAAAAGTACAAATTATTAGTCTATGCATGTTCCTGAAACATTTATTATGTCTAATGGTACAAATTTAATTGGATCTTTGAAATTAGAATTTATTTAGCAGTCTTAACTTACAGCATATATAAATTTTAGAATTTATGATTGCTTTTTCCACACTGGACCTGCTGTTCCAGGCATGAGAAAGTTATATTTTCCCTGTTCATTATTTTCGTTGAGTTGTCGATTCTGTAACATGCTATACTTATCCACTGAAGTAATTTATAGATTTTTTGTCAATTCCTCTGCCTTCTGTCATGTAAGCCATTACCTGGTCATTTTTCATATTTGTGATAAAATAATAGGGAGAACACGTCAGTCCATGCTTTGCTTTTGGATTATTTACCAGAAGTTCTTGCGACCAAGCTTCGCCTTTATTGTCACTTCTAACTTTCTTGCCTAAGCATACTTTATTGTTGGGATTTGATTATTTTAGAGACCCTGCAGACATCTGAAAGGGTTGTGTCCTCTCACAGGGTTTTACTTTTCAAGCATCTCCTTTCAAACATAAATAAATGATTTAATTTAGAAATTGAAACTTATCTGTATATGGTTTTTGAGAAATCTCAATTACCTCCCTAGAGTTGGGAAGTGGGCTACTTGCACATAAGATTGATTAATGTAATCGTTGACATCATATACCCAAAGGCACTAGTGGAAAAAAATTAAGTTTGGTCGCTCTCTCTTTTCCGAAGAGTAAATTTTCCATGATAACCTTTTTCTTTTCAATCAAATTGCTCATTTTGGCTTTTATATTGTAAATCAATAGATTTAATCTTTGATACTTCCCAAAAGGTGGCAATTAATATTTTGATGTTCATTATTTCGATAATACTTTTCTCCAAAGCTATACGCATGATAATATGAGATAATGCTTGGGAAAACTCTATATAATCTGAAAACTCAAGTCCAGATATTTGTTTTGGGATGGTAAGGGTAGTATCACTTGCACTTATAACAATTTTGGTAATGACAAAGTTCAATCAACTACAGAATTTAACTTGATATTAGTGTTATGGGTAGGACTGCGAGGGGGCAATCAGCAAATGCTTAAGGAGAGCAGAGAGGTTCATAGCTTTCTTTATGTTCAGAAGGGGCAACTAGCATGTCTAGAACACCAAGGAGATAACTTGCAACTTCCACTAACAAATTTCTCACACTCTTTGGATGAAATGGATGGTGTATTTATCTAATTAAAATAAGCATATGAACAAATGTATCTTTTATAGCTCTGGATCACATGTTTCCGTGACTTTGTATGTATTCTTACTTTCTTTTTTCCTTGATAAATTAGTTGGGAATCTTATTATTGAAGACCTTTCTAATGCTGGATAACAGGTTATGGAGAAGCTTGTAGATATCGTGTTATTTTTGAACCAGGAAATAAACTATACCTTTGGTAATCCAGGTATAAGTTCAATCTCAAAGGAACTTGAGTGATAGTATGCTAGGAGAGCAACTGAAATTATTGTTTTGTAATGCCAATAAAAAAGATAAAGGGACAAGAAGATGACCAATTCTCATAACAGCATTTGGTGGTCTTCTCAGTGTGTTTTTCTGTAGAACTTGCGGGTAGCATGCCCTTTTGTTAATTTTCTTCTAATAGTTACTTATAGGGGACCCTAATAATCCTTTATTTGGTGTTCAAGAACATTATTAAATGCTGACACACGTGATATGAAATTCAAAATGCTGCATTCGTTGTATGCGAATGCTGATTATCGTACGGATTGCATAGTCCTTTACATAGAAATGTTCTTCCTCTTTAATAGCCTTGCAGCTATTTGCATTACAACAACATCCACTTGGACTTGAAGATATTGGAGGAATAGAGCACTTTTACTAAATTGATTTTTGACACTCTTGTGTATAAACTGACATGCTTAGGGGATCATATTCCTAGAATATATCCTTTTGGAATGTTTCCTTCTGTTTTAAAAAAAGGAACTTTTTAAGATAACTTATGTCCTTGTGTGCTTGTTGTGATCATATCTTCTTATTTGATCATCAGCAGAAGGTGAAACACCAGAAAAAGGAATCATCAGCAATCAGCAAAAGTTGGGGCCTGCTGGGCTTGCATTACATTATGCTAATATCATTCTGCAGATTGACTCAATTGTGAGTAATCTTTGCACTGGCTGGTAATGAAACTATTGATGATTGGGAGTATTTCCATCTAGATATTTTTGTCTTCTGGCTTTTGTCTCAAATTCGTCATGGATGATCAATATTCTCATATCTTGGCAATAATTTGTGATTCCATGCCTTGATATCCACAACCACGAGGCTTGAAAAATGTTGTCTATCTTGGCCTCTTGTAATTTTTCATAACTCTTAGTTGATTTTTTATTTTTATTTTTTTTTTTTTTGGGGGGGTCTTTCCACAATGAAGGTCAATAATTAGCCTTAGACTGGTGAATGTCGGAATAATTTGTGTTGAAACCCCTATGCTGGATGTATTGATTATTTTTTCCCTCTTCATTTACATTTTGTATGGTATCTGCTTTCTCTGAGCATTCTTCTCTTGATCAGGTAGCCCGTTCAAGTGCCATGCCTCCAAACTCAAGAGACACATTGTATCAGAGCTTGCCACCAAATGTAAAAGATTCTTTGCGATCCAAGCTTCAGTCTTTCCATGTCGAGAAAGAGGTATTCTTCTATTTGATGATTCTATGAGCTTTTAATATATTAGCCCGAAATATGCAAAGCTAGATTCTGAGCAATGTTAGTGATCTGAGTATCAACATTGACTAGAATGCTTCTCCTCCAGTTTATGCTTTTGATGATACTTTTGCCTATTTAATCTCTGGACAAGAAGTGTGTCTCTGTAATTTAATTCTCCAAGTGTTTTTCTGCAGCTCACTGTGACAGAAATCACAGATGAGATGGAAAAGACATTGCATTGGCTTGTTCCTGTTGCCACAAACACAGCTAAGTAAGATTCAAAACCTTAAGTTAAACAGATCTACAATTTTCCCAGGTATCCATCCTGAGCATCTTTTGTTGATTGTGTACACAGAGCTCATCATGGCTTTGGTTGGGTTGGAGAGTGGGCAAACACAGGGTGAGTATTGATATTCATCGGATAAGGATCTTAAGCTTTTACATTTAGGAAAACTCTCATTTATTTTCCAGTGTTTTATAAAATATTTATAGCTTCTACAATATATGCTCTGAACTAGAAGCACATCTGTCCCTTGTAATGCAGGTCTGAACTGAATCGCAGGACGGTCGGGCCTATTGATGTTATGCAAATTGAGACACTCCACCATGCAGACAAGCAGAAGACAGAAGCTTATATTCTTGATCTCCTGGCGTGGCTTAATTATTTGGTTAGCCGGTCCAAGGCCAGTGCCAATGAAGGCGGCGCTGTAAGGCCATCCATCAGATCGCCTGTTCGTTCACCCAGTAAGGAAGCTGATCAGCAGCCCATTACAAAAGATACAAGTACATCGCGAAATTTGAGCAGCGCAAATCAAGAATTGCTGCAGGATGTCAACTGCAAAATCCAGGGTCAAGGATTAAGCAATACTTGCGACTCTGGTCTTGAAGCAAGCAACGCAGAAAAGGTCGATAACACTGAATTGGCCCCAACAGAAGCACACTCGTCTAATAATACCTTCATTCATCTTGGACTTGGCAGTGAGAAATCATTGGATGTCACTGATAGAGTGTAGAGACTCGTGGATAGACTGCATTATTATGGTTTTATACACCACTGAATCATGGTGTGTATATAAGATTGAATAGAAGTGAGGGATCTTATTATGTATAGGCGATGACACTTTTGTGTAGTATGGCATACAGAAAGGTTTCCCCCCGACATTCTCGCTTCCGCCTCGTTCATCACTTCTTGGAGGCTTTCCTTCAAGGTGGAACGCTATCCTACTGGTGTATTTTTACATCCCACAGTTTCGCCAAATCACTTAGTCCTGCTCATCTTCGGTGCAAGAACATTGATTAATAGAATTGACGAGGGGATTCTCAATTAAGATTTTGGGATATTTAAATTAGAAGAGAATATGAATATAATAAAATTGTAATTTAGAGATAATAAATATATATCTTTTCAAATAATTAATGAAAGTATTCATAATTAGGGCCCATGTGGTGTTAGATCACACCGTATGACAACGGGCGAGGGTGGTCAAACCCAATACCCACCCGGCCAACTTATGTTTTTGATCATGATATTGGAGCTCCGAAGAAAGGAAAAACAAAATCATTTTTCCCCCCTAAGTTGACTGCAAGGGCAGGGCATTAAGTTATATATATATATATATATATATATATCATTGTTTTTCCCCCTAAGTTGACTGCAAATGCAGAGCAATAAGTTACAAGGACAAATTCTTCATCAAGATTATGGGAACAATGATTAAGAGATGTTGACATGAACCAAGAACATCACTTATAATGTAACCCAACCAAAAAATAAAAGAAAAGAAAATGAAAATCAAATATATCAATTATCAAGTAATATTATACTAATAATTTATCCTTTATGGGTTTGTACTGAAATAATACTGAAAGAGCGGTGAAAGTCTATAATAACGAGCTGCATTTTCATAATTAGATCAATAACTAAATTAATTTTATTGTGCTTCAACTATCGGTTCGATCAATTTCAAAAAAAAAATAACTTTGTAAAATAGTAATATAATATGATAATTGTTATATACTACATTATAAAGGTAAAATAAATAAATAATTAACTAAAAAGTACATATAATAAAGTACAAAACATAAATAACCATACACATATAATCAAATACCAAGTGTAAACTTTCTCCAAAAAAATTACAAAAATCCTTTTGACCGGTTTGATTGATTCAACCTGCATTCTTTGCAGTCAATCAGATCGGTCTGACCACCGATTTTTGATTGAACCAGACTGTTCAATCCAATTATAAAATCATTGAAAAAAAAATATTTGAAATCATAACATTCGCTATAGATTTATTATCTCACGTATTTATTTGACTATATTCATATCAAGTTAACACAGTTTTACCGTATATAAATCCACTTTTGTGATGTATACAATTATTTATGGAATTATATATAAATTAATAGTAAGTTGCTGATTATACTGCACAACATGTTATGTATTAACTGGAAAGAAACTAAAAACATGAAGCAAGTTATGATCGGGAAGCATTACCTAACATATTTATTTGAAATTCTAGAATTACTGAAATGGACTAAGGTTATAGCAGAATTTGGGCTCGGCCCATTAAAATGACCAACTAATTGCATTAATGAATTATAAATGCCCATCAATAAAGGTGTTTGGAAATTTAATAAGCATCTTTGAACCTACCATAACTTGGGTTTTGTTGAATTTACTGAAACTTTTGAATAAAAACGTACTATTATATATATATAATTGTCATGATGAATTCTCATGCACATCAGTATTGTTTTGTTGAAATAGTTTTTATAATTTGATAAATAGCATGTAGACGATGCATTTGCATCCGCAATCACATAGAAAAAGTTGGGTCGCATATGCTTTGCAAAAACAATATAACAAAAGAAAAAAGAAAAAACTTTTGAGTTAGCAAAAACTATAGAAGAAGTTAGGGTTTAGAAGAAGAATTCAATAATTTTTTTACTTTTGAGATTTTCGAGTTGAATTAAAGTTGGATATATCTCACAAGCAATAAAATATCAAAAATAAAATAAAATTGAATATGATCAATTATGTGAAAGACATAGAAACAACTATTTAGTTATTAAATTTTCGAAACTAACTAAATCAAAATTCACTTCATAGAGATCTTCTTGTTACAAAAATAAATTTAAACTTAATTCATTAGTTTATGAAGTTTTGACTAACCAATATGTTACAATTCCTTTATCAAAGTGATGGTTGTTGTTAGTAGCAATGATTAAAAGGGTTGTTGCTTTTTGTTGAAATCGAGAGGAAAACCAAGGATATTATGGTAATAACCAATTAAATATATTCCTAGTGATTGCAGTATACTCAAAAATTATATAAACATGAAGGTGTTAAGAGTAATACGCCTTTTAAAATTGGTAGGCTTTTGTTGCTAATTAAAGTTAACACTTTAAATAGACATCTTTTCAATTACAAATGTAGCAAACAAATTCAGAAATTGTTCTTTAAAATTGATTTGATAAAATGTGGAATTAACAAGAAATTCTCATAAAATATGTACTTTTCAATACATAAAATACAAAAGAAATTTATTAGAGTAACTCTTTGGGGGAAAAAGAAGGGAACTTTATAATTATAGTATTTTGGGCAAAACTGCATGTGGTCGAT
The DNA here is from genome assembly GCA_019321725.1 of Paulownia fortunei. NCBI lineage: Eukaryota > Viridiplantae > Streptophyta > Magnoliopsida > Lamiales > Paulowniaceae > Paulownia > Paulownia fortunei. The sequence goes on from CM033110.1 coordinate 17,408,782, forward strand.
GAATTTATGAGTGCATATCTAAAATATAGGGGTTGCAGTTCTCATCGTTATCAAAAAATAATAAATAATAAATAAAGGTAAAATTATTAAAGATACGTGAATGAATACATTTTTGCACTTTATCGTTTACAATTATGAAAACCGTCATTCAAATTTCAATCAGCACAAGTTCAAGTAAATTATTTGGAAATATGATCAGAATAACACGATACACGTTACAATTTACTCATAAATTCGTTCTGAACACACTTTTATTACCCACATTTAGTATTTTCACATCAAATAGTAATAATAATGCCATTTCTCAATCCGTTCACATTCTCTTTACGGTATCACCCTCGGAAGTCGTCTTCCTTGTTTCTCTCTTTTCGCGCTACTACCACAACTATCCATTTTCTCTTTTTTCTTTGTTTTTCATTAATAGCCCTTCTCTTCTACTATTTATCTCTCACGATAACTACACTGTAGATCAGACTTTTCAAGAATACTTGATATATATATATAAAGTTTTCAATCAACAAATTTAGGGTTTTCAAGTTATTTTCAATTAAAACCACTTATTTTAGAAAATTAAAAAGAATTTAAGATAATTGTATGAATAGATAGATACACTAATGTGAACTTTTAACATCGTCTAATTATAGTATTTTGGGCAAAACTGCATGTGGTCGATGAATTTATAAATGCATATATAAAGAATAATGGTTGCAATTCTCATCGTTATCAAAAAATAATAAATAATAAATAAAGGTAAAACTATTAAAGATACGTGAATGAATAGATTTTTGCACTTTATCATTTACAATTATGAAAATCGTCATTCAAATTTCAATCGGCGCAAGTTCAAGTAAATTATTTAGAAATATGATCAGAATAACATGATACACATTACACTTTACTCATAAATTCGCTCTAAACACACTTTCATTACCCACATTTAGTATTTTCACATCAAATAGTAATAATAATGTCCTTTCTCTATCCATTCACATCCTCTTTACGGTATCACCATCGGAAGTCGTCTTTCTTATTTTTCTCTTGTCGCGCTACTACCCCAACTATCCATTTTCTCTTTTTTCTTTGTTTTTCATTAGTAGCCCTTCTCTTCTACTATTTATCTCTCACGATAACTACACTATAGATCAAACTTTTCTAAGATACTTGATATATATATATATATATATATTTATATATATTTATATAAAGTTTTCAATCAATAAATTTAGGGTTTTCAAGTGATTTTCAATTAAAACTACTTATTTTAGAAAATTAAAAAAAATTTAAGATAATTGTATGAATAGATAGATACACTAATGCGAACTTTTAACATCGTCTAATTTCAAATATGTCATTAGATTTAATAAATTTAAATTAAAAATATCTTTAAATGTACAACAAACAATATTGAGTTTAGAGCGTCAAAAAATAATAATTTAGGGCATCAAATTTTATATTGGAACATAATATAACTTTCAAACATCGGAGAATCAAACCGTATAGATTGAAAAAAATATAAAATAAAAGTGAGATTCAATTCAATATAAATAGGCATTAGTTAGAAGGGGGATTCCATGAGAGAGAGGAGAGCCAAACACCAACACGTCAGTCTTCACTGGCGAAAAAACGTACCTTCACCGCCTCCCTCTCTTTCTCCCTCTCAGCGCCTCTAAATATTTGCACACACATTACAGACACATGCCATCAAAACCCTCTCAATCAACCCCTCAATCCAACCGATTTGTTCTCCCCGGTATGGTTATGCTCTCATCTCTTTATCAATTCAACTACTGGCGGGAAATAAATAAATTGCATGTGCGCTTCTGTTAATGTATTATTATTTTTTTGTTAATTTCATGTTTTGCTAACTGAATGAAAATCGTATGTTTGTTTTTGTACTGTGTTTTTGTGTTACATTTGTCTGTAAAACAGCCATTGACTGGATACAGCTTCAATGCATGCAGAATTGTTATGTTTTACTTTTTATTTATTTTTTTTTTTTTTGGTTATTTAGAGTCAAATTTGGATTTTTCTTTTATTTTTTTTCATCTGGTTTGTTGTTGATTATGTTTTCGTGGATTCTTAAACTGGGGTTTTGTTTTTATGTTCTCCATGTGTTTTTCACCTGGGCTCTCGCTCTTCCCCATTTTTGAGGCGAATTTTGAGTGGGTTCTCGTTATTCTTGTTTCATTTTTTGCATTTTCCTGATTTTCTGCTTCTGGGATCTTAGTTCATCACAGTTTTTCCCTTTGTCATTGCTGATCCATGTTTTTTTTCTTCTTTTACAGGTTATGAACTTGAATTTTGAAGGAATTTAAAAACAGAAAAAGAAATGCCTCTTTATAAAAGAAAGCCATTTGCCTTGATTGAAAAGCCTGAGGATTTAAAGCCTCAAGAGCTCGTCTTTCAAATTCGATTCACAAAAGAAATCTTCAGAAGTTATAAGTAAATTCTGTTTCTATTCAAGCACCAATGGTTATAAAAATATAGTTTTATTTTTAACATATTTATAATGCCTGGATCTTAAATGTCACAGTGAATATTTGAAGAGAATCAACTTATATCGCAAAAGAATCTGGACATGCAAAGCTACGGGGAAGGGCAATTTGACCTATGAAGAGGCCCTGGTTTCAGAAGAAAAAGCTTCCAAAAGAATACAAAGTATTCCCATCGAATACGTAGTTCCTGTTCTTCGTGATGTCCAATTCAGTAAGTCCACTGCCTTTTTTTTTTTTGTTTAGCCATCTGATTATATTTATTTGAAATACTTGTCGCCATTCATTTAATGAGCCTACGTCTTGATTTTATTCTGCTTTTTGGTAGCGACTTTGTTGCTTAATTTCTAATTAATGCAGTGCCAACTGTAAAAAGAAAGCACAAAGATGTGGCCAAAGTATTGAAGTACTTGAAGGCATTGCCTTGTGGTACTTGCTCAATAATATTGGAAGCTGCTAAGTTGTTGTGGATTTCCTTTTGGTATATCCTTGATTCTTATTTTGATGGTTTGTTAATATATGACTTGTACGTTTAGCAAAACATCATTAGTGCAGATCTTTTTATTAGTCGAAATCCCATTATAATATGCCAGATGGTGCATGAAACGAGATGTGATTTAAAAAAGAATATGCATAGCCCCTTGTACGACCCAGCCTATCAAAACCACGCTAAAGTAGATGACAAAAACATTAGTTGTTGTAGTTCAAAATAGATCTTTTCCTATTTAAGTGTTTGCCTCACCTCCCGCCCCCCTCCCTAGTTTTCCAAGGTCGTCAGCTTCTTGAACTTGCATTCTTGCTACCCTTACCTTCTCTCTGACTCCTTTGCACTAGCATGAAAGTATTCCGACCTGGATTTCTTCCTGAATAATCACCTACCTAGCTTGGGAGCAAGATTTGTAAGCGATTGATGCTCCACACTCAACAGCACATTTTTTGAATAAAATCGAATGGGTTGGTGAAGCTTTCAAAGCCCTACCAAATATCAAAGGTTTACACTCTGAGATGCAGGAGAGTGGCATTTTGAACGCTCGATTTTGTGATCCAAATCATTTTTTTCTGCTGCTTTGTTTCTTTGATCTTTATGAGGTAAATATGGAGACATGAGAAATTATATCTCCTAAAATGATATTTTGCTTACAAATTGTTGGAACTTCTTTTAGTTCAGTGACAAGAACCTTTTACCCTATATGGAATTTTGTTGCATCACATGAATTTCTCATAATTTGTCGTTAGTGTAATCATGGACCCCTATCTCCAGCCCACAATCTTTTTCTTGCAGCTTAATGTTTTTTCATTCCCACTTGCACTTTCAACAATGTAATGATTAAAAACTGAAACATGAGCAGCTGGTCAAATTTATTGAAGGTTTTTTTTTTAAAAAAAAAAATTAATGTAGCTGAGTTTACTCAAAAGCTTCTGGTGATAACTCATTTCTGGGGCCTGAGACACTGCCCATATTCTTGGTGAGAGGTCCATACTTAGTTGCTTCCTCTTGTATTGGACTTGAGATATTGTTGTGAGGATTCATCTTTTATATCACTCCTTTTAGCTAGTTTTAGTTTTTGGTGTTACGTACCTCACCTTGATAGGAGTGTTTGAGGGATAGATTCCTGCAAATGTAAATGCAGATTAGAAAGTTGTCATTTTTGCTGTGATGGGCTGGATATTCCTGCTGTTATTTGCAAAACCAGGGGGATTATGGTAGCTATAAAGGAAATTAGCAATAAAAGTTGAGCATTAAATGTGGATCATTTCAAGTTGATGGCATCTATTTGTGGAAAAACTAATGAAGTTACTAATTCCGGATTGTAACACCAATTTTCCTGTGATCATGATGCTCACATTTGCCTATTATTTTAATAATGCTTAGCTAGTTGACTTCCATTTGTCTCCTTGCCTTATGAAGTAGAACCAGCTCTTGCTTTATTTGTGTACGGAGTTTCATGTATCAGTTATATAGATATGGAGGCTTCACTCAGAAGTTAGTCCATGACGTCAGATATTAAGTTTGATATTATGTGTCAATATTTGCAATATATCATATTTACTGTTTTTGGGGTGGCTAATGCTTCTTGCATCATTTCATTCATGGAAGGTGTGTAATTTTGGAAGTTGTATGTTTTCTATGTTAGACAGCTTATTTATTTATGAACTGCATTGGATTTCTTGAATGAGCCAACTGCTTTAATTAAATTGAGATGCTCTTTTTACATTTTTCCTTCGACTAGGGATTTGGTCTATTTTTAAATTTTTGATATGTCATGGCAGGCATGCTGACTTTAAAAGATCTGGTCAATTCAATTGCCGCAAAGTTACAAGGTCCGTTTTCCGAGGGTGCTGAATTATATGGAAGGAAGGATGGCCGTTTGCATCTGTGCAAAATTATAAAAGTTGTTGAGGATGATCAGAAAACACAATATGAGATTGCATGGCTTGGTGGCAACCACAAAATGAGTGGAAAGGCTTTAGTTAATGGTGATGAATTGACAGGAAAGAATCTGCCTTTTAGTAAACGGGTTCTCAAGTCTTTTATCAAAGATTCTACGTATCGGAGTCTCCCTTGGGTTTTACATGATAATTTAGCAAAGAAGCATGGAATCTCAACTTCTCCTCCCGAAGAACTAAAGATTAAATATTCCATACAGAATGGACTCATTGTTTGTAATAGGAAGAGAAAAAAAAGTGAAGAGGCACCAAAGACTGCGGTGAATTTGAAATTCTGTTTCCTTTCCATCTTTCCGAATTCTTTTGGAAGTTTTTTATACCAGTGATATTGTTTTCTGTTGATTTTGCTTAGGAGGCAAGTGAAAAGGAGATCAAGGTATATAGGCGGAGAAATAAACTAACATCTGAGTCCTCGTTGCCTGGAAAGAGTGCCGATGGAGGTAGGTTTTAATTGGCTCACTTTTCGGGTCAAGCATGGTAACATTTGCTAGCCCATTTTATTGCATTTTCTTCTGTTCCTGCAGAAATTCTCTCTGCTGTTTATGCTTGGATCAATTCTGATATTCAGAAAGGAAACATTTGGGGGTGTGGGTGGGGGTGGTGGGGGTGGTGTTAGTTCCTTCTCTTCTTTTGCCTCTGCCATATTCTTTTTGTGTATGCATATGCATGTTATTTTACTTCCCTGTTGGGCTCTCGTTTCCTTTTATTGTCTTGTGGGCGGTGCTCTTGTCATTATTTTTTTCATGCTTTTTCTTTATTATTTTAGAGTCCAAGAGTATCTGAAATTCTCTATTCATCCTTTCTTTTAAATGTGTTCCTTAAGACTCTCTCTCTCTCTCTGATTACCTGTATTGGTATTTCCAGTGAATGAGAATCCAGAAGATCAGTCCATTAAGTACCCCATTGATGACCTGCTGGTGCAACCTACTGAGGAAGATCGGCTTTTGATGGAAAGGCCTTTCCCTTGCAGGGATTTCAATGCACCTATGGATTGCGTTGGGGATCTTTTGATGGTGTGGGATTTCTGTGCTTCTTTTGGCAGGCTGTTGAATTTGTCTCCTTTCTCCCTTGAAGACTTTGAGAATTCCCTTTGTTATAAAGACAGCACTCCTTTGCTCATTGTGGAATCTTATTCAACTCTTCTTCGCTTGCTTGTAAACGACAATGGGAAGTTCTCAATGGCAATAGAAAATAAAAAAAGGAAGCCAAAGGTTAACCATGTGAAAACATACATTTCTGCAAGAGTTATTTCTCACTTAGAGTATTGATGAACTTCGTCTTCCTTTCTTGTTTTGGAAAATTGATATTTAAATACCTCTTTCAGATTACACAGATTACCTGGACTGAATATCTATGTGATTTCTTGGAAACAACTTGTACTGCTGAATTATCTATGCACGTAAGTACCATTAAGCGAGGTCATTATGGCCTATTGGAGGTTCATGTGAAACTGGCAATTTTTCGCGAACTGGTTGCTCAAGCTCTGGAGACAGATACTGTCAAGGACAAGTTGGATGAGTATATTGAAGAAAGACAGGCACTTGCTGCTGCACGGAGGGATGAAGCACTGGACGAAGGTAGAAAGAGGAGAGAAGAAAAGGAGCGTAGGAAGTCAGAAGCTACCGGCAAGGAAGTTAAAGAAGAGCGTAGAGTGAAATCTGGTGAAGGCGATCATAGTATACCCAATGAAGTTATTAAAGAGAAAAGTAATGGGAAAGTTCTTTCTCGACCGAACCATTCATCTGGAAACAGGTTGGAATTAGCTACTTTTTTTATTTCTTCAACTAAAAACAATTGGTTGGTGAGTTGGATTAATTGCGATCTCTCTCCCCATTCGTTTTCTCTTTGTCCCCCTCTTTTCTCCTGGGCGAATATTTTCTGGCAGTGAGAATGAACAAGGAGACAGCACATCTAAGAAAAATGCTAAGAAACGGAAGGTTGAGACCAACACCTCTTCTGAAGATGTTAATCATCCATCTAAGAGGGAGATCCATAAATTGATGAAAAATGAAGTCAAAGAATCAATAGAGATGAAGAGTGCTGAAGAAAGGGTGGGCCTCTCTCTCTCTCTCTTTCCTGTGTGTGCACTCACATACACATCTGCATATGTGTGTATTTGTTAATTATCTCATAGAAAAGGGAGAAAACAAAGAGATGGAGAAAGTAGGTAGGTGTATTGTGAACTTCTGCACTGATATGTCTGCTACCTATTCCTCATGCAGAAAGAATTTCTTGAACGGGAGATTGAGAAGAGATTTATACGCACTAGCCCATTAGGGAAAGATAGAAATTATTGCAGGTATTGGTTTTTTCGACGTGACGGAAGAATATTTGTTGAAAGTTCTGACTCCACACAGTGGGGCTATTACCAAACCAAGGAAGAGGTATAATGTTGCCGCTCTGTATTCTGACACCTTTCAGATTTTTTTTCTTCTTTTACTTGAAGCATTCTTATCTCTCTTTCTTATGACAGCTTGATGCTTTGATTGGCTCATTGAATCCAAAAGGTGAGAGGGAGAGGGCTCTTAAAAAGCAGCTGCAGAAATTTTACAACAAAATATGGTTGGTTATTTAATTTCTCTCTCATTTACTATGGTATGGTTGGTTTCGATTTCTGATGCCAGTTTTTGGTTTAATCAAATATTGATTTTGCGTTTGTTATTTAATGTAGAATACATTAATATTTCTTAATTGCATGTGAAAGGTAGGTTTATCAATTATTTTTTTTCAACATTCTTGGGGAATTATCGATTATGTCTAAGGGATGAGGTGGAGGAATTTTTACTCTGCAATGTATTTACCCTGAATTACAAGCTGGCTTTAACAAATCAATGGTTTAGAATGCCTGTTGTTTGCCTATGAGGAATTCCTCAGCTTTGGATCATTGAATAGTTATAATGTGCCTTTAAAAGTTAAATACCAAAATATATGGACAGTATGCGACATTGCATCTTGATGGTACTTAAGATTACTCGAGACTGTCAGCTGTCGAGGACATCACATAAACTATAGGCTTGACATTATGCTTCTTTTTTATTTTTTGGTGGATGTAATCTGAAGAACTAAAGCCATGACTTTTATATGACTACAGTAATCCACCTGATGCATCTTTGAATGTGCTTGGAGAAACTAATCCTGCTCATTGTAGAATTTATTAATTTTTTCCCCTTAAATTCAAATTTGCAGCTCTGAACTTCAGAAAAGATCAAAGGAAGCAATGCAGAGGATTGCAATGGAAGAGGCTCTGGTTCGGAGATCAACTCGTGTCCGTGCCCCACCTAGGGAAAACCCTGCACTTTCATTCCTTAAGTATGTGAACAAGTGGAAAGATATATAATTGTTGTTTATTAGAAGTACAGATGCAACTAACAACCAGGTTAAGTGGGAAATAGGATGTGTGGAATCATTGCCATCCTGTTGAAAGATAATGACATTGATTGGGATATAGTAGATAGTTCTATCCCAGTTGAAAGCCTTACACATTCTTTTGTTGGGACGGAATTTTGTGAATCTTGGGTGCAAACAGCCATCAAAGGATGGAAATTTTGGTAATAAGCCCCATCAGATGGCTCCGTATGTAATTGCTATTTGTGATATTTGTCAACGACATTCTCTTCTTAAGTTCAATTTTGAATCAGGCTACTTTATATGCATGCATGTGGATGTGTGTTGCCTTTTTTATCTTTAAATGATATTATTTAGGTGAGTATTGTTTGAATGCATCAAGGTGATAACTTTTTTCCTTCCCTGTAGCGTTTCTGGTATCTACTTAAAAATGTAATTTATCAGATGTTACAGGTCTCAAGTGATTTAGGTTGAGAGTAAAGGACAATTCTGTATATGTCGAGTTCCCAATTTAAATCATTTTGTGCTATTTCAACAGTTCTTCAGGGATAAGATCAGGTTTTTTTGACCATTTACTGCACTAATAAGAGAACCAAATCAAAATATTGTCATTGCATGTTTGGGGAGTGACTTGAAAAATGCGTGGTTCAAATCAATGAGCTTTTAAGATGAAAGGGTAAATACCAATTCGGTTATTTTTCTCAATAGCAGTAGCTTATCAATCTATCTGTTAAAGTGTTGTCAAATTAGTTAGCCCGTCTTTGATGACATTGGCTTATCAGTTTAAGTTTCAAAATCAAGTTACGGATACAGGTTCAAACAATTGCACAACTTTGAAAAGATACACTGTTTTTGGTACAAGAAAATGTCCCATTCTTCATATGAGATTATTATTATTGCTACACATTCTCATGACTCAAAGAAACAGAAAGAAGCTTGCCAGAAAGTGAAGGGGACTTTAGCTTCACAGAATTTGTAATGACCGGGATTTTACATGATCTGCTTCACAGAATTTGTAATGACCAGGATTTTACATGATCTCAACCACAGCACGCCCTACAATACTTCCCTGATCAAGGTCTTTATATGCCTGTCCTGCCTCCTCAAATTTGCACTTTCTTGAAACAGCTGCCTCGAGATTAAAAATGCCTCTCTCTGCCAACTTAATCAATTTGGGAAGGTCTTGCCTTGCCCTACCTCCATAAGAGCCAATTACTTTAATCTGCATCATGAATTGCAAAAGAATCAAGCACAAGAAGGATCAGCTGCTTCATGTTGAATTATGGATACAAGGCAGCTTGAGTAGATAAAATTAGTTTACAACACCCTACATCTACACAGACATCATTGTTTTACTGCTTAGGAAAAATTGCTTTTCTTCATCAGAAACATCTGACCGCTCCTTCATTACCCCCTCCACACTATTTTCTTCCTTGATTCCAAATCCTAGATCTGCCTGGGACTCCAAGTAACCCCAATTGGGGTACACATCCCACCCCTTTCCAGTTGTTTCATACCAGATTCATGCTCTATTTCAGCATAACCACAATTGGAGAACGACATCCCACCCCTTCAGATTCATGTTCTATTTCAGCATAATGGTAAATTTTTTTTGCTCAGTAACATGGGATCCAAGTTCCATTCTCATTAGGAGCACCTCCATAAGAACTTAGCAAGGATGACCAAAAAAAGAGACTGAACAAATTGGCTTGAAGAAAAACAACGTACCTGTCTACGAACCAAATGGTTAATATCAACCTCCCCTTTAGCACCAGAGAGCGTAAGGCCAATCATGACAGCTTTCCCTCCATCCCGGACACTTTGTACGCATTGTGAAAATGTTTGTGGCCTTCCTAAGGCTTCCACAGCTATGTCTACACCCCTTCCTCCTGTAATGTCCTGTTCAAATATCGCATTTAAGGGATTTGAAAAGCATATATTTCCCTCCAAAATGATCGCCCATTGATAGCTTAAACTGAAAACAGCTTTTAAACTAGGTCAACACATGGAAATCATTTCTGCAAGCATGAAAGCCACTAGTAAAATATTATTTCAAAAATTTACAAACCACCTTGGACAATATTGATAAATCTGTCACAAACAAAATCAAAGAATGACAACCAAAAATTTCTTATCAAGAAGAGAAAATCTTTTACTCGGTCAAAACCAAAGAAAAACAGCATAATGTTATTAAAAGTAGAACAAAAGGAAACTGAAGTCTTGATGCTTCCACGAAAGAATTAAAACTTGATCTGCCCAAATCCTGCTTGAGAATAGCGTTGCTACAGTTGCTTGCTAACTTATGAAATTTCTTTCATCAAGGATGAATAGATGGTATCAAGATCTGGCATTGTGATGCTGCACTTAGGAATGAGATATGTTAAGGTAGCTTAAATGAAAAAAGACATGTAACTCCATTGCAAGTTCAGTATTATAGTGGAGAGGTTAACAGTGCACAATATAGCTTGATTACAGTCACTTATCAGAACAAGAAAGGCATGAACAAATGCAAGTAAAAATTATTGAACTCATCGCGTGATGATAAGTTTTAAAAGAACAAACAACAGAAGCTTCATGAGGCTTTGGGAATTGTTATGGGAATAGACAGCATTCTATAGTCCATCTAGATAAAGAGGTGCCTCGCAAGGAATCTTATCGATGTCAGAGAGCTTATGGAATATTTGGGATATTTGAAATGTAAAATTATCTGATGCTTTCATATTATAATTTACATTGAATGGTTACTTCATCTTAAGTTGTTGGAAAGGATAGATATTTAATATCTATTGCCTATAATGCCCTCTCATGTGCAAGGCCATATTATTTTCTAAGGCGAGCACATGAAATATTTTTTTCTATAATGAGTTTTGGTGAGATTTGAACCTATGACCTCCCCTTTTGCCCAGCTCTAATATCACATTAAATGACCACCTCACATAAATGCTTTTACGCCTTAGAGAGGAGAGAGATTTATATTCGTTGCCTCGAAGAATTTAACTCCATGTGTTGAGAAGAACGCATTGTTAACTTTAATAATTGTATCTTATATAGATTGGTTATTATATTTTAATAATTGTATCTTATATAGATTGGTTTTTCACAGAAACAGAAGAACATATCAATTCTCTGTATTTTTTGTCTTCCCTATAATGGACAAACATATGCCTTTTTGTACTATATGGTAGAGATGCTTCTTCCAACTGTTGACATATTTGAATTCATTGAAACAAATCCCAAAACGCAGTACAAATAAATTTAGCAAAGTTATACTGGCACTAAAAAAAATAACACGCTCCATGTATTGAGTACCACTCAACCTTCAGTAAATTGAAGGCTATTAGTTCCAGGGAATCAGCTTAAAAGGATAAGGAGTGTGGGGAGCTCAAATTTGAGCTGAAGCCCTAATAAGCTTCTCATAAAACAAACATAAGAATACAATATAATATTCAAATGCTCTCAAGCATCACAAATTTTTCTCACAGGAAGTAAGGCTTTGTTTATAGTGGTATGGTTTCTTTTTGAACAGAGAAGATTGACAACTTCTCAAAGCTTGTCCATGCGAACCTATCCATGGATCCACTGCTTTGTGCAAAAATTCCAAGGTTTAAGTCTGTCCTGCTTCTCAATGGAACAACTTGACTACTTCATGGTCTATTTAATCAGGGTTTGTTGCTTTCTGCTATGTTTGGATCTCGGATTTTTTAGTGAGGAAAACACGTAGAAGAAAGGTTCTCATCACTTCAAATGATGTAAGATGTAACTTTGTGTTTCATGTTTTAGACATTTTGCTTTTCCTTTACCTTTTCCTCACTAAATCAAAAGGTGCAAACATAGCATTACAGTTCTGTCAATTCACTAAAATTAAAGAATATAGAGTAAGTACTTTGATTTTAGCAACAGCATCCTCCTTTTGTGCATTTATGGCATGAGTGGCTCCAAATATCTTAGCTTTCTGAAGTTTCTCATCTTGAATATCCACTGCAATAATCTCAGAAGCCCCAAATGCCCTTGCTATCTGCAGACAACTGTTTGATGTTTTACAATTAAAATCATGCAAAAAATTGTGATCAAGTAAGCAATAACAGCATTCCACTGACATAAATCTAAATAATGAACTATAAGGGGATTTTCTCTAAAGGGGTAGTGGTGACCACATTGACAGGTTCACGGTTCACAAATAGGTTTCAGATGAGCACATATGACAAACGCATGAAAAAGTAGTCCACTTCATATCTATGATCTAGCAAAATGGACAAACCAACACAGGCTTCAGGTGCTTTCTACATATGATGGTTTACATGTTGTAACACCTTAGCCATTTACTGTTGGGTTTGATGCCCTCTTTTGGTGGTCATGGGAAGCTCATGGTATTAAACTTCTTCAACTTAAGAAATTTGTGAGTTAAAACCATATTCGGGGGGAAATACAAAATATCTTGTTGAGGGGGAACCAGCAGAAACACTCAAATGAATAAGCCAGTGAATAAGGAAATTGAAAGTGTGATGCAGCTTTACTTCAACAGCTGCTACCAACTTTAACAACAAAGGCAGCATGCAGACTTCAAAGATTTGTCAAATATCCTATGCCAAGATTCTTATTTGATCCCTTACCTCTTTCAGCGGGAAACAGTTGAGTTTGATAGCAGCATATCTATTTGTATATTCTTTGCATGGCATCCGTCAAATTATAGACAATATCCATTCCACAGAACCAACTTGAATGAAGAAAAGTGTTGATTCACATGGCTTTTTACAGAATTTGTTTTAAAAGTTGACAAATTTATCGTTCTTAGTGAATGTGGAAATGTGTTCTTTGCAAAGCTTATAGTTTGTCAAGTAGCATCTAAAAAGATGAGAGAGGAGAAACTCCATACCATACTGCTTTCTCATAAGAAATGACGATTAGCAACCATGGGGTGATGACATAAGGAAAAGAACCTAGTTCTCTTAACGCCTAATATCAGAAGTAAGTGAATTTGGAATAGTTATCGATTGGTTATGAGATGTAATCAATTCGATATATTAACTTTATGCGATAATATGAAATAAATGAAATTTCGAACAATCCCTAATTCACCTTTTATGAATTCCAAAAGGTTTTAACAACATGAATACCCAGAGAAGCCACTTCATATAAGTACTTTCATAAACTCTATCCTTCTAACTTATAGAAACCAATCTTGTGTGAGAAATTCTTTAACATGGGTTCTACAACTCCTTACTATTTCAAGGTTCAATTACAGGCCTTCCATCATTCAAGACTTCTGTGATTGATACCACAAAAAATCCATAACATTATGAAAGTTTATGAACATATTATGTATTTACTTACCTTGAGCCAACACCCCCAACACCAATCACAGCAATGGAATCACCAGGCCGCACCTGAGCAGCATGAGCCATTGCCCCATAGGCAGTAAAAACTGCACATCCTAGTATAGCAGATTCTGTGTAAGGCAATGAGTTGGGCAGAACAGCTAAGGCATGTGCTGGTACCACACAGAACTCAGCAAGACCTCCCATGCTGTACATATAAACTGGCTTGCCTGCAGAACCAGCATATTATAGACCAAGTATCTTATCACCAAGTGATAGGCAATGACATTTACATTAAGAATACATATAAATAATTACAGAGAAGCGGAAGGATCAACCTTCTATGCAAGCCCTTGCTTACTTAACCCCAAGAACAAACTATAACATATAGACACATACAAAAAGAATAAAAATAAAAAATAAAAAATTCTCGGAAGACATGGACATGGTAATTGAACAAAATCTAGCATCATTTAGGATAAAAATATACAGATAAAATGGCTGCACCATTTTAAGCAGTTATGGTAAGTAGAAAAGTTTTGTCCTATACTTATAAAACAAATGATGATTGTTTCTCATAAGACTACATATGTCTGCTGTTGCTTACCAACTAGACATTACACCTACAATGACACATGTATTCAAATGAATCACAAATTCATTGAAACAGAATATATAGGACAAATACGAATACAATCAGGGAGAATCCACATGTGCTAGAAGATCATATGCAGAGTTGTACTTAATGTTCTTTAAGGAAGAATGCTTTGTTAGGAATGTACCACTGCCGCGGAGAAATAGCCTTGTTTCACCATCATAAAGTGTCCCTTTCGCTCGATTATAAGCGAAAAAAGACTCGCATAAGTCATCTTGACCCTGTTTTCATGCAAGACACAACGCTGTCAAAAAGCTACTAAGTACATAACTCAGATTAGGATTTCGCATGCAGATGAACATTCAAAAGGCATCTCTTGACATACTTGCCTTAGAGCAGAAGAAACAGCTTCCGCAAGGCATTATAAAAGCCCCAACAACTTGAGATCCAACAGGAAATCTGAAAATTAAAAAATATATACATATATTTCCTCTGTCCAACATACAATTGAAAAGGTAAATATAATTTATGCTCACAGCTTATCAAACCTTTCAATGATGTAACTGTCAGTAAGTGGCCCATGTTCAACCACCTCGCCAGTAATCTCATGCCCTACAACACAGGGGCTGGCAAAAGGAAGCTCACCTTTGATCACATGCAGATCGGAGTGGCAGACCCCACAGGCTGCATTATTCACACACAGTTTTGAAATGCAATCAACTCGGTTAAATGCTAAAGAAAGGCCCAAAGGCGTACTTTAGATACTTAACATGTGACAAGATTTAGCTCAATCAACATATTAATCATCACAAAGCAATAACTAACGATTACATTGAAGATTTTAGGTAACTCAATGTATAAATACACAATGTAAGATAATAAGCATATACAACATGCAAAAGCAAATGCTTTTTCTTTTCCCAATCACCAATCAGAATCAAGCCAAAACATGTTCCAGAAAAAAGAAAAGAAAAGAAAAGACTGCCTTGAACATTAAGCTAACAGAAATTGTCATGATTCTATTCACCAAATCAATCTTTTCTTTACTTGATCATTTTCTTTCTCATCAGCATTTAGTATATTTCCAGCATGAAGAGAAAAGTACAAGCTTTATAGCATAATGCACAACGACTCAACTCCAAACGAAACTCCACTAAATTACCCTTGGTTTTGATGAGAATTTCATTAGCCTTAGGTCGGGGCATGTGAAAATCTTCGAAAGTGAGGGGTTTATTCGCTTCCCAAAACACAGCTCCCCGCATGTAGGATGGCCCGTTGCTGATGTGGTACCCCGACGCTGACACGGTTGTATCTTTACTGTCGGATTCTGAGCTTGAATACCATCTCCGGCAATCAGAGTAATTGGATGAATCGTACAGTAGAGAACTGTAGGAAGAGTACACCGCGGCTGTCCGGCTGCTGCCTATGGCTTTGCGGAGAAGAAGGGAGCTCCGGTGAAATGCCATGGAAGAATACGATTTGTGCAATTCGGAATCCGCGTCTTCAGATGCGATCTGTAATCGGAGAATTGCGGAGAGATGAGATTTTTAAATGATATGCTGAAAATCGCATTGTTTTTTGTCAAGTGGGAGTGAAGACGGCCGAGCAGCAGCCAGCACTTATCCTTGACTGAAGCTTTCTTTATTATTTTCTCGCAACTTATTGTGAGAAATACTTGTACATAAAAATAGGAGTAATTAATTAAATTAATTAATTTGTTAGTGGAATTGTACATATAAATGAAGCATGTAAATTTAAATTGAATAAGTATGGGAATATTAAAAAAAATACTATACATATATATATATATCAATTGTTGACAATATTGCAGGCACACAAGTCTTTCAAATAAACTTTTTTAACCTCACAATATATGATGAGATGTTATAGGAGTTTACATTTTATTTTAAAGTTAAATTTATGAAGAATTTAGATATAATAAGATTATTGAATTTATATACTACTATTAATAATAATTTTATAATTTATATGATCACATTAAAAAAAATTAAGATTTAAAAAAATAAATTAGGATCTCCTGAAATTTAAAAAAAAAAACTTATAAATTTTAATATATTATTTTTTATACTTATAAGTTTGTTTTTAAAATTTTACATAATCCTTTAAAATATTTTATAAGTTCTTATTAATGATTAAAGTAAAACCTTACCTAAACCCAGACATCAAGAATATCCTAATTAGGAAGTATTACCTAAACCGAATGATAGGGTATACTGGATCGGGTCTCTACCTGTGCATTTTTTTTCCATGCCTTACTCCATTATGGATGATAAGTTGTTTTTTATTTAATATAAGAAAATTCCATAAACTAAATAATGAAAATTTAGCAAGAAAACGTAGAGACGCAAAATGAGATAAAGCCAAATTTCAGATGAATTTGCAGAGTATATTGGGAGCAATATATATGGGGAAAAAAAAGGGGGGGGGGGGGGATGCTCCAGCAAAAAATTGCGTGCAATGTTTTACAAATCAAAATGGATAATTCGGGTGGTTAAATTGTGAAGTGACCACGAGGTCCGTTCGATTGTGGTCTTAAAACGGGTCGTAAGAAACCCATACCCATGTTGAACTGATCAAAACCAATTGAATTGAATGAGCAGTGAACTCCCAATTTTAGAAGTAAGTTACTTTTTTCATTTTTTTATATATAAAGGGAAATTGAATGGAGGAAAAAGATGGAGGATTGAAGAGAGAGTGGAAGATGAAATGAAGATGGGTGGTGCTCAATCGCCTCCTAGCGGTTGCAGTTGGTCGGTGGTGGTCATGCTTTTGCATTTTTGTGCAACAGATCTATGATGGTGGAGATGCGGGGCGGGGAGTTTGAAAGCAAGGAGCTTGAATTTCGTTGATGGCAGAAAAGAGATGATACGGGCATCTGTTTGTGTTTTGTGGTAAAGTGCGTGGTGTGTGTTCATGAGAGGTACGAGACTTATTTTATATCGAAAATATATTTTTTAGTGTCAATTTTATAATTTTTTGAATATTCTCTTTTTAATATTTAGTTTTGTAATATGAATTTTAATTAAAAATTTATAATAAATGGTATAAGAGCAAATACACGTGTTCGAATTGAAATTAAGCGGCGACGGAGGTGATACCGACATTGTAGTGTTCATCCGGTATTAGTTAAAGGGGCTAGTACAAAGCCTACGATCGTGGCACAAGGAATGCGAAGTGTGGTGGATTGTTATTGACCCATTTGCAAAAAATGAGACTTATTTTATATCGAAAGTTTAAACTTTCAGTGTGGGTTTATAATCTTTTGAATATCTTTTCCTTAATAACTAACTTTTGGGGGTGAATTTTATCTAAAAGTTTATAACATAGTTTGTGTTTGATCATATTTTTTGGAAAGTGGAAGGGTGTGTGTTTTTATTGTGTGGTTGTGAGGAAATGTGGGTGTGATATGTCTTTTTTTTTTTAATCTTATTTGCACTTATATTAGTTAATTATTTTACGAGAAAGTTGGATGATGGTTATTTATAATTTTTTTTTAATAATTTGTATATATATATATAAATGCATTAATCAATAGTATGCAATATACTCATTATGGGATTTGCCGAGGGGATGGTGGATAGAGATGGTATCGATAGACTTTGGTAAACAACAATGTGGCGGGGGCAGGGTATGGGCCTGGGTATGAAGAGGATTTTTTTAGACTTGGGTAAACACTATCATTTACAGTTTTACTCAAAAATACTTTATTTTAAGGAGTTTAAAAGTTCAGCTACATATCTTCTACAACGTGATAATTCAATACGTATGTGTGTAGTTATTAACACACACATATGTATTTCATATATATTAATGTGTATGAATTAATATTAATAGTTTATTAAAAAAATTCTATCTAAAATAAAAAAAATAATAACATAAGCAAACATGAATTTATTTGGTACTACAATCACAAAATAAGATTCTCAAAACATTTCACTGCTACCAGAAGTATAGTATAAATTTGGGGATACTTATGATAAAATCTACAAATGCTTCTTCATTAAGCAGAAAAGAGGTCAAATTTCCTATTTATGATTCAGAAGTATAGTATAAATTTGGGATACTTCTGATAAAATCTACAAATGCTTCTTTATTAAGAAAAAAAAGAGGTAGATTTTCCTATTTATAATTCTTGTAAATTCTTTAATATATAATAACCAAATTGTTGATTTGATTGATTTGAAAGTAAGAAGGCTTGAACCCAAAACACCCCTAATTCCCTCAACGGCTTTACTTTATTGCAAGTCAAATTCACACTTCCAACTATTCCAACTTCGAAGACTATTTGGACTTTTAAATTATGACTTTTTCAAATTTAAGACATCCACATCAAGATTAAATTTACTAGAAACCCAAACAACAAAACTTATTGGCATCAATTACATACATGTTCTTGCATAAGTCATGGTCTTGCCTGTCCTCCTTTGGCTCCATCTTGCAATAACAATATTAGAACTCTAGTTTCTTAAGAGGTCTTGTATTTCTACTATATGGGTTCGTAATATAACATATGAACCTCTAATGTTATTTGTAAAGGAGTTTAGCGATTTATGTTAAAATACAGTATAAATTAAATTTATTTTTGAGTTATTTAAATCAATCAATATAATATTTTTTTATTTAAATAATGATATTAATAGATTCATCAATTATACTTTAGGTGATTCAAACTCGTCCCTAATTAGATTATAGGTGTAAGATACTTACCAACAAAGTATCTTGTCTCATATTTTGTGAGAGTGTATCATTAGTAAAGCATAAAACATAGTTTATAGGATTTAGTTGATCCTCTTGTTACATTTTTTGTCAAATATACAAAAACAAAATATGTTATAAAAAACGACACAGCCACTATAAATAATATTTTTAAAAAAAATATATAATTTTCAATTTGCTTCAAATGATATCGAACAAATTAGTTAATTGAAACAAGTATCAATCTCACATAAAAGCAAGGTTCTTAGCTGCCTAATAAGTAGTAGTGCGAAGCAAAATTAAATTTTATAGAAAAATGAATTTGACCAATTTAGAAAAGAGTTTGCGGCCTGATATATAGCATTCTTTTTTAAAAAATACAATAAATTTAAATTACAAAATCTATTTCAATATCCTAATCTCCTAAACATAAGTATTTTAGTGCAATTTAACCTATAAAAGAACCAAAATCTACAAGAGAACACAATCGGAACTTTGATGACCATAAACTCATCCAAGTGAGTCTCATATTTATCCCAGGGCTGTCAATTTGGTGTTATGAACCAAATTTACGATTGCTAAAATTCAGATATCATCGAATTTGATGATGATAAACTCAAACTCAGTTAATAATTTTATTTTTTTTTGCTCGATTTATATATTTTTATAATTTTCGAAATTGTTTCCAGTTAGCTTACACAGTTAATTTTTTTTTTAAGAAAAAGAGGAACTACCCAATCAATTGTGTGCTAAGAGACTAATCTTGCATATCTATACAAGATAAAAAGTTTAAATTAATGAAAATAGATAAAATTCAATTTTTTTAAAACATTAAAAAACATTTTAATTCAAAAGTCAAGACATAAAAATCTACAATACACGCATATAAAAATCTTTCTACAAAAAAACCTTGAACATTATTCCCAAATTTTATCCAAGAATTTACGCTTATCTCAAAACTATATCGTATCAATAAACTTCTAATAAAAATTTATTCATCTTATTTCAGTTAGATTTCAAATATATTTTAATTATATGACGGAAAATAGTTGAATGAGAGGTTTGTATTGGTCAAATTATTAAATATTCAAACCTATTCAAAGTCTATTAAAACTCAAACTCAAATCATAAATTTATTAGCCTTAATATAAAAATGTTCAAAATCAACTTTGCTCAATTGACAATCCTACATATCATGATCCTCTTTACATCTAGTCCAGCAAAGCAAACAATGAACCTCTGTTGGGTTGTCGGACCCTCCGACTCTCTTTCCTTGATGGATAATTTCACACGCGCGCCTCGAGTACGCTTTAATAGTTACTCGCTGGTCCCATTAGAACACATGGGGGACAATCATTTGAGGCTTTGCCTTTTAATCTGTGCCGCTTGTGTTTTGGGTGGCTTTATCAATTACCACTCCTTTGCTGCCGCGTTTGCATATGGGGGTATGCACGGTTCCGAAGCTATCTCACCGCCCAGTGAATTTAGCACTTTTCTTTCTTTTCTTCGTGGCTGTGTACAAACTATGGAGGTGACACGCTAGAGATCCACTCTACGGTGTTTACTTCTTGCAATTACCTTAATGTCCTCAACATAATTAGGAGACTGCAATTTACAAGTACAAATGTACTTGGAGATTTCTAATTTTCAATGTGATTTAGCTGAATTGGCAAGAGTTTTTAAAATAGTAGGAAAATTATGAGTTTTATGTATCTTAATAAATTTATCAATAAAAGTGGGGTTGAAAATTAGTGATATTTTAATAAAATCTTGTTGTTTTAAATATGAATATTATTGGTAAATACACACATACAAAAAAAAATAGGACCATTCAAGTTGGGATAGAGGGAGAATTTGATTTTCCAAGTCAAATTGCCAATCTCAATTTCATGTCTATGAATAAATGTTTAATGTTTGAATGAATTATTAATAGTTCTTTTTAACTTTTTATAATATAAATTATCAAACATATTAAGATTATTTTTTATTTTTATTGAGTTTCTCATAATTTGATGTTTATTTTGTATGATATGTTTATTTAAGATAAATGACAAAAGTAAAGTACACGAATATTTATTTTTTATGTAGATTTTTTTTTCATTGATTTTGAACACAAGAACCAATCAAAAAAGTATATAAATGAAGCAAACTTATACGAATGACCAATCAAAAAAGCATATGAATGAAGCATAATGAAAATAATCAAAAATTAATAAAATTCTCCAAAACAAAGATCTAATATTTTTAAATTTGATGCATAGACGCTATCTCAAATCATACATCTAAAAAGATCTCCAAAATAAATATCAAATATTTTATACTTGATCCCTTGACCATCTCAAATTAGACATCTTCTATAAATGTAATTCTACTAATAATTTGGTAAATACGAAGAAACAAGAACACCTCAAGAATCTTCTCTTTTAAGGATATTTTTGTCCTACAAACAATGAGTGGAGTGTCGCTAGCCATTCTTTGCAAGCCAAATAACATCAAATGGCGCCGCTATTGATCCCCACAGACACCATCCCTCTCACGACTCTGCTAGCAAGTGTAAAGAAACACATACTAAATAGATTAAGAAAAAAACTCCAAACAGAGATTCTCAACAGCTCTTATTATTGTTATTAGAGTCATTAAATTAATGGTGTGAAAAAGTTAAAATTATAGAAAGAATATAAAGACCCTTAAAGCTTAAAAAAAAAACATAAATATAGAGTTAGCAGAGAATCTCAATTTACTTCTCCTCTCTTTATGATTGATACACATATTTATACAGTTGTATATACGTGTCATCAATGATTACAGCTATACATACATACAAATTGGAGAGTTGAGGCTGCTGGTTTTGCTCTTTTGCTGGTTCCCGCAGGTGGGTTTTTTTCTTTCTTGATTATTACTTAGTTGCTTGAGTTTTCTTTTTAATTGTCTTAAATTGTGTTAATTTTTTTTTCGCTTTGTTTTGTTTAAGATTTTTTCGCATTTTGTTTTCATTTATGAAGAACTAAAGAGTTCGCGGTTTCATGGAGATCGCATGTTTGGATGTTCTTTGAGATCTGAAGTTAAATGGGGTGTAATTTGGAAAGACAAGATTTTTATTTTTTATTTGTATGTTTTTGGTTTTTGGTGATGAGCGGCTATAAAGAAAAGGATAAATGAAGAAGATGGATAAACCCATTTCATTTTCTTTTGATTTTTTGAATTTGGGGGAAAATTATTGGGAAAGGAATATGACAGATAGATAATTATTGGGTTCTTCACGTTTGCAGTTGCTTGAGAGTAGGAGGGCATAAGGACTTCCAATTGATTGTCTTGCACTAAAAAGTGTTTTAGAAGCTGTTTTGTGATGGATGCTTATCTCTCTCTCTCTCTCTCTCTCTCTCTCTCTCTCTCTCCCCCCCCCCACACACACACACACATATATATATATATATATTTTCCTTTTTAGATTTCATAGATTGTGATCCTCCTCTGATGGCTAGTCTCGGAATGATTTTGAGCCCTTTTAATGGTCATTAGCACATTTGGTGAAAGTTGTCAAGAATCCATTGGCAGTCACCGTGTTTCAAATTGCGGTAGATTATTTGGCAGACCAGATTTAAAAGGTTGAAATACTACAATTAGTTCAAAGCATCTCTTTCATCTGCAAAAAATTCTGAAAATGCTTTCTTGGTGCTCAACAGTAGTTAACTTGTTGTGGATACTTTCCATGTTCCTGCTTACTTTGTATGATGATTTTGGGGACAATCTTTGCTCAAGGTGGCGCAGTTGATGACATATAATTTCTTAAATGAGAAAATTGTTTGTTTATCTTGGATGAGCTCAACTTTCTTGCCAATATTTACTTCTTTAACTCGAAAGAAAAGAAATATAGTCGTTCATGGTTACATGTTTTGTTGTAAAGTTTATGGCGCATTTTAAGAGACAGAAGGAGGAGCCAGGTGTATCCTATCAAATGTAATCTGTTTCTGTGCTATATTTGATCAGTTGTGAGCATAAATGATTAACGTTGATGGAAAAGTTTAAGCAGTGGGATTTTTATATCACATGTTGAAAAAGGAATATAAATGATGACTTGAGAGACCTGCAAGCAGTTGATTGGTAGCCTTGTTAGTCTTATGCTTTCTGTTAAACCGTAAGAAGCATTTTTCTGCATGATGATATTTTGCGTTCATCCTTGCAGAAGGGATCATAAATATGGCTTCGGAACTTGTTAGTTCTGCAACGAGTGACAAACTTACTGAAATGGACTGGACAAAAAACATTGAGATTTGTGAACTAGTCGCGCGTGATCACAGGTAACATTTACTACATTTTATCCTATGTTGATGTACAGTGCTCTTTGGGTGATGTCACTCTTAATTTCATATTTGCACTGAAGGTTTTGTGTAAAATTTGTTGTTTCTTCTTGTTTTGTCTTGTTCCTAAATATTCATTTTAGTTTTTGACGAGTGATTGATACCTAGAAGTTGAAATTTTACTCATATTTCACTTTTTTCCATTTTCACCATAAGATAAAATTTGAGTGAATTATGCAAGGATATAGAGAGTACTGTGTCTATCTGAAGCATTTTTACTTCTTAAGATATGACTGGTGTTATGTGATTAGACAGAAATCATGTGTCTACATACTGCCAAATCTATACCTTCAGCTGTACTTTGTGTGTTGAATAATGCAGACAAGCTAAAGATGTTGTGAAAGCTATTAAAAAGCGTCTGGGAAGCAAATACTCAAACACTCAACTCTTTGCTGTATTGGTAAGTGTGTAAATATTTTGAAGTGTTTCCACTTAATTTGACAGATTTATGCAGTGGATGATTTTCTTTTGGCCACATAAGCATTAATAACATGATTTCTTCCTGTTGATTTAAAACCATTGCATTAACAGTTGCTGGAGATGTTGATGAACAATATTGGAGAACCTGTACATAAGCAGGTTATAGATACAGGAGTTCTGCCCGTTCTTGTTAAAATAGTTAAGAAAAAGGTGGGCATTTCCCATATTTGTTTCTCAGTTATTGACTTAGTAAAGACATTAATTAATTTTCCTCTCATTTTACAGTCAGATCTTCATGTACGGGAAAAGATTTTTCTGCTACTAGATGCAGCTCAGACATCTGTTGGTGGAGCTTCTGGGAGGTTCCCTCAATATTATTCTTCATACTATGAATTGGTGGTAAGTACTGATTGCTGAATGTGTGACTTACCATGTTTATACAACTATAAATAAAGTTAATATTGGAGATTACCAGTTGAGTCTGTTCCCATTAGACTCTCCATTTTTCTACTGCCACCGAAGTGAATGTGAAGTATTTGATGAGGCTGAAAAGTTAATTTGTTGTAATATGCTGCCGTTCTTGTGAATATATCCAATATGTTATGTTATTCACTCTGTGAATTTACTGTCAAGATTTTAGGTTGCAATTCTTGGGGCAACCCTCATTATCTGTACTTTGACATACTTTTTGGTTTTTATTGATTTATTATTCACTATTCATATGGACAATCTTGGACATGGCCAGAGTGCAGTAGATTAATGTCAATGAATATGTGATATCCTATCATTTAAATATATATTTTTTTTAACTAGTGGCAAATTTCAATACTATCTTCCAGAGTGCAGGAGTGCAATTTCCTCAGAGGCCTCATGACATCCCAAAACCTCATTCTACATTGAACGTGGATAAGTATAGTCCACCTGACAAGGAATCTACTGCTCCTCAATGCGAAAGAAATTTACCACAAGCACAGACCCAGACTGTTTCTGAATCAAGGTATCATTTGTGCTACTATGTAATGCCAATGAATATGTGATATCCTATCATTTAAATACGTTGAAGAAAGAAATGCATTCTCTTAGTCTTTTTATTCTGCACTGTTGTTTTCTTATTCTTCCCTTTATTGACCCAATCACAAATTTTCTGCAGTATTCTTCAGAAAGCTGGAACTGCATTGGAAGTATTGAGGGATGTCCTTAATACCATTGATACTCAACATCCTGAGGTATTTACTCTTGTAATAGTATTCTTTCGCTAACAAGGATAAAATAAATTCTCTTAACTTGCATTGTCTGTATCATAGATAGTTGGATAATGATATCAACCAGGAATCTGGTTTAATAGAGGAGAAAAAAAGGGGTAGAGGTTTGCAAGGTGAGGCACCTGTCAACCAGTGAGCGAACACATTGAGAATGTTGATTTTCATTTTGTTTGAACAGAAGAAAGTATAACTGAAAAATATTTATAATAATAGATTAGAAATTCAGAAAATGTTTAGTGCAGTTGCTGTCTCATTATAATTTAATTTGGCACAGTGATGTTTGAAAAAATCTTTAAAGCATATGAGCAACTTGTGCAACAGGCAATATCATATTTTTTGGAAAATATAACAGAAACCTGTTAAACTAATATGAGGGGGTGAGTAAGCCACAAACATTATAATCTCAAGTTTCCTGGATTTGGGATAAGTTATCCCCCAATAACATTAATCCGTCTATACTAAAATTCAACAAACGGCCATAGATATCATAATTTAAAGTTTGGAAAGGGAAAAAATGGAATAGTGGTGCCATGTGTTTTCAACCATTTCAAATTTAAAATGCATCTCATGATTGACTTCATAACTGCATTTGGGATTTTTGAATTATCGTTTATGCTTAACTAGCTCGAATGTCAGTCCAACTTTATTGTTCTTCCAGGGAGCAAAGGATGAGTTTACATTAGATCTTGTGGAACAGTGTTCGTTTCAAAAGCAACGAGTAATGCATCTGGCAATTACTTCTCGGTAAGTGATGCTTTCACTGGCTATGAACCTATAATGCACTGTGCAATGACTTATGTGTAGGCCAGCAACTGTACATTCCCAGTCTCTGGTTAACTTATGTCATATTAGTTGCATCACAAAACCTTCTTAGTCATCAATTTTGCAAGCACTCTACTTGCAAGATTTTGACCAGATTAATGTAAGATCATTTATATGAGGTGACACATTTCCTGTTGATTTCAATAGTTTGTTGGAAGTTTATGAGTTACAGTGATTTGTTTTATTAAATTCTTAATATTCCATTTCTTATAGGGATGAAAAACTTGTTTCAAGAGCAATTGAGCTTAATGAGCAGCTTGAAAGAGTGTTACGAAGGCATGATGCTCTTCTTGCTGGTAGGACAATGTCCACTTCAAATCACATTGACCATGAACAGGAGGAGGAAGAGGAAGAGGCTGAACAACTTTTCCGACGGTATGCATAAATATATGTAAAGGTTAATTGTAAGTTACTGCAATCAACTTATTAGGAGGAACCTGTGAAGGTTTATCAACTTCCAGGAAAAATATTTTCTAAAGTCATATTTTATTGTTGTACAAAGTTGGCTCTTTTATTTTTATTAGTGCTGATGTGATTCTGGTTCATGTCCTGTTTAGACATGGTTCTAGACACCGCTTGCAATTCTTTCGTGGTTATAATTTGTTAGCATTTCTGCTAAGGGAGCTACTTTCTGTGTTGAACAGGATAAGAAAAGGAAAAGCTTGTGTACGACCTGAAGATGAAGACCACCAGATAGATCGACCGTTGGGATTGATGGGGCTCCCTGTTCCTGGGGAAATGTTCCATCGTCCACTCATACGGCCACTAACCGTGGAGCGTCAGCGAGAAGCTATACTGCCCCCAAATATGGAACCTAAGCAAGAAACCATTAGGCCATTACATCTGGGTTTGAATCAGGAAGCCAATGTAGGTAAACCGGCAGTTGCAATCCCACCGCCACCTGCTAAACATGTTGAGCGAGAGAAGTTCTTCCAGGAGAATAAGGCAGATGGTTCTGCTCTTAATGGCCACATGAGAAGCCTCTCATTACACAGCAGAAACGCCAGTAGCTCTCACAGCGGAAGTATAGATTTTAGTGACTGAGCTTAACGCATTATTTCTCTGGAAAACGTTTACCCCGTTCTTTCAATTGGTTGGATGTTGTGGTGTTCATGTCGAGGTTTGAGTTGATTGCCACCGGTGTGCCTTAGATTGCTGGTCGCGAGTAGTATTTCACAGCCGAGTTCTTGAGCTGAAACATGTGATTTTATAGGGACATATTGTTTTATCAGAAGTTTTTATGCTGGATCTGCACTTTTATTTTAAAGTTGACTATAAGTTCTATCTCAAACATCAGGTTTATAGCAAAATGTTTAGCTTGAATTTTCTTTAGAAGGTTTGTTGCCCCTACTGACCTTACCTCCTATATTTTGTTTTATATTTCATTTTATTTGGTTTTTATTGTAGAGAATTTGCATTCCCTTTATGTATAATGCATTGATGTTGAGCAGCATCTGAGCTGAGCTGACTGCTGAGATTTTTATAAAATAGTACTCACAATGAAACTATAGATAAGTACTAAGATAATTGGATAAAAAATATATTAAAGTTGTTTTTTTAATAAAAAAATTGAATTTAAGTTTCTCAAACATTTTGGACTTTTTGTATAAAACAATATTCATTTGTGTTAATTGTTACGTTAAACCTATTTGCTGGCAAAACAAAAAAAAAAAGATCATTTAGACTATTGGCATGCATAAAATAACATTAATTTAAATAATATTACTATTTTTTTGTACTTTTATATCAACAATAATGTACGTTGTCTGAACTATGCTTTCAGAATGTCAAACTCTACTTACAATCATCATGAATTAAAACAAAAAGTGATGATAATAACACATTTCCCAAGTCCCAATCGAACTTTTGATCAATTAAAATGCATTGATAAGCTATACACTTAACAGTGTTCCTTGATATTTTCATTATTTCTTTTTTCTGTTTCTTGCCTTTAAATGTTGTATCCATCGTTGTACGCCTGAAAAATGAGAAAATGCATGATGGGATTGTCCTTAAATTCGCTATAGTTTGGTGATTTTGCACGATTATTTTTTTATTTTATTTGTAATTACTATATTTTATATCATCTGTGGAACCCATAAACATGGCTTGACACTAATATATCCGCTTAACAACCATGTTTCCTCTTTTTTTGTCTTTTTTTCTCTCTTTCTTTTCCATTTATCACCTTAAAATGCGTAACACATTATTGCATACCTTAAAATACTTTTTATCTTTATGTTAATGAAGAAGAAGCTATTTTGGTGATGGATTTTATGATTTTATGATTTTATCATTATGTATTTAAACATAATTCAATTTTTTTTTATTTTTTTTCATGTACATGGACCTCAACAATTTATATATCTGATGAAGCTAGAGCCTTGGCAGTTCATAACCATTTATCGTTAGAACAAAGATTCTTACTACCACTATACAAGGGATTGAACTAGTTAATTTTGTTCATAAAGATCATGCTTTTGCATGATCAGTTAATATATATATTATCTACAAAAATGACATTTCATGTAGTTATTCTTGATTAAAATGGAGTTCAAGTGGTATATGATTAGTATGTAACTCGTTAAACCGGCATTGGATAATAACATTTTTGTTATAATAAAATTATTCATGTTTACATTTTATTAGATAAAATATATTATACAAAATTATTTCTAAATAACTAATAAATATCTAAAGTATAGTTCTATCCAATATCTGAATGAATTAAGCTAATATAGTTATTTAGACATTACACGTCTATCCACTTGTGTGTTAATAAGAGTATATATAGGAATGACAATGAAGTAATCTAAATCCAGACTCATCCCGTTTGGGGTTGTTTGAATAAAATAAATAGGTTTAGATTGCGTTGTGAATTTTTTATTTTCAAACTCAACCAAACTCAAACTCGATTTATTTTGTTTTTATTTTTTACAAAATTTAGTAGATAAATTTATATGGTATGTTTTTAGAAAAATAAATTTCCTTAAAAAAAATTAACAGTATTATTTTTAAAAAATATATTTTTCAAATTATATAGTAGATCTGAAAGTCTAACGAGTCTATCTATCGAGGCTCAAATCCAGACAAACTCGAATCAGATTCAACATACTATCATTTTTAAGTATATATAATGTTGAATTACCACTTTCAACTACAAATAAGGATGACAAATAGAATAAATTTGACAGACATATACGAGTTTGGATCCATCTTGACTTAATTTACTTAAGTTGAATTTTAACAATATAAATGAGGTTGAGTCGAATTCTGGATAGTCCATTTTCAAATCCAACTTGAATCCGACTAGTTTATTTTTTTTTAAATTTATATGATTTTTTTGTTAGAAAAATAGATATTTTTTTAAAAAATTAATAGTATTATTTTTAAAATTATGAAAACAGATCTAACAAATATCTACCAAATTTAAATTAAAATGTTCAAAATTTTAATAAATCAAATCTCGAGTTC
The DNA here is from genome assembly GCA_019321725.1 of Paulownia fortunei. Taxonomy (NCBI): domain Eukaryota; kingdom Viridiplantae; phylum Streptophyta; class Magnoliopsida; order Lamiales; family Paulowniaceae; genus Paulownia; species Paulownia fortunei. Next base: position 17,438,029 of record CM033110.1, read on the forward strand.
AGATGCATGAATCCAATTCATTACCATCTATAACTACGTAAGTTTGTGGATTTTTCTTTTCTTTTAGTATTAAGTCCTCACAATATCCAAAAGAAATTGGGGATTTTCATTGAGCCCAAGATAACCCGTGAAACACGTGGCGAAATGTCAAGACACAAACAAAATAGCTACTGCTCAGCAAGAAGTGCTGCTAGAGAAGTCAAGTTCTTTCAGCTCCAAGAAGCACAGTCTATTTCCACAAATTCGTCAAAATTCTCTGCAGAAAAATGAACCAGTCAATGAATATACGAATCCAAGCACCTTCTCCATCTCTGTAAGGACCCTTTTCTTTATACAATCTTATGTTTGTGTACTTACAGTGTGTAGTGTGTGAATGTTGTGCTAATCGGTTGTTATCCCTTTGTAAAACTTTTGATTTGTGGGTTTCTAGTATGTAAATTGGCAGGCTTTATGTAGAAATGTTTAGTTCAATGTCACAAATTATTCACTTTTAATTAGGGGACGGAAATTTTTTAGGGTTTCACGGTTGCTGTGCATGTGTTATGACCAAGCTGGAATCATGAAAATTCATGGGAAAAACGGAGAGTGTCAAAGCGAAGATGAAGAAGTTTTGAAAAAGAATTGAGAGGAAAGGAGAAACTGATTTTTTCAATTAGCCAAACTAGTTCTTCTCTAGTTGTACGTCGTATTTACTATTTACACAGCACAGTGGGGTGGTTAACTGACTGGGCATCCTACTAACTGCTCATCCTAACCTCTAACAGAAAGCTAAAAGCCCGTTGAACAGAACGCTATCATGACAGCATGCATTTGTTGGCAGCTTGCTCCGGTTCCATGCTCCCATCCATTGCGATGATGAATTATATCTAGGCTATGAATGGGATTGATTTAGGCTAGGATGTGTGTAACTTGCGAACATGATTGGGTTTTGCCTGGAGGATAATACTACTTGAAGGACTTGTGAAGATGGAAACTAAGTTATTTATTTTCCAAGTGAGATACAGTGGCAATTACTCCTTATTCCTTGATTCTCAAGGTCACATTAAGTCATGGATACATTGCCATCTAAGTTTTGAGGCTTGGGAGATGATTTGAGAGGGAGGAGTGATTTCCTGTTGTAAAATTCATGTTAAACTTTGTCTTCGTCTTCAGAATGACTGAACTCATGAATGAGGTGATGGCTTGGATCATCTAAGGTGATATAATGATGCATAATGTGCCAAAATTTAGACGTTGTATTTTTCATTTTGCCCTAGTTTGCGGCATATAATATAACCGTAATGTAACTTCTGATGCTCTATGCTACTTTTTCTCACAGACTACCGCCAAGAGTCAAACTCTCCTCTCAGGGGATGTGTCCTTGCCTAAGGGTGCCATTGGAGGCTTTTGCCAATTCTACTCTGGTGAAAACATCCCTAGTTGCAAGATGCTCCTTGGGATGGTCCAAGACACCATCTACATTTGCGGAGCGATCACTCAAGCATTCAGCACAATTAGGAGCACTGGTTACCTCTGGATCTCAAGAAGTGTCCACTACTGCACTTGTTGGCAATGAAAAGATTGGAGTACTATTGCTGAACCTTGGAGGGCCTGAGACTCTAGATGATGTGCAACCGTTCTTGTTTAATCTTTTTGCTGATCCAGTTAGTGTCTCTTGGTTTGGTTGTTCTTTTGATTTTACTGCTAAAATCTGTAGAAAATGATTTTTTCTTTTGTATATTGGAAAGTAGGATATTATTCGACTGCCGAGATTGTTCCGCTTCCTTCAAAAGCCTTTGGCACAATTCATATCTGTTGTGAGATCCCCAAAGAGCAAAGAAGGATATGCTTCAATTGGTGGTGGTTCTCCTCTGCGGCGTATTACTGATGCTCAGGCATGATTTTCTTGAAGTTAACTGAAACTCTTTACCTCAATTTTGATAGTCTACAATAATGGATTAATTGTGCTTAAAATAGGATATCTACAAGGTTGCGATTTGATTTCTCATGAATACATTTAAACACCGAAACATGAAGGTACTTTTTATTTTTATAATAGATTATTTATAGTTAGAATATCACATCAAAAAAGCTGGTATTTGATAGTAGCGAAAATGAAACATATATTTCTATACACAGGAATCTTCGGTTAATATATCAGGAACTGTGTTTTCTTTCTTTAGGGATTGGGCATTGGGAGGGAATAGGAGAGCAGTATTACCCAATTGGAATATTAAAAACTCTCCTTTAGTATTTCTCCTTTTGGAGCAGTCAGTCTGTTCAACTTTTGTAACTTGTTTGATGGAATTTTTACGGATGGGTAGAGATAGGCTTGACTACTTTTCTTTCTTAATTTGTCAACATGCTTAACATCCTCAATTCTGCAACCTGCAGTGACCGTGGGGAAAAATAATATTAAATTCGTTAGTGTTCATGATATTTTTCATATCTAAACTCTCCATTAAACTGGATCCAATTGCTATCTCTAGGCTGAGGAGTTGAGAAAGGCACTATGCGACAAGAATGTCCCAGCAAAGGTGTATGTTGGTATGCGCTACTGGCATCCATTCACTGAAGAAGCTATTGAACAGGTATTCTCACTACCAGTATGGTTTGAATTTAGTCAGTAATGCTGATGGTCATTGTGTCTTGCTAAACACCTCTTAACTTACAGCAGCTGATAAGTGGTGCACGTTTTGTTGATTAAAATTCTAGGCATGAATGCCTTGGCTCTATGCTCACACTTAATTCTTGTTTTGCATGGGAAATGATCCTTTTATCATGAAGCTTGGTGAATAAACAAAAAACAAGAACAATGTGCTGCATATTTTACGTTTCTCAGTTTACTTTTTTGCATAAGCTTGTGGATTGTAAAATTTTAGGAAGTAGAGAAATACTCATGCACTCTACCTTTGGGATCTCGATGGCTGTAAGTCTCGGTATTCTCTGGATGCAGCAGATTCCAGGGTGTTACGATGAACTATTTCTCATATATGCTCCCTCTGTTGCTAATTAAATGGATGCTTTGCCTTTTCTAATCAAATCATCTGCATTTTGAATCAAGTTTTTTATAAGTAAATTTAGTAATTTGAGTCAAGAAATTTTATGAGTAGTAGTACTTTATTAATTTCATTGTAATGTCAATATCTTTTTATAAATGTAAAGAGAAAACTATTCAGTCATTGGCTCTCCCTCCTTCGGTGCTTCTAAAATTCCTGTTTTTAATATGATTTGCTTTACTAGTACTCTAAATTTCTTTCGCTTTTCATTTATCTAGATAAAACGAGATGGAATTACGAAACTTGTTGTGCTTCCTCTCTACCCTCAATTCTCAATCTCAACAAGTGGTTCAAGCCTGCGCCTATTGGAGAGTATATTCAGGTGCATCTGTTTGGATATGGATCTCACATTATGGAGTCTGTAATGACTGTCAAAATCCTGTTTCATGGTAATCTGTTAAATTTTAGGGAGGATGAATATCTAGTCAACATGCAGCACACTGTAATTCCTTCCTGGTACCAGCGGCAAGGATATATAAAAGCCATGGCAGATTTAATTGAAAAGGAGTTGGGAAACTTTGACTGCCCTGAGGAGGTAATCCCCACGATGGAGATTTTATATGCTCTATTCCTTTTGTTGCACAATGGTCAATTTGTTTCCTACAAGTTAGTTAAATGATTGAATGAGAAGCTGCTAAAGTCCAAAATATAGTTGGTTTTGTTAAATTCTCACTCTCTTTCATTTAATAATATTTGTTTATCACAGGTGATGATTTTCTTTAGTGCTCATGGGGTACCACTTGCATATGTGGAGGAAGCTGGTGATCCATACAAAGCTGAGATGGAGGAGTGTGTTGACTTGATCATGGAAGAACTGGAAACGAGAAGGATAAATAACGCATATACCCTTGCCTATCAGGTCTTATCTGTTGCCACGTTCTAGCCATAAACTTGATGCATCACATGGATTCTCCAACTTCACCCACTTGAATTTTATATTTGCTGCCCAAAATTACTAGTCTTGGTTTTTAGAATGTCCATGTTGGGATCTTATAAGCTAGTCGAAATTCAATTGTCCCACACATATGGAGTGTTACCTATTTTGTTCCATTTACCAGCGCTTTATGCTACATGTGAGATTTGACATGAGTAGGTTCAAAAGGCATCTACTAGAAACCATGTAATTCAGTTTGACCTTGCATATGTGTAAATTTATGTATCTCGATGTTTGTAACGGTGATTACATTTATTTAGCATTTGGATAGTTGATGATGGGCATCAAATAGTCCTTGTGAGTGGGGTTCACATCCCACAGGGAATAAGATTGACAAGTAGTCTCTCTGTCACAAGAACTCTTCTGCACATGCCAAGTACCTGTGTTGGTATTTCTTTGGGCCTCATTTGGTGTATTGCTGTGGATCTGTGAAGCATAGAAACCCATTGAAGTTGAAATAAGATGGGCATCAAAACATAGTTATCATATTGCTTGAATGTATTACCGTAAAGTAGTATGGTTCGTTACCAATGTGGTACATATCATCTTCCACGCCAAATAAATGAAATCTAAGAATATATGAATAGGTTTTGGGCACTCATATTCCTAGATATGGAAATTTGATGATTCTAGAGATGGTAAATGTGCCTGGGTACAAATATTTTACTTGTATCTATAGGCCCCATTTCCTTTGGGTGATACAATTAGCTAGGACTGATAAGTTGAAGGATAGATTTTTGGTCCACTAGGATAGAGTAATTTAGTCAAGTGTTTGGTTACTAAGATCAGTTATAGAGTTGATAAATTATGATGCGTAATTTGATAATTGCACACCATTAATTATCTTGCTTAGATTTTCTTTTTTCTTTTCTGTTGACTTTTGTTCTCTATTTTTCATCATTTTCTTCCCCTCCCTCTCCTCTTATCTTCTTTAACCTGACAGAATTTTGTTAAAATTTATTTACAATTTCGTAGCATCCTATTTGTTTTGTGTCAATACTACACTTCATATCTTATAGTGATGAGCAATATATAATGACATAAAAAGCTCTCTAGAAAAATCCTATTCCTCTCTGGCTTTACTAACTCGACCCATTTGATAACATGCTTCTGTGTTTGGTCCTCTACCTACGGTGCCATTGCAACAAATTGAACTTCATACTTTCCATATATTAATATTTAACTCTTGAGCTTCGCATTCTTAAGTTTTTGAACTTGCCTCTTCTTTTTCTATTTTTTTTAAGTGCTATTTTGTGGTTTTGCGCTAATTTGATTTGGTTGGCCTGATCTGGTACAGAGTAGAGTTGGACCAGTAGAATGGTTGAGACCCTACACAGATGAGACAATCATTGAGCTCGGACGAAAAGGAGTGAAAAGTCTTCTAGCTGTCCCAATTAGGTGAGACTGAATGGTTATCGATTACCACCAGTTTGGTCATAATCTCTACAGTATTTTGCTGATATTTTTTTTTTCCTTATTTTTTGGTGGGGAAAATGGGGGGAGGGAGTTAATTTTCCTGCCTCTGCATCATATAGCAGCTTCAATTATAAATTTGGTTATTCACATGTTTTGCCATCAATATTTTACCACAGTTTTGTTAGTGAACATATTGAAACACTGGAGGAAATAGATGTTGAGTACAAGGAATTGGCTCTGAAATCTGGCATAGAGAACTGGGGACGCGTTCCTGCACTTGGTTGTGAGCCTACTTTCATTTCAGATTTGGCTGATGCAGTAATTGAAAGTCTTCCATATGTTGGAGCAATGGCTGTCTCAAATCTCGAAGCTCGACAGGTAATTAAGTACTAAACTTTTACAGTGAAGTAGGGCGTTTTAAAATGTCCATGTTTCTTGTTCAAAAAATATACAGGAGCAATATTCGACTTACTTTACTAATAGTAGACATAAAGTATTAATATATGCATGAAGTTAATAATTTTATTTTCTTTATATATTATCGAAAGCTGTAATGTAATGTTATTTTGTTAGTTCTATTTATCTTTTTTCTTGTATGTGCCTCTTTTTTTTTTGTTTGGTCGCGGGTTGGTTGTTGGTGGTGTACTTGGCTGGTGGGTAGTTAATGAACATTGATAAATTCGTTTCTCAATTACTCCCAAATTAGTGAAGATATGTGTTTTTATATTAGGCATTTCAAGGATTACTGGAGTGCCTGTATCTTGAGTTAAGATGAAGATTTTGTTTCCTATCTTCCACCTATCACCAGCATAAACACAGAGATGCCCACACAATGTAACTTGGTGACAGTATATGTTGTTTTTTATGTTATAACCTGCAGCTCTTGGGAATGGCAACTTGCTGTGAATATATGCATTGAAAAGCCCCAAGCAAGACACTATCATTGCTCGAGTCTCCAGTTCTGTTTATGTTTCTCTTTAACATTCTGCTATTTGTACGACTGTCAAAATCTAAAAGGTGTTTATGATGTGTGTTCTGCAGTCCTTAGTTCCACTTGGTAGTGTAGAAGAGCTCCTGGCAGCATATGATTCACAGCGTAGGGAGCTACCTCCCCCTGTGGTAGTTTGGGAATGGGGTTGGACAAAAAGTGCTGAAACATGGAATGGAAGAGCAGCCATGCTGGCAGTGCTTGTTCTGCTGGTACTTGAGGTGACCACTGGGGAAGGTTTTCTGCATCAGTGGGGCATATTGCCCTTGTCTCGATGAAAAAACATTTTCAGCTGTTTCCCCCCATCGTCTATCTCACCTTCTTTGTACACATGCACTCTGATACATATATACAGGCTCTAGTTAAGAAGTTACTGAAAATTTTGGAGGAAAATCGAAGAAATGAAAATGTTGCCATAATCTGTACAAGTCAGATGTATAAAACAAAGATCTGCACATTATCAGACCTCTGACACTTGGCTGAGGCGCCGGAACTTTCAGGGCTTGTGAAGATCTTTAAATGCACATGCAAAACATTAACACCTGGTTCTAAATGAGCGGTAAATGGAGGAGTTAGGGAAGACGAAGGAAATGAGAAGGTTAGGAGAATTTTATATTGGATAGAAATGAAAACAATCATTATTCAAAGATCATTTGGCTTAGGGGCATCTTGTTAAAGTTATTTCTAGCATACCCAGTTCGCCAATTTCCTTCTTTTGCTTCAACTCCTGATGAGTGGGTTTTGTAGTGAAGTTTTATCTTCTCCCACTGTCTCTCTTTCTGTTCTTCTCAATTTTTGATGCCGAATGAACATGATATTATAGCCTTGGCATTCCTCTGTACTCCGCTTATACATTTATAAGGTTATTGTATAAGCAGTACTCAAGTTCACAAAGAAGGAAAAGTAATACCTCTTCCTTTTGTTTTTCCATACTTGATTTTCTTCTTATGGTTCTTTTCATGTTAATTAAGAATATGAATATGGTGGATATGTATTGGCATTGGTCAGTTAGATGAAAAATTTTCATTTTCAATGTCTTGGAAAAAAAATTCTCATTTTCAATGTCTACTGTTATCAGTTTTGCTTTCGTGTCTGACTGTATTACTTGTTTTCTCTTTTCTGATCTTGGAGTTATCAATCTTCCACATATTACTCCTTGCAGCTTATGTATGGTTTACTGGCATGCAGTGCTCCTAAAGTTGTTTTTGTTTCCTTTTTCTGCTTGCATGGAGCTTTATTTGCATATCTGCGAAAATGTGCGGGTAAATGGGGGATTATTCTCAGTTGTATTGCTGATGTATATGCTTGTAAGTGGTAATGCTTTTGACTTCACTATTCGGTATTATAATCTGGTATTATAATCTGAAGAGCCTTCTGCTTCCATCTGTTCTACTCACACACAGTGAAATAACTTTGGAATCTAGATATCTTAACCTCGAGTGAGATGTCACAATTCAGTGTTTTCTGCACATCTTTTGTTTTCTGTTAGGGTATCTCTGCCAGATATTTCCCATGTCCAATGATGGAAACAGATACCAGCATACTTTGACATGTTAAACAGAGTAATACTATCATCCTGAATACAGATTGATGAACATGTGTACAGGTGACAGAATACAGAAGCCCTGATTCAAGAACTAAATGTTATTTGAAGAATCAAACCTTACACAGGTGAAGGAATATAATTACCTCTTGTTCATTACACTTGGTAAACTCATTGATCTGTCTGTTAAAATCCAAGAACTTAAATTTTATTACTTGGGATAAAACTCCCCACTTGCATGAACTTCCTTTACTTGCTTGTCATACTCATCTTCTTCTTCCTCCTCAAGTAGTTCTTGATCTTCTTTGCTTTCTTCATCCTCTTCTCCTCCCCAGCCGAAGCCAGGGATGGGCCTGGACGAGGGAGGGGGTTTCCTGGCTTCACTTACGATTTTCATAATTTCGTCAATGCTCTGAAGTGAAAAGCTGGGCTTGTCTTTCTGGTAGTAGACTGCTTGATTAGCATCTGTAAGTTCCCTTGGCAATTTCTTCAAGAACCATGGATGGCTCTTAATCTCCTTTATATTGATTCTCTGCATGTGATTTCATGCACGTTAAAATAGCGTAAGACTTGTCATACCAGAGCAATGCTATGTAGAAGATAGTTGTTATGTATATACGCATACCCTGAAGGGATTCGCGACAAAAATACGGGAGAGAAGGTGCCTGCAATCTTGAGAGAGATGAACATAGTCTGGGATTTTGTATTGAACAGCCATTATTCTCTGCAGAGTGGATCAGGAGATTCATTGTGGTGATGTATTAAAGTTGTGGAGCCAAAAGGGAGAGAGGGTGAAGATATACTTACTGAAATTGTTTTTCTGAAATTCTTATGGTCATTTGGATCTTCAAAAGGGTAAGCCCCCACCAGCATCACAAATAGGGTAACTCCACAAGACCATACATCTGCCAACTTTTTTTTTTTTTTTTTATGGATTAATTGATCTTCACCACTAATCACAATAGAAAAATCATTTTGAATGTAACTAAATTCCCTCGATCCGATTTTTATATTTTTTGAATTGAGAAAGTAAATTTTTTGTGTGTTTATTTTATTAATTTCAAAACAGTGATTCAAACTTATTTGTGTCATATTATTACTTGTGGAAGCGTATATATAAACTTAATTTTATGACAACTATTTCAATATTTTATGACCCAACTGTTTCTTGTAAATGATACTGTCAGTAAAGCATGTTCTCATAATCTAATGGAGTAGAACAATGGCATGAATATAAATTACTCTTATTGGATTTAACGCAACGAGAATCAAGCCTTCAGATCCGCTGACATGGTGTTTCATCCCACATGAGTGGATGATGTTAAAGAAAGAGAATTGCTATAAATTGCATGAGTGAAAGTAATCACAATTATTTTATTCTTCACTTGATTTGGTCTTGGCCTTATTCACTTCGGATTGGATTATATGTTCTAATTTGATGTTTTATTCCATATTTTATTTTATAAATCAATGCAAGTATATATACTTGAATTTATAAATTGAAATAAAAAATAAAACATCAAATTAAAAGAAAGAATTCGGCCTGCATTTGATCTGTATATCTCTCGCATGAGTGTAAATATATTCACCCGAGGTGGAATAAAATAACTCGATTCAAGCATTAACTTAAACTGCTAAAACAAATGCTAATTGTATCTATCTCGAAATTGCATACAAATGTACTCCCCACTAAAAAACAGTTAAAATTTTATAAACATGATGATATTTCAAAATCAACATCTTATACTTGAACTTTAGTCTTGTTACTATAGCTGGTATAATAATGGATGAATCACATACCTTGCCGTCGTATTCTCGGCGAGAAAGAACTTCTGGTGCTATATAAGCCGGCGTTCCAACAGTAGACTTAGGTATTGAGTGCAGCACAGACGACTGAGTCACCAACCACAATTAAACGACTTAGAATTCAGAAATCCAAATCTAAAACAAATATTACTATGAATTTAATTGCCAATGTTGCTCATTTGAAACAAAAAACCTTGGAGTAGCCAAAGTCACAGATTTTAAGGCGGGGTGCAGGCCTTCCATCTAACAGCGTATTTTCCAATTTCAAATCTCTATGGCATATTTGCTGCATCCACATTATCCAAACCATTTTTCAAGAATTAGCCAAATAAAAAAAAAAAAGAAAGAAAAGAAAAATCATAGTGTAATCAGGTAAACACAAAAATTGGGATTGGGCAAATCGAATATGGACTAAATTTTTTTATAAAGCATTATACATACCATGGAGTGGCAGTAGCAGACTCCAGAAATCAACTGCTGAAAGAAGTACCTAGCCTATAGATGCAGGTACAATTAATTACATGGTTAGGTGAAAATATAAATAAATAGGAGAAAATATAAATAAAAAAATTAAATAACTTGAAAATTTTAAATTCTTAGATGGTATCAAGATTCAGACCTCATCTTCACTAAATCTACCAGCACTGCAGATTCGATCAAATAGTTCTCCCCCGGCTGCATACTCCATCACAATTGTCAAATGCGTCGGTGTCAAAACCACCTAATATTTTTAAACATCAAACCCCCCCCCCAAAAAAAAAAAAAAATCAGATAAAAATCTTAGAGAAATAATTAAAATTTCTAAAATAATTCAAAGAAGAAAACCATGATCCCAGAGATGAAGAAAAATAAATTTCAACCTCTTTGAAACGAATTATATTCGGATGACGAAGCGATCTATGGTTTATAATTTCTCTGGCTACATTTTCATCAATCTGCAATGTTAAATAATCAGAAATTAAAAAGCTACTAAATAAAAAAATCCCTCAAAGTCAAGAATTATGAAAATAAAAAAGAAAAAGAGGTGAATCACTATATGTATATATGTATATTTATATATATACCTTGTGTCCACGCTCAATGTATTTCATGGCGACAAGCTCCTTGGTTTCTTTGTGCCTGAGGAGCCTTGCTACACCAAAATTTCCAGCTCCCAAATCTTTCACCACCTCGTACTTGTCCATTTTTCTTCGATTTTGATTTCTCTCAACTGTAATATTTTTCGTTTTTTTTCCTGTTAAAGCCGTCTATCTGTAGGTTGTGTATAATCTACTATACCTAGAGTTATACGTATATATATTGCTAGCTTGTCATATCTGCATGCATGAACAAGGAACATATATATATATATATATATATATGATCTGAGAGTAGTCATAGTCTCATTAATATACATACAGTCCCACAATTATACACACACACACACACACACAGTAGTTGGTAATCAACACCTAAGTCATATAGAGCGGGAGTGATACGAGAGGGAGAGTTGGGGGCACGGGAATATCATAATCTCAAAATACCTGAGATTAAAAGTGTGTATTAAATTAATAAATATTTTATTGTAATATCTTTCAAATAATTAAATGTGATATTTTAAATAATTTAGTGTTATTTAACCTAACAACTACAAGTTAAAATGATCATATCTTGAAATGGTTCAATGAGATGATTATTTTATTGATCGAGTTTTAATTTAATTTTATCTTTTATATAATGAAAGTGAAAAGATTAAAATTATTATATAATCCTAGTGGCAAAATATATTATGTAATGTATAACTTTTGAGCCAAACTTTGTATCAAAAGAAACTAAAGTGGACTATGTGATCTAGTTAATACCACCCCACCTTCCTTTACCCACACACACATATAGGGAAGATTCAATGAATGAGCATATATAATACTATCAGAGAAATGGTGGTCGGTATGGGACTCCAAATCCCCCACTCCCCACTCCCCACACCACCCACCCCCACCCTACCCCAACTCCAATCAATCATGGCTGATAAGTACTTTATTCTACTTTCCATATGTTTAAACAATAGTAATAACTAATAACCAATTTAGTTCAAATGGTAAAATTAAAATATTAAGATTTGGAGATTTTAGATTAGAATCTCACTCAACCGTGAGCATTGATTAGTTAATAATTTATTATTTATTGATGTATATTATATTAAAATATTTGATTGCTTTACTTAAATAAAAAAATAATGTTATAATCCAAATGTTGATTTTATTTAAAATTGGGAATGGATGCCTGGTGGGTTGGATCTCCAAAAACGGCGGTCTATGAGGGGAGATAACATAGGAATGTGTACCACTTTTGACTTTCCACATCGTTAACCATTTTGTCAAGCCACCCCCCACTATACACGAGCTATTTAAAAAAAAATTATATATATATATATATATATATTAATTTTTACTATATTAAGAGGAGAGTTCCAATGACCTCCCTGAATATTATGAAAATCTCGAGCACCTCCCTAAACTTGTGTTTTTTTTTTTAAAAAGATTTTAATTGCTCAAGAGATTATTTAGCATTTATATCATCAAAATACACGTCTTATATCATTTTTTTCGAATAAAATGTCAATGATATAATCACTTTAAAGTAATATTTATTCTAAAACAACAAAGTACATTTTTAAAGTGATTATATAGTACAAAGTAATATTTGAAAAAAAATAAAATAATATTGACAATAATTTAGTACATATTGCTAAACAATCGGTGCTTTGAAACATCATAAAACAGTAATTTAGCTTAAATAGTCAAGTTGGATAAGTTTTATAAGGTGACTGATATAGGTCCAATTTTAGTTATCAAGGGTAAATTATTAACTCATCTAGGAAAAACATCCTTCGAGCCACGAGTTCAGCCCAACCCAATTAATATTGAGGTAGGTTGAATCCAACGTCCTAGTCACTCTGCTAAAGTCTAGATTGGTTTTAGTCGAACTTTATTATATTATCAGTTACGTACTTGAAAATTATATATAACTCTTATACCAATAAATACTGTGTGTGTGTGTGTGTGTGTTTCCCCCATTTCCCAGTGGGATTTCACAAAATTGTATACTCCACCAGCCCATCTATTTAGAATAAAAATAAGAGCAAAATTTGATAAGCAAAGCCCAAATGAGATGGATATAAACAAGTTTAGTTGGGCCGGGCTTTTGCCTGCAGCCCAAGAAAGCCCGTTTGTCAAGAACTCGAACATATAATTATGTCATAAAATTTAGGCCATGTATGCACACACTCACGCGAGAAGAAAAAAAGAATGTGTATTATCCATATAAATATATGTATAAATCTATATGTTAAAAATAAATAAATGATTTGCAAATTTCATAGTTCATTGTACTCATTGCTTTAAAATGAATTCTATTTTTTTTTCAGAATAATTTAAAATGTGAAATTATATATTACCGGTTAAACGTCACTTTCGTTTTAACTCCTATAATTTCTGTTAGCCAATGACAGGATTGTTCAATCATAAAAATTAATTTTCTATGATTCAAACATCCTGCCATAGGATCTTTGATCACAATGCGTATTTAACCGAAACTGATTAATTGGTTAAGAAAAAACTTAGAAAGATTACCTCAATAAAGATTTCTACAATAATCTTTCGTCTGATATTGAATGGTGCCACCCTTCAAACCTCCAAGCCTTCTTTGGTGTTCTCTCAAGAACTTTTTAAAACTGCACTCTTATTTCTGTGTGTGTGGGCACAACAATGAAACTTGAATATAAACAATTTGGGAATTCTAGAGAAAATAGAATTCTTATCTGATAAGAATTCAGGAATCTTATCTGATAAGATCTTTTACTATCTCAAATTTATGCAGTTTTAATAAATTACAACTCTTGTAATTTAACCAGTCCTTATACCGGAGCCACCAAAGGGACCTGATCGGACCCAATTAGACTAAGCTCCAATAAATTAATTTTGACCCAATCAACTCATGATCGATCAAAATAATTTATTAATCTTGTTTCATTCCACTAAAGAAACGAGACTGCACTCTTAATCTAATTGGAATTACTGAAGCTAATAATCAATTATATATATCCTCTGATTTATCGATCTTACATGTTACCCCCGTCGATCAACTGGAAAAATTGGAATAGGGTAAATTGACCAAAACGCCCATTTTCCAATATTCATAAATGCTCAACTTTCAACTTCTATCTGACAGTCCCATGTGATCACATCACATAATTAATTCAACAATCAATGTTGAATTACTGAGCTCAGATTTTACTGTCTATAAGAAGAACTCGTGAGATCATGATCATACCTATAAAATAGGTGACGGATTCCATATTACGAATATATGTTCTCCGTTATTTCACTTTAATTCCAAAATACCGAGATATTGACCATCAATCTGATCTCACTCATTGGTACTTCAAGGAACTTCAAGTTAGTAATCGAAGTTCATTACTCGCTTAGGATTAAGGTGTCACGTACGACAATCAAGTGAAATTAAATCTGTGTGATCAAATTACAATTTCAATTTCACATGGTCCAATCCAATACATTGAAATGTATTTTCAATTTTATTACCAAGTCAAAGATAGACTTCTATAAAATTGAAACAATCTTGTCAAAATAAATTGCCCGCATTTATTTACCGATCGTGGACAATAATACTTTGGATTGAATTATAAATTGAATCTTTTTGTGTTTAACAACTTAAACACTCAATTTATAATATCAAAATAATCCATGGACAAATGCAAGCTCAAAATGATTTATAAATAAATCAAAACAAATATTTTATTTCAAAATGTCATATTACATAATAATTTACTCAATGGGCATAATACTATCCAACAATTTCAATAAGAAGTTAGTATAATTAATTCACTTAATTAATATTTTCCAAATTAGGAGAGGTGAAAAAGTTGAAAAAATTAGCAATGATATTTAAAACCTTTAGTCAAAATTTAGTTTATTTTATTGATTGAATTTTTTTTTTTCAATTACTAATTAAACTACTTGCCAATATTGTTCTTTTTGTTTTTTTTTTTGTCAACAAAGTGTATTTTTGTTTCAGTTTCATGTTTATTCTTGCGTAATTTCTTCTTCCAGTTTTACAAGGGTAGGGCTTAGGTTTCAAGTATTCTGCTCGGATAACCCAGCCAAAAACCTCTCAAAACCCCATAACCCCTAATCTGAGGAAACAATCAACCTTAGGTTTTAAAATTCCATCAAAATCTGTTAATGCTTCAAGGCCTTTCCCCTCTTGCAATCAGATTTCTGCGTAAGTTCATACCTCTCTCTTTCTTAATTTCCCTTCGCCCATTTCATCCGCTGTCCGAAGTTGCACCTTTTTATCCTATGATCGATTGAAAGTTTAGATTTTTGTTTCTTGTTTCTCTTCTTTTTCTTCAATCTATCGTTAATATAACAGTTAAATGCATCGAACTGTGGTCTTGTTGAGCCGTAGAGCACTCAGAAACAGAGCCACAACTTTGTTGCAGAACACAGACATATTACTCCACTCCCAATTGAATAATAGTGTCAACCCAAGAAATAAAAATGGGGTTTTTCCATTCAGAGCACTTATGTACAGCACTTATACGTTTACTAGGCGAGTTCCTGACCCAAATGACCCAGCCACCTTGATGAAGGAGGATGGTGTCGCTGTTAGTTCCCAAATGTGGATAGAGAATTTCCGGGAGCCTGATAAAACTGTTACTAATTTGACCAATTATTTGAGGAGGTTTGAGTTGTGGGTGTTGGCATACCAGAAGGTATGCGCAGATGAGACCGGAGCTTACATGCCCCGAAGCTCTATTACGCGTTCTGCGCTTGAGGACTTGTTGGCATTACGGAATGCGGTCCTTGATAGCAGGTTTAAGTGGGGAGCTAGGTTAGAGTTTTTCATTAGGTCCCCAAAGGACAAGACTGATTATGAGTCATTGTCGAAGAGGAAGATTAGGGCAATTTTGACAACCACTCAGCCGGCACCTTTCCAGGATAGGATTGTTCAGGAGGTGTTGTTCATGATTTTGGAGCCGGTTTATGAGGCAAGGTTTTCGCAGAAGTCATTTGCATTTAGGCCGGGAAGGAATGCGCATACGGTGCTGAGGGTGGTCAGAAGGAGTTTTGCAGGGTACTTGTGGTATATAAAGGGAGATCTGAGTACTGTGTTGGATGGAATGAAGGTTGGGATGGTGATTAGCGCTCTGATGAGGGATGTTAGGGATAAGAAGGTGATTGATTTGATAAAGGCTGCATTAACAACACCAGTTATCACAAGCAGGGTTGATGATGGAGAGAAGAAAAAAAAAAAGAAAAGAAAGTATCAGAAAAAGAGAGTTCTGGCAGAAGACGAGCCGAAGCCGGATCCATATTGGTTGGAAACGTTTTTTGGATTTGCTCCAGAGGAAGCTGGGATACTTCCTTCATGGGGTCATTGTGGAATCCTTAGTCCTCTTTTGGCTAACATATGCCTTGATGAATTGGACCGCTGGATGGAAGATAAAATTAAGGAATTTTATAGGCCATCCACCAGTGATGTCATATGGAACAGTCCTGATGGGGAGGCGGAACAAGGAAATACTTCTTGGCCGGAATTTGTCCCCACAAGTGGTCCAGATAAGACTAGGAAAATTGACTACATACGTTATGGTGGTCACATCTTGATTGGAGTTAGAGGACCAAGGGCAGATGCAGCAATTCTGAGAAAGCAGTTGATAGAATTCTGTGACCAGAAGTATATGCTAAAACTTGACAATGAGAGCCTCCCCATTGAACACATAACTAAAGGCATTATGTTTCTTGACCATGTATTGTGCCGAAGAGTTGTGTATCCTACTCTGCGATATACTGCTACTGGTGGAAAAATTATCAGTGAGAAGGGTGTGGGGACACTGTTGTCAGTCACGGCTAGCTTGAAGCAGTGCATTAAACAATTTAGGAAGTTGAGCTTTCTCAAGGGAGATAGGGATCCAGATCCACAACCTTGTTTTAGAATGTTCCATGCTACCCAGGCTCACACAAATTCTCAAATGAATAAATTCTTGTCAACAATAGTTGAGTGGTACCGATATGCTGACAACAGGAAGAAAATAGTTAATTTTTGTTCATACATCATTAGAGGCTCACTTGCAAAGCTCTATGCTGCAAAGTACAAGCTGAGGTCACGCGCAAAAGTTTACAAAATTGGGGCTCGGAATTTGAGTCGTCCTCTGAAGGAAAGGAAAGGGCAGTCACCAGAATATCATAATTTGTTGAGAATGGGTCTCGTGGAATCAATTGATGGACTCCATTATACCCGAATGTCTCTTGTACCTGAAACTGACTATTCCCCGTTCCCAGTAGGCTGGAGGCCGGATCATGAGAAAGCATTGCTTGAATATATAAGGCTTGAGGACTCAAAAACTCTTGAGGAGCAACGCAACTGCCTTAAAGAGCAAGGCCTGATCTCACCTCAGGATTATATTTCAATGCTAGTATGGAATTACAAAAGGAATGCCATTTCAGTCCCGCATCTTTCCTCTATGCTAGGTAGTGAGAATAACATAAAAAGAGAAGCAGGCTTGTTATTGGGCTCAAATGATGAAAGCAGTGACCAGAGGTTTACAAGTGAGGAAGACAAGGAAGAAAGGATTCATGCAGCACAGATGTAAGATATTCTGTTAGTCCTGTTTGTTCCAGGGTGGCAATTCTTTGTTGTTCCTTGTGCATGCAGAATTAGTTGTCAGTGAACCTAAAAAGAGTTGAAGCAACCCATCAATTTCCTGTTTATGAGCAAAGTCTGCAGAATAGTTACAACACTGTATATCACTTATCCCTTTACTCAGAGCGCACACTTGGACTAAAATTGTTCAAGATAATGTTGTATTACACTTGACAACAGGTGGATTGAAGAATATTGTGGTCAATAGAAAAGTAAGTGATTCAGTACCTATATATATTTTGGTTATGTCTAGTTAATGCAATTTGATTAATTATTGACTGCATATTAGTAAAAAAGGCTACCAGAACAAGTACCTGCCACTACTGAATTCTAATATGGTTCTTTAGGTTTACCAAAAAGATAGCTGTTGGTAACAACTAACCGGATTTATGCATATGCATTTGTTTTGGAATGTTTATGTAATGTATGCTGTCCTGATCACTGGCCTTTTTGTGATCATCTATACCTTACAGCTATCCTTCAAGTTTGCTTACATGGTACTTCATTCGGTTGTTCAAATAACTATTGATTTAAAAAAAAAAAATGCTTGGCATGCAAAGCATGTGGCTACTATCACAGGAAATGCTGCAGGTAGTCAGGTTTTTTTTTTTGGCAATATCGCGGCTGCCACACTAAAAGGATAATAGAAATCATATGTTAATGGCATGTGAATAAAATATTACATTTGGCGCCTCATTATTTTTCTGTCGTGCTTCTCCTCCTCCGAGTAGATAACTTCTCTTGAAGCAAAAGGATGAAAGCTTAATGAAGTTGTTGCCACACGTGTGAAAGTCACTAGGCTTTGAGATCAAAAGTCATTCTCATCTTTTGCCTTATATAATTGTGCACTAAAGTTACACTGGATTTTGAGTATTGATGTTGCTTAACCAACATCTACATCAACCAATGTCTTTTGGCATTTCTGTGTCAGATATTTTTCGTTTTGATCCCATGTTGCATGGTTTATTCATGTTTTTCTTGTATAATATAGAGGTTATCATAATGTTCTCCTTTTGGAATAAGGGAAGAAAATGGCATATCTTGCGACTGGGCAGTGAATAATTTTGAAACATGAAGATCCAAGATGCATGGCCTCACTGGTGCCTATTCAGAACCCATGTTCTTTACATTTTCAGTTCTTGTGTTTTTCTTTGCCCTCCTGGAGCTTAAGAAGATCAATCCATGACATCTACTGTTTGTTTTGTGGAAGTTGAGTGAGATGTTTGTTTTCTTTTATAAACTTCTATTTTCATGAGTATATTAACCTTTACTTGATGTGATTCCTAATTATTCATCATGAATATATAACCATATCCTTGCAAAGACAAAAGTGAAATTTATGTGACAACTCTGCAGTTATTCCAGTTTAATTTCTCAGGATTCAACTCTACAACTCCCTAACCATCAATTATCATCATGTGTCTGTTTTTTTCCGAAAAATTCATGTATGAACCGGGTGTTGATGGACCTTGTGGCTGTTGATTGTGTCACCTCATGCATTTTCATGTTGTGGCATTACGACAACCACAATCACAGGCTGCATAAAACCCTGTGTAGGGATGTGTTGTCCCATTTTTCTTTGATACGAAGGGACAAAAATCATCCAAAGGCTGGAAAATTCCCTAAATTAACTAATGCCTTGAAGTTAGTGGCAGCAGACGATACCAATCTTGTTTCGCCCATAAAAATTCTAATTTATGTTTCTGTCCAACCTGAAGCCTGCTGCAGCACACTAAACCAGACAGACTTTGCGCGATCCCAGCCGATGGCAAAGGTTATAGACAGAACAACAGCAATTCAGGACTTATACCTTATTTTACACGAGAAAAAGAGTTTTAATCTTTACAGGTTCATTGTTTAACAGTTATCCTAGCTAGATTTTTTTACCTTAAAACAAATTCCTGTTTAACAGGAATTTGATTCTGTATACAGAAGAAGAGAGTCTGTGTAAGATTCAAAAACTTCAACTATGCAACTTCATAACTAATCATCAGTGTTTGGTTTGAGTTGATGATATGAACAGATGATGTTTAGAAAATATAAAAAGTTATGGATAAAATGGAACTCTTCAACACAGAAAACTGAAGATCCCTACTTGGCAGTATCGTTTTCTTATGTAAATGCTAAACGTCCTCCTGGTGCTTCTGGCTTTGACTTTCATTATTATTATTATTTTTTCACTTGTAGGTATAAACGATATAGTCAGTTTAAATGATTATTTGAACAGTATCAAACAGCATAAGAAATTTTAATATTTAAAATTAGACAGTTAGACTCGTTCTTCAAGCAAACAAGACATTCATGTACTAAGAACAACCATAATAATCATAATGACAACAACAATGGTAATATTACTTTTGTTACTTATTGTTGTTTGTAATGTACCTTCAATGAATCCTTTAATAACGAACAGCACAAACTTGGTCAATTATGATGCAAACAAGGTGTAAATATGTATAAAGTTATTTGCCACTTAATATTTTCAGTTCAAGAAAAATGAGAATGGGTAAGCCGGGTTCACGACGACTACTCAAGAATGTCAATAAGGGTTCATATTCCTTTGTGCACATATGAATGGGAGTGCGAAGGTCTCAACATTTTCCTCCTGTTTTAATTTCCTCTTGTGAATTGATAGGCCGACCAATAATTTATCTACTTAACTTTAATTTGGATTTTTTGTTAACTTTGAACTTGAACAAACAATTTCCAAGAAAGTTATCTACTTATTTAATTTGGACTTTTGCTTGACTGTGACCTTGAACAAGCATTTTCTAAGAAACTTCTAAGTAACAAGAAAGGTCCTTACAAACACAATGAGCAATGACACACACAATCCAACTCAGAACGCATAAGAATTTCCAAAACCTTTCTGGCCCAAGCTGAATCTCAAACATAGATAGATGTCCAGGATCTATGATAATTGGGAGAGGCTAGTTGCAGCCGTGCTGCGTAGAGAGGAGCTTTGGCAACTCTGTCATGATCACTCTAGAAACCCGAGCATCTGCTCTGAATCATCAGATTTCAGTTCTAGTTGGAGTTCACTTCCCGTCGGAAACCTGACATCCAGAAATTCAGAGGTTCTTAGTGATGCTGCTAGTCATATTTGGGCTTTGTGGGAAAAACGGTATAAACCTGGTGTCCATATAACACTTGCAGCCCTTCCTGATGGAACTAGATTTGTCAAAAGGGTGCGCTTCAGGTACGATCACTCGGAAATCGACAGTGGATGTTAGTTAATATTCATGTTAAACGTGTTGTGTGTATGCTGTACTAATTGAGAAATTGAATAGATAATGGTTGACATTGAGCATGCTTGAATTGCTTGAAGAGAACTTTTCTTGGGAGACTGTCCTCAAAACTTAGTTGATTTTCTTTGTTTGTGTCTACAGTCGGATGGGATTTGAGGAACAACACCAAGCAGTGATCTGGTGGTTCAAGAACCGAGAAAAAGTTTACAAGAGATACAATGCTTGGGGAGGAAATGCCCGAATCAGGCGGCCATCAGTTGCCATCTTTAGTTCGACTCCTCTGATTGATCATCAAGATGAAAAAGAAGAAAAGGAGATCCTTTTAGCGTCAGCAGCAGAATCGGACCCTGAAAATTTCAATCCCTGTTCTTCTGATGAGCATGAGTCTGTCAAAACTGAGGCATCAAAAATATCAGGGAATGAAGATAAATTGCCTCAGGCTGTGAAAGGGAGCACCAAAGCTTCTGATCTGCCAGAAAATGAGAAGATTGCCCTGCAACAGCTGAAGCATCTCGTTCAAGAAGCGCTCAACAGGCATGAATTTAGCAGTTCTTCTCCTAAAGAAGAAATAAAGCCCGTTGCAAAGGACGAAGTGAATGAAACAACAGAAGAACCTGCAAATGCTGATGACAGTGCAAAAACCCTGAAATTTATTGACGAAACTTCTGTTGCCACAGAAGAAATGCCACAGGAAGTGTTCATTTGGGGTGTAAAACTCCTGGAAGATGAGAAAACTGATGCAGTTCTCTTGAAGTTCTTGCGTGCTCGGGATTTTGAGGTGAAGGATGCATTTACCATGATCAAGAACACAATTCAGTGGAGGAATGAATTTGGGATTGATGAGCTTCTTGAAGAAGATTTTGACAGTGAATTGGAGAAAGTTGTTTTCATGCATGGTTACAGCAAAGAAGGCCATCCAGTGTGCTACAATGTCTACGGGGAGTTACAGGACAAAGAGCTTTATCAGAAAATGTTTTCTGATGAAGAGAAAAGGCAGAAATTCCTGAGATGGAGAATTCAGTTCCTTGAAAAGTGTATCAGGAAATTGGATTTTAGTCCTGGTGGGATATCCACTATTGTTCAGGTTAATGATCTCCAGAATTCTCCAGGGCCTGGTAAACGGGAGCTCAGGCAAGTTACCAGCCAAGCCCTTCAATTGTTTCAAGACAATTATCCTGAATTTGTTGCCAAACAGGTAATTTCTGCAATTCATTTCCATTTTTTTCTCTTTTAGTTGACTATTAATTTTTATGTACATGACTTGATTTTAGGTCTTTATCAATGTACCAAGGTGGTATTTAGCATTCAACAAAATCATCAGCCCTCTTCTAACTTCAAGTACCAAAAGCAAGTTTGCTTTTGCTGGTCCGTCCTTATCTATGGTCACCCTTTTCAGGTAAGTATATATTTATGTTAGAATATATTTTTGAGTATAATTTTTTGTGTCCAATTTATTACTCACTTTTTTTAAGTCATTTAAATCAAGATTCAGTTTTCTTGTACAGTTATATTTTTCCTCTCAATTAGACACAATTAATTTCCCACCATTACTTTTAAAATCGATTGTGCAACAATACACAAAAACTTAAATTTTCTATTGCTCATTTAAAACTCCGTATTATTAAAATAGACTTATTTTTTATGGATGAAGGGAGTATATGATTCTCATTTATATTTACTTCTAGAAAAATACGAATAACCCATGATATTTTACGTTTCTTATTTATCTATACTACTATAAAAGAACACATTTTGCCTGCAATGATCCTGTTTGGTCTGGTTTATCAACTTTCGTCTGCGGCTTTGTTCGTGGAATTTTTTTTTTGCAAATCTCTAGTGTACGGTATCAAATTTTAATATAATAGTAAATTGAATATCGTATCAATAGAGATTGTAATAAAAAATTATACTAAGTATTACAATTCAAATAATCTAAATTTTATCTAGAAAATCGAATGATGTTTGATAAACAAAGTAAAATAAAATAATAAATTCAAAAATAAGAGTGGAGTTTTTAAAAGTAATATAATAAACACCTTATAAATAAAATATTATAGAGGAATGACTCACTTAATTTTCACGTTTGTTTTTATTCCAAAATATACCAATTCAAGTTAATAACATATAAAAGTTAATAATTTCTAAGCTCATAAATTTTCTGTCTCTAGTGCCGAATTGACTATGAGTTCTAGCATGAATTTCGATATCTCTATAAAAATTCAAGAATAAAACTCTCCAAAAGTTCAATAAATTCTTTTTCAAAACTTCAAAGGTTTCATAAGTTTTTCAATTCTATGATTTTTAGGTTGTGTTATTCTTACGATCATGTATAATTTTCACTCTCTGGAGTGTCGAATTTCATATATCAAACAATCTCAATTTGTGGCCAAATTATCAAGATGAAATACTAAACAAAATGACACAAACAAAATGAATAACTTGTACTAATACTGTTTGGAATTCAGAACATAAGATCAAACAAGGTTACATCATACTCTAGAAAGAAAAATTTAATTAATCATGGATGAATACAACTTCAAGAAATAAATAAGAAAGAACATGGAAATCGTTCACCAATTTGTGAAGTGGAAGAATGATTGAAGCTTTTTTTGTCTCAAAAAATGACTCATTATCCTAGAATGCCCCTATTTTAATTCCAGAAAAATGAATAGGTCTCATCTCCAAGCACATCATCTTCCTTTGATTGATGACAATCTTCCCCTTTTAAACTTCTTCAAATGATTCCTCCCCAATAGTCTTCTAAAAAAAAAAAAAAAACATGAAATCCTTCTCATTTTCTTGGTTTTTTCTCCTTTTTCCTCCATATTTTTAGGCCAAAATAACCCACTAATGTTGTCTTCTTATTTGTCCTTTAAAGTCCTCCAAAAAAAAGTCCCAAAATCGGATTTAAAAATTGAGTTTTACATTTTTTGTGAACTGGGGCCACGAATCTGAAATCAGAGGTTGCGGCCCCAAATTGTTTGTTAGAGCACAAAATGAACTGGTGTCGCAGCTCCAATTTCTGGGGTCACAGTGCTAAACATTCTGTCTTCTG
This sequence comes from Paulownia fortunei, assembly GCA_019321725.1. Classification (NCBI taxonomy): domain Eukaryota; kingdom Viridiplantae; phylum Streptophyta; class Magnoliopsida; order Lamiales; family Paulowniaceae; genus Paulownia; species Paulownia fortunei. The sequence continues at coordinate 17,461,761 of CM033110.1, forward strand.
GCGCCGCATGGTCTGATCATTCTTCTTTAAAGTCATTTTTGAGCTCTTATAGTTTGAATTAGCTTTTGGAATCTTCTAATGAATTGTATATACATGTCTTGGCTTTCCATAGCCACTTAAATCAACTCAATATGACATCTTTGGAGAGAATATGCCTAAAATACCAAGACATGTCATATCAAAAAGTTTTAGTCCAGTGCTAATCTTGAACTCGGGTTTTCTCATTGAAATCGAAAGAATTGGATTTCATGGTAAATATAAAAATCGTAGATCTATCCCTTGTTTCCAATGGATCAAGAATCAAGTAAATATTATATTGGAACAAAGAGTTATGATTGAAATAAAAAAATTGCCATCAATTGCACTACAATTCGGATTCTTTAACATTTCAACCAAGTTTTTGGTTTCTTTTTATTTTCTTCTCATTTTGTCATTACCTATAAGATTTCATACTAAATGCATAAAAAGTAACAAAAACACTTGAAAACAAACCAAATATTAATTAAAAGATATATAAAACCAACTTATCAGACTTCACCTATTTTGGTCTGATTCTTGAACAGTTTGAGTTTAATTCCAACTTGAGTTTTAGTGTATACTAGTCTACATTCTTATGCTGCTCTTCTTTCATTCATGTCATTCGCGACCAATGGTAGAGGATTCCACAACTGAGATTCTGGCACAGAAGTCTCTAATTGCAATGAATTTGCACGAACCTTCATTTTGTGAAAATAGTTAATCTAAAAAAGCTAGAGAAGCTCATGGTATCAATTCTTAAATCAATCTAATTTTTTGTCCGACGCTCCAAGTAGGGATGTCACAGTTACTCCTTTAACAAACAAGAATTGATCTCAGTACATATTCAATTAAACTTCCCACGTTGATAGCACCATTAGGTTGGTTCTGATGCCATTCTATCATGCCCTAAGCCCATATGGTATTGTGCTCATGCTATTTTCGCAGATGAGCTTGTTTGTCTTGTTGGAGATATGGACACTTTGGACTGGGCATTTTCGAACTATTTTGGCTTTTTGGTAACTACTTGTGATATAATCTATTGCCGTAATATTAAAATTAATTATTCATATTTTTATGTTCCAATCTGTGTTGTGACATACAATTAAACATGCAGCAGAATATATTACTCTTAGTCAATTTCCAGAAATGTGTGTTCAATTTAATATTGTATCATAAGATTAAACACGCAATAGAAAATTAAAAATTGACTTAGTAATTTTTTCAATTTTTAATATGTTTCAAATAGAAAAGTACTCTATATGTACGAGACCACGCCTAAAGAAGAAAAAATCCACTATTAAAAGATGATTTACACAATATAAATATATGACTTATAAACAAATTAAAGATTCTCTCTTTATTTGATGTCATCTTGTAATGGTCATCGATATTTGGACTTGTTTACGAGCTCCACTTAACTTGAACTACTTCATTAAACTCCCTTCAATGTTGACCTTTGTCAAGCAATAGTGTATTTTCCCAAAAGACTTCACTTCCTTCCACTTGAAGGATGTTGAGTGCGGATGTTGTAATATGGTTTGCAACTTAGACCAAATCTCCTTAGCGACTTTGAAGACCAAACTCTCATTTTTGTCGTGGAGTAAAAAATATGCTCTTATGATTTTAATCTCTAAAAACCGCAGTAAAAATGATGCTACAAACAATCGGCATAAATAGGAAAAGCTTATAGAATCATTTCTTGATAATCCAAGATATTACAAGATAATTTTCTTTCAACAAAAAGATCTTCAAGATATGATTCACTAAATATTGGGATTATCAAGATATTACAAGATAATCTTCATTCTTAACAAAAAGATCTTTAAGATATGATTCTCAAAATCATGAACTTTTCACTTATCATTCCAAATCTGCCAGGATATATATAAATGAAATAAGGTAAGTCCATATAGAATAAATCAATCAATCAATTTATTTTCTTACGAAATTCACAAATGTATTTTTGGTCATAAATTGTCAATTAACATAATTGTGTCTCACAAGATACGTAACAATTTGCCCCTTTGGTATTTTTGGTCAAAATCTTAGGCTTACCTTATTAAACACACAAGAAGAACATTTATTAAAAAATGAACATATGTTCAAATAAGTTCCTACAATCAATGTTGGAACACAGATTTGAACATACAATACAACATATTCTTCTGTAATAAAAATTATAGTTCAAACATATAATTTAACAATATATCTCTCATGTACTCATCATCCAGTTTCAACGTATGAAGAAATATGTAATAAAAATAGATTCCCTCAAATCAACTTTTTATTTCAATATTCAAAGCAACATGCTTCCCCTGCATATATGTTCAATTCAAAAACATACAAAAACAAATCAATGCACATCACCAATCATGCAATTAAATTTGAAATAGCCTATCTCCCTTTTTTTGACAAAAAAAATGATCAAAGCTAATCATAATCAGTATTGTGAGGAACTTCCCTTGTTTGTAACATTGCTTTATCCTAGATTTTGTCTGGATCATCTGCTTAAGCCCCAAAACCACTAGTTGCAGAAATTGAAGGAAGTCCATTTCTCCAATTGTGCAGCATGACTAACATTAGATGTTCCAACATCTATTAGATGTTTGAACATGTTTCTGAGCTGCCTCTATAGATATCATTATCATGATACTTAAGCATTTTGGAGGAGATCTTGAGAGGAATTTCCACTCGTTTCAACACTTTTGTGTTATTCTTAGTAAAACCTTGAGATACTAGTACAATATAAATAAGTGAAGGAAAATGTAAAACATTGTGAGAAATTTTTACCTCAGAATGATGAAGAATATAGTCAAAAACAAGCTAGACCATGTCAAATAGTACTCCAGTCCCAATACAAAAGAGCAGAATGGCTTGATCGAATTATAAGATTAGTAGCTTCAATGTTTAATGGGTGACTTAACATTAGGATCTATTGCAACAGAGGGTTCAACTTGAATAGGAACATTTTTCTGGAATTTTTCTGTAGGTAGACAGATCCCCTTGAGTTTCAATAGTAGGTTCAATAGATGGTACAATCATTCGAGGGATCAATTTCATATGATTTGATAGGTGGTTGAACTTCTAACTCTATTTCTACAGTCGGTGCAATAGGGGTTTGAACATCCACTGTTTCAGTATGAGACCCAACTAAAGTCTAAAGTGAAGTGTCACCAACTGATTTTTCAGCTTGAGAAGTTGATTTCTTGTTCACTAGTCCCCATAAATCAACATTTTTCTCATGATTTACTATAGTTTGAGCATAAGCGATCATGGATGTCCAAGAAAAATTATTGCAATAGATTTTGGTTTGAACATCTGCTGTTTCAAATTGGGCTATTGTTGTCTTTGTTTCCTTCTCTTTTGAACTTGATCCAACATTTTTTCTCTTTCTTGCCCTGGCATTCTTCTTCATTTTAATAAGTATCTCCTTTCTTGTTTTGACCATTGTTAGTTTGTGAATTAAAGACACAAGAAATCACCCAAAAAGGATAAATTTTTTTTGAAGAAAGTGATAGGGGATATGGGGCTGATGAAAAATTAGGGGACAAGGGTATAATATTGAATCATAGAAATGAACACATTAAACCCTAATAAACAACCCGTCCAGAAAGAGATAATTATTAACTTTCTCTCTAAATATGAAGATTATCTCTTATAAACTACAAAAACCAGTAAACACAAGCTTTACCACTTTATTTCATGAATTAATAGAAAATAGAACATGATAAGAGACGTGTTGCAACATGACAAGTTAGACTTGTTACCATATTAATCCAAAAGTAATTGATATGCTCAAATCAAGCAAAATGTCCTAAAATATGCCAAATTATAGAGAAAAGGCACAATCTGCATCTTCCCAAATCAAAGTCCTAATATGAAATGATGTACTCACACAACCAAATTTAAATCCCAAAATTATAGGGATTAAGTGAGATATGCAAGTGCAAATTGATAATAATAAGGTAAGATTTCAACATATCAAATATCCAATTTTGATTAAACCATTTTTGAAATTCAACTCTATTCATTATATCAGATTTTTATTTGTTATTAAATAAGGCAACACTCATATATATATATATATATATATATATTAAGCATACTTATGAGAGATGTTTCTGCTCATGTTTAAACATATTTAGAGAACATGATATTTTAATCAATCGATAACTTTCACTCTAGACCTAAGATAACTCTTTTCATATGGTAGATCGTCTTCTATATATTAGTGATACATAGGCTCTGATTACTCAAGGAAAGTTCCATACCATAGGGTAGGTAACTTTTTCCGTCTAAAGCCTTCATGTTCTCAAAATTACAACCAATTTGGAATTTTATCAAAATGGATTTTCAAGTTTATAGTCCAAAAATAATCAAATTTATATTTTCAAATTAACATATCAAAATCTTAATATTTGACACAATTTTGTAGTATGCCTGATGCAAAACTTAGAATAAAATGTATGAATTCCTATTCGACTTATGTCAAAACCCGTGTTTCAACATATGATAATACAGTGTTGCAACAATGAATGTTTAACCATAAGTTCCCTATGTTGTAACACCAGATTAGACATATTATAGAATGCACACATCAAATGACTTTCTTAATGCATAAAAACATTGTGCATTAATTGCCTTGGTAATTAGGTCAACAAGTTGGTTCTCGTTGCAACATTATCAATTATCATAATATCTATGTTGTAACATACAATTAAAAATGCAGCGGAATATATTATTGTTAGTTAATTTCCAAAAACTTGTGTTTAATTTAATGTTGCATCGTAAGATTGACCGCGCAACAGAAAATTAAAGATTGACTCAATAATTTTTAACGTGCTTCAATCACAAGCAATTTTCTTTCTTGTGCTAACTTTTGGTTCTTTGCTGTAACATTATCAATTATCATAATTTTATTTTCAACCATCTCCCTAATAAAGTCTTTTGGATAAAAAAATATCATGTGTTATGCCAATTTTATCACAATAATTAACAAACATAGTATTTTTAAATTTCTTACCACGATCAGTTCCAACTGTTTTCACAATATTATAACTTTCTTCATTTTTCAGATTAGCACATATATATTTCTAAACACAATGAATGTATCTAATTTTTCTTTTTTAAACTCAACCCATGCAAACCTAGAGACATTAGGAACACAAACACACAAACCTTTTTCCTCCAACACTTTCTACTTGCATTAGCACCATGAGGTCAACAATGAGACATTTAAGATTTTGTGTTGAATTGGCATGTTGTAACTTCTTATGCAACATTCCCTTTTGGTGCCAGCTTTCAGCATTGTCAGACGTTATGTTATAACATGTCTCTCATTGTTTCAACATATAGCAACTGTCAGATGATATTGACCTTGTCAAAACACACTTATTAGTCGCATCAAACACTTAACAAATAAATTTTAATCACAAAGTTGACTAATACTTATCAAATTAGCTTTAAGATTCTCATCATGCAAGACATAGCTCAACTTTGGAAGACCATCTACTTCAAGTGATCCTTTTCCAAGAATTCTACCCTTGACACCATCCCCAGAAGTGACATGTCCTCCTTCCATGATTTTATTGTTCCTCAAGTTCTCTCTATCGTCGGTCATATGTTTAGAACATCCACTATCAAGGTACCAACACTCACAAGTGTTAGCTTTTAATGATGTGTATACCACATGACACCTAAGATTAGATTTTTTTATCCAATTTCTACATCCAGTTTTATTTTTTAAGTCAATCTTAATCTATAGAGTCTGTCTTGGTCCATGTTTTGATCCATATTGCAACATGCCAGAAAATGATGTCCAAACATGCATTTCATTTCTCAAAGGCTTTTTGTATTTAAAGTACTTAGGACGTATATGACCAGAAATATTGCAAAAATAATATATAGGTACAAACCTTTTAGGACAAGATCTTTGGAAGGTTTGTTTCTTACTAGAATTCATAAATGAATGAGGTGCATTTGTACCTTTGACAAACTCTATTTTATTATTGGGATCAAATTTTGAGGTTAAGCTCTCACCCGTATAGCCTAGACCTTGATGACCTCCTCATACTCTCCCACATGAAAAAAATTCATCTAGTTTAGCTTTTTTAGAGTTCAAATTTGATAACGAGTTATGTGCACTTTCCAATTCAGTCATGGTGGTACGAGACTTTTTCTCATTTTCTGTGATGAGAAGTTCATACTGTTTTACCTCATGTTCCAATGTATCATTTTGACAAGTCAGTTCCACAGCTTGTGCTTCCAACAACTTATTGGTTTTACAAACCTCAAGCTATTTTTGGAACATTTTATTGTACATCAATTGGATATCTTCAAAACTAGGTTTTTCATCATCACTATTGCAATCAGAGTCAATGCAACTTAAATCAATCTAAGAAACTTTAACCTTTACCTCCAAATGTTGTAATAGAACCAATATCAGGATTAGATGATATTGCAACATGATCAACAATATGGCATAACTCAGTTTGGATTTTGCTCGGATCAGTCCTAGAGCTGTAAGCTACATTGTTGTTGAGATGTTCCTCTTCATCTTCTTGATTTCCATCAAATTCATCATCACCCTAGGTGCTATTGAGTTGTTTTCCCATCCTTTTGAGAGTGTTGGCATATTCGGATTAAATATGTTCAAATCATTCTCACCCATGATATAGGATTCTCTTATTTTACTTATCATTAGAAGAAAAAGAGGGATTAACAAAACTTATAGACTTACGAGGGTTAGAAGTCTTAACATGTATAAAACTATTGTTCTTTTTGCTCATCTATTTGAGGAATTTTCCAAAAAATTTAGAAAGCAACGCAAGAGCTTCATCACTGTCATTAGCTTACTCTATTGACTGTGATGTTTGAACATCAACTTGCAACATGACTACTTTTTCCCTTTTGTTCTTTTTCAGATTCATTTTAAAAATCTGCAATGATCCAATTAGCTCATCTAACCTTATTTTGGTGATATCATGTGTTTTCTCAATTGCAGTAACTTTGTAGCAAACCTCTCGAGTAACAACCTTATAGTTTTTCTTATAAGTTTGATATCCGAGTATTTTTCTCCAAGGGTATAGGCTTTATTAGCGATATCAGGCTATTGTTTCACTTTCAAACATTCGGAGGTCCTCAAATCTTGAAGCAAGCATTTATAGTTTTGACATTCTTACTGATACAATTCCTTCATACGCCACTTGTAGAATATCTCACGCCTCCTTGGTTAATTCACAAGTCACAATCAGTTTGAACTGATCAATATTGACAACGCTGAAATGACATTTAGGGCTTTGGAGTTATCATTGGCCAGTCGATCCTCATCGGTAGTCCACTTGTCTTCAGGTTTGGGAATCATGTTTTTGCTTTCATCCTCAGTGGTAGGGCGTTTCTATCTGTTCACAGCACATTTCCAAGCCTTTTTATCAAAGGACTTAATGAATGCTCTCATCCTAGTTTTTCAGTAGGCATAATTTGATCTATCTAATAATGGGAGCGTGAAATTGAAGCTCATTCTCGTAAGTAGTCCATTCATATAATAGATAAATCCCAAAATCTCACTAAGTTAGTTTAGTGACCTGCTCTTGATGCCAACTGATATAATCTGTTGTCGTAATATTAAAATTAATTATTCAGATTTGTATGTTCAAATCTGTGTTGTGACATATAATTAAATATGCAGCGGAATATATTATCGTTAGTCAATTTTCAAAAATATGTGTTCAATTTAATATTGCATCATAAGATTAAACACACAGCAGAAAATTAACAATTGACTTAGTAATTTTTAACATACTTCAAGTACAAAAGTATTCTAGATGCACGAGACCATGCCCAGAGAAAAAAATAATCCACTATTAGAAGATGTTTTACTCAATACAAATATAGGACTTATAAACAAATTAAAAACTCTCTCTTTATTTTATAATGTCTTGTATTGGTCATCGATATTTGGACTTATTTACGAGCTCCACTTGACTTGAACTATTTTGTTAAACTCCCTTTAATGTTGACCTCCGTCGAGTAGTAGTATGTTTTCCCAAAAGACTTCACCTTCTTTCACTTGAAGAATATTGAGTGTGATATTGCAATATGGTTTGCTACATAGACCAAATCTCCTTGACGAATTTGAAGACCAAACTCTAAATTTTGTCTTGGATAAAAAATCTGCTCTTATGATTTTAATCTCTAAAAATAATGTCACAAATAATTGACATAAATTGGAAAAGATTATAGAATCATCTCTTGATAATCCAAGATAATACAAGATAATTTTCTTTCAACAAAAAGATACGATTCACTAAATCTTGAAATTAACAAGATATTTTAAAATAATTTTCATTCTTAATAAAAAGATTTTCAAAATAAAATTTCCAAAATTTTTGACTTTTCAGTTATCATTTCAAATCTGCAAGGATATATATATAAATAAAATAAGATAAGTTCATATGAAATAAATAAATCAATTAATTTATTTTCTTACCAAATTCATAATTATATATTTAGCCATAAATTGCCAATTAACATAACAGTATGTCACAAGATACATAAAAACTTGTAATGATGTCTTTCACAAATTATGGTAAGTTTATTTAAATTAATTTAGGAAAATTTATGAACTTATGTCTGTATAATGACTCAACATTTTATATTATCTCCATATACAATTTGATATACGAAATTCCGTATTATATTTCTTCATTATTCTCCTAGCAATTTCGAAATTCTTTTTTTTTTTTGGTTTTTTGCATAATTTTTTAGCTTGAATGGAAAGTAGAGATTATTTCTTTTTCCTTTCAATCTTGCAATGATATATGCTTGCTACTGTGATAAATGGCTTGGAAAACAGATACATATCTGCTGAGCAAATTCCCCCACAGTACCGTGGATTAAGCAAAGATGGTGATTTTGGAACAGCTGATAGTGTTACTGAAATTGTGGTGAAGCCTTCAGGCAGACACATTGAGGAATTTCCTGTCACTCAGGTTAATTATATTGGTTTTTTATCACTTGAAAAAAAAAAAGAAGCGCTTCTACTTTCCTTCACTTGTTTTAGTTTAATAAGTATTTATTTTGACCGAGATTTCGACAGTTTTATTTATTTAGAGTTTTCGCATTTCAGAAACTGATTGAATCAATTCAAAATTAAAAATCTGATACTTATCAAAATTGAATTTAAAAATTAAATTCGGTATTCGATTTTAACTTTTACAAAAACTCGGTATTTGATTCGATTTCAGTTTATCGAACCAAATCAAATACCGAGTTACAATTGTTAAATATTTTAGTATGTAATTTTTAATAATACAATAAATTTATTATTCTTTACATATTATTATGATTTTTATTATTTAACTTGTTAACTATTTTTCATTTTTTAATTTTTTTCAAATTACTTAACCTAATTACTGAACCAAAAAATAAAACAAAAAAACAAGTGAGTAATAACCGATCCAATTAATCCAGTTATGCATTCGATATAACATTTTAATATATTGAGTTTTCTATTTATTGAAATTTCAATTCGATTTTATGGGTGAATACCATATTTGTAATATGGCGATAGATTCTTACTTGTAAGAGGAAATAAAAGATAAGAAAATTGCTACAACGGGAAATTAATCAGACTTATTAATATGTCTATTTCTATCTGTAATAAACAAATTACGTTCATTACAAATATAATTAAATGCATGTATTCTAACATTATGTATTTGACATACGTTGGTGCTACAAGCTTTAGAATTGTTAAAAAAAGGTGACACAATCTATCATAATATTGCTTGTACTCGACTGGATTGACTTATAAGCATGTAACAATTGAGATGCAGGCATGTCTTGTGAGCTGGGAAGTAAGAGTGGTGGGATGGGAAGTGATGTATGCTGCTGAATTTGTTCCAAGTTCAGAATATGGATACACTGTTATAGTCGACAAAATGAGGAGAATTGGGTCAACTCAAGAGCAAATCATCTCTAGCAGCTGCAAAGTTAGTGAGCCTGGAAAGCTGGTTTTGATCATTACCAATCTCACTTCATAGAAAGCAATTACGGCAAACATCGTCGTCCATCACATAGTCCCACTCCCGTTTATTGACTCAGAGAATTGGGACATCTATCGTATGTGGCACCAAAAGTGTGATAGAAGACCCGCTCCGAACAAATCCGGTCAAAATCGAACTTTTCATTGAACTTAAAAATCATGTTAAACAAGCAATATGAAGTACTTCATTTATTATGGAACAAAAATTGAAGTTTCATGTAGGGTGCGGGTTTGAATTCTGGTGGTAATTTACGGCTAAATTTTGGTAGGAAACAATCATTGTGCAGTCAGTGGAACCCTACGGCGGAGTTTAGTATAATACAATTATTATGGATTGGACTCTTTTTGAGTAAAAGTGTACAGTTCTTGTTGGAAATTCGAGAGCCAGTTGAGGCATATCCCGCGATTGACCCCCTCTAAGGTGCTAGGGGTTGGTGTTTTGAAGGTTTAGAATTAGTTCGGTGGAGTTGGAATATTTGGATCATAAAATAAAAATAAAAAATTGATGATTCATTGACTAAAAAAAGGAGAAACATCATTTAAAGTCATGAAAAATGCCTAAAAGTAAAAGTTTTACTACATAAGTTATTAATGGGTTGAAATTGGATCAAACTAAGCCAAGCTAATTTTTTGGTGATCTGGAAAAGCTTGGGCCAACTACACAACAGTTGGTGACAAAGCCCCAAACATATATTGTAATATTAAATGTGGAGTGATTTAAGTGGCTTGATTTTGTAAATGTACATGTAGTTGCTATGAATTCATGATATTAAAGCGTTTTAAGAAAATCTCCCATTTAAAACAGACCCTTTTCAATTTTGGTACTCTATTTATTGCCTTTTTTTTCTGCTATGAGCTCAAGGGCAGACACAATAATTAAAGAAAAAACAATGCTAATAAAAATATATACACGAGTAAAGAGTAAATACACAAATTTTTAATTCAATTGAAAAGGTTATTTGAACCACTGATTTGTGAAAATTAGTTATATGTTTGGATTCATCTTCAAAAATAATCATTACACTATAAATTTAATAAACAAAACAAAAATCCCCCTTTAATTACAGGAATGACAATAGAATTGGTCCAAACTACAACAAACCCCAAATCCATTCCATTTAACCAGTATAAATGAGTTTAAATTAATTTTGAAAATTTTATTTTCAGTTCCATTCCACCTTATTTATTTTTTTAAAAAAATTATTATATATATTTGTATGATATTTTTTCAAAGAAATAGATTTTTTAGTATTATTTTTAAGTTATATAATTTTTTATTTTTTTTAAATTATAAAAGTAATTTAATGGCCTACCCAATGGATTAGAGTTTGAGGTGAGTCTAGATCTGAATTCTTATCAAATTTAATGAGTTGCGTCCTGGATCCATACAAATTTGGTATAGATCTATCCCATTATCATATCTATTTAATTATGACTAAATAATCCATAAACTATTTTAGTTAAAATCTGTATGTAGTGTTTAGCTATTTAAATGCTAACACAATTTTTGACGAAACACCTCCAAAAGCTTTTGACGTTTACACATTAATTTTCAACTTGGTCTATAATATTAATATAAGTCAACTTCATAGATATTATTTAAATTTAATTTTCAAGTAAGGATCTAAACTAGAAATGTGTCCGTAAAAATTTGGATTTAACTATTTATCTAAGTAAGCCAATTGAGCAACTAATATTTTATACTTATACTTATGTAGTTATTTCTGTGCAAAAAGAGGAAATTTTTGGGAGCTTGAATTTGATTATAGACGAAGATAATACAATTATTTTATGAATGGCCATATTTCTTAAATATACATTAATTGCATATCAATTATTAGTCCTATATTATGTGATTGATTTGAACGTGACAAATGAGTTCCAACTAAAATTTATGTAAAATAGAAATTTAATTTGTAAATAGTATATATACATACAAATAATAGAAAAATATTTTTATTTTTTGTACATTTTCTAAACCGTCGAGCAATACTTCATACTTTGAAGTGAAATATTTATTATACTTATTTGTATAATATTTGATGAATAATAATTTGTTTTAATAAGTACTTATAATATTTAAATATAATCTAAAAATTATTCAAAAGTTATTTATAAGTATTAATAGAATATTATATAAATAATTTTTTTTAATAATTTATGAATATACTTAAATAATTATTTGTAAGTTATTTTATAATTATAAAATAAATAATATAAAAATATTTATAAAATAATTTTTATATAATTTAAAAATAAGTACAAATATAAATTCATATAAAAATAATGCCAGAATAAAGCGTGTTTTTATTTCTTAACAATTATTTTTATATTTATATTTTACCCATTCAAATCTATATATTAATTATTTTTATATTTTTTGTTGATATTTTTATCATTAAAAATTTATAATATATTTATACATATTAAAAGTAAAAATTATTCTATCATGTATTCAACTAAACAACCATCACTTGTAAAATATTTTAGGTAGTGATTGTAATAAAAATTAAAATAAAGAATCAAAATAATTTTAAGAATAGAGGAAAAGAAAAAGATAACCTAGCAAAAAGGATAATTATGGGTCCCAAAAGACGCAAGAAACATTGAAAAAGAGCAGAAAGTATGAAGTGAACGAGTAAGAGGATTCAGCCTTTTGACTTGTTCCAGACTGTTTCTCATCATCCCAAGTTATGCAGTGACAGTTCAGTTACACACCACGACCAGCAAAAAGCAGCAGGCAGCAGCTCACCTTCCCTCAAAAACCGCCACACCGCTTTCCCCACTCCTATCCTCCATCCCCCATTATATATATAACAGCACTCACAACACTACCCCCAAAACACACACACACGCACACACATTGTTCCTGCTCAGAATATCAAGAAAACTATGGCTGAGCAAGTTGAAAAGATGCCTCAGGGGCAAACAGCAGCAGCAGCAGCTGAAGTACTCTTGGTTGTTAGTGATGTCCCTGAGGCAGAAGAAACCTGTAAGCAAGAAAAAGATGAAAAGGAGTCACTTTTGGTGCCAGAAGCTGAGTTGATGCCGGTGAATGCCAATTCTAATATTTCTGATGACCATGAGCCTGTGAAAGCTGAAGATAGAGCTCCTCAGGATGAGGAAGATGGCAGCAAAGTTGCTGATCTACCTGAAAATGAGAAGAAAGCCCTGCAAGAGCTGAAGCAGCTTGTTCAAGAGGCACTCAACAAGCAAGAGTTTGGTATTTCTGCTTCTTTGTCTCCCAAAGAGAAAAAAATGCCTGTAGCCACAGAAGAAAAGAAGAAAACAACAGAAGAACCTGGAAAAGTAGATCCTGGAACTGAAAAGGACTCCATTCCAGAGCCTTCACTGCAAACAATTGCAAAGACTTTACTGGAAGATGATGGTGCAAAAACTCTGGAAGCCATTGAAGAAACCATTGTTGCTTGTGTCCACTCCAATCCCACAGAAGAAAAGACTCAGGAGGCAGTTGTAGTGGGTGCAAAAGCGCCTGAGGAAGTGTATATCTGGGGTGTAAAACTCCTGGAAGATGAGAAAAGTGATGTAATCCTGTTGAAGTTCTTGCGAGCCCGAGATTTCAAGGTGAAGGATGCATTTGCAATGATCAAGAACACTATAAAGTGGAGAAAAGAATTTGGGATTGATGAGCTTGTTGAGGAAGATCTTGGCAGTGAATTGGAGAGAGTGGTTTTCATGCATGGTCATAGTAAAGAAGGCCATCCAGTGTGCTACAATGTCTATGGGAGTTTCAGAACAAAGAGCTTTATCAGAAAATGTTTTCTGATGAAGAGAAAAGGCAGAAATTCCTGAGGTGGAGAATTCAGTTTCTTGAGAAGAGTATCAGGAAATTGGATTTCAGCCCTGGTGGAGTGTCCACCATTGTTCAGGTTAATGATCTCAAGAATTCTCCAGGGCCCAATAGATGGGAGCTAAGGCAAGCCACTAACCAGGCCCTTCAATTGCTCCAAGACAATTATCCTGAATTTGTTGCCAAACAGGTAAATTTCTACAAATCACATCCATGTTTCAATTTTTTTTTGCCTTGAACTTAAATTTTGTATTTACTTGGCTTGTTTTTCTAGGTCTTCATCAATGTACCATGGTGGTATCTGGCGCTGAGCAAAATGATCAGCCCTTTTCTGACTCACAGGACCAAAAGCAAGTTTGTTGTTGCTGGTCCTTCCAGATCCACAGAGACCCTTTTCAAGTTAGTAATTTTATCTCAAAACTAATATTGCACAAATTTTGACTGTAGTGAAAACAGAAAAGAAAAAAAAAAAAAAAAGAAAATTATGTCTTCTTTCAATTTTTATGGTGTATAATTACTGTTATAGTAATTGGCTTGGACTTGGGAAAACAGATACATATCTGCTGAGCAAATTCCAACACAATATGGTGGACTAAGCAAAGAAGATGGAGATTTTGGAATAGCTGATAGTGTTACTGAAATTATTGTGAAACCTTCAGCAAAGCACATTGTGGAATTTCCCGTCACTCGGGTGAGTTAAAATGGTTTTATTCATTTAAGAAAAAAAAAAATCCTAAGTATGATACTTTCAGTCCCTTTTAGTTTAATTTATGTTTTTGACTGATTCTATGGAGTCACGTTTTAAGTTAGGAAGAAAAGACTGTTCTTTGGATTCTCTGGAAGATGACAATATTACAATCTTGTTTCTTTGTAGTTTGTACATATGTTATTAGTTGACTGTTGGCAAACTGACAATCCTTGTGACCTGCTTTGTCCTGTTCTTTTAGACGTTGCACCTGTCTCATTAATAGGTTCTTACATATATGGAAATCAAAGATCAGGGAATTACTTAACTAACCCTTATCTACCTCTATGCCTGCTCGTAATTATTTACACTTATAATTATATGCTCGATAAAATTGATATGCAGGCATGCCCAGTGAGCTGGGAGGCAAGAGTGGTGGGATGGGAGGTGAGCTATGGTGCTGAATTTGTTCCGAGTGTAGAAGACGGGTACACGATTATAATACAGAAAATGAGGAGAATTGGGTCAACTGAAGAGCAAGTGATCTGTAGTAGCTACAAGGTTGGTGAACCTGGAAAGCTGGTTCTTACCTTTAACAATCTTGCTTCAAAGAAGAAGAAGCTACTCTACCGCTTCAAAACAAAGCTTTCTGATAACTAAAATCATGGAAGAAATTAATGGAGGGAGCAACATGAACTACTTTATTTTTTTGTTTTAACCAAAATTTGCACTTAAAAGTTGCATTTCACGAGTAAATGCTGGGATGTTTGAATGTATTACTTTTCTATATATATATATATATATATCAAATATATAAACATGAATTTCTTTTTGCATAATTAGCCCAATATTGATGTTTGTATAAACAAAGATCAAGAATGTCGAGGATGAATTGTTATTCTCTTAACGTTATTTTCAGATAAATTTTTTTATTGTAGATAATATTATATTGCATTGTATGAACGGTCATTATGTGTATATCGACGTTTTATAAATAAGATTTAAGATTTTAAACTATATGTACGTCTGACATTTTATAAATAAAATTTAAGATTTTAAATTTACAGTAGGATGCAATAGAAAATTTTATTTGAAGATTCAAAAGAAGCACCTATGCCACAATAATTTTTTTTCCACATTAATATTAGAATATATCAACTAAGCTTCTATATAAAGAGTACCTCCACTATTCACTTCAAAGTTCACCATCCCCACCAACTCTTTTTTTGGGCAAAGGTGACATTGTTAAATAACAATAGTTTTAGGACATGGAGTAGAAGTAGATAGTCTGAAATACAAAATTGCGTAGATATTTTCGTTGCAAAATGTGGAAAAATAAAGGTGGACAAGAATGAAAAACCCTCTCCTCCTAGTCCCCCCTTTGCAACTTATTTTGCTATCTTGTCCATGGCAAAATTTTTGTGTCCCTCTCTACTTGGATCGGCACTTTATTACCCAACATTTACAACCCCAATAGAATAGAATTATCATTAGGATAAAATATAAAAATTATTTTTAAAATTTAGTCTAATTATAAAAAAAATTAATTATTTTTCAAAATTATAAATACCCCATTAAAATATTACAAATACTCTTTTGAAATTTATCTTTATTTTAAAAATACATACCCTCGGCCTGATTTGTAAAATAAAAATAAATATCAAAAAATATTTATTATTAATATTCAAGATCATCAAGATCCTCCAATATTTTCTTTATTTGGGCTTTCCATTTTTTTTCCTGGGTTTTCCATTCCACGATTAAGATATTTTACCTCCGAAAAATAGTAGCATATAAATATCATATTTAAAATACAATACTTTCTATACATCACATTTAATGACTTAATAATTTATCTACAGAAAATAAAAATATGTAATTAGATCAAATCATAGAACATAAATAGTAGCTCTTTTAGTAAAAGTCTAGATACATGTCACTATTCTTTGTAATAGACTTAACAGAAGAAAGTTCATTAATGTGTGTTTGTGTGTTCGAGGAGAGGACCAATCGCCCTTAGTCCTTTTACTTTTTTCTTTTACCTGTTCTCGGCTTTTCTGCATCTTGCACAACAATGTCTCTTTAGGGCCTTTTTAGGCGACGTCGAAAAGGCTTGGGAGAAATCATTTGCCCCACCACGTCTTAAAATTTTTTGTCCTACATTCATACTAACTTAGGGAATCCAATGTTCAAAACAGATAATTGTAGGGTTTTTTTTTTTTTTTTACCTTTTTAGTGTGTTTTTATGTGGGTGCACCTAACCGTACGGCAACAAAACAAGTTTAAATTTGGATTTCAAAATGTGTTTTAATTTTTTATTTTCAAATTCTTCGTGTCTCCCCCCAAACTTGTTCTATTTAATTTAATTTATTTATTTATTATATTAATATTATATATATATTTATATGATATTAATTTTTTTTAAAATATATTTTTTAATATTTTATAATTATAAATCAAGTGTAGGTGTAACCCGAATCAAATGGGTCCAAAATGGAACCCATTCCTTTGAAAAATTTCATTTGACGAGACAGATGTTGAATTTTCATAAATTAGCCGTTGCACCATTACTTATTGGCATGTCATTTATTTGAGTAGGTGGATTACTTTTTAAATCGCGGTTATCCAAACGTCTATGCAACACCAGACGACAGCATAGCCTAGGTAGCTAAGTGCCTGAGCAACATATTCAAAGAATTTTGTAAAGTATTTTGAAAAAATAGAATAAAAGCATAAAAATAAGAATTTAAAATGTATTATTACTACTAAACATATTTATTTCTACACAAACTTTCAATTCACAAAATTTTATATTCCTATCTTGAAATTTATTATTTTTATTATTTTTGGGACATTCCAAAATAAAATTTTATTTTTTAAATTTTTTAATTAAAGTAATAAAGTGATTTTACTAATTTTTCATCACTACTTTTAAAGACAATAGTATTAAAGTATATATTTTATATATTTATATATATATATATTTTTAAACTCTCATATAAATTCAATGTCGATCAAAATAGAATCAAATTATCGAGAAAATATATGTGTTGTGTATATATATTATATACAGTTATCTTTTTCATGTATCTCATAATCTTTCCTAATAGTGTAATTGTACTTTGAATAAATAATAGCTCACAAACTAGCTAAATTAGTTTCCAACAATAAATAAACAAAACAACATCAATAAACGCGTCCACTAAGAATAAATTGTGCAAAAAATTCCAAAACACAACAATAACTAATAAATTTAAATCGCATTTTGAGAAAGATTCTACTCCCCAATAAGTCATATATTTAACAAGAAAATTAAAAAAAAAAAATGTAATCTTACTTCTAATACGTGACCAATTTGATTAAGAGGCTTTTCATTATTGTTTTCGTAATTGGGTCGGTGATCAAATTGATTTTGTTAATAATGAGCGGTTCAACCGGTCGAATCAGTTCAATTGACAGTCGAATCGATTAAATAAAAATTAATTATATTTTTTTATTTTATTATGTAAAATAATAATATAATAATTAATTGTTATGCAATATAATTAAATATAAAAATAAATAAATAATTATATAAAAATATATAAAAAATATAAAATTCAAATAATTACATAAATATAACAAAATATTAAATTTAAACCTTTATAAAAATTAAAAAATAAATAAATAAAAAGATGAAAACCGATCAAACTAATTTTGCCCGATTTTGGGCGATTTTGATCGATTTTGATCAATCAAATATTTTTTTGGGCCTAATCAAATTAGACCAATATCTAATTTACAATTAAATTGATTGAATCGGCCGATCAAATTCGATTTTGAAAATATCGATTTTCATCACTTTGAAAACTAGGCTATATGTGTGTAAGTGTGTTCATCCAAATTTGGGCTTGGCCACTTCTTTATTATCATATTAACTTTATGAAATGGGGATAGATTACAAATTAAATTATAGTCCTACTTTGAAAAAAGAAAAGGTAAAAGGGTATAAAAAAGCCTGAATTGATGGTCATAATTGTGGTCGGGTGCAGAATTTGTTGCAGAGCAAATGTCTCCCCTTCTCTAGGATTCCTCATCATTATTTTGTTGATGGGACCAATCCAAAGTAGAGAAATTATAGGCAAAAGACGTGACATAAATCCTAATCATAATCTATAACCATGTACCTCATGCCTCATCCAAGCTCATTATTATTATTTTTTTTTCATGCACAACCACGAGCTTGTTTGGTTTCATTTCTAAATTTATATTTTGTATTTTAAATTTTTAAGATTAAAATATTTTATTAAGTTTTCGTATTAAATAGAAATATATTTGACTTAATTATATTTTTATATTGATTATGTTGAATTAGAAATAAATATATATATATATATATATTATGATATTTTTTTATATAAAAAGACGTGATGTGAAAAAATGTGTGATAAGTGTATTTTCATCTCTAAATTTAATAAAATAATTTAAAAATAAAAAATGAGTGGTATTTTTAATAAAAAAATTAGAAAAAAAATATAAATTTTAATTTTTCAAATTAAAAAAATGCTATTTGAATATGTAAATAAACTAGCCCTATGAGCATGGTTTGATGGGTTTCGAGGCCCTGCAATTGATCATTATATGGGGTCTATATGTAAACCCGAGTTTTGATGTTCTGAAATCCAACAAAAATACCACATAATATAATAAGTGCATAATCGATTTGGCCAAAGTCATATTTTTAATTTAATTTTGATGAAGATACATTTAGTTTTTGAAATTATTCTTGAAAAGATTTGCATGAATATGCCAACACTTTAGCTGTGGTAAGTACTGCAATTTGATGTGGAGTTGCTTAAATTATGAATTATGTTATCATTTGACTTCAACATATTTTCCCTACTAAAGTTGAGACATGTTGCAGTAGCTATAGATTGCTATTAATAAATTATTGATGATGAATAGAAAGTCTGTAAATTTTGTGATTATTGAGAATATATATAAAAAAAAGTATTACTTTAGATGAACATATATAGTGTAATGGGTAACTCCTTCAAAATAAAAAATAACGAATTCTTTTATATTTCTAATAATCACGAAAGTTATTGTTCTGTACTACTTAATTATGCTAAAATATATTAATTTTTCTGAATTCCATATATAAATAGAGTTTTGATAAGTATAGACGGTAATTTAAAAAAAAAGTAAAAGAGCACGGATTTTGAATCGAAAGTGGTATAATTAAACTATTTTTCACATGTAATTTAAATACAATACATGTATATTTAAATATAAAACCTTATTTTAGTACGAAGATTGAACGGAATTAAATGATCTATCGAAGTTGGGAATGTAAACGACTATCAATTCTCAATTCTTATCGAATTCGTATTCATAAATCAAACTTTTGCATGTCTATCAATTCTTCGATCCAACGAGGTTAGAGATAACGAGACTCGAACTTAACAGAACGCATTAACTATCCGTTTCCGAGTTGGACAGTAAGGGCTAAACAAATTATTAGAAACAAATTATTGGTGGTATTTGCACTTAGAGGTGATCGGGTATTTGGGCGTCTGACAACCCTATCAGCTCTATGGATCAGAGTTGGTGTAGGATATAAGGTCTGTCAAAAATATTTTAGCTGATGAATTTTTTATTTTTTATTTTTACTAAACACGTGTGTATTTATATAATAATAGAATACATCATAACATAAATCTTTATTTACAAAAGACTTATCCTATTGAAATCTAAGATGGGAAAAATAGAAAAGATCTAAAAATTAAACTATAACAACAATAAAGGTAAAAGAGATTAGTTTTTTTGGAAGAATTTATATTGAACTTCTAACTAAAAGAAAAAGTAACAAAAATTATGTGTAACGTAGAGTTTATGGTCGAGTTGGGCCAGTCTATGTGCTTATTTATTTCTTCAATCCAGATCTAGAATTGGATTAAAATATTGGATTCGGTATTGTTGCTCATGAGTGTACTTCAATTATCTTATTTGTTAATGTTCATCCGGCTTAATTTTATAATTACATTGTATGATTTGGTTGATCATAAATTTAAATCATCTTAAAAAAAATTTAAAAAATCAACTAATATTTTTTTTAAATTTAAAATAAAAAAAAATCAACTTAAACCTTACCTACTCAATTCCACCTGAGCGATATAAGTGAATGGTGTTCTCGGCAATTTTGTTTAATACTATTTGATGAATAAAATAACCCACAAATGGAAGAAAATATACCCACACTAAACAAACAACGCTCATCCTTGCGTCTCAACACCTCCAACATGTATATTCAAGAACAAAAGATACCAAAAAAAAAAAAAATATGAATACAAGATACCATGTTATTGTAAAACAACTTTATTAGATAAAAGTGTCAAATTAGTCCTGTAACTAAGAGGGTGTGTCAAAAATAGTCCTGTTTAAATTTAAAAAATTAATTTAGTTCTGTAACTAATGAAAAGATTCGAATTTAGTCCCAATTTCACAAAAATATTTAAGATTAATTTTATTTAACCCCTTTCTACTATTATTTTGATATCAAATACCCCAATATATAATAAAAATCATCAAATACCCCCCTACTCTTCAAAAATTGAATTGAATGGACAAAAATATTATTGTGATTTTATAATAAAATAAATTTATTTTACCATCTATTCTATTTTCTATATCATTTTTAAATAAACACATTAATTATATTTTATACTAATAAATTATAATAAATATGATTCTAAAAAAATAAAATAAATATGTTTAACAAAATAAACATCAATTTTTATATTTTATTTAAAATATGGTATCAATTTGTTTAAAATTTTGTTAAACATAAAAATGAATGTTGATTTTATCAAATATATTTAAATAAAAAATATTTTAAAGATAAAAGATTGATACATTACTCAATTTTATTTTCATATTTAAGAAATTTTGGGTCAAACTATATTTGATTATAAAGAGTTTTTTTCTAAGTAATCTTTTTTGTATGTTTTTTCTAATATAAATAACATATTTAGTTTAATTTGTAGTGTCATATTTTGATTTATAACATATAAAATAAATTCTATTCAAATATTTAGCAATATATATTTATCTTATGAATTCGTTATATAAATTTAATAATAATAAAAAAACTGAATTATTAATGAATTCCAAAACATTAATAGTATTGAGACATTATCATCGTCCATACGTAGGCTTTACATACATGTGAGCCCATATATAATATGACCTACTGGGGCAGTATGAGTGTTCTTGAACAAATCTTACATTTGAGCCTATACGTACCAAGACCCGCTAAAAAAAATCCGACATCGATTCGGACAAAGATGCATAAGCACGTGACCAGATTCTACAAACCAAAGCACCGACCAAGACCACACACCACATTGCACACTGCACAATTCTGCTGCCGTACTCCAATTCCCAAGTGCATTTTCTTTAATTTTCTGGCTTGCAATTTGAAATTTCCAGCGGCACGATACATCTTGATACTTCTCCTATGATGTTACAGATCTCTATCACGTGAACCCTTTTCGGAATTGTCCAAGAAAATGAAAAAAAAAATATTTATTGTGGAATCCCAACTGCCATTTCTCTTCCCACACACATTCCACATACCTATGCAAATTTCTGTAATCTTTCTCTTCTTTTGCTTATTTATAGTGCCGTGATGAACTCTCTGCAACAAACTTTTCTGAGAATTAGTGCAGTTTGAAAGCAATCTGGGCTATCAGCAGTGATTCAGAGATGGAGAAAAAGGCATTTGGGATCTTCTTTCTTCTTCTCATCGTCCTGGTTTCTCGTATGTCTTTCTGCTCTCAAAACTCTTTTACAGCTTCAACTTGCCATTTATCAGAAGTTTAAGTTTCATTGTGCTACATTTTGTTCCATTAACTATGTAGAGTACCATTATGGTTGAAATATGTTGAATTTTGTTTACAAAAATGGCATGTTTAGTTAATTACATGTTGTAAACATTTTGTGTGAATTGCCTTTTTGGAAATTTCTGCAATGTTGGATTAAGATTGTAAAAAGATTTTTGGCTTTTTTTTAAGCCATTGGATATGTCTGAATCCATAAAGAGGAAATTAACTTGGACACTCCTCTGTAAGTTTAGACTATCTAGTGTCTCTCCTCCAAACTCTAGCATAGACTCTCCCCAAATCCACCAAGGTGGGATATGTCATTAGAGAGAACCCTTGGTCGAAAGATAGTGGGAGACTTTGTGTTATATCGAATGCATTGTACCCAATCTTTGGATGCACGACGTGTTTTCAAGTTCTATACACGCGAGTATGTGTGTTTTCATGTTCTATACAAGCTGAGTATCTGATGGCTCGGTGCAATGCACTCGGTCTAACATAAAATTTTCAAATATCTCACCAAGATGTTTGTGCTTATCTCTAATTCGCGTTATAAGTTAATTTGAACATGGTCTTCTGAAGATAGTGTTATCATTTTAGCCAAAAATGATTACCTTTTTATTTAGAGCAACCTATTATAATTATCAAAATATATCCTATTGGCAATCTCGTAAGTGCTTAGATTTTGTGTGTTTTCTTATATTGACCATGGTAACGTTGTCGGAATACTTACATGTGGCCCTAAAGTCTCTATGATATCGTTGAGTGCGATGTCCCAAAACCTTGACAACTTGGTCAAATTTCAAGTAAAATCTTCAAGATGTTAGTCTTTTATATGCGATTTGGATGGATCTACTTAAGGAAGTTGAGACTCCAAATTCATGCTACTCAATGTATGCTCATACAAAGCATAGGATTTGGAGAGATTGACTTAAGGAAGTCGATTTATCTAGCTCTGCACCTCATTTGCTTATGCTACACTAACGTGGCGGAAGTGTTTTTTAATGTACTCGAACAATATGATGCGGGCTTCTCGCGCGTGTGTCAGACACGTGTGCATCATTTTTTTTTTATCTATTTCACACGTGTTTGGTGCACGTGTGGGATGCACACATCATGTAGTTTGAGTATAATGCCTTGACACAAAGAATAGTATCCTTGCAAGTACGACGAAGGAATCTTGTAAAATTTGGAGTAACATTGTAATCAAAGGTTTATATGGAAAATTCAATTTTGTGGACCAATTCTTATGTCTAATCCTTAGATCTAATTAATTTTCAGACTAAGAGTAGAGGTGCCAAACGCATCTGTCAAAGGGACAGGTGATTGGCTTACAGGCCTAGAGAGAATTTTAATCCGGCCCCTGACATTTACATTTAAATCTAGGCTACTTTTGACCTAAAACATACATTTACATGTGTAAGATTGATGATGTGACTCGCTTTTAATAGATCTTTCATATCAAATTGTTAGTTGTTTTTTCCTGTATAAATACTAGGAAGTATATGTAGCATATCTAGCTAGTTTTCCTTTTCATTAGCCACTTCCTTACGTGTTCTTTTACGATTTATTTTTTATGATACTATATTGAAGATTATGATGCTTTTCTTGCCTTACATGGTGTGTAACTGTAACAGAAATACCTCACTGCAAGTGCAGGGGTGTTTTTGTAGGATACTCTTTATGTCACATTTTATTTATACCTCGTGTATGTCTCTATGTGATTATAAAGCGTTGTCATGCGTCGAACATGTTTGGGGCAACGTAGTTGGTCTATTACAACAAATCTTCCCCAAGTCTAGCATAGAAGAAATTCAGTATATTTGCAATTATTGTAGTACAAAGCAGTGTATAACTTAGAGAAGGAATCACACTTTTACTTTGTCCTGCAATAACTGTGGAATAGAATCTCTGAATCTTTATGAAAGGCAACACTTCAGGTGGACTTATTAATGCAGAGGATCCCAACCTTAATTGGCCATTTTTGCTTATGGCTTTATGATCAAAGGGGGAACTATCTCTTCCCTGGTTTAGGATGCATTCAAATAACAAGGTGCATGCATTCCGCGCGTGTGTCAGATACGTGTGTGCGTGTCAAATGACTCATGCGCGTGTCTGACACACGTGCGAGATGCATGTATTTGGCTATTTGACTGCACGTGTTCGACCTAGAAAATGATTAAACAAAAAAAAAAAAAAAAACTCTTGTATGACATGGGAGTAATATGACTAACATGATAGTACTATTCCACCATGTTGGTGACTGCAATAAAATTTATCATTTTCAAAGAAACATTATGGTATACAAATGTGCAACAAAATAAAATTTTTCTTTTGATGTTTGATTATAGTCTGAGACATTTGTTGTCCATTATACCAAATCCGTTGCACTTGTATGGATAATTTTAAGTTACTATGGATTTCAATTCCTTTTGACAATTTGTTCATGAATTGTTCATGTCGATGATGCACTTGCAAATCATTCTATTATTTGTTCTATTGCGGTGCTAAAAAATAATCCCACTGGTATGTTACACTTTACCAAAATATAACACAATTAGACACTCAAGGATAATGGCTTGTTTTAATTTCTCATTTGAAATGCAGAGGTGACAATCCCTCAGGCGGAAGCAAGAGTTTGCGAGTCGAAGAGCCATGGGTACAAAGGTGCATGTCTGCACGATCACAATTGTGCTTTAGTTTGCAGGAATGAGGGCTTCTCCGGTGGCAAATGCGTAGGGTTCCGCCAGCGCTGCTTCTGCACTAAGCTCTGTTAATTGAGGCTGGTGTCAGTTTGTGAGTGCAACAGATTCTGCTCGGTTTTCTGGTTCTCTGTTCTTGAATTTCCATCTTCATGACATTTTCTAGCAGTTGTTGAAATTTTTCTTAATTGTGTTTGAATGACACTTTCCATTGGTTATGGCTATTTTCTTATAAATCTTCTTTTCTGCATTGTCTCTGCATGAAGTGTGCGCGTTTTATTTGTTTCAAGAATTTTGATGAGAAAAGAATAATTTTAACAAAGGAAAACAAAAATGCAAGAAATACAAGATTTTAAGTTAATTTGGTTGTCTAGGGTAAATTATAAGGAAAACAATGAACATGATAATGAAATGAGTTCAAATTCAAACTCATTCATTTGGGATGAGTTTTTAAAATTACAAACAAGATTTTAGTTTTTCACATTCACATTCAAACTCATTCCATCCTCAACCTGGTTAATTTTTGGTTTTTTAGTGTATATGTATTAATATAATAATATTTTTCAAAAAATATATTTTTTAAAAAATTTTAATAATTTTATTTTTTAATATTTTTAAAATTATAAAAAGAATAAGTTAAATGGGTCTAACTCAAATTCAAACCAGAGTCTTTAAAAATTTTAGAAAAGTGAATCTCAAATTTTAACAAATTTATGCCTTATGTGTTAAGGATTTTGTCTTTTTCTTGTCATATTAAAAATTACTCTTGAGATTATTCAATCAAGAAATTAGTGATTTGGGCTTGAGTAGAAAAGTTTTTTCTTGGATTTTTAAGATTTACAAGATAAATACAGACTAATAATTACATTTGAGATATAGTTTTAAGTGACGGACACAAGATATAGAGAACTCCCCAAAGATTATGTAAAAGTTGAACACTGAAAAATGCTACTATGTTATGTTCTAATATTGTAAGAGGGAACAAAGGCACCGTGCCTCATTTATTCTTAAAAAAAAAATATTTTTATGACAAAAAGTTAACATAATGCATTAAACAAGTCAATCTTTTATGGGAATATAGGGGATAATTACAATTTTTTTATCCACCAAAATCCACATGAAAATGATTTTGGTTCTTCAATTGGAACTACACTTTCTCATATTCTCATTTTTAAATACATATATACTCACAGTTTGTAAATTATTAATTGTAACCCTTAATTTGTTGTCAGTTGATATTAAATATAATGATGTATTACATTATTTTACTCAAAAATAAAATAAAATAAAATTGGCTCATCCATCTTACTCTTCAGTAATCTCAATTAATTTATTATTGACAATAATAATGCTGTTAAGTCTACAACTACTTTTTTTCTCCTTTAAGAGTACGAATTTTTGTTCTGAAAAACAAGTAAAACTATCCTATCATTACTTTCTTCGCGTCTGTGTATATATCCATCCAGTATCTTTTTCCTTGTCACATTATTCCCTCCAACTTTCTTGTGATCTGTTTTTTTTTTCACTAACCATGAATTCAAAATATGGAATTATTTATTATCATATAAATAAGAAAAACAAAAATACTTTTAATTTTACAAATTACACCTGACATTAATACATTGAGCTTGCATAACACAAGAAATAAAAAATATTCGTGCCAAGATGCCAAATCATAATATGAAAATTGTCATTATGTAACAAGAATTTTTATATTTACTCAATAGTGATTTTCACAAACTTCATAATAATTTTCAAAAACTGTGAAAAAATTTATATTTAAATTGTCGTTCAAAGTAGGTTCAAATCAGACTTTTGGCTTGCTACAAACCAACGACACAAAAAATCAAGACCCGATTTTATTGCTACTAAATTATCACTATATATGCATCACTAACTATCAATATCGACAACTTAAATACTATACATTTGTGGTCAATAATGAACTTAAAAACTAGTATTTGTCACTCATAAACTTGTTAAGATCATTATTGTCACTTAAAATTGTTACTTAATATTTTGTCATGTAGTGACACCAAAGAAGATGCAGAATTACATATCTGAAATCTGAAGATAATTGCATAGCCACAAACTTTTGCACCTAAACGGCTAAAACAGATACCATTCTGTGCAAAACATGAAATAGTTTGGGTGCTCTAGAAGTGAATAATAGATTTACACCAGATTCTGTAGATCCTTTCAAGCACTAGGACAACAAAAGCCATAGTGAAAACATTAAGACATATGAGTACCCCTCGTTGGACGACAAACATGGTTCCTTTTGCGAGCATGTTCTTCATTGTGATGCTGTGTCCGACATACATATCCATACCAGCAGTCTTGCCGCTCCAGTGCTTCTGGAGGTAGAAACTACAGGAATACATAGCAATGTCATATGTATACTAGCCGTGACTTGTAAGCAATAAACAATGAAGAATTAAAAACTATCGCCGTAGAAATTGGAAAATGATATGCATAGTGTGAAGTAGGCAAAGAGAGCATGAGCCTATAGCAAATACTAATTCCTCCTTTTATGATCTGTCCAAAGCCATCATGCCCTGAAAGCTAATACATCTATTTCCAGCACTTGCCGTTCAAATCTTCATTAATTATGACAATCTACGAGTGGGTATGTCGTGGCATTCAAATATGACATACAAAGCATGTTACAGAAAAGAGTTAATACTTTTATCATTCTCAGTTAGATGACAACAATATGCTAATCATGACAATGCTGTGTGAACCTCCAGGGAAGGAAGAAGAATTGTGCTAAGATGTTAGTTAAATTACAGGCTCATCCCGAAGGATATTCAATGACTGCTTCCTCCTATGGTGGGTATTACCATTTCTTTTAGGTGTATATTATGCTTTTCTAATAGTTTATTTCAGTCACGCTATCACACTTTCAAATTTTCATTCCGTTGAAAACAGAAAGTCATGCTTTTTTCTTCTGTGGAAACAGAAAGTGAACTTTTCCTATTTTGATTCGCTTAATGCTTTCTAATTTGATGTGGCACTAGGTATAGGGGTTTGTTACTTTCCATGTATTCCTAAATATTTTTCAATCCATATGGTAGTTTTGCTGAATAATACCGCTACTTTGTCCAATAAAATATTTTGTATTTGTTGATTCCATAAGACTTTGTGCAATAATTCATAAATAAATTATGTTAATTTATAAAGATAAAATACCAAATCGTAATTATTGTGTGAAGAACATATATAATTCCTATTATTTCAATATTAATCATTATCTTAAATTTGTATTCATTAGTATTGAATAATATCTTCCATTATCAATTAAATCCTTTAACTTCAATATTAAATAATAGAACACAATTGTAAAAATTATTGTCAAATATATTCTTAAATACGAAATTTCACTGTCAAATTTTGTTTTAAAAGAAATATAAGAATGCCATGGCAATGATTTTTCAGAAAAAAATTAAACACATCAAATTAGAAATTGAATCGAAATAGAAAAAAATAACTTTCTGTTTTCAGGAATAAAAAAAGAAAACAAAAATTGAAAGCATGACTTTCTGTGTGACTGCTGGTCATGCTTTTCTTTCTTGATTTAAAATAAAAAAATAAAAAAAGAGTAAGCGAGCCTAGCCGGCTGCCAGCTCCACTCTCTTTTTTACATTAAAGATATAAAAAAAGCAAACAAAAGCATTGACATGATCCACGCTTTACCAAAAAAAATAAAGATCTAATTTTTATGATATATTTTTTATATTTATTTTTACAATAAACTACTAAAAATGCATGTATATTATATTACTAAAGTTGCCATCGTACTTTGTGTTGCTCTACCATGCACCACCAAAAAGGAAACAGGCATATTTGAATCCTACTTTCTGGCAGTTTCAACATTTCACTAAAGCTATGTTTGGTTGGGGTGAGAGTGGAGGTATAAGAGAAAGTGAAGTATTGGGAAATATTAGTTTACTTGGCCTAGAGATAATAGTTGGAGGTGAAGTAAAACATAAGGGACAAGAAACCCCTCCCAACCCCAATTTTGTTTCTGTTCAAAGTTTGGCACGGAAGTAGAAGTATTGACATAAAAGTCCTCAATTTTCATTATATTTGCAGGGAGTCCATGAAAAAACACGACTTCTATTGAAAAAAGAAATGGGTGGCGGTTAAAAAAATTAGTCTTCCATTTAGACCTTATTTTCATTGTATTGAATCTAGGGAAGTATTATGAATTTACTTCTCTACATGATTCCCAACTTAAAATAAGTTTCACTCCCCCCTCCCCTTTCACTTTTCTTTCGCCTCACTAAACCGAACAAAGCCTAAAGGAATAGATTTTCCATTCTAAACAATTAATTCTAAGTAAAATTTATGAATTAATTTTCACCACGCGCAGCAACATTATATTGAAGCCACAGAAACCACTGAAAATTGAAAAATGCTCGAGTTAGCAGAAGCTTACATGTTTTGGCAATGTGATCCGAAACCAGTACAAGAGAAATGAGACTAATTTGTCATAGCAATCACTGCAATTGAAGAATGGGGCAAAGTTACCAATTTTATTGTGTTAAATCAACATACGATTAGTTGTAAAGCAAGGATGAGGTCCAAACGTGTCGTTAATTGCCGACCATAATATGCGACCAGCATAACCAAACTTCAACTAGTCTAATATGATTCAAGAAATCGGAAATTACAGAACAATTCGTGTTTAGGAGTTTCACATTCAAGTATATTTCAAATTTCTGTAGCTTTGTTTTTTTCCCAATTAAATGATCACAATCTATGAGTTCACTTAAAACCATACTTTGAAATCAGGAAAGAAATTATAGCTTAAAATTAGGAGAACAATTGAAGAACCTAATGCTTCTTTTCGGGAAATACTTTTTCCCTATCAATTTGGAGGAAAAGGAAAGAGTGCCTAAGTTCCTATGTAATTCATATGTTCAGGTTCAGTGCCAATATGTCAAGGTGACATATAATTAAAAATCTACATTTTTACATTCATTTTAAAGATCCATGGGATATCCTCATCCAATCAATGTGTGCCCAACATGGACCTAATTCAGAATGCACATCAACTCAGATTTCACCGAAAAGGTGCCTTTGATTTTTCTTATTTACAAGAAAAAAGAAGAGCATGCAAAACCCACTGCTAGGACAATTGTTGAAGCATGTTAAACATGAGTGGATGTAGAGAAAAACTCACCGGCAAACGTGTGTCTGAGGAGTAATCATATCAGAGTGATTCAATGGAAGCCTTGTCCTATCTGAAAGGGAAAAACAAAGACTCTTAAAATTGATACTGCAACGTATCACGTCAACCTTTTTCACTCCTACAAAACACAAAACCTCGTCCACAGGGGAAGGACAGGAACCAGATTAACAATTTCATTTTTCCTTCCAATGACATTGAGTCTTAATTGACCTAAGATGTATTAAGTACAACGCATCCATCAGCCACAGCATTTGGCAAGTTTGGTGAGAAATACAGAACTGAGACCATTTGATAAATTGACCAAAGAAAGTGATTTAGGATTTAACTGTTCTCAAGATCTGTGTAGCAAGCTGATGTGTCCTCTCAAAACATATTCCCCCACTCCAGCGCACACCCACCCACGCATAGAGCAGATATTTACAAAAACATATCAAAAATTTACAAATTAACATTATTCGACACTAAATTATATGCAAGAATACAAACTGGCTAGTGTAGATCATGGAGTGTGTAAATGTTGATGATGCTAAAAGCAATACAAGTAATGACCAACTGAGTTTTTATCAGTCATGAGTCGATTTAGACATTCTCACAAATACTTCCATAGAAACATAAATTATTTACCATAGCAAAGAGTTGGTTAATACAGCTACCATACAAGTTTTCTCAATAAACAAGAGAAAACAAAAATACCAGCCATTGAATAAATTTGTCTAAAAGATCATTGCAGCAACTAACCAGCACTATTAACCCCATGGTGATTCAAGGCCCATGGTTATTGTAGAAATTTGCTTCTAAAGCACTTTTAACCCAACTGTAATGAAATATGTAATTACCTACTTCTCGGTTACTCATCTTTCTTATCCATTCTGAAATCACATCCTGCAATGATCTTCCCATCTGCCTGATACATTTTTCTGTTATCTGCAGAGAAATATCACATATAAACCAAAGAAAAAAGAAAAAAGAGAAGCAACAAAATATGAAAAGTTCCGTACATCTTGTTCATGTCTATTCTTTTCATGTGCCAAAAATGGTATTCTAGTGACAGAACGGTCAGCGATCTGCAACATGATACACAAAATATCAATGACAAAACCAAAACCAAAATGGATACTCGACGTCCAAAGACAACTGTATCTCCATCATGAAAGATATGGACCTTTATAATTTTAGTTTTAGCACCAAGCACTCCCGAGACAGCATATACTTAATTATGTTGAAGAGAACCATAGAAACATTAGACAACCAAGCACAATATGAAGGTCGCTATGGTTCCTGCACATTGATCATTTATTATGTTTTACTGTCTACATTATTATATTACAAAGGCAATGAGTACCATTCCTCTCACTGCAGTCTAAACCAGATTGATCTCTCTTATGTTCACCACATAGTTTGATAGACTTGGATTTTCCATTCAAAATAATTTTCCTAAAGCATAAAGTAATATGAGCTGATAAATTTGTGACAGAACAATAATATCACAATAATTATGATAAGATACAAATAATTATGTTATTTCCTACAAAACTGTGAAGAAAGTTTGGTTTGGATTTGAAAAAGCCTACACCTGAGAAACTCTAGTCTCCATTTCTGACTGAACGAGACGAGTTTCAAGCATAAGAATGGAAGGGGGGAAAGGCTTTTGGCTACACTATCAGTTCCCTCTAAACCAGAAGACCAACTACCAACAGTCAGACACAACTATTTAAGGTTTTATAGATATTACAGGTTAAGAATGGCATACAATATTTTCTTTCAATAATTACTACTTCGCAACTATTGCAGTCAAAGCACCATACTGAAGAAAATCCAATGTGTCTGATTGTTTAGACACGCTAAGAATTAGTTCTTCCAGAAAGCATGCATTACTCAAAAGTCAAGAACATATATTTTCTCTTTTTTAAAATACATAGCATAAGGTGTATATGTACACAGGAGGTTGAGAAATAAAAAAAGGTTAAATCACAAAAATGATTGCCAGCTACCATTTACAGAGCCTGAAAGATAATAATCATGCATTAGGTCAGCCATAACAACAACACAAGCATTCTCATCCCGCAAACAAGCATATGTTTAATGAGGATCAGGAGTGGGGGAAAAAGATGTGCTCACAGGTTTTAGAGTTTCATGACTGCACACAGGATAGGCATCAAAACCTGTAACCCCCATAGCATGCCAATAGGCACCACAAAATGCTCGATCACATCCTACACCTGCAAAAGAGAGAAACCTTCGGTAGTATGTACCAGTTTGTTGATACTCATGGTTAGAAGTTACTTGTGCACCATGCTGGAAATATGTCATTAAATACACATGGGTTTCCCACCAAATGATAATTCTTCAAATCATTCATATGAATGATTATATTTCATAATCAGAAAATTCTTTCCCCTCTAATAGAAGATTGATGCTGGTCATATGTATGATTAATGTTCAAAAGGAAAATCTAAACCTCACAGATAGTGTCAAAGGCCAGGCAGTATTGAAGTGGCATTTGCCCCCAAAGGCACACACAATTGGTGTTGAGACTTTACCTCACATACGCCTTGAACATCTTTTGACAGACTATCATTGAGGTTTAGGCTTTGTATCGTTTGAAACCTAGGCAAATAAGTACCAAGGATGGATATTAAACAAGAAATGTAAGATATGGCTTCATTTCAATTTATCAGCAAGTTAACTGTTTCTTTAATAATTTTCGTCAAGCGTTGCAACATTGTTAACATTGGACTAGACTACTTTAAGTTTTTCCACTCTTAGAGACTATTTTCTCCGCTCAAATACTATTCCATGTATTTAATTCATCAAGTCCCCATCATTTCAAAGGCACAGCCTCTGCCATTTGTCTTTAAAAGCACTGCGACTGTTGCCATACTCTTACCTCTATTTACTTGCATCAGTGCAGATTGAAGTTTTTTCAATTATTTAAGGATTTTCAGTAAGATTCAAGCAGAATTCTATCTCTGTCATAAGATTAATTATACAAAAAGGAACTAAATTGCTGCAACCCACAAACACCAAAAAGATCAATATAATCAATCAGGCAAAAAGATCAATAAAGATTAAATAGTAATTTTAGCACACTCGATGAGTGTGCTTAAATTCTTAAATTTAATAGAAATATTCATTGGTATGAAAGTGTAACTTATTTTAAAATTATGAAATGCAATATACCCGAAGTTGAGTCAGAAAATAACTATACTTTAAAAAATTAAATAAAGTAGGATATTGAAAAAGAAAAAAGAAATTAGAGAAATATGAATGAGAAACATGAGAGATGAGATAATAGAAAGTTAAAGCACCAAAACTATAATGTGATTGAAAAGAAAAGAAAAAACGAGGAGGGGGAAACAAGAAGAAGACGTTAGACAAAAGAGGACATAGAAATTTGAGGAGAAGAAGTTAAAACTATCCAATTCATGTTTTACTTTGATTGGTTTTTAAGTGACAGACTAAAGACACCAATTCGATACTCTTCAATTTTATAGTAATATATGTGCTCCCTCTAATGATCTTGACACAATTTCCACTTTTAGATCTCTCACCAAAGATGTCAGCATCCAACAACAGGATAATTTTGAAATTGGCGTTCCCAAATAGCCCATTTAAAGTCACAGCAGAATGTTGAGAAAAGTTATGTCCACATATTCAAGTAAAAAAAAAAGAGAAAATTTCAATAAAGAATGAATAGATATGAAAAAAATGTATGTTGTTATAGATATTGGTGTACTAATTCTACTAAATAAAAAGTTTTACATATACTTGCACTCTTTAAGAATTTAATTATATAGTATTAGACTTACCAAAGGAAACAAAAAAATCACAATACAATTACCTGTACTAAAATAAAAATTAATTTTCAACTTTATTTTATGAAAATAAAAAAAAATTAACATATCAAAACATTCAGTGTAACTAAATTAAGAATAGTCAATCATAAAGTCGATCGTAAATGGTCAAAGTAAATTAAAAAAGTAAATTAAATTTATTAATAAAGTATAAAAATAATTAGGTTTGGATCATTCATGTTGATCTAAGTATATGAATCTAGATTATTAACCTTAATAGAGGGGTTAGAATTAGAGCAGGGGTTGGGGCCTGCCTATTTTGTGCACACTTCTCCTGTCATTTCCCAAGAAGAGAGACATTTTGAGATTTAGATTACCAAATAGGCATATAAATTTAGCAGCCGAATTTTGAAGAGAAAAATGACTCCACATAGCTGAAATCATATGGAAAGACAAGGTAGAAAGTTCTTTGATGATTGAATAGTAAATTTCAAGTATAAAGGAAGCATTTCTTCCACTATGTTCCTTTAGGTGGTGTGACATATTTCATGCAACCGAGGGAGCAAAGGAGACATGAAAAGAATATCCTTGAGAAGTCAATGTCACAGAACCAAATGCGTGTAAATTTGCAAGCACATACTCACACATACCCATGCACAGAGGGGGAGAGTGGGAGACAGATCTAATTACATGTACTATTAAAGAAGTAAAATACTTTTCACAGGCACTATGGAGCCTTACAGATTTTCTCCTCTCGTCACTTAATGTAACTCAATTTCGAAGCAATTCATCCACTCAATTTGGCATTATCTAACTAAGACCATAAGTGAAGCAAAAGAAACATAACCCCCAAATCAACAACCAACAACTGTGTAGTCTTCACACTTTACAATGTTCCTCTGAAATAAACTGCCTTCCTTTCAGTTTTCCTGTTCTGAGCTGCTTCTGAAAAAAAACCATCAGGTTTTTTCTCCACTTTTTCTTTTTAATTAGTTAATTAATTTGAGAAATGATGTGCTAACATGGTAAGTCATCACCATTTTTCACCATATCTTTTGTAGTGTCTTTTTTCAAGGATTGACACAATTGAACTCATGCAAATCAATTCCTTGAGTCGTCTTTGGTCAAAACTAGGGATTTCACAAATTAATGAAAGTTTATCCTGCGTTGTAAAAAAGTTCTTTTTTATGTTTTCTCCGGAAATGTACCTTTTTAGCAACTTTACCTTGAAGTTCTTATCTCTCAATTCCTTCAGATTTATTTTTTCTGCATTAATTACAATTCTGCATGTAGGAATGCTTAAAAAATGTGGACATCTACTTCTGGCTAAAGTTAAGGCAGAAATTGGATGCTTTGTATAACTACATTTATTTGCTTCTCTTAAACTAAGCTCAAAAGAAGCTAAAAGCAACCTTTTTCAAAGCCTAACATTTAAAAGTTCACATGCAAAAGTTATTTATGCTATTTTACACGAGCACTTTCTCTAAAAAATGGCATCAATAGCATAAATTTGCACAAGCATGCACCAAGCAGCTTTTGAAGAACCCAAAATTTTCCAGAACTAGGGCAAAGTTATTAAATGCAATATTATAGTATAAAAAATCTTCTTTCCTGGATGATCAACAAAAAAGACATAATGTTGTCTAACTTTGGACCACCGCCCTTGTTGATCCAGAGGAAACCCACATAAACGCCCCCTAGTTCTGTGTCTACCAATTTTACTCTTTCAAATTTCAAAAAAATTACAGTTGACAAGACTGTTCCACTAAAATTTTAAGGGCACAAGTTCATAACCATTTACCTTTTCCTCTCATTTTTTCTTTCTTTATCCTTTCTTGTTTTTTGGAGGGTTATCACAATCCATTACAGGAAAAGCAAAGAAAGAAATACCAATTCGGAGCCAGAGCCCTATGCTAATATGAAAATAATATTTGTTTGGACTCAACATTATTATTGGAAGTTAATGAAATAAAACTTCAAAAAAACCTTAATGTTATTAGTTAAGCAAAAGAGAAAAATCAAGTCAAGGAAATCATATAAAAAAAATGGATAGGTGGGGCACCTTACAACAAGAAACTGCACTACACTCATGGGCATTGATTTAAAGCTACATTCTGTTGGAATCATATTTAAGAACTACATATTAGATAAAAAATAACAGTATAGCAATTATAAAATACAAATGAAAAAATCTTTTTTTCTTTCTCGAGAAGATAGAAGCTCATGTATTAGTAAAACAAAAGAAAGGATTTTCTTTTATCTGAACTCCTTGATATTCTTAGAAATAATTTATATTTAGTGCATTCATAGTTTGCTTAACATCAAATATTCACCAGTCCAGAGTTCTAAGTGCATCATGCAGACCTCGTAAAACTTTGCCCTCATCTAACCATGTAAGCTTTATTGTATAGGAAAAGTTATAGGTTTGAGAATCAACGAGAAATTACAGTGTTGTGGCATAGTGGCATTTGATCTGGAAGGCATCATTCCACCACATGTTTGACATTGAAGATGAACTGTGCTTTCATTGCACTGGAAATCAGCATATTCTGTGCCTGAAACACATATATGACATATTTACAACTGGAAAAAAGATCTAACAATTTTGGCAAAGAGAGAGCAGAAATATTCAATCATTGAGACTAAGAATAAAGAATTAGAGAAAGGTTACCATAATATCTCAAGATTTAGTTCACCAGGGAAGAAACAAGAATATGGAAGTTTTTACTCATAAGTCGAACAGTTTGGAATATAAACATCATAGTTATATGTTCATTGCTAACTCAATAGCCAGAATTTTGAGGCCATATCTCAAAGAAAATGTCTTATTACCGCATTGAGGGCATGGCAAATCCCTTGCATTCTCCTCATCAGGTGGAGCACGAGCCCTCTTCCAACGTAGTTTTCTTCCACTGCTAACGACCTAAAATAAGATTTTATTAGCCAACAAGTCAATGTAATATCTAGTAAGTTATGGAGTCTTGGCAATTTACTTGACTTCTAAAGAGAAAATTGTTGCCAACCAAACAATACTGTTAACAAGACGCAACAAACATGAAGCACATATCTGGAAAAGAAAAGCAAGGAAAAACTGGACAGAACCCAAAGTAAATACTTATTAAGTATTATCGTTTTTAGAGCTAACCGATTATCCAACATCCACTAAGGTTCCAATTCAATGAGTGATTTTTATATGAAAATACTTTCAAAATTGAAGCTCAAGAGGAGAGAAGATTTTAGTGTCAAATACAAAATTCACCATTATAACCTGAAATTCAAACCCTGCCATGTTATCCAAGGATATCATGGTACTGTTGCAAAATACTTGCAAAATACTGAGGCACCTGAGCTATGAAGCTGATGGCAACATTAATGATGTTAACTAAGATGATATCCAGATGGATTACAAAACAAAATGATAGAACTTTGAGAATAATGATAGCTTGTGTCACAATCAGATCTATCCATGTATATTAGCATCCTCTAGGCTCGCAGACTATCATAATAAATACAAATTGAGAGAATTAACCCCCACGAAACTCCATCCAGCTAATCGACTTAATGTTTAAATGGCATTAAATGTACATTTTTGTGACATCTTTGGCAGTACAACCAATTTATCCATATCATATGCCACACAATTTCCAAATGCAGATGGACAAATGAAGGATATAGAGGTATAGGAACGTCTGGTAGGAATATATCAGCTTCTTTGTTCCCATTTGCTAGTTGTGATATATTTTCTAATTTTGATTTATGCAATTTGTGGAATGGAAATAAACAAGAGAACAAAGAAACCACTCTATTGTGATGGAAGAAACAGAGTCAGTTGGAAAGTATGAACAGAGTCAGTTAGAAAGTAGGTACCTATCAGCTTGATACATGTTGAGCTCACCACATACATGTATTTTCTTCTCTATATAAACGTACATGCAATTGATCAGACACCATTTCGTTTAAGACTTAGTGGATGTTATATATAAGTATTGAACAATGCAAATAAGTCCTTAGTAAATTATATTGTTCTTTGATAAAAGCACACATTGTCATGTGAAAAACTCCATTAGTAGTCGAAAGAATGCAATATACATGTGGACCCAGGTCAGACTCCCAGCCCAGTCAACATCACTGGAAACAAGGCAACTGACCCAAAATTCTTAAGCCTATGTTGCTAAGTAGGAATCAAGGCTTTTAAAACTAATAAAAACCTTCAGAAACCTATATGGGATAATGATAAGGGGTCTTACACGTCAACTTCATGAAAAAAATTTCAAACCAAATAAAACAGGATTCTCAAGAGCAATACATATGATCACTAAGTTGGGCTGAAGTCTGAGTGGTTCTTATATTCTAAAAGAAAAACATAATACTTACAAGGGGTGACTTAATTGATGAATATGAATCTAAAATTGCAATTTCTTCATTTGAGCGCCTTAGAGAAGAATCAGATTGCAGTATATCCTGCACAAAGACAGCAGTGGTTTCAACAACAAAGATTGCCAATCAATCAAAGTGAATAAAAAGCAAACCATTAAAACTGAAGCATAAGTGTTTAAGTGCAATTTTCTTTTATAAATTTGACTTTAATAAATTTTATG
Organism: Paulownia fortunei; assembly: GCA_019321725.1. Lineage (NCBI taxonomy): Eukaryota > Viridiplantae > Streptophyta > Magnoliopsida > Lamiales > Paulowniaceae > Paulownia > Paulownia fortunei. Next base: position 17,500,473 of record CM033110.1, read on the forward strand.
TTAGTCATGTAAATGACATACCTATCATGTAAGAGAACAAGTAATAGGAAGCAACATGAAATTCAAGACAGAATTATCATGGGAAGGTGCATGAAAATGATATATTCTCCTTTTCTAGCTATATAAAAGACTCATAAATTTCTCATGAAAAGTAGACAACCTAGACCTACAACTCTCTTTGTAATCTGAGTCTGGTAACTTGCACAGCTATAGACACTATATGCCTGTCAAGCAGAGCTTAAAAAAAAAAAAAAAAAAAAAAGAAAAAGAAAAAGAAAAAAGATAACATACCTCTTCAATGCTATGCAAAAAATGGTTTCTTCCAACAAATTGTACAACTGCTCTACACTGAGGACATAAAACACTAGAATGTTTCTCTTGACATCTTTTTAACCACTCTGAGAAACATCCGTTGCTGTAAATGAGACAAGCCTTGGTTGCATATTGAGAAGGTTAGACGACAATTGCTAGTTACAAGAAAAGATTTGAGTCACATACCAGAAATTGTGAAGGCAGGGTGCTACTGTCACAACGTCATGCCAAACATTTAAACAAATAGAGCATTTTGCATGTTCAGGATCTAGAATTATCTAGCACAAAAAAATTTAAGTTGACACTTGCTTTAGCAGAAACAGAAACAAAATACTAATAATCATATAACAAAGATTGGGCACTAGGCCAGCTGCTGTCTACCTTCAGCTGCTTCTTGCAAATTTCCTCGGTAGGCATTACTTTAAACATATACCTCATAAACCCTGAAGCAAAATAACACAGGTAAGGAGTCTCCATGTGTTATAAGATTATTTACACTGGGGAACTTATGTAAGTTCCTAGGCAATCTTCTGTATAGAAGTTAAACTCTAATTGATAGCTGCAGAATCGCATTAATTTTTAAGTTGATGAATGGCCTTGCGAAACAATTGTTAGAGACCTATGTGGAGAGTTTTTACTCAGTGGTACTTTGGAACTTTTTTTTCTCAACAAGCTGACAAAGAGACCACAATGCAAATGGACTAGTTCACCATGAATTGCAACTCACCCTTACCATATTTTACAACAATCTTTACAAATGGAGACATGTGACCACCAGTGTTTCAACACCTTATGCAGCCAACATAAGTTAAGTGAGAAACTTGCAAACATGGGCAATTTTGAATTAGAAAAGGCAGAGTCATGCTTAAACAAGTATTTTCTTCCAGGTGCTTCAGATAACAGGCTCCACAAAGTACACAAGATGAACAGAGTCAGTGAATTCCAACTCTGGAATTCTCCTTCATCTCGGAAGGAATTCCCCAGCATTCAATGAAACTAAGGTGGTAAACTTCCCTTTTACACAACCATGAGCCTAGGCAAGGAGAGTGTTTCTCAATATGGTTTTTAAAAATTTGGAAAAAGCTCTTTAACGCTAATACACCACTGTGGTCCCCTTGAAGTTAAAAGGTGAACAAGCATTGATTTGCAGATGTGTGATAAGTGTCGCACATGACAGAAAAAGCAGACATGTCTAGAAATAAAAGTTGAACTTTATGCGGAAGCACTACTTGTGACTTTATCTTGAACATGTTCTAAGCCTAGTGCAGGAACAGAAACATATATTTTCATTCTACAATTAGCTATGTAATTCTCCCAAGTTGTTAAACAATTATTTCTATAGTCGTTTTCTATTGGTTTTAGAAGTTATTTCCAGTTCGCAGTAAAGGTTTAAATTCTATAATAAATGGTATGCTACTAATAATTTGTTTCAACATTTGTTCCTCAGCTGTAATATAAGTTTCGTAGAATTTTATCTGTTCTAGACCAAGCCAGCCCTTGTATCATTCTAGTTGTATATCTTTTCCAATTTCTCAGCCCATTGTTTCCTGTTTGTGCAGTCTTTCTTATTGAAAATCTAGTTAGCATGAACTCCAATGCATATGACAAATCTTAAGAGAAAAAAAGTTTTCATTACTCAAGATTTAAGGACGCATTATTATATTCATGGTGACCGTTCGCCATAACTCGTGGAGGTGGCTAGACATTTCGCACTAACTAATAGTCCTTCTGTATGATATATGCATGAGATCAAACATGCTGAGGACTAAAAGTTAAAAGAAATTGGCCAATATCAATTCTTACCATCAGCCTCAGGACCCAGAATTATTTCACTGCCACATCTAATGATGGTCGTATCATCTTTGTGAACAACCGTGCCATCAACAAGGATCGACTTAGAACTAGTTTGCAAAAAAGCATGTGTCAAGTATTTGGGGATCTTCTATTTGAAATTAAAGGATGGTATGACTAATAACAAGCAGTTCCATTGAATATACTCATACAATTTTCTAGTATTTGGATACAAAAGGTTGCATTTAGAAACATACCACGTAAACTAACTACTTGTTAGATTCTTCCGAGAACCATTGTTAACAGATACTAGTAAGAAAGCATATCAAGGAAAGTGTCCCCAGGAGAACAATAAAAGAATCAGAAAGAAAAAGGACATACAGATAAATAATGCCACAACAAAAGCAAGTCATCTACAAATGTCAAATTGCATGTAGACTGAAGGAGAAAGGACAATGATGTATGCACCACAGGTCCTGTCTATGAGCTGCAACAATTTTGTTTCAGGAGTAAATCATGGTTGACAAGTTTATTCCAATTATTGTTCTTATAGAGATGGATTGAATTGTTGTTGCATTCCTAGGGGAAGAGGCCCACAACAAAGCCACCTCAAAACGACAAGAGAACATAGGAGGAAGGTAAAATATCAACATATTAAAGAGAAAGAGTACTTAAAATCACAAAAAAAATCTCCCCAAAAGACTCATTTCGTTAGATTAAGTTATCAGTGCAGGTTACTCAAACCCTCTAAAACTTCTCTTATTCATCCCTTTTCTTGTTGTACAAAGAGGAAAGAGAGAAAAGGATCGATCCTTCTTACCAAATGATCTTACAATATTTATTAGAATCCTTCTCATTGTACCACTGGGTCTACTACATATCAAGAACAATCAAACATCCAACTGTCTTGCACCAAATATCTCAATCTGCATCAAGTGCCAAGGAAATGATTGACCAACATTTAATGCTTACCAACACAATGGTTTATTTCACAGGCTGTATTTCTCTTACGGAAGGCCATAATGTTAGCTCCATCTGACCACCACACCAGAACAATAATGAACATGCCACACTGAAAGAATTCATTAAGCCTCGGGAAATCGCAGTCCCAACTGACACTAAGATTGTCACAAGGTAGCAATATTTATTGCTTAGTGACGCATGAAAACATATCAATGGCCACATTCCGTACTACCCAGTTTTGACATCACACATTCTCCATTCACATTTTCATATATAGAAGTATGAATGGCCATCTAACCACCATAGCAGAAAAATAGCCTACATGTAAGTTCTAACACAAATGACACCTCCGAAATGTGTACACACCTTTGTCTTCCATGTCCCAGTCCCAGCCAGGTAGAGAACTTGCACATTTGGTAGATAAAATAAAATCTGGAAGTTTTAGGAGAAACTGACTTGGCAGGGAAATAAATACCAGCCAGACCTAAATCAAGTAACATATGTAACACAATGATCTGAGTAAGCATATATGAATCGACACTTTTCTGGTAGATGGTTCATAAGAGTACTAAAAAATGAAGAATTATACGATCAGATTCATACAGCAGGCATATATGGTAACAAAAAATGAACATAAAGTGAACTAATAGTCCATGAGTTCTATCACACGGCAGGCATAGAGTAACCATAACATGCACATAAACTGAACCAATAGTCTGTGAGTTCTATCAAGCTGCAGTCCATTTCTTCAACTGAATCTTTTAAATCATTTTGTAGGATACATTGAAACCATGCAAAAGATAAATCGGATACAAAGGTAGGTCCTTCTCATGACCAACAATCCACATTTATAAGGCCAGCTTTTGGCTATTACTAGAAACTTTTACTTGATTGTTTAAATAGAAAATGTGCTGATCAAGTCCAACAAACCTCATGAAACCAATCATTTCCAATATTTTGTGAAGATACAATTCAAACTCATCAGAAATTTCTCCCCGAACATACACAAAGATAAAAATCCACTTGTCAAACACGAAATAGACTTTATGGAAACAATAAAAAAAAAATCCCCACATACCTCTTGTTTTGCATTAAGGCAGAAATTTGATCCTTTTCCTTAGTTATCTTGCACCATTCTTGCTTTTCACTTAGGGAACTCTTTATCTCTGAGCAGATTGTCACCTCATTTGATCTCAACTCTAAATCCAAATAGCTCGAGTCCAATGGCACTGCAGAAAGATGGAAGTAAATATTATTGCTGAAAATTCAAATTCTGGCTATATAGAGATCCCAGTTATTTACATATGTGGACAATAATGTAACCATGACAGACAGTGCATCAAATAACAATCCAGACCAATATCCAAAATTAGGAAAGGCAAGGAAAAAAGACCAACTTTTTTTGCACCCGAAAGAGGCAATCAACAAATTGAGGCAGAGAACAACTTAGTACTGAAAGAACACCAAAGAACTTAATATGGAAACCTTTTAAATAAAGCAACAAATGGTCAAATTGCAGTTATTTGATAATTTTCTGTCTTTCTTCTTCCTCCTCCTCCTCCTTATGTCTCAAACTGGAGGATGTGCTATTTTTTAAACTACATTCACCATCCACACACATTCAGACGCCCAGATCATCAAGATTATTTTTTTATTACATACGCTACATTATAGAGACACAAGCACCATCAAGTTTCCAGAGGGTCACAGAAACATTACCACCCCTCTACAAAATGAAGATACACGAGAGAAAACCCAGAAGGCAAAAGAGAAAAAGAGAAGACCTCAGGCAATTGAATAGTTAATCATGTCATATAAAGATTGAGAAGAACAATCAAAGAGAGAAAATGAAACAGCAAGTTAAAATCATCTTGATAAAAGAAATTAAAGAAACGGTTTTTTTTTTTTTTCAAAAAACTTTTTTTCAATTACCTAGTTTTGCCCAGATATCATCACCGGAGGAATTGGAGCCAGAGCTTTCTCCTCTTTCCATTTGTTCTTTCTTCTTCTCTACACAATTCTTGATTCTGCAAACGTGTAGGCAATTGCAAAAACGGTCAAGGGGGTTTATAAAATGAGAGGGAGAGTTTTTATGTAGTGGCAGAAGAGTAGAAAAAAATTAATTGGGAAAAACTTGCTTTGGAAGGATTCAATGTTTTCTTTTCTTTTTTTTTTTTAATGAAAAGCGATAATTTTATTTAATCAAAATTTGCATGGGAAGATACATCCAAAATAAAAACCTGATAATCATTAGAGCCTTTAAATTGCTTAAGGCATGCCTAGCTATTTCTAGGACCCAATGTTCCTCAAAATATTGGAATAAGAACCGACAGTTTATTTATTTTTTATTTAAATATGAAATGATTGATAAAAATATGTTGAATATAAATTAATTTATTAATAAATATTTTATATATTTAATTTGACTATAAAAATAATATATTTAAACAAAATATAAATAATTATATACTTTACCATATAAATGAATTATATCATGGTAATATGACTAATATATTCTTAATGAATTTTTTTTATGTGTTACCTTTCTTTCTTTATCTCATCTTCTCTCTTATTTTTTATTTTTATTTTTATTTTTCTCCTATTTTTATTTTTAATTCTCTCCTTCCTTCGTGGCCTAACATCTTCGTTGTAGGTCGGCGCTGCCAGAGACTTATAGGGGTATACATTCGGTTCGACCGAACTGAACCGAATCGAAATTTTTAATTCGGTTCGATTATAATCGATTTTTTTTTTATTTTTCAGTTCGGTTTTCGATTAATCGAATTTTTTAAATAAATAAATAAAATTAAATAATAAATTTATAAAATATTTTTTTTTATTTATTATTTTTAGTTTGGGTGAGAAAAAATATAAAAAATAGTATAAAAACAAATAACAAAATATAAAAACTTAATTTTCAAAATAAAAATATAATATAAAAATAATTTATATAAATATATAAAAATAATAATTCAATTTTTGGTTCGGTTTGTTTAACCGAAATCAAAAATGGAAATCTAACTGAAAATTAAAAATTTAAAAAATAAAAAATAAAAAATCAAATCGAATTTTTTGATTCGACCGAATTATATATACCCCTACAAACTTAAGTGGACTTTTGTTTTTCGTTCTCTCATTCCCCCTCTTTTTTTCCTTTCTTTCTTCATTCTTCTTCAAATCTCTTATTTCTTATTTTTTTTATTTTTCTCTTTTTTTATTTCCCATTCTCTCGTATAGTTGTTCCATTTTCTTTCTGTTCCAAGATGAACCATGATGAAAGACTTTAATTATTTGGTGAAGGTTGGGAATGTAATTTGATTACTCAAGAGCATAATGTGTAATTTCATATTTGATTTTAGGGACCAAAGTAGACATTTGATTGTTGGGCAAATGGGATTATTTGATCCCACTCCTAGAAGCAGAATTCATATTCCATCAACATATCTAATCAAAATTTGAATTAGTACAGCACTAAATAATATCATGTGGGTCTCCGTCAAACAAAATAAACAGTGGATTATGTAGTAAATTTGGGATAATCCATAAAAGTAAAAAGGTCCTTGATATCTTGGATAATCCGACCAATGAGGGAAGAATTATTGTCTCTCAAATTAACGTTTGGATGATTTAGGGAATAGTCAATACATTACTCATTAAGTTTTTTTTTTTTTTTTTTTTTGTTTGATTTGCATTACTCATGAAGGTTGTAAAATTGGGCACTCTTTATTATTTTGTTGGAGAAAGAATCATTGAATCAGTTGCAAGGGTGAATTGCGCCAAAAAACCCAAAACCCTTTTTATTTTCTGTCTTTCCATTACAACTAACGGGGCACTTACCCATAGGGAGGAAATCTGTTACAATTTTGAAACTGGAGAAATGAATTATGTTAGTGTTGAGTATGAGGACCAAATTCATTTTATTAGGGGTTATTAGGAATTTTAAGAACCGTTCGAATTGCATTTCATTGCATGCCATTTTAACATTGTTACAAGATAAAAATTGTGATTTAAAATTTAAATTTGGTAATGGTTTTAAAATTTAAAAAACTGCACCGCCAATTAAATTTATTACTTATTATTTAATATTATCAATTGTTCCATGAATTATTGACAAATTTTAATCGAAGTGCAAACCTTAGCTCTCAATACTTTACGGTCCTTGTATTATTTAAATTAATTATTATTTTTTATCTCGTATCATTTCTGTAATACAATTTGCACTAAATATTATAACTTTTGTAAGTTTGAAAACTTAATTTTTGTAGTTCTATTTTAAAGACATTTCATTGTTATTGTTCGAATATTTTTCAAGTCAATTTAAGGTTTTGCTAGTATACTGAAAAATAATTTTTTTGCAATCACATGATCTCTATTTTTTGTTGATTAAAGCCACTAAATGGCCTGCAAATGCTCTAAACGACACATTTGATTTTACTTAACAAAATTATAATTTAAAATAAATATGAAACTACATATGATAATTCGATTTAAAATTACTAAAAATAAACGAAAAATATAATTTTCCTTAGGTTTTCCCCTTAGCTTGTTGGAACAAGCTGGTTCATGTCTGTTGAGAAATGAGCACAGCAAATTTATACCATTCTTCACTTGATGTAGTTAAACACTTTGTGTTATGCTATATATTGGGTTATTTCTACTTACCCATTGTATTAATCTCAATTAAGAGAATGCCTTCTCAATTTTTTTTATTGCATTACTTTGCTCTTTTTAAATTTTCAAAATATTTCATACATCAACTTTTTAGGGACAAAAAAATTTGTCGCTAACAATCACATTTTTATCGCTAAAATATATTAGCGATGAAAAAATTTTGTCGCTAAAGTTACCGCAATAAGACTGTCATAAAAAATTTTGGTAACGAAAATTCGGCTAACGTTGCAAGGTTTAGCGATGATCATTTTCCTCTCAAAAATTCAAAAGTTCGTAGTTAAATATTCACTTAGCGATGAAATCCGTAAGAACTTTCGTCGCTAAAATATATAAAAAAAAATTAAATATTTAATATTCAACAATGAAATTTGCATCATTCGTCGCTAAACTTAATGACAAAAAACCACAATTCGTCGCTAAATTAATAATATTTTCAAAAAAATATGAAAAGATTGTAGCTACGAAATTTGATCTTTTGTCGCTAACCTTTATGACGAATATGAACAATTTATCACTAAACTTAGCAACGGAAATCAAAAGTCGTCGCTAAATTAATAAGATTTTCAAAAAAATATAAAAAAAATTTAGCGGCAAATGTCAAAAATTCATCGCTGAGTTAATAAAATATTTAAAAAATAGAAAAATATTAGCGACGAATTCTAGAAATTCGTCGCTAAAATTAGTTTTTTTTAAATATTTTATTTATTTCGATCTCTTTATCCTATTTTAAACAATAAATCCACAACCTATTTATCACAACCATTCACAAAAATTCAACAACCCCCATAATCATTCACAAGACATTTGTCATTCTAATAATCTAAACATTAACTCAAAGATATTTCATTAAAAAACTCATCATATATTAAAAAAAACATCATATATAGAGATTATATAAATGAATCATTAAACAAACCATTATAAAAGTCAACATTAAAAGTAAAATATCTTCATATTAATACACCTAAATAAGAATCAAAATAAGAATCTTCAGGTGTATTTCCAGCCATGACTGCAGAATAACAAACCAAAGATATAATTAGAAATAAATCAACACTATATATTAAACATAATCGTACATATCAAAACAACATCAACGACTTATATGAATAGCATTGACATAACAATTAATCCATTAAAAAAAGTTATTAAACATTTATTCAACACTGTTATTATATTATCATAAAATTATTAATGAATTTAAATTATAATTTAATAATAGGATGGATATCACTTTATCCCCTCAACTATATGCTTGTAACACTTTGCTCCCTCCAACTAAGAAAATATAATATATTTTTTAATTTTAAGATCTCTTCAATATATTTGGGAAAATATTAAAGTTAAAATATGAAAACTTAAAATTTTACATTAACTTAAATATATAAAGCAATTAATTTATATTAGACCAACTCTAAAATGATATATTTTGGATTTTATATTAAAGTCATATTTTTTATGTAATAAATTATCTTTATTGTTAATTTTAGTATATAATTTTTAATAAAAAAACTTGAAAGACCTTCAAGAAAAATGTTAAATTTATCAAAAATTGTCACAAGTGGGTAGTTAAAGAATACTTTGGGAGATGAGATAACTATTGTAAATTCGGGAGATGGATTCCTTCTCACAAAAAAATTAAAGGCACTAGATTAGTGTGACTATCTATCAAAAATAAAATTCAGCAAAGTACATGGGTTATAATAACCCCCTCCAGTTTGTCAATGATTGGATGAATTGAATCCCCAAGTCTTTTTTCCCATCACTTATCCAAATACACTAAAATTGACTTGAAGATTGACATTATAATAACAAATAAGAAACTACATACAAACGACATACACAATTAGGAATCACGATCCAATTTTCATGGAGGAGATGCATAATCGTTTATTCTTTTATCACAATTATTGGAAGAAATCAAAATCACAGAAACTATATATAATAATTAATTCAAATCAAGAATCAGCATATCATATTCATGGAATGTACCAGACGGCAGCTACTCGTGGTAGCTGTGGAAGAGGATTGATGCGGCAAAACAGGGGTTGTGGCTACGGAGCGACGGTGGCTGTTGACGGAGGAAGGTGATGTACCAGGAGGCTGTTGCGCCAGTTAATGGCAGTGACGGTGGAACAACACGAAGGCAGCGGAGCAGAGGTCAACGAGCCGTGTCTTTGGGAACGACAGCGGTGGCTGAGGAAAGGGCTATACCACGCGGCTGCTGCATGGGACGGTGGCGGTGGAAGATGACGGAGGCGATGGTGCGCTGGGAGAGAGAGAGCGAGAAGAAAGAGAGAGAGAGAGGAGGGTTTCAATCGGGAAAGAAAGGAAAAAGGAAAAAGATAAAACCTGATATGTTAGCGACGAATCAAAGGCACATCGTCACTAACATATATGTTAGCGATGAATTTTTCGCAAGTTGTCGCTAATATATTTGTTAAAAATAAAAATTAAATGACACTTAGTGACGACATATAGGCACGTCATCGCTAACATATATATTAATGATGAATGTGTCGCAAGTCATTGCTAACATATTTGTTAAAAATAAATATTAAATAATACTTAGCAACAACATGCAAAACGTTGTCGCTAACATTGACACTTCGCAATGATAACTTCTAAACATCGTCGCTAAGACAAAAAAATTCAAAAAAATAAAAATTAAATCACTCTTAACGATATTAATAGGAATGTCGTCGCTAAGTTTCAAAAAACTTAGCGATGGAATGTTAAAATCATCGCAAAATGCTACAAAAATAATTTTTTTTTAACATTATCGACAAAAGTTACTATAATCGTCGCTAAAATAGGAATATATATATATATATATATTTAAAGTTAGTGATGATACTTCCACTAAATTGCCGCTAACATACAATTTTAGCAACAATATCCAACACGTTTCGTCGCTAACATTTCTAAAAATATAATAAATATAAATTTAAAGTTAGCGACAATGTACTTCATGTCATCGCTAATATTTTGACCATACTTAGTGACGGTTTTTGATTGATCGTCGCTATTAGTTATCTTAGTGATGAAAATACGTTGTCATCGCTATTTCCTCTTTTTCCTGTAGTAGTATTCCTGCTAAACTTGAGTTGTTGAGTGGATAATTATCTGCATTACAAAAGTCATTAGGGATGCCGGATTGATCCGACGAAGACTTTCCGATGCTCAAGTCAGTTCCAAAACAAATAGATGCAAACCATAAATCTTGAGGGTATATAAGTGCGTAATTAATTGCGTATCTTTTAATAAAGAAAATTTGAGATATTTATAATGTTGATATGAGAGTTTTTATGGGAATGGACCTTATGGCCTAATGAGCTTAATTTGAGTATTATAACCCAATTTGTCTTACTATCTTGTGAAGTCCATGAATTCGATCCATTGAGTCATGTCTTTGTTCCGGCCATAATCTAGACGGACCTCATGTACTTAGCTTCTTGGACCTATTTTGGGTTTATGGCCCATCAAATCGGATATAATTTTTAACTCACGCCAAGTGACTAAAGTTTTCTCAATATCACGCAAGAAAGCAATTCCCCAAGACAATGAAGAGTCGAATAATCTCAAAATGTATTCCAATGATCATCATCTAATCATCATTTTATTCAGGAAATGCATGTATCCTTACATTAAGACTGAACCCAAATGCTTATTCTTCACTATTACATAGTTTTATTTTCTTGGTAACAACTGAAACTAATATGTTGTTTTTCTAGTTATTGTCCCACCAGACCTGTCCTTGAAGATATTTGACCACATTCACATCAACCTGGAATGCTTTGGTCAGAACATCAGTAGAAATAGGAGGATCTGAACCAAAAACTGCATTTGCAATAGTAATAACTCCTGGATTTTGGCTGCTTAGACCAGCAAATGCCACCACATTGGTGTTTCCAGCATTGAATTGGAAGTGAATGAGACCTTGTGGGAATACGAAAACGTCGCCTGGATACAAGGTTTTTGTAAAAAGTTTGTTCTTCATGTTTGGATTCGCGGGATTGGAGGTGACGAAGCCAACATAGAGAGTGCCTTCTACAACAACAAGAATCTCAGTAGCACGGGGGTGTGTATGGGGCGGGTTGAGGCCGTATGGTGCAAAGTCGATACGAGCCAAAGAAATGCCAAGAGTGTTGAGCCCTGCTACTTGGTTGACATTCACCGGAGTGACTTTTGATCCGAGTGGATTTGACGTATTCCCAGGCTTGTTGAGGCCGGAGAAGAAGAAATCTTCTGCTGTGACCATCTTTGGATCCTTGCAAATCTTTCCATTCACAAAAACTGCATGCAGGAAATGTGCAGGTCATCTAAAAATCCCATAAAACTTGTAAGGAGAAGTGCAATGCAAGATTAGAATTTCATAGAACTCGAGTTTCTTGAATTTAGTGAACATGAAATTAGAAATATGTCAAGGTGGGAATTCAACTTTACAAATGAAAACGGACAGACAAATTAATTACCAGCGGCACTGGAGTCCTTAACTGCAACGCAAAAGTCCTGGAGAGGGCTCGGATCAGATGCATAAGCTAATGAAGAAGCCAAGGCCACAATCGCGATAGTTATGAGGAAGCGAACAGCCATGTTAAAACAAATGTGATTGTGCTGAGAGTTTAATTTGGTTGTTGCTTCGGTGAGAGCCTGAGAGATGAAATTCCAATCTTGGAAATTGAGCATATATATACTAAACTCAATTTGAACAAATCAAATACTTCTGTGAGCAAACAATTAAAAGTTTGAAATTGTCATCTCGTTTCTTTAGACGTGCAGATATACAATTCTTGCCAGGTCTTTGCTGGTTTGCCATTTTTATACTTAACAGAAGATGCGTTCTTTAGCAGATAATGCACTTTCGATTCTTCTCTTCCCCATATAAATATTGTGCAGAAATGGTCAATTTTCTTGTGTTGGTCTAGTAAGCTGTCCTCATCAACCTCTTTGAATATGAGCAAATTATTTGTGTTTGGAAATCAAAGGTTAGTTACCCCGTCTGTCAGACTGTTAAGACCAACCCTTTTTCAACAACTAACACAGTTTAATTTTCTTTTATGTGTCTTGCATCAGAGTATTTGACCCCCGGGAAGTGGTCATATTCTCTTATCCTACTTCCTGGACAAATTGTTGATTGCCTTAGGACATGCTTATCTTCTTCTGCTTCCTGTCAACTTCTCTTCAGGGACCATTTGCCTGGAGTTGATGAACTAATTTTCATTGCGGAACTGATTTAAATAAAATACTATAAATAAAATACTACAAACTTTATTGTTAGGAATTAATTTTAATTTGGTGCACTGTAGTTCATGCTTAGCTCGAATCTAACTTGGATGTGAACTTTATGCCTTCAAGCATTAAAGCGTTCCGATGCCCTCTCTCGACCCTTGCCCCCGCTGCACCTTTTCAGACAACCTTCCAAATGAGTAATTTGCTTATACAAAATATTGGCCCACTAATATTATCACGTACTTGTTACTCGCATTGCGTCTGAAGTTTGATATGAAACAATCACTTTGAAAGCGGCTCCTTGTCTTTGTGTGGAGAAGTGTATAGTTATGGGGAACTTTTAATTCACTTGAAACATATCTCGTGATTTACCTGTGTTTGGGGCAAAGAATTTAGAAGATTCAAAATATAGTTTGCCACAAATTAAAATACTGAATTATAAAAATAAAATAAAATAAAATATTATTACGTACCGTATAATAGTATAATACTGACTCTCATTTCAATGTTAACTCTATTCTTTTCATATGTAAGTTAATATAAAACAATTTTTTTATAAAAATATAACCTTCAAAATTACTTAAATCCCCAATATTCTTTAAATTTGAGACGTTCCTCCAAGATAATTTCCCCCAGTATAGAGGAAAAAGGAAAAAAATAAAATAAAAGATTTCACATGCATCTCTCCCTCAACGCGAGCGGTGTTTTGAGATCTGACTTTTCTTCTTCCACGGAATCGAAATTGGCTCTCAGTAAGTGCTTTTTGTAGTATAAACTTATGTACAAATTGGTATTTCTTTCTCTGCAACTACTGAATCCATTGAGTATATAATTGTGTTTTTTGGGACTGCTGTTAGTAAATAATGAAACTTGTAACTCTTTCTAGTCGTTAGGAGCACTTGGAAACAGTGGAAAGTGGGGTTGGTTTAATGGCCGTCCAAGTGTTTGATGAAATGCAACAGTAGGAAGTGATGAAAGTTTACTTTTTTTTTTCCTCTTTTAAAGCACTGATTTATTTAGGTCATTGAATGAGAATCAACAATGATAAATTATAATGTATTCTGTATACACATCGATTTGTATATATATGCTTGACAGATTGATGAACTAGTAGAATTGCAGAAAGCAGATATAATGAAGGAAAGAAAGTCAGAAGCTCATTAATTATTGTAGTACATTATTATGGGGGTACAAAGGTGTAAACTGAGTCCAAACCAGTTGCAAGTGAATACTATCACCTGAAGAGGAAAGGATCCGAAACTTAAATAATAATCATTTATTCAGAAAGATGTGGTACGCAGAGTACTTATATAGTAATGCTTCATTTTTCACGGGGCAAGAGAATATCTCAATTAGCAACAAGATTCTTATCTGCTTTGTATTTAATTGTTCCACCAAAATTGTGCTTGAAGGTAGTCAATCACGTTCTTCTCAACTTGGAATGCCTTAGTCAAAACATCTGGATTAATTGGTGGATCCGATCCAAAAACTGCATTTGCAATAGTTATCACTCCTGGGTTTTGGCTGCTTAGACCAGCAAACACGACAGCATTGGTTTTTCCCACGTTAAACTGAAAATGAATCAAACCCTCTGGGAAGACGAAGACGTCTCCCGGGTACAGGTACTTGGTGAACAGCTTGTTTTTCATGTTTGGGTTCGCGGGATTGGAAGTCACAAAGCCAACATATAGAGTGCCTTCCAGTACAACAAGAACCTCAGTGGCACGCGGGTGAGTGTGGGGCGGGTTGAGACCGTATGGGGCATAGTCTATACGGACTAAAGAGATGCCGAGAGTGTTGAGCCCTGGTAGTTGGTTGACATTCACAGGAGTGACCCTTGAGCCAAGAGGGTTTGATGTATTGCCCGGCTTATTTAGACCAGGGAAAAAGAAATCCTCGGCAACAACCATGTTGGGATTCTTGCAGAACTTCCCATTCACAAAAACTACATGTGAAATAGATGTCAGTTATTTGATGATGTTAAGGCAAAGAATGTACAAAAGCAAGAAGACAAGCAGTTCATGAAATGTTTATTTATAGAGACCAGTTATGCATGATCAGCAATCAACTATATGTATTCATTTCTATTGTCACTCCTTGAAAAATAAATTGGATTTGTAGTTAATTTAATTACCAGCCGCCACGGAATCGTTAACAGCAACACAGAAATCTTGCAGAGGGCTGGGATCTGATGCATATGTGAATGTAGCCAAAGACGCAATAAGAATGGCTGTGGGAAAGAGAAGAGCCATCTTCATTTTAGCTAATATTGGATATTTCTGGTGACCTGATAAGACTGCTTATAACTTGGGTTTGAGGTGATGAGCCTAACATAAAAATGGTGCCTATTTATAGCGAATACACTGTGAAATCGTCATCTCCATTTCTTTTACAATTATAATTATTTTACGAACACTTGAAAAGTCTCCAACGCTTAGGCTAGTATTTTACAACTAGCCTGCTTGACTTATTATTATTATTATTATTTTTCATCTAGAGGTACGTCAATATGGTTGCCTCAAGGAAAAGGTCGTTTTACTTGCATAGCAATTAATTAATGATATATTCATGATTTAATAACTCTTTTCACCATTTCAATGCCTAGTTTATGTTTTGGTTAACCTGCTCAATATGCACGTTTTAGAGATTTTTTTTTTTTTTTTATGTAGAACAATAGATGGAAGAGTTTTTAACCAACAAAAATCGACACAAAAGAGAATTAGGCCAAGTTTGCCAATACAACTTAAAACTGTCATAACTTTTTATTCAAGAAGATCGAAGACGAGTTATGAGACGATCTACGTGTGTGTGCATCCGTCTTTTGACACAAACTTAACCCCAATCAACCCGAAATTCCATTGTTTTGGCCTCCAGCCGACCACTTTTCTAATAAGTTATTTTCTTGTGAATTTAATTTTTCTTGTGACTGTCTTTTGGTTTTGTTGTATTAAAATAAGGTATTTTTTGGCCAAGTTTTTAATTCTCTGAGTTGGTTTGAAAAGACCATTTCTTAGGCCTATATAACTTAGGTTATGACTGTTCTATTAAAGTATGACTACACCAGAATAATATTGCTTCATTTTTGCATCATTTCAAGATTTGTTTTCGTTTCTTCTTCAATTTTCTTTGAATTGCTTCATGTCCATTAATTTATATTTCTCCTGCATCTGGACGACTTTATGTTACTTCATCTACATTGCCACTAATTTGAATTGATCTACAGAATTATTATCTATGGACATATTAATGATGCATGAACAAGGATATATCTACATTGGATGGAAGCTAAAATGAGCAGTACATAGGATATAATGCATATGTCAAGCAAGCCATAGGGATCCTGAGGATATTCCAAACATTCATAGAGGGTTGAATGAACTGCTTAATTTGACCATGCATATATTGTTACCTAATCTGTTAAAAATTAATATAATACTTATACATTATTGGAATGCTGTTAATCTGTCATTTTCATTTGGTGAAACCTAGAAAGAACATTGATATAAAATTCAGACCAGAACCCTTACACTAGTACTGTAGGAAATATTTACTGATTTAAAAAAAATAAAAAAATAACATAAATAAAATTAATTTGTCTGTGCAAACTTGAGGGTGTCAAGACTTCCTACAACTGCAATTTCATTTACTCAAAAATAATGGAAAATATTCGTTTTCTTGAAAATGTAGGAAACTTCATGTGAAATACTCAACTACCACAGAGTCCCCTCAAAAGTCTAATAATGTGCGAGGAAAAACAATGAAATCCGCAAGGTAGCTTATTTCTAATTTCTATGGAAGCAGAGTGTGAAACTGTTTGGGCATCTTTAATCTAACTGCTTTATAATGCTTTTACTACCCCTTAAATTGTTTATAAATAGGTATCACCATAAACTTGCCATGAAGAAAGAAAGAATAGTCGAGACCAACAGGCTTACATTAGTATATCGATAAGCTTTTTGTTTGTGCACAATAATATATAAGGGATTTTAATAAAAGTTTCAAGTTCTACTTGTTCTTTTACTCCACTATTTTAATAAAGGAATTTTGTAATCAGCACACAATAGTAAGTATTCCACAAATGAAAATTTGACCGTTTCTATGAGATTAAAATGTCAAGTCTTAGGTGGAGAATTAATAGATATGTAGATGTCAGCAGCTAAAGAACAATTCTTGATCAAATTAAACATCGAAGACTTGGCAGGATTTAGCTTCCTGTAAAAGAAACTAGATGACCAATTCATACTTCTTTTAATATTGAAAAACTGTCGACTGATTCAAGTTGGATGAAGTATAAATAGGCATGTTTTACACGCATTGCAACTCACCAGTCTCACTCAAGCAATATCCAGTCCCAGCCAGCAGCAATATCGTACTAGTACTATTTTCAGCTTGAGAAAAAATGGCCATTCGCTTGCTTTTAACTGTTGCTATATTGGCTTTGGCTTCTTCATTAGCTTATGCTTCTGATTCTAGCCCTCTTCAGGATTTCTGTGTTGCGGTTAACGATTCCAAGGCTTCTGGTAAGTGCACATGACATGCACTATCGTTCAACGTAATAAAAACTGTAAACTTATATACTGAAAAACTTATTTGTGAATCTTGCCTCAAGAAAAAGAGAATCAAATCACCATTTGTAAAATATATGGGCATTTACTTTTTGTAACAATTTGTTCTGGCAATATTCTCTTTACTTTTTTTGACATATTTATGAATGTTTTCTCTTTATATTACTTGTCAGTGTTTGTGAATGGAAAGATTTGCAAGGACCCAAAAACTGTCACCGCAGACGATTTCTTCTTTTCTGGTCTTAACAAGCCTGGGAATACATCAAATCCACTAGGATCAAAAGTCACTCCGGTGACTGTTAATCAATTAGCAGGACTCAACACACTTGGCATTTCTTTAGTTCGTATCGACTATGCACCATATGGCCTCAACCCCCTCACACACACCCTCGTGCTACTGAGATCCTTGTTGTAGTACAAGGCACACTGTACGTTGGATTTGTGACTTCAAATCCTGCAAATCCGAACCAGAAAAACAAGCTCTTCACAAAAGTATTGTATCCAGGAGATGTTTTTGTGTTCCCAGAAGGTCTCATTCATTTTCAGTTTAACACTGGAAAGACCAACGCGGTGGCATTCGCCGGTCTGAGCAGCCAAAACCCAGGAGTCATCACCATAGCTAATGCAGTTTTCGGTTCCAATCCTCCAATTTCTTCTGATGTTCTCACCAAAGCATTCCAAGTTGACAAGAATGTGATCAAATATCTTCAAGGACAGTTTTGGTGGGATAACAACTAGGAATGCACATATATACATGAATTGTGTTTAGTATTCATCTTGTTAGTTACGTTCATAGGAAATAAGAAATAATCATCATTATTTTGCTTGTGTACTGAATCTAAGCTGTAATTGTTCCATTTTTTCCCCGTGTGATGAATAAATCTCAAGAAAGTATGTCATTCTTTTTCAATAAATTTGTTATTATTAAATTAAACTCTTCGCGGTCATGACTTTTTATGCAAGAAAAATGAGTTGTTTGAGTAACATACTTTGGCTTGTGGTATCTGATAAACTTATAGTTCAGATTTAAATATTGGCCCTTTCCTAAAACGAGGTGCAGATTTTGAACAATTCTGTAGCAACCTAGGTAAAATTACTTTTTTTCATCCTCTAAGTTGGTCTACTTAGAAATTTGGTCATTTTTATTTTAAAATTTTGAATTTTATTCTTTAAGTGAAAAAAATTCAGACATTTACTTTTCTGACATACTATATAGCATGTAAAAATGACTGACTAAGATGATTGGGATGGAGATTTGGGGAAAAAATAATTTTGGAGGGAAAATTGATAAGTTGAACGTCTAGGTGGACAAGTTCGGAAGGAAAAAAAAAAAAAACAAAGCCAGCTTGGTATTTTAGCATAATATATTTATTCTTCTTTCATTTACTAAATTTTAAAAAAGTTAATATAATTAGAATGTATATAAATTTGATAATCATTGCATAAAAATAGATATTTTATTATATTTCAAACAATTTATAACAAAAATGCAATAAGTATTTAAATATTAACAAATTTTAATACTTGAGAAAAATAATTTAATTTGGCAAGAAAAAACTAGTATTACTTATCAAGAAAGTATGTCATTCTTTTTCAATAAATTTGTTATTATTAAACTAAACTCTTCGGGGTCATGACTTTTTATGCAAGAAAAATGAGTTGTTCGAGTAACATACTTTGACTTGTAGTATCTGATAAACTTATAATTCAGATTTAAATATCGGCCCTTTCCTAAAAGGAGGTGCAGATTTGGAACAATTCTGTAGCAATTTATTGCTTTGTATTAGATTTAACATGCCACCTCTGTCAGAATTCTTGATATGAAAAATGGAAAAGTAACTTATTTGAAAGATTAAGTTCCTATATATTATATATTTTTTTAAGTTTATAAGATGTTAGATATTACTTAAAAAATAAGTTTCTTGAGTGTTTGGCCTGAATAAGATCATTAAATTTATAAGATATCATAATGCTAATTTTGTAGTTAATATAATTAAAAGTAAAAAAATTTTGTTAAATTCTTTAAAATAAATTAGGAACTTCTTATTTTTTAACAAAAAAATTTGTAAGATCCTAACGTCTTATTTAGGAGCACATAAACTCATCTGTACTAGTATAAATGTTTCTTCTAATTTTTAATCTGACTAAAATATCCTTTTGATATTATTAGTTTTAATGGTAGTTATATAATTTAATAATTTCGTAATTCTAGAACAAATAATATTTATTTTTTTATATTGATCAATGAGGTTATAGGATAATTACAGTAAAAAAACATCAAGAGTCCAAGTCAAATTTTACTTCAATTTGTTTGATATTATGAAAACGTGTGAAAATTATATGTAAGTGCTTTCACTTTTATTTTCTCTTTTGTCCATTTAAGTGTTCATATTTCGATTCAATTATTTTGTTAAATAATTTTTTTCAAAAAATAAAAAAAATTAAATAGTTCAAATTTAAATAACAAAATCTAATTGTATTTTGGATTAATTAATAAATATAAACTAAGATATAAAAATTATTTATAAAATTTGTAAAAATTAAAATTTGATATCACGGAATGGTTCGATAAACTGAAATAAAACACCAAAATTAAACCGAATATTTTTATTTATGAAAATAAAAATCAAATACCAAATTTAATTTTTTTGTTCGACTTTGATAAATACCAAATTATCAATTTTGATTTGATTCCATCGGTTTATCGAATTGTTGTCACCCCTATAAAAATATCACATTGAATTAGAATAGAAAATGATATGATACACTATATGAAAATTATTTTATTGTGAAATATGTCTATTTGAATAAACTAAATATATCTCAAATATCCATTCTAATCAAATTAGTTAAAATTAATGTGGAAATAACATCTATTTTTTTATATCAAATGAAAGGCACATTCCACTATTGTATTTATAATTTTGGTTATTATACTTCTTGAAAAAAATAGAATAGCGTGAAACCTATATATTAAAGTGCATTCATGACTAAAATTGGATCTTTTCCAAATCATGGGATTAAATTGCAAGACCTCCTAAACTATGAAACTAAAAGTATATTTTCATATGCTTGGTAGATACGAAAATAATTATATCAGTTAATGAGATATTTGATTCCTTTAACATATGATTTATCAAGCCACATGTATCTGAATTTTAAATTATCTTTACTAATTTCCTAATTTCTTCTAAAAATATGTGAGAAAATTATATTTATAAGTATTTTATCTTTTGTTCATTTTTGATTCTATGATTTTATTAAATTAATTTTGTTAAAAAATAAAAAAAATTAAATAGAACAAAATTAAATAACAAAACCTAATAGTATTTTGAATTTATTATTTTTAGTTTGGTAAGTTAAAATTAAGTAAAAAGTGTAAGATTAAATAATAAATATAAAATAAGATATAACAACTATTTATAAAATTTAAAAAATTAAAATTCAATATTCTGTACGATTCAATGAATTAAAATAAAAAATCAAAATCAAACTGAATACCAATTTTGTATGAAAATATACATCACTGTATCCAGTTTAATTAGATTCAATAACATTAATGTGAAAATAACATCTATTTTATTATTTCAATTCAAAGACACATTCCACTGCCATATTTATATATTTTGTTATTACAATTTCTAATAGAAATAAAAAAAGAATACAACAAAACTTAAAGTGTATTCATGACTAAAATTCGATCTTTTCTGGATCATGAGACTATACGACAATAATTACATTAATTGATGGAGTATTTGATTTCTTTAATATTTACTTTCTCAAGCCAACCATATCCGAATTTTATATCATATTTATCAATCATAAGACCATATTCCAAAAGCAATGTTTTCTCTTATATTTCATATGCACAAAATTCAAAATCTATTTTAATCATTTGACTTATCTTTTGTCATCGCAATTATAGTAGCTCGATTGTAATTGCATATGATATTTGGCCTACTAAATTATTTTTACTTTAAAAATTTATGCTAAATCACTATTGGAGTCACTTCATGAAAAAAACATATTTTTTGAGTTGATAATTCAATCTAATAAATTTTATTTATATTATTTTATTGTCAGCTCGAACATTATAGTTTTTATGACTTTTTCTTTCTACTTTTCTTCCAAACATTAATTTTCTTCATTTGATACAAAAATGTGTTTGTCATTGTATTGTTTGGGAATAGTATTTTCTCACAGAATACCAAATTATTTATTACCCTATTTAGATAATGCTATATCCTATACTATCACTAATTACAACACAATAACATTAACAAGATATTTATAATTGAAAACGTCTCATTAACCACAACAAAATTATATTGACAATATATCTACAATTGAAAAAATATCTTCTAAAATACATCATATCATTTGTCTCAACAAAACATATACGTTTTTTATTCTGTACACATTTTTCAAACTCACTTTTCAAAGTATATTTTTTCATAACACTCTTCAAAAAACGACTGGAAACAAAACCAAATAGAGCCTAAAATTTTCAACAGAATCAAACATGGCAAAATTAAGTTATATGAATCGTTATGCTATATCACCACATTGCAACATAAATATTTTAAAAAATATATATTACATTAAATAGAAAATAATTTTGTAATATATTTACTTGTGTATTTTTTTATTCTTTTACTTATTATTCAACTGAACTAATTATAGAATTTCTAAAATTGGAGCATTTTTTAAAGTATATATAGAGGGTAAAATGAAATTAACAATAAATTCTTTTAAAGTAATCTAATAGAGATAAAATTTTATTATGTCTATATATTATTACAGTATTACAAAACTATATATAGCATATTTGCAGCTCCATTTCTTCTTTATTTTCATTTCTTAACAAAATCTAATTATATTTTGGATTTAATATTTTTAGTTTGATAAGTTAAAAGCAAGAAAAAAAAGTAAAAAACTAATTAATATAGATAAAAAAATTATTTGTAAAATTTGTAAAAATTAAATTCGAGAATTGGTACAGTTCGATAAATTGAAATAACAAATTAAAATCAAATCAAATATTGAATTTTTATAAAAAATTAAATATCAAATTGATTTTTTTATCGACATGGTACATACCGAATTTTCAGTTTTGATTTGCCAAATTTTTTTAATCTCTAAGGAACAAGTATCACCTATAAATAATGAGCTGAAATAGCGTTCATTGCTTTTAGCAATGTCAACTACAAAAAAAATAATAATTTGTAATACCTTAATTTATTTTCCTTTAAAATACTTAATTTTCCCATGTTAATTTTCATTCATCTTCTTTTTCTCGAGTTTATATATACTTTTAATTAATAAAATTATAACTAATAAAAATATAAAAATTAAAAGTATCATCTTTATATACACTAATTACATGATTTCGAAGTTATTGATATTTATCAATATGTCAATCCTGAAAATTAAAATGCAATCAACTATCAAATTAGATTTTAGGTTTGCTTATTGGAGTAATGATATTGCTAGCTCTACATGCACTTTTACTGTCAAATATCTGGCCGAGCTGACTGAAATTTACCATGAAGTCGATAAGGGTATATATTGTGCACAATAAATGTGAGAGTTCTTTGGAATATATAACAATATTTAAAGATTTTAAAAGAAAATCAAAAACCTCAGTTGAATACAAGTTGCCAAAATTTTGAAAAGTCTGATATTTTTTCTTGGAGAACATGAAAAAAAAAAACATTAGTTCATAAAATCTTCCAAACATTCTTATTGATATAGATAACATGGAAAATAATTTTTCAAGAGACATACATGATAAAATGTCAAAAGAAATACCTCAAGAAGATTATAACGCATAGCTAAAGTTGAATCCTCAATAGCATAAAGCTTTTCTAATAATATTAGATTACATACAAAAGGGCAATGGTTTCTTTATTGATGGGGCATGTGGATTATGAAAATATTTTTATATCATGCATTGTTAGCTCATTTTAGAACCAAAAATCAAATAACAATTGTAACCACAACATCTGGAGTTACTTTCACAATATTGTCAGGGATAGATTAACACATTTTCGCTTCAAAATACCAATAGATGCAATTGAATCAAGACAGTGCACTGTGTCCAAGCAAAGTAGGGCTGCAGAACTATTACGTCAAACACAACTATTTTTATGGCATAAAGCACTAATGACAAAACGATAGCCATCAAGAATGTTGATAAATTGAAAGACATAATGGGAAATGATGATAATTTTGTTGGAAAAATGGTTATTTTTTGTAAAGATTTTAGATAAATATTTAACCTCTATAATAAGTATGTCACTAAATGGGGATTGAAGTTGTTCCTTCTAGAAATGGAATATATCTCGGTCAATGCAAATATCTTTTAGATATTCTAGATGATTGTGGACTTTGTGGAGCTCGTCCTCGAACTCTCATTTGAAACAAAATTTCAAGTTGACCGATGTTGATGGTGAGTTTATTTTAGGATGGCTTTGGTTAAATTCGAAACCTGCCCTACCAAGATGAAATTGGATCAGAGACTTACCCCGTCCTACCCCAAACCCAAAACCCAATGGGTCTAACCTGTATGGATCCGCCAACTTGCTAACAATAAAATTTAAGCTTTTTTAACCTTAAATATTTATTTTTCTTTTTTGTATGATTATTGAATTTTGAGATTCTTGACTTGTTACTGGTGATAAAGCGTATTTTTTATGTATTTTTTTTAAATTACTAAAGGTAATAATAACATTAATTTATAGGAGATGAACATAATTAAATTACGTGTTCCATTAAATATAGCTTGTCTACGTATAGTTTCTTCAACTTTAATATAGTTTATTCATAATGTATTTTGTATTGAGTTGTATACAAGCCAATTATAATATTTTTTAATTCAAGCTAAAATTTGAGAATAATTTTGAAATAATTTTTAAATTGATCTAATAATGTTGCAATATGCATTGTCATTCAAATTGAAAATAAATAAGATTAAATTAATTTATAATTATAATATATATTTTATATTAAGTAATAATAATACGGGGTGGGGTCGAGGCGAGTCCACTAAGGCCCGTTATTTGCCCCGAACCTAGCTAGGTTTATAAACTTAAAACCTGTACCGGCCCCAAGACCCGTTTAGCCACCCGCCCCATTACTATCCCTATGCCTATTGCGCTACTTGAAAGGCACCCTGGCCAAGGTATTTTGATGTTTGCAAATTCTGAAATTTGCTTTCGTGCGTATTGTGATTCAAACTGGGCAAGTTGCCCCAACACTTGCCGCTCTACTACAAGCTATTGTATACTATTTGGCTCAAGTCCCATCTCATGGAAAACAAAAAAACAATCCTCCATTTTGAGATCATTCGCTGAAGTTAAATATCGTGTGATGGCATTAACTAGCTGTGAAATCACTTGGATCTCGTATCTCTTGCACGAATCTGAAGCTCTCCCTTCAACATGTACAATAAATTGCTAATTATTCACTAAATCTCTTGGCCGAGATTAATTTAACTTCTTCAAGTTCAAGTTGGGCATTTACAACCTCCATGCTCCAACTTGAGAGGGAGTCATACTCTATATACTTGCCAAAAATCAATAACTGAAGACGTGTTGTAATGGAGTTACAATCTGATTCTTTGTAGCTCTTGGTTAATTAGTCTCATTAATATAGCTTGTAGGACTTAGTTTTAGGCTTAGATATAAACATTTTGTGCATAAAGATGTAAGCATTTTTCCTATCACTTAATAACGCATATCTACCTAGTTGCGTCAAGGAAGTGGTTGAATATTTCATATATCTCTAGCTCCTCCAAGGCAATATTTGAATGATGACGAGGGTGTTTGATTGAGTTTATAAATTTTTTAAAATATCTTATGATATGTTTGATAGCTTATATGTAGTCTTAAAGTATTTGCTAAATTTTTTAGGAAATGAGCTTAAGAGTAGGGCTGAAAAACAAATCAAGTTATTCTTATATTCGACTTGAGATCAATCATTAAAAGTTCATTTGAGTTCGGTTCATTAAGCATATATAACGAATCAAGTTTGAACATATTTTTTCGTTCGAGAATATGTGGAGCTTGACTCGAGCTCGACTCGATTAATTAAAAATAATAAAATATATATAAAAAAATTAAGCTACCCGAGTTCGATTCGTGTTCGACTCAATTAAAGCTCGTTCAAGTTCAATTCAATTAATAATCAAAGCAAGCTCAAATGTAATTTTTAAAGCTCGATTACAATTTAAACAAGTGTGAATTTGTGTTTGACTTAACTCGATTCGTTTACATCCCTACTTATGAGCTCCCATAATAAGATGTTAGGATTTTATAAGTTTTTTTTTTTTTTTTTAAATAAGAAGTTCCTAATTTATTTTAAAATTTTAACAAACTTTTTTAGTTTTGATCATATTAATTATAAAATTATTATTACTGACATCGTATAAGTTTAATGATCTTATTCAGGCCAAACGCTCATGAACTTATTTTTTAAGTAAGATCTAACTTCTTATAAATTTAAAAAAATATTCTAAAATATATAGGAACTTATAAATTTTTTGAAATAAGCTTAGCCAAAGACTGTGTAAGGTTGTAGAACATACAAACAGGGAAGAGTTGAGCCTTCGTTGGCTTCAGATGTGAATGAAGAAAATTGACTTAGCGAAGCAGCAATAGTTTGGTTAATATGCAGGGTGTTACTTTCCTTCTGCATGATAACACTGTACTTGTGCTGCTGCTATAATTATTTAAACAACTTAAAGTTAATTTAATTGGTGAGAAAAATGTTAATTAATGCTTAAGTTAAAAGACAAGCTCTAAAACGAAATGCATTTTCTTTGTTGGTTACTTTTCCATTTTTCATATCAAGAATTCTGACAGAGGTGGCATGTTAAATCTAATACAAAGCAATAAATTGCTACAGAATTGTTCAAAATCTGCACCTCGTTTTAGGAAAGGGCCAATATTTAAATCTGAATTATAAGTTTATCAGATACTACAAGTCAAAGTATGTTACTCGAACAACTCATTTTTCTTGCATAAAAAGTCATGACCCCGAAGAGTTTAGTTTAATAATAACAAATTTATTGAAAAAGAATGACATACTTTCTTGATAAGTAATACTAGTTTTTTCTTGCCAAATTAAATTATTTTTCTCAAGTATTAAAATTTGTTAATATTTAAATATTATTGCATTTTTGTTATAAATTGTTTGAAATATAATAAAATATCTATTTTTATGCAATGATTATCAAGTTTATATACATTCTAATTATATTAACTTTTTTAAAATTTAGTAAATGAAAGAAGAATAAATATATTATGCTAAAATACCAAGCTGGCTTTGTTTTTTTTTTTTTTCCTTCCGAACTTGTCCACCTAGACGTTCAACTTATCAATTTTCCCTCCAAAATTATTTTTTCCCCAAATCTCCATCCCAATCATCTTAGTCAGTCATTTTTACATGCTATATAGTATGTCAGAAAAGTAAATGTCTGAATTTTTTTCACTTAAAGAATAAAATTCAAAATTTTAAAATAAAAATGACCAAATTTCTAAGTAGACCAACTTAGAGGATGAAAAAAAGTAATTTTACCTAGGTTGCTACAGAATTGTTCAAAATCTGCACCTCGTTTTAGGAAAGGGCCAATATTTAAATCTGAACTATAAGTTTATCAGATACCACAAGCCAAAGTATGTTACTCAAACAGCTCATTTTTCTTGCATAAAAAGTCATGACCGCGAAGAGTTTAATTTAATAATAACAAATTTATTGAAAAAGAATGACATACTTTCTTGAGATTTATTCATCACACGGGGAAAAAAATGGAACAATTACAGCTTAGATTCAGTACACAAGCAAAATAATGATGATTATTTCTTATTTCCTATGAACGTAACTAACAAGATGAATACTAAACACAATTCATGTATATATGTGCATTCCTAGTTGTTATCCCACCAAAACTGTCCTTGAAGATATTTGATCACATTCTTGTCAACTTGGAATGCTTTGGTGAGAACATCAGAAGAAATTGGAGGATTGGAACCGAAAACTGCATTAGCTATGGTGATGACTCCTGGGTTTTGGCTGCTCAGACCGGCGAATGCCACCGCGTTGGTCTTTCCAGTGTTAAACTGAAAATGAATGAGACCTTCTGGGAACACAAAAACATCTCCTGGATACAATACTTTTGTGAAGAGCTTGTTTTTCTGGTTCGGATTTGCAGGATTTGAAGTCACAAATCCAACGTACAGTGTGCCTTGTACTACAACAAGGATCTCAGTAGCACGAGGGTGTGTGTGAGGGGGGTTGAGGCCATATGGTGCATAGTCGATACGAACTAAAGAAATGCCAAGTGTGTTGAGTCCTGCTAATTGATTAACAGTCACCGGAGTGACTTTTGATCCTAGTGGATTTGATGTATTCCCAGGCTTGTTAAGACCAGAAAAGAAGAAATCGTCTGCGGTGACAGTTTTTGGGTCCTTGCAAATCTTTCCATTCACAAACACTGACAAGTAATATAAAGAGAAAACATTCATAAATATGTCAAAAAAAGTAAAGAGAATATTGCCAGAACAAATTGTTACAAAAAGTAAATGCCCATATATTTTACAAATGGTGATTTGATTCTCTTTTTCTTGAGGCAAGATTCACAAATAAGTTTTTCAGTATATAAGTTTACAGTTTTTATTACGTTGAACGATAGTGCATGTCATGTGCACTTACCAGAAGCCTTGGAATCGTTAACCGCAACACAGAAATCCTGAAGAGGGCTAGAATCAGAAGCATAAGCTAATGAAGAAGCCAAAGCCAATATAGCAACAGTTAAAAGCAAGCGAATGGCCATTTTTTCTCAAGCTGAAAATAGTACTAGTACGATATTGCTGCTGGCTGGGACTGGATATTGCTTGAGTGAGACTGGTGAGTTGCAATGCGTGTAAAACATGCCTATTTATACTTCATCCAACTTGAATCAGTCGACAGTTTTTCAATATTAAAAGAAGTATGAATTGGTCATCTAGTTTCTTTTACAGGAAGCTAAATCCTGCCAAGTCTTCGATGTTTAATTTGATCAAGAATTGTTCTTTAGCTGCTGACATCTACATATCTATTAATTCTCCACCTAAGACTTGACATTTTAATCTCATAGAAACGGTCAAATTTTCATTTGTGGAATACTTACTATTGTGTGCTGATTACAAAATTCCTTTATTAAAATAGTGGAGTAAAAGAACAAGTAGAACTTGAAACTTTTATTAAAATCCCTTATATATTATTGTGCACAAACAAAAAGCTTATCGATATACTAATGTAAGCCTGTTGGTCTCGACTATTCTTTCTTTCTTCATGGCAAGTTTATGGTGATACCTATTTATAAACAATTTAAGGGGTAGTAAAAGCATTATAAAGCAGTTAGATTAAAGATGCCCAAACAGTTTCACACTCTGCTTCCATAGAAATTAGAAATAAGCTACCTTGCGGATTTCATTGTTTTTCCTCGCACATTATTAGACTTTTGAGGGGACTCTGTGGTAGTTGAGTATTTCACATGAAGTTTCCTACATTTTCAAGAAAACGAATATTTTCCATTATTTTTGAGTAAATGAAATTGCAGTTGTAGGAAGTCTTGACACCCTCAAGTTTGCACAGACAAATTAATTTTATTTATGTTATTTTTTATTTTTTTTAAATCAGTAAATATTTCCTACAGTACTAGTGTAAGGGTTCTGGTCTGAATTTTATATCAATGTTCTTTCTAGGTTTCACCAAATGAAAATGACAGATTAACAGCATTCCAATAATGTATAAGTATTATATTAATTTTTAACAGATTAGGTAACAATATATGCATGGTCAAATTAAGCAGTTCATTCAACCCTCTATGAATGTTTGGAATATCCTCAGGATCCCTATGGCTTGCTTGACATATGCATTATATCCTATGTACTACTTATTTTAGCTTCCATCCAATGTAGATATATCCTTGTTCATGCATCATTAATATGTCCATAGATAATAATTCTGCAGATCAATTCAAATTAGTGGCCATGTAGATGAAGTAACATAAAGTTGTCCAGATGCAGGAGAATTTTTTGTGATATAAATTAATGGACATGAAGCAATTCAAAGAAAATTGAAGAAGAAACGAAAACAAATCTTGAAATGATGCAAAAATGAAGCAATATTATTCTGGTGGCTTTGCACTTGACCTCTAGAAACCACATGTTTCTAATGGCCTTGCACTTAAACGGAATATCAACCAGCTCTAGACTTTGTTCTTAGTCATTAGGCTCATCGTTTCCTTCATAGCAGTTATTCCCTTAAAGCATCAATTGAAGTCAAAAGTCTAAGTTGACTCATCAACATCCACAAAAGTAGTCATGAAGGATACCCACTTAATCTCATATAGACGATGGAGAACAACTCATGTGCACTCCTTCTTACTTCTGGAATATGAGACTCATTTTTATGTGAGACACTCCCACTTACTTAGGGTCACTCCCACTATCCCAGTGATTGCTAAATGAGTTTTAAAAAAACATTATTCTCATTAGAAAATTGAGCGCCACTTCAAGAATCTTACAACTCGTATAGCGCAAGATTTCATTTGACTTCTTATATGCTCGTAATTTCTCCATGAGAAAATCTATACTATGCGACTTAATTTTTATAATTTCTCAATCAAAGTGTTCATCACTTTTGAGAACATAGCTTCTTGAACTTAAATAGGCATAAACCCACTAATTTGGGCTTGCTACCACATCACAACTCATTGAAGGTTGGAGAATTCACTTATAGGCACAATTTTCATTATGTAGGCCGCAATCAAGATTGCATCTTCCTAATTGAGATACAAATCAATTTGCGCCATCATATCAATTGAGTCATTTTGAAGTGTTTGATTCATCACTCTTCGCAAACTCCTTTAGTTGCGAAATGTTTAGAATCATCCTTCAAATTGCAATTCCATTTTCCCCACACATGTGTCCAAACTATTTAGACATGTTATTCTCGCTTCATATTAGTATGTTGAACCTCAATGTTCATACTCCCTGTAGTTCTCTACCTCTGTCAAGAATTACTCTAAACAATTTGGCACTTCTGACTAGTGAGATTTGGAGTATAATAGCTTTAGTGCGAATAGCAAAGAAAGAAAAATAGAATGCACTATTCAGTGCCTCAAACTCGTAAGTCTGCATTCATTTTAGGGAACTAGCTCTAAAGATAAATAACCCTCTTTTTTTCTTCCAGCGAGCTTTTTCCTGCTAGAAAATTTTGTGCAAATGGAGGTTGACCTTAGCAAGTTAGCCAATAAAGCCTCATCCAGCTAATACAGTCATCCTCCTAACCTCGCATGCCATGATATAATTAAAACAAAAAATCATGGAAGAAATATAAGAAATACTACCTTAAGCCAATCGCAACACAAATTTGACTTATACCTAAAAGGTCTCTTACATGAAAGATGGACAAATCTACTCGCTCAACCAATGTCTTATAAGTGCATCAATTAAACGATTATTTCGAATCTAGTGCCTTTTGCACATCTCCAAAGAGTAGCTCACACCAATTATTGAGCTTGAAAAAATAACTCATGCCCTTTGCTGAGCTTAAGATGGCATTGTAAACTCATAATGTCTCCTCTTGTGCGCCATTTAAACAAGCATGGCTGCACAACACTCGATAATAGTCTGCTCAATCTCAAATTTCATGCTATGTTTCATCAACTTCTACTATCCATCGAACGAGAGAATTGAGAATATCAGCAAATGAGAGAGCTTTAAGTAGTCAAAACTTCATCTCAGTACAATTACGAGCGAAGTGACCAGTCTCATCATTGCCCTTGACATTTGTTGGTGGTTAGTTGCCTTTATCACTAAGGTGACACGCCTTGTCACTTCATTGGATCAAATTTACGGTTCTAGTTTTAACTTTTGCTCTTATCAAACTATTTTTGTCTTTTCCAACACTAACCCAAGTTGGTTTATATTGGTCAACATGAGCGACAAGAATAATTACTTGTACATTTTTTGACTCTCAACAATCAGCCTCAAGTTAGGCAATTATTATCAAAAATTTGTTAGTAATATTTATAAGTCAGCTGAAAAAAGCGACTTTAGGATAACTAGAACTTTTTAATTATGAGCAAGCTCATATGACAAAATATTGCTCAAATATTAATTCCTCGTATTTGCAGCTTGAACAAAATAAGTGCAAACATGATTCTTGATCTATTAGTATATTTTCAGCGCCTAAGTCGCGACAATATTTGGCAACTTAAAATTTTGTATTTGTAGCTTAAACAAATTAAAGCGCAAATATTAATCTTAGTGCACTACCATATTGTCAGCATCTAAGTCGCGATAATATTGGACAACTTGTCCATTTTCATGCTTAATTAGCTTAAAACTTAAAATTGGTGAGTTGGTCTAGGACTTCTAAATTAATTGCGCAAAAAAAAAAAAAATAGGTACTGGTCTAATATTTTATTCTAGATTCAAGTAAATTATTTATTATTCCTTTATACTTAGCGAAATCAAAAATTTCACAACTCAGGCTAGTAATCATCTCCCGCTAAATAAAAGACATAATAAAAATTTACTAATCATAAATAAAATATAAATTTGTCCACACATATTATGAATGCAAATATGCAATATGAACAATAAAATATTAGCCCCATATGGGCGACCTTAACATTTGGTGCATCATGTTTGAGATAAATTTGGCTTATGGTGGTAAAACAAAAAATATCCCCCTAAAATTTATATACATGGCCTCTAAAAAATAGCCTAGTAAATACATGCCTTGAAAATAATAAAAAAATTATATTGGTTCAAAGCCTACTACATCAATCTAGACAAAAATAAAAAATAAGAATATCGAATTACCACCACCGACAATAATTATCTCCCATAAAAATATGAGATAATATAAAACAATAAACATTCAATTTGCATGATCACTCAAATATCAGTGTCTATTCATTCACAATATATAATAATTCATATCGCATCAAATAAATTTAAATTGCATCATAATTCTATAAAAAATATAATTAATAAAGCAAGTAACTCATATTGGACATATTAATCATATAAAAAATAATTTTGCATGCATCCTATTGCACAAAAAAAAAAATTATGCACCATATGCGCAAAAAAATATTTTTACATGCATAGCACAAAAACTGTTATATAGATTTCGCAATCAATTATATCACAAAAAAGTGCAGTGGTTTTGTAGTAATTCACTATCTAACAACAATTAGTAACCTAGGTTCAAATTCATGTTGGTGCAAACTCTTAAATTTTATTTTCAACAACACATGACAACCACATAGGCGCGCGCAAGCTAAGCGTCAATCGTGCGCCACGTGGCCGTAGCCATGTCAGCACTCCACCTAAGCGTGTGCGCCATGTGGCTATATGCCATGTCAGCCAGTGCGCCATGTCAGCACCAGCGCCTTCTTCGGCACTGGTCGTCCAATTCCGGCGACCACGATTTTTCGGCGAGAAAAATTAAATATCTGTAAAAAAATTTAAAAATTCATATCTCACTCATTTTAAGTCTGTTTTTGATGAATTTTATATCGTTTCGAACCTCTTTTTATGCTCTACAAGATAGCATAAAAATTTCATAACAAAAATATCAAAACCTAGTTCGATTTTGATTCTATATATAAACAAGTATCTAATTTTAATTAAATTTTCTCTCAAACTGTTTATCCGTTTTTCACCAAATTTTAACCACGTGATCTACACATTAAGATCAACGTATGGTAAAAATTTTATACTTTAAAAAAAAAAATTCTTAAAACACATACACATTCATAAATTCAATCAAATGAAATGGCGAGAACGAGCCCTATGGGCTCTGATACCACTGTAAGAAAATTAATCAACAATATAATATGAATCAAATATTCATATAATTCATGTGGATCAAGTATACCTATACGCAGCGGATTGCCGATCCACGTATCCCGAATCAAGCTCGTCTACCAACCTCCTTTTAATCGAAGCATGAGCATATATTTCTCATTGGTGGTGAATAACTACTAGAGTTATTTACTCAATTACACACCTTAAATCCTTGGAGTCTATGGTGATGCTCCAAAGAAGATTGAGAGAAAAAGATTTGAGAGAATATACAGAGAGTTTATGGGAGAATTATGTTTATTTACACATTCTGTTGGATGGGGATTAGAGATATTTATTCCTCCTTAAGGTAGAATCCTAGTCCAACTAGAAAACTCAATCCCACTCAAATTATGGAGACATCCAACTAAATATGGATGCCAATTGGATCAATAGTCCTAAAGCCGATCCAATTTCCAACAAATACAAAGCAGATAAGAATCTTGTTGCTAATTGAGATATTCTCTTGGCCCCCTGAAAGAAGCATTACTATATAAGTACTCTGTGTACCACATCTTTCTGTATAAATGATTAGTACTTAAGTTTCGGATCCTTTCCTCTTCAGGTGATAGTATTCACTTGCAACGAGTTTGGACTCAGTTTACACCTTTGTACCCCCATAATAATGTATTACAATAATTAATGAGCTTCTGAGTTTCTTTCCTTCATTATATCTGTTTTCTGCAATTCTACTAGTTCATCAATCTGTCAAGCATATATATATACAAAAATCTAAGCTACTGGTTAAGTTTAATACGGATCGAATATGTGTATACAGAATCCATTATAATATATCATTTTTTATTCTCATTCAATAACCTGAATAAATAAGTGCTTTAAAAGAAAAAAAATGTAAACTTTCATCACTTCCTACTGTTGCATTTCATCAAACACTTGGAACGCCAAAAACCAACCCCACTTTCCACTGTTTCCCAAGTGCTCCTAACGAAGAAAGAGTTGCAAGTTTCATTATTTACTAACAGCAGTCCCAAAAACACAAATATATACTCAATGGATTCACTAGTTGCAAAGAAAGAAATACCAAATTGTACATAAGCTCACCTATATCTATATCTATATCTATACTATTATAAAAGTGTGAATGTTTCTTCTAATTTTTTATCCGACTAAAATACCCTTTTGATGGTAGTTATGCAATTTAATTACTACGTAATTTTGGAACAAAATCATGCTTATTTTTTTAATTGGTCAAAGTTATAAAATAATTACAATAAAAGAACATCAAGAGTCCAAGTCAAACTCTACTTTCATTTGTTTGATATTACGAAAACATGTGTGAAAATTATATATATATATATATGTAATTTACTTTTTGTTTTCTCTTTTATCCATTTATCTGTTCATATTTCGATTCAATTATTTTGTTAAATGAATTCTTAAAAAAAAATTAAAAATAAATAGTTCAAATTTAAATAACAAAATTTAATTGTATTTAGAATTATTTAATAAATATAAACTAAGATATAAAAATTATTTATAAAATTTGTAAAAAATTAAAATTTGATATTGTGGCATAGTTCGATAAACTGAAATAAAACACCAAAATTAAATTGAATAATATTTTTTTATGAAAATAAAAAATCAAATAGCAAATTCAATTTTTTTTGTTTGAATTTGATAAATACCAAATTTTCAGTTTTGATTTGATTCCATTGGTATATCAAATTGTTTTCACCCCTATAAAAAAATCACATTGACTAGAATAGAAAAAGATATGATATGAAGATTATTTTATTATGAAATATGTATATCTGAATAAACTAAATATACTTCATAATATCCAGTTTAATCAAATTCATTAAAATTAATGTGCAAATAATATTTATTTTTTTATATCAATTAAAAGGCATATTCCACTGTTTTATTTATAATTTGGTTATTCCAATTCTTGAAAAAAATAAATAGAGCAAAACTAATATATTAAATTGTATTCATGACTAAAATTGGATTTTCTAAATCATGGATTAAATTTGCAAGACCTCCTGAACTATGAAACTAAAAGTATATTTCATGTGTTTGGAAGATACAAAAACAATTATATCAGTTAAAGAAATATTTAACTTCTTTAATATATGCTTTCTCAAGCTAACCAAATTTGAATTTTAAATTATATTTACCAATTTGCTAATATTTCTAAAAATACGTGGAAAAATTATATTTGTAAGAAGTTCACCTTTTGTTTTATCTTTTGACCATTTTCGATTTTATGATTTTGTTAAAAAAATATTTTTCTAAAAAATAAAAATATAAATAGTTTAAAATTAAATAGCAAAACATAATTGTATTTTGAATTTATTAAAATTAAGAAAAAAGTATAAGATTAATTAATAAATATAAAATAGATATAACAACTATTTATAAAATTTGTAAAAAATTAAAATTCAATATTTTGTACGATTTGATGAATCAAAATAAAAAATCAAAAGTCAAATCGAATATCAATTTTGTATGAAAATATACCTCACTATATCCAGTTTAATTAGATTCATTAACATTAATGTGAAAATAACATCTATTTTTTTATATCAATTCAAAATCACAATCCACTGTCATATTTATAATTTTGTGTTATCCACTTTCTGAAAAAAAAAAAAAGAATACAACAAAACTTAAAGTGTATTCATGACTAAAATTTATTTTTTTCTAAACCATGAGACTATACGAAAATAATTACATTAATTGATGAAAGTGTTTGATTCCTTTAATTTTGCTTTCTCAAGCCACCTACATATGAATTTGATATCATATTTATCAATTATGAAACTATATTCTAAAAATGATGTTATCCCTTATATTTCACATATTTTATACACAAAATACAAAATCTCTTTTAATCATTTAACTTATCTTTTGTCGTCTCAATCATAGTAGCCTGATTGCAATTGCATTTAATATTTGACTTAACAAATTTTTTTGACTTTGGGAATTTATGATAAATCACTACTGAAATCACTTCATGAAAGAATAGATATTTTGGGTTGACCATTTAATCTAATAAATTTTATTTATACTAATTTATTGTCAGTTCGAACATTATAGTTTTTTATTAGCTTTCTCTTCCTACTTTTCTTTCAAATATTATTTTTCTTTTTTGGATACAAAAACATATTTGTTACTTGTATTTTTTGGGAATGGTATTTTCTCCCAAAATACAAAATTATTTATTACCATAGTTAGATAATCATATATCATATATTGTCACTAATTACAACACAATTGACAATATATTTATAATAAAAAATATCTCTCATTAATCATAATAAAATAATATTGACAATATATCTACTATTGATATAATATCTTTCAAAATACATCATATTATTTTTCCCAAAAAAATATACACCTTTTTTTTTTCTATGCACGTTCTACAAACTCACTTTTCAAAATACATTCTTCAAGAACACTCTTCTCAAAACAACTGGAAATAAAATCAAACAAAGCCTAATGTTTTTCAATAGAATCAAATATGGAAAAAATAAGTTGTATGAACCTTCATGTTG
Organism: Paulownia fortunei; assembly: GCA_019321725.1. Lineage (NCBI taxonomy): Eukaryota > Viridiplantae > Streptophyta > Magnoliopsida > Lamiales > Paulowniaceae > Paulownia > Paulownia fortunei. Next base: position 17,537,436 of record CM033110.1, read on the forward strand.
TATCACCACATTTCAATATAAATATTTTAAAAAAATATATATTAAATTAAATAAAAAATAATTTTGTATTACATTTACTTGTGTATTTCTTGATCTTTTTACATATTATTCTATTGAACCAATTATAAAATTGGCGCATTTTTAAAAATACATATAGGGGTTTAAATGAAATTAATAATAATTTTTTTTAAGGTAATCTAATAGAGATAAAATCTTATTATATCTATATATTATTACAGTATCACAAAGTTATATATAGCATATTTTCAGCTAATTTTCTTCTATTTTTTCATCTCTTAACAAAACCTAATTATATTTTGAAATTATTATTTTTAGTTTAGTAAGTTAAAAGCAAGGAAAAAATAATAAAAAACTAATTAATATATAAAATTAGATAAAAAAAATTACTTATAAAATTTGTAAAAATTTAATCTGATATTTGGTATAATTCGATAATTTGGAATAAAAAATTAAAATTAAACTGAATATTGAATTTTTTTATAAAAAAATAAATATCAAATCGAATTTTTTGTTATTGACATGGTACATACCGAATTTTCAATTTTAATTTACCAAAAAAATTTAATCTCTAAAGAGCAAATGTCACCTATAAATTATGAACTAGAAGAGAGTTCATTGCTTTGTTGCATTGTCAACTGCAAATGTCCGTTTTACAATACCTTAAATTATCTTCTTTAAAACACTTAATTTTTCTATGTTAATTTTCATTCATCTTTTTTTTTCTAGAGTTTATATATACTTTAATTAATGAAATTACAACAAATAAAATTATAAAAATTAAAAGTATCATCATTTATATACATTAACTGCATGATTTTGAAGTTGTTGATATTCATCAATATGCCAATCTTGAAAAATAAAACGCAATCAACCATCAAACAAGATTTTAGGTTTGCTTGTTGGAGAAATGATATTGATAGCTCTACATGCACTTTTACTGTCAAATATCTGATTGAGCTGCTTGAGATTTACCTTGGAGTAAATAAAAGTGTATATTCTACACAAAAAATATGAGAGTTATTTGGGATACATAGCAATGTCTAAAGATTTTAAAAGAAAATTAGAAATTTTAGATGAATACGAGTTGCTGAAATTTTAAAAAGTCTGATTTTTTCTTGAAGAACATGGAAAAAAACATTAGTTTATATGATCTTCCAAACATTCCTATTGATATAGATAATATGGACAATAATTTTTCAAGAGAGATATAAGATAAAATGTCAAAAGAAATACCTCTAGAAGATTATAAAGCATAACTAAAATTGAATCATGAACAACATAAAGTTTTTCTAATGATATTAGATTGCATAAAGGGGTTTCTTTATTGATGGGCCACGTGGAATATGAAAACAAAAATTATACCACATATTATTAGCTCATTTTAAATCCAAAACTTAAATAGAACTTATAACCGTAGTGTCAGGAGTTGCTTTCGCAATAATATCAGGAGGTAGAACAACACATTATCGCTTCAAAATACCAATAGATGTAATTGAATCAAATTAATGCACTGCATCCAGGCAAAGTAGGGCTGTAGAGCTATTACGTAAACCACAATTATTTTAATGGGATGAAGCACCAATGACAAAAAATGATAGCTATCAAGAATGTTGATAAATTATTGAAAGACGTAATGAAAAATGATGAGGATTTTGGTGGAAAAGTGGTAATGTTTTGTGAAGATTTTCAACAAGTATTAACAGTTGTTCCTAGGGCAACAATTTATCAAACTATTTTTGCAAGTTTGGTAAAATCATGTTTGTTGCCCAAAATAAAAAAAATTCCTTTATCAAGGAACATAAGTCGAGGAATGATCTAAACTTCAGTGAGTTTTTACTTAGAGTTGGAAAATGTGAGAAACCAAGTGATACTAAAGGTAACATCAAAATTCCAGAAGATATGATTATTGAGTATGACAACAAAGAAAACTCAATATTATGACTTATTAAGGTTATTGTTCCTACCTTAAATAAGAATATATATTTAACTCATTACATGACAAGCCAAGCATCGAAAAGCAAGAACATTGAACAATTTTGATGAAGTTATTGATGACAAAAATTACTATTATGAAAAGAACATTTTGAACCTTTTAATCCCAAATCACTTGCCTTTTCCATAAATTTGTGTCTCAAAAAAATTATCCAATAATTTTTTTGAGAAATCTGAACCAATAAAATGGATTGAGTAATTGTACAAGAATGGTATGCAAGATTTCAAGAATAACGTAATTGATGGAGAGATTGTGCTTGAGCAACATATTGGGAAGCTTGTCTTTATACATAGAGTGCTACTTTCGTCAGCTGAAATTAAAGGTTATCTATTTCAATTTAGACGTGAACAATTTTATATAAAACTTTGCTTTGTAATGACAATAAAAAAAGCTCAAGGACAAAAGATTCCTAATGAGTGAAAATTATATCCATTAATTGAGCACTATTTGCTTAATTTTTTAATTAGTTTTTGAGATTTTTATGATTTTTATTATTATTTTTAGTGTTTATTTTGCAGAGTTGAAGATAAATGAAGAATGTCATTGGATGCACGAAAATCTATAATTTATCTTCAAAAAAAAAAATCATTCAGTGACAAGTAGCTACAGTGCCTAGGCGCTGCAGCTACTGAAAAATGGACTCTGTCCAGTGAAGGCAGGGCCGGTCTGTGAGGGTAAAATGGGTATTTTGCCCTCTTTAGGGCATCCTAATCACATTTTAAAGATTCCAAGAGCCTCCAAATGATAGGGAGGAGAGATTAGAGACAAAAAGGGAGAGATAGAAGATTGTGGAAAAAGAAGAACAAGCCAAGAAGAAAAAATTTTGGGGAAGAGGGGAGAATTCTTTCAAGCTTGAAGAAAGATATCTACAAGAAAAGAAAAACTCATCCTCTTTGAAGTTTGATTTTATTTTCATCTCTTCATTTGAATATGTGTATAAATATTGTTAAAATATTTTTCATTTTCACCATGAACTAATTTTCCTTTCTAAGGTTGTAATGTAATCTAATTAGAATGTGTTGAATATTTTTATCAATTCAATTCTCAATTTATCTTCAAGTTGAGTTTTCTACATTATTTTTAATACTTTCAATTATTTGGCCACTAATTGAATGATTTGCTAATCATATTAACCCGAGAAGTGATATATGTGTCTAGTTTTATGTATAGAGGACCATAAATCGCATGTGAGATAGGAATATACTTTCATGGTCTGTGTAGTCTTGTTGGAGATCCATAGAACTAAATGAATTATTGATTGTTGTAATTCACATAGGAATATAGTGAGTTAGCAATTGATGGTATTTTCATTAGACCTTGGGAGAGGCTAGTGAATAATTTAGGAATTCTTGACTATCACTTGAGAAGTAAGTTGAAATTAATGAGATAGATTATTTAATTCAAACTAATTATGATGAAATCATAACCCTAGGTCTTTATAATCATTGATATTCATTTTTATTCGATTTTGCGCATTATTTTTTTTAGAGTAATTTAAATTCATTTGCATTAATTATCACTCAATTTCGTTTGTTCAAATAAAATTTTAATTGACAAAATTTTGGTATTTAGTAACTCAATAGTCTTCATTGGGAACGATAATCTACTCATTATTTTATTACTTGTAACAATAATGTGCACTTACGTTCACGAATTTTCACAATAAGTTTTTGGCGCCGTTGTCGGGGACTATTTTGTTTTATTAATATCAATACCAAGTAATTCTAATTTTAATTTGAACTTTTATTTGATTTTATTTTGATTGTCGTTCTTGACTTTTCCAGATGTTTTTAGGTGTATGAGAAAATTTGAAAGTGGAGTCTTGATCCCTTTTGATTCAAAAATTGAAAAGACCTGTAAACGAAATCGAAAGGAAAAGAGAAAAACCTCCATATCACCTCAAGACATTATGGAAAATGATAGAGTAGCTGATGATAACAACAATGTGCCACCACAGGCACCAAAGGTTAACAATAGGACGCTTCATGATTATGCTTTGTTGTTGGTAAATGAACACCTGACCAAAATTAGACACCCTGCAATCCAAGCCAATAATTTTAAGATTAATCCAGCTATCATACAAATGGTTCAAGCTAATTAATTTTGTGGGTTAGCTAATGAGGATTCAAATGCATATATAGCTAGTTTCCTTAAAATTTGTGATACATTTAAGCATAATGGTGTTACCGATGACGCCATTAGATTGAGATTGTTCCCTTTCTGACTAAGGGATAAGGCAAAGAGTTGGCTGAACTCAATGCCATTGGGTGCAATCACCACACGGGCTAACTTAGCTCAAACTTTCCTTGCTAAATATTTTTCCCCAGCTAAAACAACAATGATGAGGAATGACATTTGATAATTGCATATTTTATATTTATTTGTATCAATTCTTTTATATCTTATTTGTTTTGTTCTTGTTAATAATAGGTTTTTATTAATGTTTTTGTGTTTGATAGAATTATGAGAATGAAAAAATTGAAAATGAGCAAAAACGAAGTTGAAAGAAGCATTTTTGGGCCACATTGACATGATTCTACTAAGGCAGTATTTGAATTTTGGGCATAAATATCTGATCCAAAGCTCTATTGACCTGATTCTTGGCTTATTGGAAATATAAGAGAGATGTATCTACAATTTTCATGTTGGCAAATTTTCCCAACTCAATTGATTTTAGAGAGTAAAATTCAGTTAAATAGTCAAACATGCACTGAAACTTCCAGATATGGCAGTTTTTGTGTTTTTGGCATAACTCTCTCCAAAAATGTGATATTGATCTGATTAAAGTGGATATAGAACGATAACAGATAGGATACAATTTTTATGAAGACACCAAAGGCCAATTCAGGGTATAAAGAGGTCAAACATCAGTTGAAAGAGGATAAATAGTGTTAGACAACCATTTTGGAGAAGAAGAAAATAGTAGCAACGGCACCTAGGTTCCCTATTTCAGTGCCTAAGCACTGTGCTTACTACCCTTTTCGAGAAATATGGCACCTAGGCACCATATTATAGAGCCTAGGTGCTATCTATGTGACAAAACTGATACTTTTGGTTGGAGTAGTGGCAAGTGGCAATCCTTTATACCTTTTGGCACATGTTTGTGATATGTATACACTAGATATATATATTATACCACACACATTACTCACTTTACACCAAATGCACAACACACTATACACCAAATCACATCATCATCTCACACTTTATAAAAGGAGACTATCATCTCAACACAAACATCAATTTTCATATTCACTCACTCTTTACATTCATTCACATTTTGAAAGTACTCTTGGAGGTTCAAGGAAGAAAAAGTAGAAGATGTTTGGAGGAGGAGACATCCATAATCTATCATCAACCTCAACTATCTTCTTCAACCAATAAGTTTCTTTGATTCTCAATGTTGCTAATATTTATTCTCTTGTCATTTCTTATCATGTTAAGCTAAACTTTCTTATTGGTTGAGGTTGATTTCAAAGCCCTAGACATGAGTTCTTGTAATTGAATGTTTGATATTATTGATCAATCTTCCAATTGAAGTTGTTTATGTTTTTCTATACTTAATGTCATATGGGTATTTTCTTGCATTATTTGGGTGCACAACCAAGTCAGGTTTGAGAACTCCCTACAACTAGATTAGAGATTTTAGATTTGTAATTGTCTTGAATTTCTAATCATGTGTAGTAAATTGTGATTAATGATTATGGGATATTTTTATTAATTGCAATGAAAAATATAACCTAAGTTAAATTATCCGAGCTTTTGTGGTTATTGCTTAGATCAATCTATCTTTTTTATTTTAATGCATCAATTGGATTAAATCTAGAGAGCTTGTTCTAGGTTGTTTGGTAGGTAGGGAATTAGATAGAGAACTTATTCTATCTAACGAGCAACTAGGGAAAGATTGGGGTAGTAGAGCTTGTTATTACCTACGGTTGATAATTTCATTGACAAATTGTACATAATATTGATATGAAATTACAACCCATTGTCTAGTAGCGGCGAATGAAACCTTAACCTACTTTAATCACTTGTTTCTTATTAATTTAATTTTCATTGCTTTGAATTTTAATTTCTACAACTTAGTTAATCAACTCAATCCCCCCCCCCCCAAAATGTTTGTTGTTTATTTCTAGAGTTTACAAAAAAGATTTTTGTACCAATTATTGTTAGCTCAATTTAGATTCAAAATTCCAATAGAATTTGTAATTGTGACATTTAGAATTGCTACCGCAATAATATCAGGGGATAAAAAAAATACATTCTCGCTTCAAAATACCAATAAATGCAAATAAATCATGTAAGTGCACTATGTCCAAGCAAAGTGGGTTATAGAGCTATTGTATAAAGCAAAATTATTTTTATGGAAAAAACACCAATTACGAAATGATGGACTATCAAGAATATTGACAAATTATTGAGAAACATAATGGAAAATGATGAGGATTATGGTAAAAAAGTAATAATTTTTTGTGGAGATTTTAGATAAGTATTACCAGTTGTTCCTAACACAACAATCTATGAAACTATTTTTGCAAGTTTGGTGAAATCATATTTGTGGCCCAAAAAAAAAAAAAAATTTATCAAGAAACATGAGCCAATGAATAATCCAAACTTTAGTAAGTTCTTACTTAGAGTTAGAAGTAGTAAGTAACCAAGTAATACTAAATGTAACATCAAAATTTTAGAAGAGATGATTATTGAATATGTGAAGAAAACTCAATATTATGACTTATTAGGGATATTTTTCCAACCTTAAATAAGAATGCTCAGTCAACTCATTACACGACAAGTTGAGCAATATTAGCCACTAAAAATAAATATGTTGATAAATTGAATAATGAGTTGATCTTTATGTTTTCTCGAAAAGCAAGAACTTTTAATAATTTTGGTGAAACTATTGATGACACAAATAATTATTATAAAACTGATGTTTTGAACTCTTTAACTCCAAATGACTTGCATCCTCATAAGTTAGTACTGAAAAAAAATTGTGTAATCATTCTTTTATGGAATTTGCACCAATCAAATGGATTGTGTAATGGTATAAGAATGGTATGTAGGACTTCATGGATAACATAAATGATATAGAGATTATATTTGGACAATATACTGGAAAGCACGTCTTTATACTTAGAGTACCACTGTCAATAACTGAAAATGAAGGTTATCCATTTCAATTCGGATGTAAACAATTCTGATTTAAACTTTACTTTGTCATGATAATAAAACAAGTTCAAGAACAAATAATCCTAAATGTTGATGTCTATTTGTCTCATTTAGTGTTTTTCTTATGACCAATTGTATGTTGTTCTTTGTAGAGAAAGTTCAATGTCTATAATCAAAGTATTGATTAAACCAAATTAAAACAGACACCTCAAATATAAGAGGAAAGACGTGGACTAAAAATATTGTGTACAGACAAGTTTTGAGTGCAAGTGCAAATATTTTTTTCCTAAATAATATATTATTTATTATTAATAGTAACTAATATTTTATTTTTATTAGGAATACACAATATTAAAACACGATTCATTGTAGGACAGAGTTTTAATACCTAACAATCATGTAATGTGAAAAAAATCTAGCATTCAATCTTCAATCTCTAAAAAAACAAGTATTTCCTAAAAAGTACGAGTTAGAAGAGTGTCTTGCTTTGTTGCAATATCATATCGATGAATAATTAGTTGATTAAATATTTTTGAATATTTTATTTTTATTGATTATATTTTTATCTAATATTTTTTATTTAGGAAATATCTTTAATATCTTAATTTTACTCAAATAAATTATCAAATAATATAATTAATTTAATAGAATCATTTAAATCACGTGCAACGCATGTGTTACTTACTAGTACTAGAAAAACACTTAATGAAAGCTACTGAAAGCCAATTTCGATTCGTGGAAGAAGAAAAGTCAAATCTCAAAACACCGTTCGTGTTGAGGGAGAGATGCCTGTGAATTTTTAATTTTTTTTTGCCTTCTTCATACGATTGGATTTGGCCGTGTTTTGGAAATTCTCGAGTTATCTCCATCTCCTTCAAGAGTTTGATGCTGAAATCTCGATGTGTACATTGGGTGCTTAAAAACTGCAATACAAATAAGACGAGTAGCAGACGGGATCCTTTATTCGGTTAAAAGACTGGTGGCAGTTATCTGTATGTTGGAATAAGAATAAAATATGTACCACAATTTTTTGGAACCCTGCACTAAGGAAATTGACACACAATTCAAGTCATATTTTTCACATAACTACAACGAGATGGAAAAACTTGAGTTTGTGTTCAACTAGAGTATAGTACTCAATTAGATTGGGGGAAATTATCTTGGAGGAACGTCCCAAGTTTAAAGAATATTTGGGATTTAAGTAATTTTGAAGGTTATATTTTAATGAAATATTTATTCTGTATTGATTTATATATGGAAAGAAAAGAATTACGTGATAATATTGTGTAAGCAAATTATGGCGACAGAAAGAAAAGCGGCAGGAGGGGCAAGGGCTGAGAGACGTTAGATACTTTGAAGGCATAAAGTTCAGATCCGAGTTAGATTCTTGCTAAGCATGAGCTACAGTGAACCAAACAAAAATTTATATCTAACCATAAAGTTTGTTGTTTTTTTTATCTAACTCAGTTCAGCAAGGAAAAATAGTTTATCAACTCCCGGCAAATGGTCCCTGGTATGCAACCTCTATGCCTGGATCAGACTTAGAAATCCACCAGGATGTAAATTCTGAAAGGTTTCTGAGACCATTTCAACTTGGTGCAGCACAGAAGAGAATTTGACAGGAAGGACATATGTAGAGAAGAAGATAAGCATGGCCTAAGCCAATCAATAACTTGTCCAGGAAATAAGATAAGAGAATATGACCATTTCCGGGGGTCAACAGAAAAGAAAGTTAAACTGTATTAGTTGTTGAAAAAGGGTTGGTCTTAACAGTCTGACAGACGGGGTAACTAACCTTTGATTTCCAAACACAAATAATTTGCTCATATTCAAAGAGGTTGATGAGGACAGCTTACTAGACCAACACAAGAAAATTGACCATTTCTGCACAATATTTATATGGGGAAGAGAAGAATCGAAAGTGCATTATCTGCTAAAGAACGCATCTTCTGTTAAGTATAAAAATGGCAAACCAGCAAAGACCTGGCAAGAATTGTATATTGCACGTCTAAAGAAACGAGATGACAATTTCAAACTTTTAATTGTTTGCTCACATAAGTATTTGATTTGTTCAAATTGAGTTTAGTATATATATGCCCACTTTCCAAGATTGGAATTTCATCTCTCAGGCTCTCACCGAAGCAACAAACAACTTAAACTCTCAGCACAATCACATTTGTTTTAACATGGCTATTCGCTTCCTCATAACTATCGCGATTGTGGCCTTGGCTTCTTCATCAGCTTATGCATCTGATCCGAGCCCTCTCCAGGACTTTTGTGTCGCGGTTAATGACTCCAATGCTGCTGGTAATTTCTCTGTCCGTTTTCATTTGTAAAGTTGAATTCCCACCTTGACATATTTCTAATTTTATGTTCACTAAATTCAAGAAATTCAAGTTCTATGAAATTGTAATCTTGCATTGCACTTCTCCTTACAAGTTTTATGGGATTTTTAGATGACCTGCACATTTCCTGCATGCAGTTTTTGTGAATGGAAAGATTTGCAAGGATCCAAAGATGGTCACAGCAGAAGATTTCTTCTTCTCCGGCCTCAACAAGCCTGGGAATACGTCAAATCCACTCGGATCAAAAGTCACTCCTGTGAATGTCAACCAAGTAGCAGGGCTCAACACTCTTGGCATTTCTTTGGCTCGTATCGACTTTGCACCATACGGCCTCAACCCGCCCCATACACACCCCCGTGCTACTGAGATTCTTGTTGTTGTAGAAGGCACTCTCTATGTTGGCTTCGTCACCTCCAATCCCGCGAATCCAAACATGAAGAACAAACTTTTTACAAAAACCTTGTATCCAGGCGACGTTTTCGTATTCCCACAAGGTCTCATTCACTTCCAATTCAATGCTGGAAACACCAATGTGGTGGCATTTGCTGGTCTAAGCAGCCAAAATCCAGGAGTTATTACTGTTGCAAATGCAGTTTTTGGTTCAGATCCTCCTATTTCTACTGATGTTCTCACCAAAGCATTCCAGGTTGATGTGAATGTGGTCAAATATCTTCAAGGACAGTTCTGGTGGGACAATAACTAGAAAAACAACATATGAATTTCATTTGTTACCAAGAAAATAAAACTATGTAATAGTGCAGAATAAGCATTTGGGTTCAGTCCTTAATGTAAGGATACATGCATTTCCTGAATAAAAGCATGATTAGATGATGATCATTGGATTACATTTTGAGATTATTCAACTCTTCATTGTCATGGGGAATTGCCTTCTTGTCCGATACTGAGAAAACATTGTTCACTTGGCCTGAGTTAAACCTTGAGAATGATATCACTTCACACATCATATGTACACATATACTCTAAATGTCCTGATTTGAATTGCATATTTAAATTTGTATTGAATTTTAATTTTCATATTTAGTTTTTTAGGAACATTAATATTTATTAACTTCCAAAAAAAAATACTTTATTTTAGTATCTTAAATACTAAGATATTTTAAGAGTGTACATACTTTTATCGCTAACCATAAAAATACAAAAAATGTAGCATTTTAAATATTTTTAGTACTATGATCGACACTATTTGAATAAATATATCATTATTTGTCGTATTTCAGCATTGGTGGCAGTGAACTTTTTGCAGGGTTTTTTGAGGACTATAAAAAGGGATAACAAACATAGAAGAGAAGAATTCTAAAGAAGAAGACAACATTGGAAGAAAAAGAAGACAAACATGGGAAGAATATATTCCTCTCTTGAAATTCTATCTCTAATTTTTTTACTCTTTCTTTCCTTATTCAAGTTGAAGATTATTATTGAGATGTTATTTATTTCCAACATGTACTAATTTCTTGTTCTAGGATACGATATAGCCAATGTTTAAGTTCTCTTAGTTGTAATTCATTTGATGTTTTATTCAATTATATGTTGTATTTCATTTAGTATTTAATGTTTGTAGTTGTTTTATCAATAATTACATGATTTGAGATTAATAATTGAATTTATTCATGATTGAAATATCATGAGACTATAATAGGATAGAGATGTCTATGAAACTCGCGTAGTAATTTACAATTCCTTGTTCTTAAGAATTTCAATGAGTTTAGAATTATAACAGATACGGAGGAAATTTGCTTGTTGAAATAAGTTATTAATGCTTGAAAGAGATT